>CM069072.1:8559166-9268333 GCA_035220775.1 Malus fusca | reverse complement strand
GTTCTCGTTGGTGCTACCATTAATTTTCGTTGCTAGCAGCTGTTCTCGTTAGTACACGACCTGTAAATTCATACTTAAATTTATATTGATGGTAGTTGGTAGTTAGTTATCATGTGTAAGTCCTTTCGAATCAAAATGGTGGATATACATGATGGTGAGACTATCTAATCTCGCTAGACTTTTTGTAACCAAAAGAAAAAGAAAGAAAGATCATTTCAAGCGTTTCCACGAGAAGAAGTAACATTACCTACGCTCACCTTTCTTAAAATCAAAGCTTCAACCGCTAATATCAAAAGCTATGTGATTTTATTGCTTTCTTTTATATATATTATCTTGAGCACTTCTTTTTATGAATTTATCTTGTTATAGTTTTTGTTATTTTTATATAAATTTATCTTCACCTTTGGGACAAGACAAACCTTGGTGCCTAAATTTAGATATATAATTAAAATTAAATAAGTGTCACACATGAAATACGTTTTAGGGATGACAAAGTTGTGCAATATTTTATCCACTGTTCTAAAAATCCCCGCCTAGCGCCGCCTAGGCCCCGCCTAGGCGCTAGGCGGCTGGTCACCGCCCCGATTAATGCCCAGGCGTTTGAAAATTAATAAAGCGCGCCTAGACTAGTTGAGGCGCCCGCCTAGACCGCCTAGCCCGCCATGACCCGCCTAGGCACCTGCCTAGGTTGCGACTCACTTTGATAGAAAATAGATAACTTTCAATTTGCATTTAATTTTTTTTCAATAAATTGTAAGAGACTTGTTGAATACTTAAATGGGTACACACTATATGCTTGTTCCCCATGTTTTCATTATGTTCCAATACTTTATAATACATATGTCATTCTATTTTGTAGTTTATGATGAAATTATATATATTTTAAGTATAAACATACATTTATTTACACGAAATATAATGGATTTACTTAAATCCGCCTAGTCCGCCTAGGCGCCCGCCTAGACCCCGCCTAGGCGCCTAGGCGCTAGGCCCTAACCCGCTGCCCGACTAGCGCCTAGCGTCTTTTAGAACCTTGATTTTATCACAAGTGGTGTGACAAGAAATTCCATGCGACATCATCCATCCACAATCAAGTTTCTTAACTTTTGCTCACATGAACGTTATTGGATGATATCATATAGCTTTGTATCGGCTAATTCGTGAGATAGAGATAAGCAGATTCGAACCGTTGACATCTTCACATGGTAAACTACTATCTCTCAGGCCTCCAACTGATTTTACCATACAGGCCAACGATAGACAATAATTCCCTCCCTAAACACAACTTACAACTTTCATCATATTGTGCTCTCCAAAGAGCAACTCTTCTCAAAATCTCAAAAGGAAACGTGCTGAGTTGGAATCCCATTCTAACTAAGGGGGTTTGACATGATTCAAGGTTACTACCATTTGATTTGATATCAAGAGTTGAGATAAATCATTAAATGCACATCAATTTGTTTCCAAATATTGATTATGCTTGGCAATTCTTGACACTACCCGATAACCCAACACGACATGACACAAAATTAACAAGTGTTCGGGTCGACATAATAACGAATTGGGTCGTTATCGGGTAACCCGATAAGCACCTGTTAAGATAACGGGTTAGTTCGGGTATACACGTGGGTAACACAATACACGATAAGCAAAATATTAATTTTATAATTTTATAACCCTAAAAAAATACTATAATAATTATATATATATATATATATTAATTTAACAATTTTATAGCCCTAAAAACTATAATAATTATATATATATATATGTTAAATAAATTGGTGACCATTCAATCGGCTTAAATATACATACCATTTAATTTTTCAAGTGTTATAAACTTATACGTACAAAATAAATAAATTTAAATCTACTTAAGAAATATATATATACATATATATCATTGAACTTGATGGGATGCGAATTCTATGAAACTAATTTCAACGATCTAACCGTCAAACTTGTTTGTATATGCTTCGAGATCGCATACGCCAAAAATCGCAAAAAAACAAACATTCAGAGGTCAAGTAACGGGACAAAACTTTTCGATAGTTATAAACGAAAAATCACGATTTAAAAGTTATTTTAACTTCGATTTTGATGATTTTTTTACAGCTACACTCATTGACCCTATATGAATACAATGAATGAATTCGATCTTCAATTTAAAATATTTACACAAGTAGATACCACAAAATCTTATGTTATACTTAATGAAATTATAAATAAACTCCTAGTGTTAGTGAATCTATCGTTTTGATGGGATACGGATTCTACGAAACTAATTTCAACGATCCAACGGTCAAACTTGTTTGTATATGCTTCGAGATCGCATACGCCAAAAATCGCAAAAAAAAAAACATTCAGAGATCAAGTAACGGGACAAAACTTTTTGACGGTTATAAACGAAAAATCACAATTTAACGGTTATTTTAACTCCGATTTTGATGATTTTTTACAGCTACACTCCTTGCCCCTATATGAATACAATAAATGAATTCGATCTTCAATTTAAAATATTTACACAAGTGGATACCACAAAATCTTATGTTATACTTAATGAAAGTATAAATAAACTCCAAGTTTTAGTGAATCTATCGTTTTGATGGGATATTCATTCTATGAAACTAATTTCAATGATCCAACCGTCAAACTTGTTTGTATATGCTTCGAGATCGCATACGCCAAAAATTGCAAAAAACAAGCATTCAAAGATCAAGTAACGGGACAAAACTTTTTGACGGTTATAAACGAAAAAATTTCCCCATGATGATCAAGCGAAAGTTCCAATACAATTTCCCCATGATGATCGATGAAAATTGAGGATTTTGTAAAAGGAATAACATGCAAACTTTGAGTTCCATTGGCAAGGTTTAAACTTTTGAGAAAGACTTCACAACCTTGAAAACAAAAACTCTTTCATTTTGCATATCCTTGCACATTTAATATTTTGTAATAAACTAGTAGTGTATGGATGTTTTTTTTATTAGGCTCTTATTTTCGAGTGTAGATGTAGTACTTACACGACAAATGTGTTTTAATATTTTGAAGTAATATTTATGTGGCAATGTGTGGTATGTGCAAATTTAAGAAAAAAAAATATTTTTTTAACTGGTCATAACGGGTCGGGTCACTTTAACTGTTGGGTAAAGTGACCCGACCTGTTAAGATAACAGGTGTGACACGACACGACCCGTTAAGATAACAGGTGTTACATGAAAACGACACGAACACGACAGACACGACCCGTTTGCCAGGCCTAATATTGATATTAAATCTACGGATGAGCGACCATGAGAATATTTCTAAAACTTCCTAATGCACAGAGAGTATTCCTTTTTTCATTCATTGATCCATATGAATCACAATCGTGTACAACTTGTGTAAGCAAGTAATTTACAGAGTCATGGGCTACATGTAGGGGTGGGCACGGGCCGGGCCGGGCCTATTTTTGAAGGGACCGGACCGGACCCGGAATTAAAGGAGACGGGGCGAGCTGGGCAGGGCATTACAATTCTGAAAATAGGAACCGGACCTTACCCGGCCCGGTTGAAACGGGCCGGTTCGGTCCGGGTACACGAGTCCTTTTTTTTTTTCCTGTTTAAAAATGTTTGCTGCACACAGATTGCAGTTTGAAAAAAATGCACACAGATTGCAGTTTCTCACAAACCCCAGCAATATGTATATGGTTTGCAAATAAATATACTACAATCTAAGGGGGTGCATGAACTTCTTTTAATTAATGATCGTCTTGTAACATATCTAACTACATCATGCAGGTCCTACCGTGCACTTTTTCCTCCCAAATATGAGTGTTTCATAGGAGTTAAAAAACACGATAATTTCAAAACATAGTAATCGACAATAAACGTTCATTCGCACTTCTAAAAGGGGATCTGCATGTAATCAACCCACTATTGATCTAGATAAAGAAATTGCAAAGCAAAGGATGGATGTGCAGTGAGGTACTATTAACATACCTTTTACTGAGAAAAAGTGCTATTAGCGAACTACCATTATTTATATCTGCCTCCCATGAATCAGATAAAAACAGAGACTTTTATCTGGGATTATGGAGGCACAAACATCCAAGACAACTACGTGCACTTGGCAAGAGAAGATCATACAACAACTATTATGGTAGGTTAAACATTGTTTCCAATTTGACAATTCGACTGGGGGGCAGTGAAATGTTTAATTCAGCAAGGTACTTGTGAAATACAAGAACAAGGATTCACATCGTCCAAACGCAAACTAGATAACTACCATTGTAACAAAAGCTAAAACAGTTCATATGTGCAGAAAACCAGTTGCCATATCACATATCGATACATCCTCTTGAATTAAATCATCAATGATACCTTGGCATAGTAATCTTTCCAAACTCGACGAGCAATCTGATGTCCACCCAAATCAAAAGCCTTGAACTTGATTTTACCAATGCTCAACTCCTCGGATGTCGGATACTGTGTCGGCTGAAGTTGAACTAACCTCTGCAACAATGCATCATCAACAAAACCCAGAAGCAGAAAACTAAATTCTATGCTAATCAAGTAATTATCAAACAGAATCAAAACAATTACAAGAGCAAATTGCTTTATTCATTTCTTCTTCTTCTTCCAGATATTAAAACTTGAGTGATTCAATAGCATCTTTAAACTCAATACTTATATTGGATTGGGAGCAGAAAATCTAATGAAAAAAAAAAACCCATAGGAATTACACAAAAGAAAAGAAAAAAGATTTTCAATTGCACAATTAAAAACTACACTCTCAAAACTATTCCTTCAGTCCATATTTTCTTTTTCTTCACTTTCTCATCAACCAAACAGACCCCGGATTGATTAAACGTAAAACAAAAACGAAAATTTCAGCATAAACCAAATACCAATTAAAAACACCATTGAAGCATTGAAAATTCCCAAATTTCACCGAATTCGAAAGGACCAAAAACCCACCAACAAATTTAGAAAAAGTCCGATTAAAAGGATGAGATTGAAAGAAAAACCTCATCTTTGAGCATATGAAGCAACGTCGTTTTTCCGGCATTGTCGAGACCCAAAAACAAGATCTTTGAGAATATTTTTTATAGCTCAATCATCGATCTACAAATTCTACAAATTCTAACTTAAAACCCCTAAAAATCCCTACACCAGAAATTCACATTAATAGTAAAACCTAATTCAAAATTACCTAAATTTTAGAGGGATGATGGTTGGTACTTGCCTTGGTACTGGTAGTAGCAGTGTCCTCGACGGTGGTGATGGGGTGATGATGGTGGTTGCGACGGCGGAGGTGGTGATGGGGGGTGATGATGTTGGTCGCGACTCGCGACAGCGCTGTGAGAGTGGTGAGGTGAGCACTGTGAGTCGGAGTCGAGGGAAGGGATAGGGAGAGGGATTCGAGGGAGAGGGATAGGGAGAGGGACTCAGGGAGAGGGAGTCGAGGGAGAGTCTGAGAATCCGAGAGACTGAGGTCTGAGGCTGCTGAGGAGGCTGAGGATGCTTCTGGAACTCAGGACTCGGGGAAGGTTGGCTAGGGTTGAAAGTTGAAAACTTGAACTGACGGTTGAGATTGGATGGAGAGATGATATTAAATCTCGTCCGTCCAATCTAACACAAACGGGCCGGTCCGGGTACCCGCGGATCCTATAATTTTGGAACCGGCCCGCCCCTAAAACTTCAATTACCCGGCCCGCCCCGCCCCTTTCTATTTTTACAAAACTAAGAACCGGCCCGTACCCGTCCCGTACCCGTATTACCTGCCCCTACCCGCGGGTCCAGGACCCGTTTGCCCAGCCCTAGCTACATGTATGCAGAGCTCAAGATCAATTTCTTTTACTAATTACTGCAGAAGCAAATGAGTGCAACGCTGAAACGTAAGCTTCAAGCAACTACATTATTTATTTTGGATCGAATTGTCGAATAAAATACGTAAGCAGAACGTACCTTCAAATTAGCCATCCACAGTGCTCTGATGATTACAATCTTCTTCCTTAGGTTGATCCGTTGACAGGCAATTGGGTTCCGTTTCATTTAAGAAGGCTGCGGAAGTGATATCAGCATCATCATCTTCAGATGCAGACCTAGCGTCCATGTCATTTTCCAGAACGTCAAGTTGCACACATTCAGCTTCTTCACTCCCATAATTTTCCCCGTCATGACTACTCCTACTAGACAATGTTTCTTTCTTCACAACATTAAATACAATCCCATTATGTATCCTTTCAGGCTGCAACAGATCACCTTCAGTCACCGTGATGCTAGAACCATTTGCTGAAACCATGCTTCCAAACTCCCTCTTATCAAATTTTATGCTTTCAAGACTTCTTTCAGGTGTTGTACCTCTCGGGCTTTGATAATAATGATTATTGCCTCCCATCTGAAGCGTCATTGAGTTAGGATTAGTCAGCACACTTCTGTTCAATTCAGCATCGATGTCCAAATCTTGGACAAAGTCGATGAGTTTATTTGCTGATGTTGTCCTCATCAAGGGTCCACCAGATCTTGTCCAGGAATTAAAATCAACGCTCTCGCATTCACTGTCACTTCCATCATGTATATTACGGTGGGTTTGAAAGCTTTTACCAGAATGAACTCCACTGGTAGATTCGCCAACACCATGATGGAATGAGGAACCACCATCTCCAATGAGGTCGTCTTCAAGGGAACCACTTGAATTCTCTCGAGCAAAGCAATTCCAAGACGGAATTCTTCTGGATGCACTAAATTTGTTTGTACTAGCTAGGCCATGAGAAGAAGAAGAAGCCGCAGCTCTTTCTGCACTCCTTTTGAGTCTACGCATGTGGTTGAGAATTACAACACACTCATCAAGAGCAAGCTCAATGCCACAGTTTGCTTTTATGGCCGAGAGCTTCTCCCAAGTGCACCTTCTACCTTGGTTGGCTGCCTTTTGAAGCTCAATATGTGTTGGGTTTTGTATAATTTTAGAGTACTGGTAAATATGTCAGAAAAA
Organism: Malus fusca; assembly: GCA_035220775.1. NCBI lineage: Eukaryota > Viridiplantae > Streptophyta > Magnoliopsida > Rosales > Rosaceae > Malus > Malus fusca. The sequence continues at coordinate 9,261,358 of CM069072.1, read as the reverse complement.
CAAAACGCGAGTTAGTCTCCATCAAGGATTATTAAAAATGATCCAGATAATTAAAGAAAATAGAAAGATATCTTCAAAATAGTCCCTAACAAAATTTGGTAAACTTGACTGTGATCAATCTTCAATGTAGTTATCAAATACTTTAACGGAAGTTTTAGAAAGAACTTTAAGTAAGGTTCCATGGAAACAACGAGCACCTAATTCAGTAGTTAATGCCTAGCCGATACTCTGACCATCATAATCATTATTTTCTTCGCGTACCTGAGCAAGTGTAGCTGGCATAACAACAGTAACGTCACCCTCCCAATCTTGAGCGAACAGCTTGGCAAGTCCACCTAATGGAAAACCAAGTTCCAGGATCTGATTACATCTATGCTTCACCTCCATTTCAGCAAGATGAGCAAGCTACATAGTTAAATACTAAAATGGATTAATATTCATCTCATCAGAATGTCAACGTAACAAAATCATGTAACAGACTGAAAAGAATCCAAATATATTACAACCAATGCACAAATGATAAGAAATTCTAGCTTAATGTTCCTACACTGTCAATAAGGTGCTTGCTAATTAACCAAGATGACAGACTAATTCAATTGATCAAGAATGCTTTTTGCAAAGCCATCGGACAAGTCCGTAAAGATGTGCCCTGAAGCTTAGTTCAAAACAAATAATTCTTCAGCCAGTACAAATCTAACCACATCTTGGTGACGCATCCAGGGTTTTTGCATCAGCTGTTATCCCAACTGAGGCAGGGCCGGCCCAGGCCCAGTGCAAGCAGGGCAACCGTCCGGGGCCCAAAAATATTGGGGGCACCAAAATTATTAGGGTGGTATATTTATATATGTTTTCATAAGAGTATAAATTTATAAAATTTGGTTCAATGACACAGAAATTTAAGTAGAAGAGGTGGTTTGGTCATTTGAAAATAATGAGATGTCTTGAGTTCAAAACACCACATGTGCTTATTTACTTTCTAATTTTTACAAATTTCTTTTCATAAGAGTATAAATTTATAAAATTTGGTTAAAGGATCAAGAAGTTTAATTAGAAGCAATGGTTTTTGTTGTTTAAAATTAGCAAGAGGTCCTAAGTTCGAAACGCTATGGGCATGTTTATTTTTTTCAATTTTAACAAATTTTTGTTTGGTTGTTAATTTATTTTTAGTTACTAGCTAGTAGCTATGTAGGTTGTTATTTTTAAATATTCGTTTCAATTCAAGTCTAATCTTCAACAATGAGTAATACGTAGACCAAATTTGTAGCACAAATTTGTAAATTATATGACGTGTTATCAAAATATTTAATTTAATGCTCATTCATTACTAATACATATTAAAGACTCGAAAACATCATTATTTTTTTAGTCCCATATTGACAAGGTTAGTAAATAAGAAAAAACACCTCATGATTTATACAAAAACACTTTCAAAGTTCAAATGGAAAACAAAACTCATCATCTATCTACTTATAAGCCCAGAGTTGTTTGGTTTTCTTCTCTCAATACAAAATAAATTAGTCCATTTGTGTTTCTAAATTATTGAGTTTGAATTGCTTTTCTAAGTATAATTTTATCAATGTCTTACGTGTGAAAATAAATAATTTTCTTATATGAAGTTATGGCACTTTTTTTGGCGTCGCCCCGGGCCTCAAAAATCTCTGGACCGGCCCTGAACTGAGGATTACCTTTTTTTTTCTTTTTCGGCTTGCTACTGAGGATACCTTTAGTGCTAGATGATCGTACAACATTTCATTGCATGTTGACAAGCATAAGCCTTCCTAATTAGCAAAAAAAAAAAAAAAATGACAGCGAGAGTAGCAAAAAAATTGGATAAAATCATAAATGTCAAAAGGATCTGAATTGAGGTCCATCAAACAATACCTTAGCAGCAAAGTTGCCTCCACAAGCTCTCACAAATTCCTTTAGCCTCAACAATGGTGCAATATGAGGATTTGCCTGACTGACAATAAAATGATTAACGTTGAACAGTTCTTTCAGTTGCATCATAGGTAAATCTATCTCCAAGCTACCATCCCTCCACCTACGCACTGGCATCGACCCTTCCTCTGGACCCAAATTAAAAGGAGGATGATATGGAACAATCTCTCCACTTCTATCCTTTGCCATTAGTTCCTGAGCCTCAAAAAGGCCAGGAAAAGCACAAGAAGCTGTCACTGCACTCCATATGACAACATGAGGTGAAGTCAAGTAATTAAGGCATCTAGGTGGCTCATGCTTCCTCGGCGAGCAAACAGTTATCCCAAGAATTCGACCTGTCATGTCATAAGCTTCTTGAAACGTCAGGTTACTCGTTAGATGCCTTAGCATCATTTGTAACTGCCTGATCTCATGAACTGCCCCACGTGTCATGACCCTCTTGACAACTGTAAAAATCCCACCCATCTGATCAAAAAACTGCAATGAGTGCCAAGAATCCTCAAAAAAGCTCTGGAGCTCAGGCCAAGACCTAGTGGCAACAACAGAACACATAATGGATCCTACACTGGAACCAGCAATTATTCTCGGCAAAAGCTTATGTTCGACCAACGTTTTAACCACACCAACATGGAAAGACCCAAGAGAAGCGCCCCCACTCAAGAGCAAGGCAGTTCTCCCAAAAGCATGTCTAGTTTCATGCATGAAAGCCAGCTTTTCTTCCAACGAGAGCTCTTCTGAGTCTGAATCACAAACCATTCTCAACTGAGTTGAGACCTCATGTATGTATTCCTTGATGAGTTTGAGAACATGAAGTTTCTCCTTGTGAAGCTCAGGGTTGCACATATTACCGAGATTTCTAACAAGATCTGCTCTCATGCAGAACATGATATCTCGGAGAGAACCCTCTTCACGACGGTGGTGGAGCTCTTGAAGCTTGTTCCTAACTACTTCTTCGTCATAAAGGTCTGATTCATTCATCTTCGGTGTCTCTTTATCAAGCATCCTAGCAGCATGAGCCCACTCCTCATAGGTCAATGCCGTTCTCATCATATTTCTCCAGAATTTCCTTCGATAAGCCATTTCCGCCTTGACTTTGACTTTCGTATATCGTTTCAACAGAAAAGCAATGATTGTCACCATTGCCAATATCCCTTGAGGGTTTCGGGGATGCAACCATGAGAACATGGGAGCCAAAAAGTTCTTGAATCTGTAGACGAGACTCAAACAGATACGAAATATTTGATTCCTCAAATGTGACATTGACTTGCAAAATAAAACCCTGAAAGCGATCGTCCGGCCAACAATGGTTGAAGGTCCAATAGGAAATGGTTCAACACTGGCCTCATTACTTATATCCATGTTTTTGGCGTCAGGAAATGTCTGTATTTCTCTATTTCTACGGCAACAAAGCTTAAGAGCTATAAAACCTACAGCAGATTATACAACTACAATACGGTTTTCGAGCTCTCAAGGTTTTCGAAAGAACGACAAATCAATCCTAGATGTATGAAGAACTAAAAACACAAGTCCATGAGATATGATTCCAAATGTTCAACAAATAGATTTATCTAATGCTTCAACCTTTTAGCTCAAATGAAAGGAAAAACTAGTTGCAGATGAAATATTAGTTACCAATTTTCCAATTCTTGAAGCTTTTCCAAATTCCAGAGAAATCTCCCAAATGCAACAAAAAGAGATAGAATTTGACCCCAAATTTTCCAGCAACCCCACCAACTCAACAGCTAGGTGGGTACTTTCCAAATCCTCTCCAACCAAAAGCCCTAAGAAACCCCCAGAATTTCAAATCCTTCAACTCCACCCAGAAAAACTTGATCAACAAGCAAAACAAAAACCAACTTCGCAAATCCTTCCACCTCAAATCCTCATGGCAATCAAATTAACAGACAAATGGGTTATCAGATCTGTGGGAGAATAAAATCTTGTTTCGACTCATGGGCCAATACGATCATCCAAGGAAAAAGTATTGTGCAAGATAAAAAGCCCACAAGAAATATGCGCGAGGGAAACGCACCCATAAAACTACCCCACTACGGAGGAGAAGTGGGGGAGGAAGATAGGTCGTGACGGATGACCACGAAGGAAGTGGAAAAGGAGGAACGGTCGTGGTACTTGATCCTCAAGCATGCGATCCTATAAATAGGGAGAGGAGCCAAAGAACCAAGTACGTAAAGAACACCCGAGAGAATCCAGAGAATAGGAACTAATCGACTGACTTGAGCGTCGGAATATCTTCTGCAGGTACCCCGCCCGGCCAAAGCTACAGAGGAAGATTATTTTGGGACACTTCGAAGAAGGATTCGGCGAACGTGAGGATTGCGGTCAACGACTCTGTGGAGGTATTTCTCCTTATGGGAAATCCCGCTCCAACAGTTGGCGCCGTCTGTGGGAACGAAACAAAATCAAGCTATAAACATGACTGGATCCGCACAAGAAGTTCTGAATCCCTCCGAAGATACAAGGACTCGATCGGTACACGCGAGGTCTCAATCCCAAAATAGTGAACCTTGTCTCGCCATGGAACAATTTAGAAGGCTAACGAAGGAATTGCGTGAAACAAAAAAGACAGCAGAGGAGGCGTTGAAGAAGGCTGAAGCGAAAAACGCAGTAGAAGGTGCAACCAGCACCAAGAGACAACGTGCAGAAGAGGAAGATAAGGGGGCAGCTCTAGTAGCGCGCCATACAGTAACCGTGTTGAAGACGAAAAATCAGGGCGAAGAGGATCACAGGGGAAAAGGATCGAAAAAGGTAGAGGATGTTGATTTGCGAGAACAAATTGAGAAGATTGTGAAGGGATACAAGCCCCAGACCCTGGCAGAACTTGCCTTGGAAGCAGCCGGAGGGATTCGCAAATCGCCGTTCACAGAGGACATCCTGAAAGCTAAAAAACCTACCAAGTTCACCCAACCAAAGTTTAGGCTATTCGAAGGCGCAACCGATCCCGTCGAACACATTTACCACTTTCAACAACAAATGGCGCTTGAAGGAGACGACGAGGCCCTCATGTGCAAGTTGTTCCCCTCAAGTCTTTCGGGATCATCGATAACTTGGTTTAGACAACTGAAACCGAGGTCTATCGGAAGTTTCACAGAGCTTTGCGAAGCATTCATATCCCAATATGTCTGCAATCGGAGGCCAAGAAAAGATATTACGATCTTGTTCAGCACCAAACAAAATGTTGGCGAGAGCCTCAAAAGCTACATGACTAGGTTCACCGAAGAGATGTCCACCCTAGAAGAATGTGATTCCTACACTGCGTCTTTGGCATTCCGAGAAGGGGTGTTGCCTGAAACAAAGATGCGTAGGTCATTGATCGAAACGCCACCACTGGACATGAGGGAGGTGATGGCCCGAGCTGATGGAATAATCAGATTAGAGGAGGAGGAATTTATCCAATCAAAGCATGCCACCGCGACTATTGTTACATCTCCAGCGGGCACTACCACGAAAGATTTGAGTGGGTATTGAGAAAAGTCATGGAAAACACAAAAGATTTGAATGTAGGGAAACTTAGACGCATATGGGAATGACCATATGAGGTGACTGAAGCTTTCGGAAATGGAGCTTATAAACTCAAGCACGTAGAAACAGGTCAGTATGTGCCGCGCCTATGGAGCGCAATTCATTTGAGAAAGTACCACATTTAGCTTCTCGTGTTTATGTTTTCCGTATTTAAGTTTCTGTTTCCAGCAATGTTGAAGGGTAAATCCCCTATTGTCTTCCTTGCATGTCAAAGGGGATGTCCCTGGATGTCTGTTGACATCTCCTCACTGTATGATAAATAAAGTAGCACTTTATTCGAATCTTAGACTAAAGTCTAAAGCTGAAGAGTATAAACCAAGGGATGAGGATCGAATCAAGATCGGATGGGCAGAGACCCAATCAAGATCGGAAATCTAAGATCGTGTGGGGAAAGAAAACCCAAGATCGGATGGGCAGATACCCAATCAAGATCGAAATTCTAAGATCAAGTGGGAAAAGAAAACCCAAGATCGGATGGGCAGAGACCCAATCAAGATCGGAAATCTAAGATCATGTGGGGAAAGAAAACCCAAGATCGGATGGGCAGAGACCCAATCAAGATCGGAAATCTAAGATCGAGTGGGAAAAGAAAACCCAAGATCGAATGGGCAAAGACCCAATCAAGATCGAGAATCTAAGATCGAGCGGGAAAAGAAAACCCAAGATCGAATGGGCAAAGACCCAGTCAAGATCGAAAAGGTAAAAAATTGATTAAGAGTAAATTCAAGGTTGAACGGTTTTTTAGATTGATAACGAAAGTGAAATGTTTGAAATATTTCCACAAGAGGAGTTTGAAATGGAAAATCACCTGTAAGCTAAGAGGCCACTTTGAAACGAGAAATCATAGGCTTAGTGAAGAAACTGAGCAGATGAAGTGAAGGAAAATGAGGATGGAGGAACTCAAGGTAATGACATATAAATATATACGCATACATGTGTAGAGATATATGCAAATATATGAGAAGTGCAGAGATTTGCATGTTGTACGCAAAGGTATGCCTATGTTGCGTGTAAGAATGTGCCCATATATGCCAATGTACCCAGATATATGCATAGATATGTATGTGCAAGTCTGGCAAGGATGTGATGTCTGCAAAAGTGTGCATATGTGTACGTGGGTGTGTGTGAATATATCTATATAGGAAAGCAAGTCAGAGTCGTAATATATATATATATATATATATATATATATATATATATATTTAGAAAAGTAAATCTGCCAGGGCCGGACTGAATATATATATATATATATATATATATATATATATATATATATATGTAAATGCAAGTCAAGGTGTCAGTATGTATATGTACATATAGGACAAAGAAAGTCAGGGTGTCAGGTCGGAATGCATGCACATATATATATATGTGTGTGTGTAAGCGTAAATATATATGTATGCGTGTGTGTCTGTATAAAGGCAAATGGGTGCGCAGACCAGGCGTATTCGGCGAGGGGAACGCGCTTTTACACTTCTGCACTGCAGCTGTTACTTTCATCAGTTCAACAAGATGGGATAATGGTTCACGCAATAAATACATATATGTATAGCCTGTCAGACCACCTACTCAGTCAAATTTGTATATGTCAGTCAACTTTCGTAGTGTCAGTCCTCATACGCAAGTCCTCGTACGCAAGTTCTCGTACGCAAATCCTAAATCATATCAGTCGACTTTCGTAGTGTCAGTCCTCATATGCAAGTCCTCGTACGCAAGTTCTCGTACGCAAATCCTAAATCATATCAGTCGACTTTCGTAGTGTCAGTCCTCATATGCAAGTCCTCGTACGCAAATCCTCGCTCGTAAATCCTCTTTCGTAAATTCTGTCAGTCCGTAAATCCTCGTTCGAGAATCCTCATGCGCAAATCCTCTTTCGTAAATTATGTCAGTCCTCTTTGTAAATCCTAGCACAGTTTCAGGGCATCATGAGATCGAAAAACGCAGTTTTCCCCTATTTTACATGCGTAAAAAAGGGAAAAGGGGGGCACTGTGGGAGAATAAAATCTTGTTTCGACTCATGGGCCAATACGATCATCCAAGGAAAAAGTATTGTGCAAGATAAAAAGCCCACAAGAAATATGCGCGAGGGAAACGCGCCCATAAAACTACCCCACTACGGAGGAGATGTTGAGCTATAGAATTAACCGAACAGGACCAACTGCAGGGTCTCCGGTTAATTCATTATTTCACATGTTACATTGATGCATCATTCAAACTGTTTTTGAAAGTTTTTATAACATGGCATATTTTCGGGTTTTAAAAGAAAAATTTGATAAGCTCATATTTTTATATATTTTTACATCAAATTCACTCGTCTTTTCTTAGTTAGTTTCTTGTATTTTTGAGCTATTTACTTTATTTTCGTGTTTTATGTGATTTGTCTAGCAAAGAAATTAATAATAGCTTAAGTGTATATTTTTAGTAATAAAATCGTCAAAACTGCATTGCCCACTATTTTTGGTTAATAAAAATAAGATAGTATTATAAATATATATATATGATGTTGAGTGAGTGCAGCAAATAAAATAAGAAAGAAAATGTGATGAATGATGGAGGGCTGCCTTCGGTGGAGTGCAAGGTGACAAGCTGCTTGTGATGATTAAAGGAATAAGAATAAAGTGGTGGGAGATGGCAGTCAGCATGGGTGGAAATAATAAAAGGAAGAGGAGCTGAGGAACGTGCAGAAGTGGAAGACACGGACTAGTGGGCACAGCAGGAACCAAGAATCAGAAAATAAATAAAATCAAAGAGGAGGGCAGCGTGAAATAAAAGAAGGCAGTCAGGAGGCCTGGAGGGAGCGCCTGGAGGGGCGAGATTAGAAGGAGGGAGACAGGAGCTCCTCGGGCGTCAGAAGCAGTCAACGCATGAAGGAGGTCTCGGCCTCGGGAAGTGAAGGTTGCTGCTTGGCAGCTGCCAGAAAGAAACCAAGAGGGCGAGGAAAGCAGTGCATGCAGAACCAAGGTGACTGCCTTGGGCAGTCAGCGCGGGGATGAAAGAACAAAGGCATCGACTGTGAGACAGAAGCAACAAACTCTCCTCTCTCGGTTTAATCCTCCAAACTTATGTTTATTTTATGGTTTAATTTATGAATAATGTGTAATTAATTTCTGTTTAGTTAGAGGGAAATTTGAAACCATGAATATTTGTTTATTATAATTTGATTTACTCCAGTTATGAATTCTTGAACGTTGGATGTGATTTACTTTTCTGTGTTGATTAAGAACTTGTTTATGTATGTGGGTTGAGGGTCGACACTTAATTTGCATGCTTAGACTTGATGCTAGGATATAAGGGAATTTCACCTAATCGTTATGAACTTATATTCATGAGTAGTAAAAATCGTTAGTCACGATTGTGTTTAGTAAACCCTAGGTTGGATTAACATGCGTATTCCATAGTTATGAATGCCTAGTCGATGTTGATGATTTCCATTAAACTTAATGATCTTTGATATGTCTCTCTATCATGCGTATTCCATAGTTAGGGAACTTGATAAGAATAATTTGGTTGTGATGCGTATCCTGTCCAATTCAATGAATCTAGGGAAATCTGAAAGTTAATTTAAGCGGACCTAATTAACTTGGAGCGTTGTCATTTATTCGTTTGTTGAATTCATAACTGGGAATCAATTTATATGCATATGTTCATGTGTGGATAAGGAACCCTCTAACTAGTGTCTCATCATTCTATAAAATATATTTTCTTTAAAGTTTGTTTTTAAGTTTCTGTTTTAATTTCAATTTCGTCTAAAATCAATCCCCTGTTTATTTTAAAGTGTTAGATTTGTTAGAAATAAATTTAGTTTGTGTTTTCTTGAGTCTTGAATTATTTTGAGTCTTTTGATTTGTTTTGGTTTATTTGTTAGTTTTATTTTGAGTGATTCTAGTTAAGTGTTTTGATTTTAGTTTAGTGTTTTAAATTTTGTTTTTACGTTTTTAATTTAATTTTACTTTGGTTAGCATCCCTAGTTAATCCCCGGCCTAGAACGATCCCTACTTACATCATCACTACAATTGTCACAAATAGGGTTTAATTTTGTGCGTTAGTTAATTTTCGCATCAAAATTGATGATTTGAGATTTATGAAAAGTATTATGCTATTATGCTATTTTCTGGGAAAGTATACAGGTTTTACAGCGAGGGGTTAGAAATGTTTTAAAGGAAATGTTTTCGAAAAACTTTGTTTTACTGACCCACTCAATTTTGTTTTGCGCCCCTCCAGGTTCTAGGTAGCAGAGCTTTGGTGGCCACGAGGAATCCAGCGGTGTTCTGACAGAATTCACAAAAGTAGGACTCACCCTCGGGTGTTTCATCTTAGTAATTGTATTCTTTAAAGCTTCCGAACTGTGTAAATGGTTACGTCACTCTCACGTGACGGCCAGCATGCCCTCCTTCGGGACGGGGTGTGTCAATAAGTATATCTTTACAACAACAAAACATACTTGAATAGGGAATTTGAGAAAGATAAAATGAAAAATAAAAGAATACATAAATAAATATTTATTATAAGATATGAGTATTATGTAAAATTTTAAAAATTTTCTAGGATCATAAGTTTTAAATTATTATTGGGTCTCACAAGACTTTTAATAAAAGAAATCCTAACCACAAACCAATAGCCGTCACTCACCCACCTCACTTTTCTCTCAAACGGCTAAATTTTCTAGATAATTGGGCCAAAGAAATAGTTAATTAATAAGTTTTTTAATATTTTTGCTTTTACCTGGCATGGGAGATTGAGATTCACCCACCTACTCTTTAATCCTTGTCCATCTAATACCTTTAATATAATAGATTATCTCTGCAAATCGCGAAGTCTCTCTCCTCTCACTCTTTGCAATCTACTCTCATCCTTCTCTCTCATTCTGTCTTTGCATAAACCACCTTCCCTCCCATCCTCCTCCTTTGGGGTTTGTGCAAAACCCACCTTCAGAACCATCTTCTGCATAACCCATCTTCACTCAATAAAGCATAACAATAAGTTTGAGGCTGTCGGAAATTGCAGATGCGAGTTGTAGATGTGAGTTGCAGATAGTGAATCGGTTGCAGATGGTGACGAATCAAAAATTGCAGAACCCGCCTAGACTACTGCCTAATCCTCTCTGCTTTTTGTAAACGTCTTGGCCAAAATCGGAGCGGGGCCCCACCTCCGAGCGCCTAGGGCAATTTTTAGAACATTGCTTAGTACTACAGTCTAGTGGTATTCCTCTTCATTTATAAGTGAAAGGTCTTGAGTTTGATTTTCGCCAAAGATGAAGTTGAATCACATTACTATGGCAATCCCATTATAGGTCTTAATCCACTCATCCACCTGTTTAGTGTAGATACTATTATTTAAAAAAAAAAAAAAAAAAACTCATTCATAATCTCCACTACGAATAATAATAATGAAAATAATACCTTTTTTTTTTTTTAGTACATCAATATTTTTACATTAAGGGGAGGGCGAGTTCGGCTAAGCTACACAATAGGCAGCCTAACTTGATATCGAATTCACCATCTACGAGATTCAAACCTAAGACCTCTCAATTCTAAGCGAACAAGAATACCACCAAATCGTAGTACTGAGTGGCAATAAATTAAATCAATTAATATTAAAAATGCAGCAACACAAGGCTTTGTTTATATAAGTCTCCTACGAAGATGAGAAAACTCCCCTACACACTACATACTTAAGTCTTTTAACTCTAATTAATAGGATGATAAGCAAAACCACTTTCTCACATATGATCCAATATCACATAAGTTAGGTATAAATTTCTAGTTATGCATTTCAAGTTTAGGGGGGGTTGTATTCAATTGAGAATTTGAGAGATTTTAATGGATTTATAAATCATAGATTTTTATGGAGTTTAACTGATTTGTAGAGATTCTACGTAAAATTTTAATTCAATTTCCTCCAAATCTTATAGGGAGATGTGAGATTTGTGGATGCTTAAAATAAACTACAAAATCTCTTCAATTCCCTATAATTCCTCAACTTTTTCAAATTCTTTAAATTCTAATTCTAATTGAATACATCTGGAATGTTATAAACTTCTTTGAAATTATAATTGAATACACCATGATTTATAATGATTTTAATAAACTATCTTAAAATCCTGATTGAATACACATTGAATTTCAGAGAATCACTTAAAATCCTAATTGAATACCCCTAGATTCATTAAAAGAATTAAAATCCCTCAAAATTCCAAATGAATACACCCTCTAAAATTCTATTATTCTGGGTTTAAAAAAAAAACAAAAAAAACAAAAACGCAGTCCTTTTTCAAAGATAGTTGCGAGGTGTCAAGAGTGGTAATGTGATGCCCCAGCTTTGAAGCACCTAAAGAATTTTTGCAACGGAAGATCCCAAAATTTGAACACTCTTTTGTTTCATCTGAGTTTGTTGGGCGTTCCATTTTGTTTGTTAACTTTCCAGAAATAGAACTATAATTAGAAACTTCCATCAAACAGAAAATTGTGTCGAATAGGTGGCGGAGGCCCTAGCCGGAGGGGTCTCTCTCTCTCTCCCCCTCCTCTCTGCCACCCTATCCACATTTTTGTAAATTTCTCCCAAATCCGAATCCCATTCAAACTGATCGAGGCGGCGTCGCCACACCGATATCTTTATCCCTTCACAATTCCCAATAATACTTTAAGCAAATATAATCCAATCCCAATCCATTTGAAGGACCTGTTGTTGTTTGGAGTTTCAATTTCTTGGGGTTGTTTTTGGAGGTAATTGAGAAACTTGGGTTCTGATCTTGTTGGAGCGGGATTTCCCACAAGGAGAAATACCTCCACAGAGTTGTTGACCGCAATCCTCACGTTCGCCGAATCCTTCTTCGAAGTGTCCCAAAATAATCTTCCTCCGTAGCTTTGGCCGGGCGGGGTACCTGTAGAAGATACTCCGACGCTCAAGTCAGTCGATTAGTTCCTATTCTCTGGATTCTCTCGGGTGTTCTTTACGTACCTGGTTCTTTGGCTCCCTTCCCTATTTATAGGATCGCATGCTTGAGGATCAAGTACCACGACCGTTCCTCATTTTCCACTGCACGTCACTCGGAACTACATAAGGTAGTCTGTACGATGACAGGTGTATGAATACGCTCTAGTGCTTCTCACATCAATCAACTGTGCACATAATCTAAGGTCACCCACCAGTCGGAACCCCTCTAATGGTCTGTACGACTGGCATGTCGGAACCCTCACATGGTCTGTACGACATCCACCTACTTGGATCCAAGACGAGCATGCGGTGTGGTGAATAATAATATAAGCACTAACACCTAGGGGCAGGTTATGAGCTATCAACGTCATGCACATCATCAATGATTCACATAAATAATATAAACTCACCTGACTTACCTGTGCGTCCACAGCACCAATTCATATATATATACATGCATCGATTATCAATTCATATAATTCATATCATTCATCACATGCATATCATTCCTATCATGGCATTTCATTCATATCATGCATCTCATTCATGCATGGCATTTTAAAAACAATAGTATATAGGTAATACGAAAACAAAACTGCCCACCCACCTGGAGTTCGCCCTACAACTCCCTAGCACAATACGCCAAGGCGTCATGACGATCGGCGCCTAAAACAATAATCAAATCCAACCTCAGAATTCATATCGATAGAATATATAACTTATATAAAATACGTCACTACGTCTTTCGATCCGGAAGATCTGCCACTCAGATTTTAAATCCATAACTTCCAGAGGTCCACAATATATCTCTAGGACAACATCCTAAAATTTCATTACCATCCAACGGTCGGATCTCCGTCAATTAACAAAACTAAGTGACGGTTAACATTCTATATTATGGACTTACAACTCCAATTCCGGAAGATCCGTAAATCGGATTCCAAATCCGTAAGGTCCTATAATCCTCAAATATTATGTATTACAACGTATCAAAGTTTGGTGACGATCCAACGGTCGGATCGTCAATTCACATTTTCACCTATATTCGAAATAACTATAAAACGTTATTTAAAGCACCTAACCAACAATGCTTAATAACTTCTCATACGGTGCTCAAATTGGGTATGTAAATATACCACATTGACCTACTCGACGTCACGGACGTCGAAAAATTTTTAAAATAATTTTTTACTGTAGCACGGGCCCCCACGCGCCAAGGAAGGCACTGGTCCACGCGCGCCCACGCGCACCTTCTTCCTCGCGAGTTCGCCGGACTGGTTTTTCCGGTGGCCGGAAAACTGGGGAATTTTCAAATGCTTCGTTCTCCTTCGTTTCTCAACCATTTTCTTCGTATAATATATCAATTTGAAGCCCTCAACATGTAGAATCACAATAGACTAGTTTCAAGGTCCAAAATCCACTAGATTTTACCTGAGGAAGCATGATAATCCGGCAAATTTTGAAAAGCTCCGATCTCGGTCCTCCGACGTCCAAATTCTACCAACGAAGTACTCCTAGACTCGTGAGGACTCCCTTAAGCTTCCTACAAGCTTGAAATTTCCAAAAACACAAGTTTTAACGTTCGCATGAATAGTACCCCCAAATCGGGTTTACTGTTTCAACGTGAATACGAAGATATCCTTACCTGAAAATGGTATGGTTGAGTTCGTAGGACACTCACGAACACGATGGTACTAATTTCCACGTCGATCCATGAAGTTTGGGTTGGATTTGGGTGTCGTCCGTACGTTTTGGGTGAGAGAGAGTGAGAGAGGGTCGTGAGGGAGGAGAGAGAGAGCTACGGGGATGGAGAGAGAGCAGGGGAGTGTAGGTGTCCCAAAATAAATCTACACCATCCATATAATCTCTAACCAAATAAACAAAATCCACCTTTCAATATTTTTCCAACTTACGTATATAAATTTCTTTCAAAAAGCTTGACTAATATTTGAACCAAAATAATATCACATACATACGTACTTTAGTACCCGTCAAGGGTAAAATCTTCATTTCACGCCCCCGATATATAAATCCCGGGACGGGCTGTGACACTTATTCATATATTATATAATAAATCCATATAAAAAATATAAATCCGCCTAGCCCGACTAGGCGCTAGGCCCCAGCTCGTCGCCCAACTAGCGCCTAACGATTTTTATAACTTTGGTACTAAGTGACTTATGGATGAGTCTTTTACACCTTTTACTTTATTATAACTTGTGTTACTCACCATTAACAAAGAGACCATTGAACTTTTGTGTTTATTACCCTATTAACTAAGGGATGATCTTAGAGCCAATAATTAGAAGCATTCTCTATCATTTGTTTCATCTGTCATCTCACGAGCTATGCCTGTTGTGAAATGCAATATAACCACGGATTGTACCCATGGTAAATTGAGATCTAACATCACATGCTAATGCCGTTGTCGATTACTAATTGACCACAACTAATGCTCGTTATAAATTATTTTCCAAAATTAAAAAAAATTAAAACTATTTAACAAATATATATATATATATATATTTGTATTTATTTACTTTAGTACATAATAACCAACAAAATTACATATTTACTACAATATAATAACTACATAAAAATACTTGATAATATTATAAGATAATTTAAAAATACTTGAGTTTCCAAATGAATACATAAACAATGGAAGTCATAAAGTACTATCCATGTAGTGCCAAAGTACCATTTTCTAGTCTAAGTACGAACTAAAATTACTCTCCAACTCGGACGTACTTGGATGGCCAAGCAATTGTACTAGATATAGCATCCTCCAGGACACGAAATTCACTTGTAGGGCGGTACAAAGATATATTCCACACTCTGATAACAGTTACCCAAACTTTCTAGCAATCAGGACCAAGCACCATGTAATGAACTTTCGCCTCAGGATTTGTTGATTCTATTTCTCTAGTTGAAGACATCAAGACAAGTTAAACAAAATCAGTTTCATACCTGGGGAGATGATTTGGAAACCTGGTAACTGGAATTGGGATTCTTAGTTCTTTGGAGATCTATTCAGCCTCCCTGAGATCTATAAAACCCCAAAATTTGACCCAAGGCCGTGCATATTGTAACTGCCTCATCGGGGACCTAAAAACCAGCAGTAACGAAATAAGAAAGAGTAGAACAAGATTATTTTATTACTTACCAAAAGAACTGCAACAGTCGTATCCTGTATTGAAAGGTGTACATGGAGACATATAGAGCACTACCACGTTTATATCATCCTATTGAAACGAACAAAAGTGGAAGGAAGGCAAGCTAATATTACCCAATGATCTTTCTCCACATTTCGCGGTTTTATAATGTTCATTCAATCGGTTAATCCTTTCTTTCTCTCTGTAGACCGTTTGCTTGGCCTTACCGATTTCGTTGGCCTGATTCTTCCACCCATTTCCTTAAGCTGAGTAACAAGGGGTAGGAACAATACATCACTAAAAATAATCAACAATCAAAATCTATCTGATATAGTATCGGCCTTGGGTATTGCCCGGACGATCTTGTTCGAGCTCACCGGCGTGGTTTTCCCAGATGGGACACTGATCGACCTCCTGTAATCATCGAACAAAGTCGAACTTGACGACTTGGGTGCGGTGCCGCGAGCTCCATACAGCTCCACCTTCTCACCTCCGTAAGCATAAACATCGTCGCCATACCCGCATCGGGACCTGCATTATACCGCTTCCCATATGGATCTGAACCCAAATCGGATCGGCTTCGGTTGTATCCCCCATACCTATCATCTAAATAGGAGCTGCCGGAGCCACCGCCGTGATCGAATTTCAGAAAATTCTCGTATGGATTTTCATATACATAACACATACATGAGCATATTGGAACAAGCTTTGGGATTTTTACCCTACAGAAAAAGCCATGGACTTGGGTGCGCAGTCAACGGAAGGGAGGACGAGTTCGCGAGGAACTCGCCGGGTTTGCAATTAGAGATGGTTTTGTTTCTGATTCTGATGCGAAAATAAATTAACGCACAAATTTAAACCCTATTTGTGACAATTGTAGTATATGGATAAGTAGGGATCGTTCTAGGCCGGGGATTAACTAGGGATGCTAATCAAAGTAAAATTAAATTAAAAACGTAAAAACAAAATTTAAAATATTAAACTAGACTCAAAACACTTAAATAGAATAACTCAAAATAAAACTAACAACTAAACTAAAATAAATCAAAAGACTCAAAACAACTCAAGACTTAAGAAAACACAAACTAAAATGATTTCTAATAAATCTAACACTTTAAAATAAAATGGGGGATTGATTTTGATGAAAAGTAAATTAAACTTAAATAAATTACAAAATTGACAAAAACATAAAATTAAGGTAAAATGATAAATGACGGACTGGCTAGAGGATTCTTCTCCACACATGACACATATGCAACCTAAATTGATTTTCAGTTGTTCTTTCAATAAATTGTAAATTCTCAACGCCCCAAATTAATTAGGTCCGCTTAAATTAATTCTCAGATTTTCCTTAAGTTAATGGATTGGATGATTGCATACGACAACCCAAAACATTCCCCACAAGTTCCCTACATGAATTGCATAATAGAGATACAAGCAAGAATCATTAAGTTTTATGAAAATCATAAGCATTGACGAGGCACTTGTTACTATGAATTGCATGAAACTTATGCCAAGAATTTACCTAACGCGATCGTTTATAAGCGACCTTCACTACTTGTGAATATAAGTTCATAACGATTAGGTGAAATTCACTTATATTCTAGCATCAAATTCATGCATGTAAATTAAGTATGCATCCTTAATCGACATACAAAAATAAGTTATCAATCAAGCAGTTAAGCAAATTAAATCACAACTCAGAAATCACAACTGAAGGTAATCAATTCAAATTACAAATATATTCATGGTTTTGAATTAAACTTTAGCCAAAATAAAATTAGTTATACATTATTTAAATTAAAACAGAAATTAAACTTGAGTTTGGGAACATTTAACCGAGAGAGATTGACAGCTTGCTGTCCACTGTGCTTCTGCTGTGCTGACCTCCGTGCTGACCCAAATCAGCACTGTTGTTTGTCTGACCCATCTTTCCATACCAAGAGCAGCCCCCGTGCTGCCTTCCTGCGCAAAACTCCTGCCCAGCTGCCCAGCTGCCCAGCTTTTCCGTGCTCACCTGCGATGCCCAGACCACTTCCAAGCAGCCTGCCTTCCCTGCTGCAAAGCAGCAGCCTGCTTCTTTGCGTCCTTGCCCCAAATGCCCTCTTGCGCTGCCACGGGGCTGCCAGCTGACCTGCTGACTCCCGTCTCCTCGCTGCCTTCTCGCTGCACTAAGGCAGCGTGCTCCCCCTGGTTTCCACGCACTCCCTAGTTCCCATGCTGCCTAAGGCAGCAACTCCCCGTTTTTTTTATTTCTTCCTCCCCCCGCTTAGGCAGCATCACCCTGCTCTTATATTTCCTCCTCTCGCCAGCTCGTCAGCGTGCTCCTGCGCCTTCCACTTCAATCCCTCCTTCTGCTTTCCCAGCTCACTTTATTCCTCCACTAGCAGCATGTGCTGCCTTCATTTTAATTCTTCATGCCTTCTGCCGTTTCCACTAATGTCCTCCACTTTCTCTTGGATTCCACTCAACCCGTGTCTGCCAGCTGCAGTAGGTAGCTTTGTGTTATTTTATTTTTTCTTCTAAAGCTACAAAAACCAAATAAGTGAGCAAGATAATTTTTACGAATTTTGTCACTTAAAATCATACTTGTGCTAATTTTATTTTCTTAGCTAGATAAATTCTATAAAACACAAAAACAAAGTAAATAACACAAAAATATGAGGAAATGACTAAGAAAAGACGAGAGAATTTGAAGTAAAAATATATATAAATATGATCCGATCAAATACCCCCACACTTAACTTTTGCTAGTCCTCGAGCAAAACAGAGAAAACAGAAAAAGTAATAACATGAAAATTATTAGCTTCCCCCTATGTGACCCTCATAGAATTTCATTTGAGAACACAATCATCAAGAACAATAGCTAACACCAATAAGCAATTCAAGTTCATTTTCCTTATTCAAATATTAGCAGTAATCTTTGAAACATCCTTGAAGTGTAGTGTGTGAGATAGCCATGCTAATGCAATTTCAAAAAAAAAATTTATTTTTTTAAATCACCATATGCAAACTAGCGACCTTCTCACGGGATTTACACTCAATCGCACATGTGTTTAGTTTTAATGTGTTTCGCTCAAAGAAACGAATGTGAAAGTTCTACCATAAGCGTGCATAAAGATCACTTCTCCACAGTCATAATTGCAAAACTTAAATCAAGAGGACTTTTATTGGATGTAATGAGGCTTAGGGATAGGGTTATTGAAACGAAAGAATAGGAAAACACAAGTTCCAAGCTACAATGCAAGCAATTATTTTCTTTAGATTTATAAGAACTCAAGCTCTCCAACGATTCTTCAGACATCTCTAACCACACCCATAAACTGAAACTTTAAAAACTTTTTATTTTCTTTGTATACAATCTTTCTTTTTCTTTTCTTTTTCTTTTCTTTTCTTTTTTTTTTTTTTTTTTTTTTTCAAACAGAAACAAATATGAAAAACCCCCACACTTATTCTTTTGCCAGACACCTTCAAAGTACTTCACAAACATTTCTCATAAGACAATCTCACATTGCTCACTAGCTCGCTTGGAAAGGGTAAGGAAAATTATTTCAGGCATAAGGGTAGACATATCTGGTGATAAGAAATAAAAGGCTCACAAATACGGCTCAAAATAGCAATCTAATGATATTATTTTTCTTTGGGAAACAAGGTTATTTGGGCCATGGTGGTAAACCTAATGCCTCTATCATTTTCAAGTTCATGCAATCAATGACAAAAATTTCGAAAGATCGTTATGCAAGTTCTAGAGATGTATCTCACATAAGTTCATCACACATAAAAGAATAGGAGTGTATGAAAAATGCACACACTTTCAATAGGCTCAAAAAAAACTCACATAGGATGTATATGGTCACTAAATTCACATATGGAGCTTTAAATCATGCTTTAGTTTCACATCAACAAGGCTATGTGCATTTGGTTTTTCAAAGATGATCAAATATGTACAAACTAACACGAGAATTAGGAATTTCACACAACACATGTTAACTAAGTTCTTGATGATCATGGTTCAAATTTTATCCAATTATATCATTGGGTCGGGAAACTAACAAAAATCTAATTCAAAACAATAAGGAAAACAAGGAAATATTTTTGGATTTTTTTAAATTTTCCGATTTTTTTGTTTTTTGTTTTTTTTTTTTTTTTTTTTTTTTTTTTTTTATAAAACAAGACTAATTAAGAAAACAAAGCAATAACATGGAAACAAATGAAACCAGTTCAAAGTCGAAGGTATAAAAATTTTCAATTTGGTCATTTTTATACTTTACCCCCACACTTAAACTAGACATTGTCCCCAATGTCAGAAAATATAATAAAATGCAAATAAAAACAAAATAAATAAATATAAAGAAACAAAATAAAGCAATAGGACTGAAAACTTCCCTAATTTGCAGAAAATCAAGCGATGACCCCCCGAGCTAAAATTCTGCAATCAACTTCAAGGGTGGAAATAACCAAAAGTTCCTGCAAAGAAAAGAAATAAGTCAGTTAAGCACACAAGAAAATGTAGAAAAACAAACAAACGAAAAATTGAAAATGAAAATAAAAGATAATAATAAAACTAATAAGTAATCATTGGTCCTGTTTGGTGACTTTCCACAGCTTTGAACTTGAACTGGCCTCGGAACTTCTTAGCAAGGAAAATGAGACTTGATTGGTGGTGTTGTTGAAGCTTCTCGAGCTCTTGGTTTCAACTCAGACTCCTTCTGCCGGGTTGATTGAGTCTGCAGGCTACATTCTTCTCTTTTTGTTCTTCTGCATGGCAGGTAGGCACGAGGAATAGGTGGTGGTCTGCTTCTTTGTTCAATCTGTCCAAGTGCCGACCGATTGCCTTTCTTTCACCTTGCCCCGTAGCCAAGAGCAAAGGTAAAGGAAAAGCATGCCATGAGAAATCTTTGCCTCTGACTCTGATGATATGGGATACTTTTGCTTTTGAAGAAGTATCGTTCCACAGGTGTATGCTTGAACTGGGCTGGGGAACTTCTTAGCAAGGAAAATGAGACTTGATTTTGAAGATGAAGCAGCACCTTGTCTCCACATGCTTCAAGTATCATTTTCACTTGCCATGTCTGTTCTCCAGGCAGATGTGGCGACTTCTTCGGAAGTACATCAGTGGTTGAAGAAGAGCACTCGAGAGCAATGCTAGGTAAGCAATCAGGAAGGATTTCCAGGCAGTCGGTTCTTAGATTGGAAGATTAACACCGAGTGCTGGCTGATTGCCCGCTTTCTCCTTGCCCCAAAGACAAGGAAAAGGACAGGGAGAAAGCGTGATATGAGATACTCTTGCTTTCAACCTTCATGATATGAAATACTCTAGCTCTAGATGACTTATTTGCAAAGGTATCCCAGGGAATGAGGAACACAGAGAAACTCGAAAGGGTTTGTTGGAAAGGCATTTTCGGAGATGAAAAATTTCGGAGATGAAGAAGTGCTGAGAGAGTTTGCCTTTGCAATGGATGCGAAGGTAGACGTTTATAGAATTTTTCTTCACAACCGAAACTATTCCTTTACCCCTGTCGGCAGCCGGTGGATGGATGAACAGTACAGGTCACGCGCTTTCTGAAAAAGCCACCCGTAATTTGCGCAAAGCTGACAGCGCGCGTGACGAGTGACGACAAAATTGGAAAAGCTGTTCGCCTCGTGATTCCTGACCGCTCCGACTTTTGATAAAGACGCCCGACTTTTGAGAGAGCGGCGTCCGACTTTTGAGAAAGGAACCGACTTTTGAGACGGAGTCCGACTTTTGAGAACGGCGACGCCGCTTTTGAGAAAAGAATCCGGCTTTTGAGAAAGGAGCCCGGCTCTTCGATTTGCGAGAGGGCGTCTCTTCGACTGCTGAGTGATGCCTCAACGATTTCTTCTTCTTATAAGAACGCTCATTTTTGTTCCACAACACACTTAAGCTCCCCCTGTAAACACTCCCTCCTGTAAACACTTCCTCCTTGCATTTCTTTTAATCTTGATCAGTCCGACTCTTCATTCTCAACACCTTCAAATATGTCTTGCCCCTCTGACCGTCGCCTTAACTTGAATGTTGGGGAAGATAGTGATATATCTTCTCCAACCAACATTTGGCAGCCGTCCTTCATATCCCCGAATGGTCCTCTTACAGTTGGGGATTCCATGATGATGAACGAAACAACCGCATCGGTGGTGGCCAGAAATCTGCTCACTCCTAGAGACACTAGGATACTTTCTAGGCGGTCCGACGAACTGGCTGTTCAGGACTCTATGGCCTACAGCGTCCGATGCGCAGGCTCAGTATCAAACATGGGCCAGCGCCTTCTTGCACGAACCCGTCAGGTGGAGTCGTTGATGGCTGAAGTGGCTAGTCTTCGGCAGGAGGTCAGAGTGCTTAGGCATGAGAACAGGGATTTGCACATGCTTGCAACCAATTACTCAACCAGCATGAAGAGGAAGCTGGATCAGATGCAGGAGTCCGAAGTGCGGATTCAGAGTGATCATCAACGGTTTATGGCGTTACTCCCGAGGTTTGTGTTGCCTTCGTCCTCGGGAGCAGCACCAAGTATTGAGGCTCTGAATGATCCAGCTCTGGCGCTTCGTCTTTCAGGGGCTCCGTCGACCTCCGAGGCACCACCAACCAACGACCAATGAAAGCTATTAGTTTTACATTATTGTAAAATATTTATGCAATTAAGTTTTTTTTTTATTTTTTTTTTTTAATTTTTATTTTTTTTTTTTGTATTTTTATTTTTATTTTTATTTTTTTGTATTTTATTTTTTTTTTATTTTTTTGTATTTTTTTATTTATTTATATGAATGTTTATGTTTTTAAGTTTTTTATTTTTTTTATTTTTTTTTATTTTTTTATTTATTTATTTATTTTTATTTTTTATTTTTATTTTTTATGTATTTTTAACAACTTAATTAAGAAAACACAACAATAAGTAAAACAAAGTAAAAAGACTAAGTTTAACTTTCTAAACAAAAATCACAACTAACTAAACAAAACAAAATGAAATCAACGTAAAAAGAAATCAACGTAAAATAAATTCATACAAGAGCCAACAAACAATGAAAGAACTAAATACAGTAAAATAAATTCAGTAAAGAGAAGGGATTAGGAATGCAAATCTGATTGTGGGTGATTCCTAGGCCTCCCTTCATTATTCAAATGCATGGGTTTATCCTTGAACGGACGGTGGTACTTGAAATGATCCGGCAATGGTTTAAATTCAAGAGTGGGTGCCTGAATCATCAAAATCAGAAAAATGTTAGTATAAATTAAAATAAAAAATGGAGAAGATGGCTTACTATCTTTTCCCGACACAAACTCAATGACAAACACCACATTTTTGAACATTTCCGGGACTTTGAACTTAGCCAGGTTTACTATGATGGTTGTGGCTTGTCCCGTGTCCTCAGTCTTAACTCCTTTGGACTTGTTTGTCTCATGCACAGCCTCTTTGATACGTTCAACAAATTCTCCGGCCACCTCATTTTCTGGAATATCTTCCACAACGTCTTTTTCATTCACTTCTTCCTTGAGATTTAAAAACCTGCAAGGAAAAAGGACATTTGGTGGAACGATGTTAGAATGAATTGAATTTTGAACCTCCTCACCTGAGTTGGATGACATAAGGACTTGGGGGGTTTGCGATAAGAATTCTTCTAAACTGCCCAAGTAGTCATCCTCATCTTCTTCTTGAATCGGCAATTCATCCATGTCCGGGCTATGTGTGGAAGGTTCTGGGACAACTTCATACTCCATGTCACCTTCCAAAGTGATGGCTTCATCGATTTCCATTTCTCCCCTTGAATTTGCAAATGTGGAGTTGGAGAGTTCTCTTTGATCTTGAATTTGTGCCATGATTTCCAAAATCTGCCCAACTTGCTCCTCCAATTCGTCCACTCTTCTGACTCGGTCTTGCATCTCCTGGTTTTGATTTTCTACTCCCTGATTCAAAGAGGTGAGTAAATTATTAAGTGTATCATTATCCAAGGATGTACCTGAATTGAATTGGGTTGATTGTTGTGGTGGATGTGACGGTTCATATGGCCACTGATAGAACTCTTCCGATGGCGGCAATTGTTCTTCTTTTTGTGAACCCTGTACCCAAGAAATTAATTCTTCAAGCATTTGATTATAATCCACGGGCATACTCTGATTCGATTGGAATTGTTGTGGGGGATGCTGTGGTGGCTGCATAGGTCTTGAATAGAACGCGTCTTCTTGTTGCCAATATCCACCTTGTTGGAATTGTTGAGGTTCTCCCCACATGTAATCTGAATAATCTCTCCAATCTGAATTGTAAGCATTGGAAAACATGTTGCCCCTTGATTGGTTATGGCCTTGATATCCCCAAACATCTTCATTTGCAGAAAATTGAGGACCTTGATATCGTTGTCCATAGGGCACATCAAGTGTAGGGACACTTGGCATTGTGGTCCGTTCGGCATTATGAGTTAATTGAGCAGTGAGCTGTGCCAATAGATCTTGAATGCTAGTAGAATCCAGGTCTTGCTCCATTTGAAACTAAAATCAAAGAAAGAAAACTAAATCAAATATCAAAAGTGACATACACAAACACAAATAAACATAAGCAAAAACAAAAATAAAAGGATTAGCAAATTTGCTAATCCCCGGCAACGGCGCCAAAAATTTGATGCGAAAATAAATTAACGCACAAATTTAAACCCTATTTGTGACAATTGTAGTATATGGATAAGTAGGGATCGTTCTAGGCCGGGGATTAACTAGGGATGCTAATCAAAGTAAAATTAAATTAAAAACGTAAAAACAAAATTTAAAATATTAAACTAGACTCAAAACACTTAAATAGAATAACTCAAAATAAAACTAACAACTAAACTAAAATAAATCAAAAGACTCAAAACAACTCAAGACTTAAGAAAACACAAACTAAAATGATTTCTAATAAATCTAACACTTTAAAATAAAATGGGGGATTGATTTTGATGAAAAGTAAATTAAACTTAAATAAATTACAAAATTGACAAAAACATAAAATTAAGGTAAAATGATAAATGACGGACTGGCTAGAGGATTCTTCTCCACACATGACACATATGCAACCTAAATTGATTTTCAGTTGTTCTTTCAATAAATTGTAAATTCTCAACGCCCCAAATTAATTAGGTCCGCTTAAATTAATTCTCAGATTTTCCTTAAGTTAATGGATTGGATGATTGCATACGACAACCCAAAACATTCCCCACAAGTTCCCTACATGAATTGCATAATAGAGATACAAGCAAGAATCATTAAGTTTTATGAAAATCATAAGCATTGACGAGGCACTTGTTACTATGAATTGCATGAAACTTATGCCAAGAATTTACCTAACGCGATCGTTTATAAGCGACCTTCACTACTTGTGAATATAAGTTCATAACGATTAGGTGAAATTCACTTATATTCTAGCATCAAATTCATGCATGTAAATTAAGTATGCATCCTTAATCGACATACAAAAATAAGTTATCAATCAAGCAGTTAAGCAAATTAAATCACAACTCAGAAATCACAACTGAAGGTAATCAATTCAAATTACAAATATATTCATGGTTTTGAATTAAACTTTAGCCAAAATAAAATTAGTTATACATTATTTAAATTAAAACAGAAATTAAACTTGAGTTTGGGAACATTTAACCGAGAGAGATTGACAGCTTGCTGTCCACTGTGCTTCTGCTGTGCTGACCTCCGTGCTGACCCAAATCAGCACTGTTGTTTGTCTGACCCATCTTTCCATACCAAGAGCAGCCCCCGTGCTGCCTTCCTGCGCAAAACTCCTGCCCAGCTGCCCAGCTGCCCAGCTTTTCCGTGCTCACCTGCGATGCCCAGACCACTTCCAAGCAGCCTGCCTTCCCTGCTGCAAAGCAGCAGCCTGCTTCTTTGCGTCCTTGCCCCAAATGCCCTCTTGCGCTGCCACGGGGCTGCCAGCTGACCTGCTGACTCCCGTCTCCTCGCTGCCTTCTCGCTGCACTAAGGCAGCGTGCTCCCCCTGGTTTCCACGCACTCCCTAGTTCCCATGCTGCCTAAGGCAGCAACTCCCCGTTTTTTTTATTTCTTCCTCCCCCCGCTTAGGCAGCATCACCCTGCTCTTATATTTCCTCCTCTCGCCAGCTCGTCAGCGTGCTCCTGCGCCTTCCACTTCAATCCCTCCTTCTGCTTTCCCAGCTCACTTTATTCCTCCACTAGCAGCATGTGCTGCCTTCATTTTAATTCTTCATGCCTTCTGCCGTTTCCACTAATGTCCTCCACTTTCTCTTGGATTCCACTCAACCCGTGTCTGCCAGCTGCAGTAGGTAGCTTTGTGTTATTTTATTTTTTTTTCTAAAGCTACAAAAACCAAATAAGTGAGCAAGATAATTTTTACGAATTTTGTCACTTAAAATCATACTTGTGCTAATTTTATTTTCTTAGCTAGATAAATTCTATAAAACACAAAAACAAAGTAAATAACACAAAAATATGAGGAAATGACTAAGAAAAGACGAGAGAATTTGAAGTAAAAATATATATAAATATGATCCGATCAGATTCCGAAAAGGTGGAATTGGGCTCGGGTATGCAGAGGTGGAGGCATTTGGAAATTTCTGAAGAGGAAAGGCAGAGAAGCTGCGAGAGAGAAATGAAAAGGAGGGAAAGCTAACGCACTCTCTTTGAAAATAGGGAGTTGAGATTTTGGGCGCCAAGCCAAAATTTTGGCAGTCCTCCAAATTTTTAATCTCCCGCCTCTTCCAAATGCTTTCAATTATGAACGATAAAAACATCCACCACGGGCTAAAGGTGTGGTGAATTCACAAAAGAAGATGTGGTAGTTCGAAGTAACCACTACAAGCATATTACGTGGTAATTATGATATTCCATTATAGATTTAAATGTCCGTTGTAAATTATTCGTTTTTAACAACGGGTCAAAATTTGACTGTGGTAGATTAATGTTATTTACCACGTGTTAAACTTGGTTGTGGTAATTTAATAGTTTTTACCACAAGCTATATATGCCCGTGATAGAATTGACGTGGTAGATGAACTGTTTTGTTCTAGTTTGTGATGCACTGTGAGCGATTGTTTTATGTGTACTTAACAGATTGTGATTAGCCTACACCAAGATGCAACAATATTACTCTTTGAATTGATCACCGAACTTAATATAGTGTCGGGTAGGAGTACAACTCCCTTGAATATATTACATACAAAAAACTATAAAATTGTATATGTAGACAGAGCCATGGAGATAACTTTTGTTTATCTTGGTGTGGATGAAGTCATACAACTCTCATAATTTTAAAATTCTGAAATAGTCCGTTTGCGAAAATACCGAATTTGGCATGAGTTTATGAAATTTCCGAAATTGGAAATGACATGCATGTTAGAAACTTTTTAGACTGGAATAAGAAGCATGAATTTCCGATCCGATCCGACCGAAAATCAAGCCTATAGGTAAATCATTTGACAATGTATGATTTGTGAGTCCAAAGTTCCTACTGCTGGTCTTGTGTGTGCGTTTTTTTTTGTCTTTGCTGGTTAGGTAAGTCATTTATCTTTCTCTTTATGAAGATATTCAAAGATTGGTAATGACTAAATGCCTGTTTCTGCAATTGTTCAATACGAGGCGCGCTGAAGAAACCCAGGCGCGGCTCTTCAGTTTCTTTCATGATTTCTTTATTTCTGTTTCTTATTGTTTTTATTTTAATTCAGTTTACCACAGCCCTAAACGTTAGTAATGTATCTATCGAGTATTATATTTGAAGGGAAATAATTTGCACACCCCATTTTCTCCGTCTGCCCTCATTTCAAAACCATTTCTGTTGATGGTCGCCGAAAAACTATCGATTTTTTGCAAAATCCGTCACGTTTGAGACATTACATTAACACCCTTTCACACTTTAATTCATTTTCACATAAGTCCTTAAGTCAAAATTCTATTAATAAATTGCTAACTTTACCCTTACGACTAATTACTTAAACAATAAAATGTTTTTGATTGTATAGAAAAAACATTAAAATAAATAAATAAAACATTAAAAATAGCAAAACGACAACGCCATGAATTCCCCTCCTTCCACTCCATTGGCTGTTTTCCCAGAACCACCACTCCAACTTCAACAACAAATAAAAAATGTGAAAAAATGACGTCGACGATCCGGTTAATAAATGACCAGCCGTTGCAGGTCCGATCGATTCATTTTAGACATCGCGTTCGCGTCATGGATTCTTGATCTGCTGTGCTCAACTTCATTTATACCCATTTGTTCGACCTGAACCGACAAGTCCAATCTGCTCGAATTAAGCCAACAACAACCAAATTCGAACCCCCTTCCCAATTTTCACATCTAACACTCTTAACATCTCTAAATTTGGCTCCATCTTCCATCTACTCCTGATCTCTGTCTTAATGGAATCTCTCTTTATCTCTCTGTCGGGATCGATGTGGGAGGGGGTCGAGGGAATGAGAGAGACGGAGGGTTGCGTTGTGGGGGAATGAGGACTGGGTTTTCTTTGGTGCCGTGAGGGTGGCACCGAGTTGGTTGTTATTTTTAGGCTTATTATATTAGCATCCCACAAATGGTTGAATAAACCTCACATACTTAATACATCTCACATTTACTTTTTCAATTAAAAATTATTTTAATACACCCCACTTCCTTCCCCATAATACCCTCACACCCCACATTCTTAATATAAACCTTACATTTTTTACATACATCCCACATTTTTTATATACCCCACATTTCTCAAATCTTATAACACTCATTTTTAATTTTGCCGAATGATTTCAAACTATCTGAACGTTAGTTTGCCGAATGATTTCAAATTGAATGATTTCAAAAAATGTTTAGATTCATTTGAACGTTTTTCAATAACAATAATAATGATTTCAAAACTTTCGAAACACCGATTTCGTGTTTCATTCGTCAAAAATAATTTTTCTCAATCAGCATGTTTGTAGTTTCATTGCTTAGGGTTTTATTCAACATTGGAGGGTGGGAGAGATTTTTGATAGTTGAAGTAGATAAATAATACGTTAAAAGTGATTTGGGGTGTATTTATAAATTTTTTATTATTTTTTAAACTTAATAAGGTCAAAATTGTCATTGCATAGTAGAGTAAATAAGTCATTAATATTAAATTTTAATGTATGGTGCATTCAACATTTTGTGGGGTGCTAATATAAAAAGCCTATTTTTAAAGTTTAGTTTATTTTTTAAATATTTTATTTTTTATATAATTATAAATATTTTCTTTATTGTTTAAGTAATTAGTTATAAAGGTAAAGTTGTCAATGTATTAATTAGCAGAATTTTGACCTAAGGAGTTATGTAAAGTAAATTATAACTTATGGGGATGTTAGTGTAATGTCTCAAACATGAAGGGATTTGTGAAAACTCAATAAACCTCGGATGGGTGCTAATGTAACTAACCTGATTTTTTCAATGTGTTTTCGAACTTATCCCAATAAAAAAGTTTTCAAAAAATTTTGATTTTTATAGTTATTTACTCAATTTATGTATTTTGGATCAACTTTTATATTTTATTTATTTATTTATTTGAAGCCGAACCAGTTCATCCTTGATACCGAGTTGCACTTCGGTCGAGAATCGTCGAGGCGGTTGACGGAAAGGTTTACACCCAGGTTTAATACGTAACTCATGTTCGACGAGAGTGCGATCTAAGCCAGGCATTTCATGGTAGCTCCAAGCAAAACAATCTTTGAATTCCTCAAGCAGGGCACGAAGTTCGGCCTTCATGGGTTGGGGAAGTAAAACACTAATAAATAAAGGTCGTGGGTCATCCGCCGTCCCAACATTAATTTCTTCTAATGGGTCATTGACTTGGGGTCGATTATCTTCAAACTCGGCCGGGGCAGCATGAATTTTGTCAAGAGATAACACAGGACCATTATCTCATTCGGCGAGGAACTCGACGAGGTTAACGCCCGAATTTGGTTGCTTAGATATAGTATACCAATGAGCCAGCAGTCGTTCCATAGTAGATGAAACTGCGGCCCGACGTTTTTCCCGATCGGTGTCAAACATCGGGGTCGGGGATGAAGTTAGCTAAACCGAGTCTCGCCGAATCCTGGTGGACAGTTTCGGCACCAACCTCGATAGCTTTTTGAACAGAAATCCGAGTCGGCCGTCCCTCATCATTGAAACCCTGTAGGGTGATGTAGCCGACGTGGTCATCATAATACCGTGCTTGGATCATGTTAGCTTCGAAGGGCTGACTATCTGCCGGGTGAACAATGACCGATTTGCCGTCCCAAAAAACGAGCACTTGATATAATGATGAAGGAATACAGCTGGTTTGATGAATCCAGTCACGACCGAGCAGTGCATTATACTCAGTTTTGGAGTCGACGATAAAAAAGGCGGTCATGTGATTACGGCCAGCAATATTTACCGCTAAAGGAAGCACCCCTTTGGTTTGGGATTTATCTCCGACGAAACTGCTCATTATGATCCCGGAGGGAATAAGTTCATCATTGGAGCGCCGTAACGCCTTCATGATGTTTACAGGCATGATATTGACAGTGACTCCGCAGTCGGCAAAAACCTTGGAAACTAGATACCCTTCGATATAGGCCGTGACATACAATGGCTTCAAATGATGAAGTTTGGCCGATGATGAGCGATGAAACAATTCGGCTAAAGCTGCCTTGAGATTGTCATCTTTTGTTGTCGACTCATCGTTTGCAACAGTTACAAAATCAATGTGACCGACTTCCTCGGCAATTACGTCACCATCAAGGAAATTCAGTTGAGATGTGCTCGATTGAAAATCAGCGGGCAAAACATGGACCATACTGATTTCCATGTTATCCAAGACCGACGGGCCCATCGGGTTACGATTATTCTCTTCAGCCTCTTCTCTTTCCTGGTCACCGACTGCGGCATCTGCTTATGTCGGGGTGGTACTAAGAGACTCATCTGCTCCTTTTTCAATGGTTTGTTCCCGCGGTGTTTCTTCGGAAGCCTGTTTGTTCTGTGTAGGTGCCTCAGGTGCGTCTGAAATTGGAATTGTGTCTGGGATCGATGCCAAGATACGAGTTTGCTCTTGGTACATTATACGGGCATCCCTAGTGTCGAGATAGGCATCCAACCGTGCAACTCGTGTTATTTCATCGGCCGTGAGGCCGAAGAGAGAAACAGCCGAAAAGACTTCGAAGTGGTATCTTAAATATTGAAGGTCCTCCATGAAGAAAGGAAGGTCGGCTGCATCGATATCAGTATATGGGTCGAATTCAAAGCCAAGAACTCGAGCTTCTCGTATGTGCTGGAACCTAGCTTTCAATCTTGGGTCTGAAGTCTTCTGAATAATTCGCTCGGCATCCGGGCAAGTTAGGATGAGATCGATTGTATCTTGACATGCTTTCGGCAAACCATATAGATCATTGGCCGAATGTTTTTATGAAACTCTCGCATATATTCCAAGGCCTCCCCGAGAAATTGTGGATGTAAATTCCGCCGAATTTTGATCAAAGGTTCTTGTGTGGTTGGCGGGAACAGTTTGCTTTCAGCTTCTTGCTTGAAATGCTCGAAGCGTGCCTTCATTTCTCCGGGCCGAAGAAGAAGTTTAATCCGTTTATCAGCCTCCTCAAACGTGGTTTCAACATCTCGATTGACTAGCCGTTTCCCTTGAACCAGCTCTGTCATAATAGTTGGAGATGGTCGTTCATCATCATTGGCAACGGTTTCCTTCGGCCGCCATTTAAGGACCGAAGTTTCTTGGGCTGCCCGTCGGCGCGCCATGCAGTCTATTCTTTGGTGTTGACGTTTCTGGGATTTGGACAGTGCGGTGTATACACTTTTCGAAGAGTGATACGTATACCAACGTTGGTCTCGAGGTTGAGGAGGTTTGAAGGTTTTTTGGCTCTGCGATGATTCCGAACCGCTAGAATTGCGGATGTCATAAAACGGGGCATCAAAATCAAGGCGTCGTCTGGCCGAAGGTGTTTCTTCTACCCGCACTTTAGTGTCGAGCCTATAAAAAACCCCTTG
Source organism: Malus fusca (assembly GCA_035220775.1). Taxonomy (NCBI): domain Eukaryota; kingdom Viridiplantae; phylum Streptophyta; class Magnoliopsida; order Rosales; family Rosaceae; genus Malus; species Malus fusca. The sequence continues at coordinate 9,229,794 of CM069072.1, read as the reverse complement.
GTGTTGGCCTGCGTTGAGCACTTTTTGCTGTGTTGTGGCCGTAGGTTGTTCCATTATAGCCGAAGATATCTTTTCCTTTGGCTCGGCGTTGGCATTTGTTTTACACTTTCTGCATAAAAGAGCCGACCCACCTTCTTCGTCAGTGTTGTATTCTGTCATGGGCTTGACAATAGCAGGTCCCGTTAGAGCTATAGGTGGTTTGTTTGAACGAAAATCAGCAGTGAAACGTGGCCTAGAATTCTGATTCAGAAAGCGTTGCGTTGTAACGGCTTCGGCCTTCCCTTTTCCTTTGTCCTTAGGTAGGCGTACATCGACCATGTTCATTGTTGCTGTGGGAAATGGGTCAGTATCAACACTCATCTTCTTCTTCGGAAATCTAAGTTTGCCATTATCAATCCAGCTTTGGACGCTGTCTCGAAACACGACGCAATTATTTGTCGTATGGTTGCTTGAATTGTGATATTTGCAATATATCTTTCCTTTAAGTTCTTCGGCCTTGGGAATGTTATCCCAGGCCGAAGTTTGATGATCCTTGCTGATAACAATTGATCAAAAATTGCATCGGCCTTTGTAATATCAAAAGTATAAACTTTTGATGTTTTCATTGTTTCTTCAGTGGCCGAGCGGGTTTTGACTTCCTTAGAGTCAATTGGAGTCAGTTCCTTACAAACGTATGGTTTATCTATTACTATCTCAGCTGCGTCCACGCTAACGCATTCACATTCGGTTGATGCGTAACTGACAGTGGGGTTTTTGTATATCGTCCCTCGAGATGGAGCTTTCCAAATCTTTTCTTCACGGAGCAAATAATCATATTGCTCGACATGATGGGCTAGTTCATACATATCCCGAAAGTTTGCCCCCAAGAATTTCTTTTTGTATTCTACGTCAAGACCGTTCAAAGCAAGTCTGACGAATTCGACTTCGGGGAGAGGTACTCGGCACCAATTCCTGGCTGATTTAAATCTGGTAAGATAATCCATTGGTGACTCGTCGGATGCTTGAGACATCCTTGCTAATGAGGACACTAACACTTCCATCCCTGGCCGATAAAATTGCTCATGAAATTTCTCGACCAACTCCTCCCAGCTCTGGACAAAATTCGGTGGGAGGTTGATATACCAAGCAAACGCTGAACCGGTCAGCGAAAAGTTGAAAAGTCGCAGCTTGTGAAAGTCGATATTGACGTCTCCGCATTGTACGGTGAAACAAGCCACATGTTCTAACGAGGATAAGGATGATTCTCCGGCAAAAAGGTTGAAATCCGGGATTTTGAAACCTCTAGGGTATTCGAATTGTTCCACATAAGCTGGATACGGATGTATAAATTTAGGGAACTTCGGTCATTTCTTCATGGCCGAATCAATCATCCGTTGGACCTTGGTCATATCGACGGGTGTTGCTTCCACTCTCTGGTCGGATCCGTCTGACCTACTATTTGATCCTCCTCATTTTGCCAAGTTAATTGGTTTGAGCCGAGCAGGGATTGACTCGGCCGGTGCACTTGGTAATAGATTATTTCTTGGTGGCAAGTGCTTGGCAAGATCGAAAGACCTACCGTCGCTAACCTTACTAACCAGTATTTTGAGTAATCTGGTTTGTGTCTCACTAGTATTGCTTATCACGTCGTGAAGTTTATCGATTCCTCGACTAAACGTCTGTTCAATCGTCCGAGATTGCTCGTCAAGTCGTTTTCGAAGAAACGACCTTGTTGGTTGATCAGATCCTTCGCCACTATCCCCATCACAATCCTCTATTATCCCTTCGTTGAGAACGCAGGTGTTCCTGTTAGGGATTTCAAGACTGCGAGACTGACCGCCGAGATTAACTTCCCTTTCTCGACGAGTCGCGCTCGTGGACTCAGGTATTACAGCGCTGATGGGATTCTGCGCCTGTGGCGCACTTTGTCCTATGTTCTGAATTGGCAAATCGGCTGTTGATTTTCCCATAGCTGTTTTCTTTTTTACCGGTCGCGTTTCAATTGGCATGAACTTCTTAGTTTAGCACTGGTCCCACTGGGCGTGCCAAAATGTTGACCCTAAAAACTACCAAGCCTACGTGGCGCGCAGGCCGAGTAATCTATAAGCTAACTACGTCCTTCGGTGAATGCGGGGCGTGCCAACTTGTCGGCCGAGCTCGGTCGAGGAGTAAAAATGTTGATGTTGAGTTGGGTGCGCGGCTGACTTCTGCGTCTTGCGATTGCGGCCGAGGAAGGAACACGTCTCGGCCTCTTGGGCTCTCGAACCTGAAGACAAGGCTACTATTTTTATGAAGTTCACGAATCGCCGTCGTCGGATTCGGCCACAGTGATGTTATTCGTCAGAGTAAACTCACGCCGAATTGACACCAAAGTGTAAGGGCACAAATACTCAAAACGAATATAAGTCTTAATAGTGAACGTGGTTCGGCCGTCTGAATGCCGAACTCTAAATCCCACTTGAGAGTATCCAATCATAAAATAACTCGGCGTGCAATGCGTCGAGCTCAGTAAACTGTAACACCTCACTTCGCCGAGAAGGCTAATGAGATGACCTCAATCAATAAGGATTCGGAAATCCTTCTCGACCGAGACTTGGATAGGTAACCGACCGTCCTCGCCGCAGTGCTGTTGATGCCAACAAAAAATGCTGTGAGATCGGCCGATTCTACGATGACGGAAATATCTATGCCGACTTAAGATATCACCAGTTGCTTTCACAGTGCTGTTGATGCCAACGGAAGATGTGTCAGCGAAAAGAGAAAATAAAAAATCTCAGAGTTGTTGAGAGAGTTTGCGCAGGGCAGTTATGTGTTGAATTGGAGGAGCCTGAATGATGTACAGCCTCCTCTATTTATAGCATTGGATACCTTTAAAGCCGAGTTAAAACCCTACTCGGACTAGGTCTTCTTCTCTGATCAAACACCAACTCGACCAGTCCTATTTTCACTATAATTGTGAACCTAGTCCTTTATTGAGCCGGATTCGTTTCCGGGTTATTAACCCTGCCGAGACTCCTTATTGCTCAGGAACTCGACTTGTCTTGCAGCATGACCTAACCGACCTAGGTTTGGAGGCCCTCGCACTAAACGATCCATGGTACCCTTGTCGTAAGGCCTTCCGGGCCGAGAATGATCCTATACTCGGCCCAAACTAATATTTTGGGCCCAAACATAACCTAACACCATTGTACCGATATTGCAATATAGGAATCAAATTCACCTAAACTACTATGAAAGTCCTGATAATACAAAAAAATTATGGCAGAGATTCTTCAATCCAGGTATCTGTTTGAAAATATTAGTTTTAGGTAGGGGTGGGCAAACGGGTATAGGAACCGCAGGTAGGGGCGGGTAATTTAGGTTCGGGATGGGTACAGGGCAGTTCTAATTTTTTGAATGATGTTGCTAATCTGTGGACTGCAGTTAAGAGGAATAAAATATTGAAGGCAAGGCATGAAGAAGAAGAGAGGAAGCCTACACATTAAGCTCACATGTCCGTTGGGATCTCACGTCCTGAGAAAAAGGACTGAGGAAGACAATAACTTCAGGTGGGGAAAATTTCTTCTCCCACCGATTCTCTTCTGTGATGAGGAAGACGGCCTCAACGAGATCGTCCCTTTGTTTGTTTGTTTGGTTGTTTTTTTTTTTTTTTTTTTTGTGAATTTGTTGTGGGTTCTTAGAGAATTTGGGTTTTCATTGAACATACCTTTGTCTTTTATGAATTTGTAGCCACCGCCTCCTCCACCTCCTTCTGCCTCAATCTCAGTATGCCCAAAACCGAAAAAGAAGAAGTAATTGAACCCGTGGCAAACGGGCCAATATTAGATCCGGTTTCCAAACTGAAAATCCCTCTACCCGACTCAACCCGCCCCGTTACATTTTAAATGGGTAGGGTCTGGTTCCTCCAAATTTGGGCCCGGCGCGGCCTGTGCCCAGCCCTAGTTTTAGGTTTATATTATTGTTAGGTAATTTTGGTATTACATATTAGAGTTTCTTGGGTTTAGGTCTCTATAAATATAATTTGTAATTTAGTATGAGAAATAAGTTCAAATTACAGTCCTCAATTTGTAGCCGTCTTGACAATCTTGTTTATTTGTTTTTCAATTAATTAAATAATATTCCTAGTTTCATAACTTTGTTCGTATTTTGTTGTGCGTATTTTGATTTTTCAACTATATCAACATGTAAAGCAGGAACCCCATGGTGTGGTGCATTGTCTCGCACAATAGAGGATAGTCATTCTATGTATAATATTAGGTGCGGGACCCTTCTTTTCCGATTCATCTGGGTTGAAATTTCTGTCAAATTTTTTATTGAGGCCGTCTACATTCCATCATCTCGTGTATTACTATTTAATATTGTACTTCCTTCCTGAAAATCAATGACATTTAAATATGTGGATACGTTGGTGGGTGGGTTTCTCACTATGTAATAACGCCGAGCTATGTGCTAATCTACATACAGGATGTCAACATGCAAATATTCTTGGAGTGTGTTTTTTGCAGACCTTCTGCTCCAAGATAATCACTACTGTCTTCCATAATTGTGCCACGTGTCTATTTAACTAACCATTGTTACCTTATTACATCAATCATCAATTGTAAGGATATATTTTAAGAAATTTTTACGAAAAATTCATAGTACTGTTCACTTTAACAAAAAAAACATATTTTTACACTAAAAGGTTAATCTTGATACTATTCATTTTACCCTTTATTTTATCCTTATCGTTAAAATTCAAAGTTTTCAAACTCTTTTAATTAGTTTTCCTTATATTTTAAGGAATAAATGGTAGATTTTTTTTAATTGTTATTCTTTTCCTTAAAGATTAATTAAATGCATAAAGTAATTATTGTTAGTAAAACAGACACGTGAAACAATCCTACTAGAGAAATAGCGGTTACCTTGGATTAGGGGACTGAGAAATGTACCAACAAGATCCGGATTCTTTTGATGAAGATCTTGAGGATTTATGAATCGTGTTCGTTCATCGTATATCGTGTAGTTAATTTTTGTCAAGTACTGTTTGTGTTGAATTTTAAATAAAAATATTTAAAATAATTTCTGACTGCATGATGTACGATGAAATAACAAGATTGACAGATCCCCGAAATCCTCACAAAGAAGATCCGGCAAAAATCCGGTTCCAGAAATGGACTCATATTCTTGAATGTGAAATACAATCAAAATCCAGTTTAATCATTTTTTAGTCAATAATTATTGCCGAAGATATTCATACCAAAAATATAACTGTGGCAGATATGTAACCTTTTTCGTGGGTTTAAACTTTAACTAGTTGAGACTTGAGATCCCACTTTGGATTCTTGGTGATAATACACACACACATATATATATGGGGATTAGGTGTAGGACCAACTCCACATTAAACTTTAACGATCCGAACTATTTATTTTGTAACTCTTGATTCATAGATCATCCTTACAAAAATTTAATTCAATCCGAAACCATTTTCCTATTTAATTATCAAGATAAAATTTCATTGTTTCTTTTTATATATATATATAGTAGGACCAACTCCATATTGAACTTCAACGATCCGAACAAACTATTTTGTAACTCTCGATTCATAGATCATCCTTACAAAAATTCAATTCAATCCGAAACCATTTGCCTATTTAATTATCAAAATAAAATTTCATTGTTTTTTATATAACAACGTATTCGTTAATTATTTTGGGTGTCTTAAATATTTTCGATTTGACTAATATTTTGCAAAGATGATGTACGAGGTGCAACTTGAAAAATAAACGGCTATCAAATTTATATCACGTGGCACCATTTTTTTTTATATGCATTTAAAAAATAATAATTTAATCAGAATATTAAATACTAAAATAATTAATTGAAAAAAAAACCCTAAAATTCATGTCTTCCCCTTCCCCATCCCCAGCCGCATTCTCCCTCTCCCCCTGCAAACCCCATTTCCTCATCCGTTGTTGCCATTGATGCCGGCTTCGGCCCCTGTAACCTGGACCTGGGTTTGGGAAAATTTAGGATTTGGACGAAGATGCTGACGACGTACTGGAGGGGACGGAAGATCCAGGGTTGGGGCTTTGCATTTGCAGTTTTGGGGTGGAGAGCGGCTGTGGAAGGTTGTTTATTTTTCTTTCTATTTTTGAAGGGTTGTTTTTTTTTTTTTTTTTTTGTAATTTTTTAAATAAAAAATTAATTGTTTGTCCATGTGGCAGAAGTTGTCAGCTACATAAGCAAAAATGTGAGACCCACTGTTACCACGTCATCACTTAAGATTGAAATGAAATTGAATTTTTAACAGAATTTTTAACGGTTGTATGAAATTGAAATGAAATGATAACTAAATTTATAAGATTGAAATGTTTTAAAGATATTGTATGAGGTTATAATTGCACCCAAATCTGAAGAGGTAATTTACCCTTTATTTTTTTTCTCTCAAATTATGAGAATGAAAGTTTTGAACTATTGCCATATTTGTTTCTCATCATTTTGTAAGTGCTGGATTATTCTAGATTCTATGATTAAGGTTTTCTTCTTTAATCCATTAAGTCTAAATTAAAACCCTCTCATTCTCTTACTCAGTGGAGCCACCATAGGAACAACTTCAAAAACCTTATGAATATTTGTTTGTGTTTTGTATTGGACTTTTAGGAACAACTACGACAAACTAAATTACAATCTCCTTCTCCAACTTCTTCAATTTTCTTCTAACATATTTGTCTTTGTGTTCTTTCTTCTTATGTGCGACTCTATTGATTACAATCTCCTTCTCCTACTTCTTCAATTTTCTTCTAATATATTTGTCTTTGCATTCTCTCTTCTTGTGTGCGACTCTATTGTGCACATCATGTGCTCGATGAAATATCTTAGTTGTCAAGCTTTGGTAGCCTTCAACATTACTCTACAATATCTTTCATCCACTCTTGAAAAGCCTCTACAAAATAGTAGTTGTCGACATATCTTACCATAAGCTACTGACATATGTTGGCAGAAATTAGTAAGTGTCGGCTAGGTGCACAACAAAATGGCCCAATAATTTTTTTTTGGTTAATATTATGATCCTGTTATTAAAAATCTTGGTTCCGTCACTTGCTGTAAGATTGAGTTGTGCTATCGCTTTTAATTAAAAAATAAGAAGAAAAGAATTAAAGGTCATTCCAACCAAGAACTTTTAATAATGTGTCACAGTTGTTCATCCCTATAAAGGAAAAGATAAAGGGAGGGTGAATAGTCAAGTCAAGTGCAATAGTATGCATACAAGTCAAGAAATCAAAGTCCAACCTCATCCATATTATTCAAACTCAGCTGTTATTCATGTCTCTTATTATTTATTTTGATTGCATACCTGGATTTTAAGATCAAGTTAGAAAATTCTGAAAACACCAATCCCTGGATTCTTTTTATTGAGTCATCTCCCAAAACAGAGTCTGCAAAAACCCTTATTTCCACCAAATTCGTTTTCTTTCTTCCCTTCTGAAAAGAAAAAACAGAAACAAAACAAAACAAAGAAGAAGAAAAGCAGCTAGATTCATATCAGAAAACCTGAATTCTGTCAAGGGAAAGATAATGGATGATAAGGAGCTTGAGTTTGGAGCTGATTTGGATTCCAGCCAAATGTGTGAGAAATTGTCACCATCTGTTTTGCAAAACCAGAATGGCAGAAGCCAAGGAGAGCTGCTGCTGCAGAAGAAGAAGAGGAAGAAATTGAAAAAGTTGACATCAATCAAGCTCTCCAAATCACCAAGCCTGAAGCCGTCCCGAAAGAGATCCAGCAGTATATCCAATCACCATGTATCATCCACTGATGGTTCTTCTGATACAAGTACTGAAAACCTACAGGCAAGTGTGTTAAATTCTTGATCTCTTTTGTTTTTTTAAAGGATAATATATGGCGAAGAGAATAGAGGATTAGGCGAGCGGAACTACACATATGTTGAGTTCTTATTGCCTTTGCTTACCAATTAAAATAGCTGGAAATTGACGATTGCCCTTCTTTTTTGTGAATTTTCCTGTTTTGGTTTATGTGTAGAATTCCGCAAGAGCATTAACGAGACGGTCTAGTTTTAAGCCTGCAAAGAATTTGACGAGAATTTCCAGCATAAAATTTAGAAACCCTTTGATGAGGAAGTGCTCTGGAGGAACCCAAATGAATAATATTAATCTCAAGAAATCAAGAATGTCTAAGCTTGCAAGTTCTGCCTGCTCAAGAATGTCAACCAGCGATGCAGAATCATCATCTCCAAGATCCGTTAATTTAAAGCCGAAAACTTTTTCTGGTCACAATTCAGCGTTGAATGTCCCAACAAAATCTATGATGACAAAACACTCTGAACTCCCTAAAGTTCCGGAATTGAGAGTACAAAGAGCTACATGTTCTTCGGCCCTCAAAGCTTCCAAGTTGCCTGAAATTGGGGATCATGAGGCAGAGGGAACTGAATCTGAGGGGGGTTCGGCCACCAAGGTTTGTCCATTCACTTACTGCTCACTTCATGGTCATCGCCACACAAATGTACCCCCACTCAAGCGCCTCATTTCGATGAGGAGGCGCATGTTGAGGGCTCAGAGGGGAGTGACACGGGCAACTCAACCGTTGGAGAGAGTGAAAAGGTCTGGCAAAACTAAGGAAGATCAGACAAATCACATGGCCTGCAATGGAAATGGTGCAGTTCATAAAACGAATGCTATGGTGTCACTCCCTGCAGCGGATGGTGCAAGTCCGGAATGTTGTTGCATTGGTACAGATTTGGAAGCCACCAACACAGACTGGAAGGAAGAGAAAATTGCAGCATCTAATCACAATGAAGGTGTTCAATCCACTTGCACAGATGATCCCAGCAATAGTGATCCTAAATTGTTTGGAAAAAATATGGAGGTCGATGATTGCGCAACTGTCATACTACCCAATAAATTGGAAAGACCAATCCCTCAAGAAGCTGTGCAATCAACAAGGAACAATGAAATCTCTGCTGCTTCTGATTCTCAAGCTTCGAAGGAACAAAATGCAGGTAAGGAGGACAAAAGTGGAAGTAAGCATGCAAAGGATCAGAAATATACCCGAATGTGGCAGTTGATGTACAAGCACGCTGTAAAAGGTGTCACTCCAAATGTTGATGACCAGCTCCCTCTTAATGGAGCAGACAAGGAAGAACAACTAGAAGGTGCCAATACCATCTGCGAAAAGGACAATTTAAGTTTCTCCGAAATAGATGATCATACAGCTTTCGTAAATCACAGCGCAGGAGGTGAAACTACTGAGATATGCCGCCATGATGCCATTCAGCTGGTGCAGGAAGCATTTGATAGCATTCTTCTCCCGGAAATTCAGGACTGCTCATATGATGATGAATCATCTACTAGTGGCGTCAGCTCAGACTGGGAAGCATTAGAACAGACTACGGATGAGAGTGGGGAGCGGAGGACTTTTATTGCCACCAGTCATTCGTGTGAGGACAGTACAGCACAAAATACAAAAGAAGCGAAAACAGTGTCAGAAGCTGGAGAGAAGACTGACAAGAAAACACCCAAGAGCTGGAGCAGTCTGAAAAAATTCATTCTCCTCAAGAGATTTGTCAAGGCAGTTGACAAGGTGAGGAACCTCAATTACCCGAAGCGAAAATACTTGCCCTTGGATCCTGATTCAGAAGCAGAAAAGGTCAATCTAAGGCAGCAAAAGACAGAAGAGAGAAAGAATGCCGAGGAGTGGATGCTTGATTATGCACTTCAACAGGTTATATCTAAACTACCTCCAGCTCAACAAAGAAGAGTAGCGTTGCTCGTCGAAGCTTTTGAAACAGTTCTCCCGTTTCCAGAAATTAAGAGTAGCCAGAGGTCCAATGTAACAAATTCCACTGAATCAAATATTCAAGTCTGCAATGGTTTGTCAGTTCAAAATTTTATTCATCAAGGTGAAGAGAGTAACTCGAGAACATCTGCCGGAGTCTTGCTTGGGAATGTGTCATGTCCAAAGAAAAGTTTCAATGAGTATCCAGATCAGGTCAGTGATTTTCAAATGCAAGAGGAGCAAAGTCAAGTGAATTTGCTCAGGACAGACCACTGTTTTATTCAAACCAAGCGAGATATTACTGTTCCCGAGGCCACTGGTGAAGATCAGAAGAAGAATCAAATTGTTTCTATAAATGCTTGCTATTTGGATGACAAAGTCATTGACTTAACCAATTTTGCTGTATCAGAAACCAAAGATCCATGGTTATGTGATGATACCTCCTTGAAGCGAGATGAACACGGTAGGATCATTTGTGATGGTGTCGTAAATGAAGCGGTTCAAGAAGCCTCCAAAGAAGTTACTTCAATCACGAGTTTGGAACTTTGCAACCTCGGTCCGATATTGGAAAACATCAAATCTGAGACCAATAAACTAATGGCCGACACTGCCGAAAAATTGAATTCATCTGAGGACCAGAGTACTGAAAATCATGTGGGCTCAACAGCAGATAACACGGTGGTCTCTTTAGCTTCCATAGGATCAACTGAGGAGCAAATGGCAGCAAGAGAAGAAGTGAGCGGGGTAGCACATGAAGCCCGGTTGGAAAAGCAGAAATATACGAACTTATGGTTCTTAGTGTATAAGCATATGGCATCAACTATCGATGCAAAAGATGGAGACAAACCACTCGAAGGAGCTGAAGAGGAACAAGTAGACGACGCCAACAGATTGCCCGAAGTAGATCAAGAGAAAAGTCACCATGAAGACAACAAAAAGGTTGAACTCTGCCATATTGAAGCAATCAAGCTGCAGGTCGAGAAAGCGATTGATGAAATTGTTCTTCCAGAGAACCAGGATGAATCAGATGATGATAAATCAAGCACTAGAGGATCAAGTCCAGAGCAGGAACCTCCAAAAAATAAAGTTGTCATAGAAGGGAAATCTTTCATGTCCAAATCCACCAACTCTGCCAAGTTTGATAATGCTACCATTCAAGAAGAAAATTCAGTCAGAGAGGCGGAAGACAAACCTGCCAAGAAAATGTCGAAGAACTGGAGCAATCTGAAAAAAATGATTCTTCTTAACAGATTTATCAAGGCAATGGAAAATGTAAAGAAGTTCAACCCACGAGGGCCACGATATCTGCCCTTCGAGCCTGACCCCGAAGCAGAGAAGGTTAATCTAAAGCATCTATACATGGATGACAGGAAGAATTCCGAGGAATGGATGCTTGATTATGCCCTTCAACAAGCTGTTGCCAGATTAACTCCAGCTCGGAAAAGAAAAGTATCACTTCTCGTAGAGGCTTTCGAAACAGTCATTCCAACGGATGGAATTCCAAACCCATTCAAGCCACAAGTTACTCACTGACTTCAGGTAAAACAAATAATCAAACAAAGCATTACATTTGTTTTCCTAAATGATCCAAGTTTAATCTGCGGCATGCTCAGGTAGTCAAGCTTGTGAGCTGCTCTTATGTTTTGACGATACATGTCAGTCTAGCTTGAGCTCGGTTCTTTTTAAAATTGGTTCACAAAATTTAGACTCTTGAACGTTATTGGTAGATGCTCACCAGTATATTTTAAAACATTTTGCAGGTATGGCCAACTAGAAGAGGGGTGCATGTCCATGGTAGGAACCTCAGTTTTTTTTTTTTTTTTTGGTTTTTTTTCACAGTTAAAATTGTAGTTTATTGCATCATATAAAAGGCAGAAGTGCACAATATACAGATGTAAGTCATCATCAAATATTCGTAGTATCTTTGAAGCTATATGTATGCCGGAACATCCTTTGAACTTGTTTCCATTGTTTAATTCAAAGACCTTTCGAGACCTCAGAACTTGTTTGCGAGCTTAATTTTTCACTGTGTCCGTATTAGAAGAAGTTGATGTATGCTTGTATGTGACCCATATCGCTTCAACCTCTATTGTAGCGGCACCACTTTGGAAGCACTTGACAGGTTTCTGCACTTTATAATGCTTTTTTTTGGTAATACACCTTGGAATCTCTTCCAGAATGAACGATCGTATGGAGAAACCAAGGGCTCCAAGAGAGGACGTATGCTCTGAAGGACGATTTGTTTGTTGTATCCAGAATCAATATAAATTGCCCCTGCTAGAGCCTCAACGATATCAGCAAGTACCTACATAAAAGAGATATCATATGAGTTTTTGAGAGTAGTTCTTAGACAATATCCTTGAATTCAGATATCTTTAGTGAATGCTTGTTAGACAGACATTTGTTGTAACATGGATAAAACCATAAAAAGTAAGAAAACATAGGCGAAGCACCCTAAGTTTCCAGTCCTAGAATCGCTAAAAAAATGCAGCAGAGAAATAATATGAGCATGATACGCGTTAGAAACCAACATTGCTGAAGTATGTCTCAGATTTTGATCCAGAAGTTGATTCCGTAGATAGCAATCCGAAATTGTTAACGGTGCGGTCAATATTTCCGTGGACTATGTCCGAAGCAAGAATGTGCTTGTGTAATCCAGCCTTCACAGCAGATAGTGCATAACACTTATTGTTCACAGAGGCAGACCTCAGAATAGTTAAAATTCCTGGGGACATCATCTCAGGATACTTATCGTAAAAATAAGTAGTGATCATATAATCCAACACCGCATCACCAAGAAATTCTAGCCGCTGCACAACAAAGAATGTACATCTGAAAAGTTAGGAACATATAGTAGGGAAAGTAACAAATTGCCTAAAAATTAAGTGCAGCGTAGACTCAGAAATTGTTTAACTGATGATGTGCATGAGCTGAATAAGCTTGCTGCTTTCGGGACTAAACTTTTATACATACCAGCTTCCACATTACAGACAGAATCCAGTAAAATTTGAAGTTACAAAAACTACATCGTTATAAAAAGTAGATACGCATGGAATAAGTTTCATCGTCATCACATCATTGCACATACCTGGTAACCTCCGGGAATATAAGAACCATGGCTTAATGCTTCCACGAGAAGAGAAGGATCCTGAAATTTGTAGTCAAGCAATGACTCCAAATGTCCAACATCAACGGGAGTTTCTGACTGCACTTGTAAGTGCCTCTCATATCGTATGTGGTCTAAATCCACCTCTATACCAACCCAGTTCATGAAATATATGGCATCTAGTTCACCACCTGTGCTAAGAAATGCACCGATTAGTGCCTCAACTACGTCCGCAACAATTTTAGCATCGATCTTCCTTGTTCCCCCAACATAGATGCTTCTTTTATCAAAAAGCAACTCCTCCTTTAAGAAATAACTTCTACAATAATCTCCAGGTATAATCCACTTTTTTGGATCAAAAGTCTCGTTACGAATAAAACCCTACAACACGTAAACAATGGCAGATTAGTCAAGCAGGAAAGTTTATAGAAAAACGTTCTACAAGCATAGTGGTAACAATTTGAATGCAGCTTTCAGAAAAATTCACGAGGATAACAAGATTATAACCCGAAATGAAATGATTGAATAAATAATTGTTACCGAAATTTTACGGTCACATCCAAGCTTGCCCAGGGAAAGATTAGAAATTATGTGTTCCTTATATTCGCTAAGGAGGCCCTCACGATCATTTTGACAGGTTTTGAAAAACTGCTGACTTGCAGCATACTTAAGAAAGGAATCTCCAAGAGTCTCCAAGGATTCCAAATCTAAGTTCTCTTGGCAACCTTCTGTAGTAATAGATTCCAAGACCTACAAAGAGAAATTTAACAGCAAAAATTCAGAACTCTAGTACCTTATCAATACATAAATGGTTCATTAAATATAGGACAATACCCTTCCGAATGAAAAATTGTAGTGTACCTTAATGGTTGGGATAGTAACATTTTGCGGGAGATGATCCAAAATCATCTGTTTCAAGTTGACAGCGAGTAGTAATGACTCAAGCCGATGCATGATGGACGGAACAAGTGAGAATGAATATAAATTGCTGATTGATATAGGTGACATGATTATAGTGCAAAGTTCTGGCGGCAGTTGAACGGATGCATGACTTGATCCTGCAAATAAGTGACACACATTAAGCTTCTTATTTGATGACGATTAATTATGAGATAAGATTGGATTAACTTTTGATTCTGCAAGACTTTGTGTCAAAAAAATTAAAATGCATTCTCAACGGTATCAATTCGATTTTAACTAACAATGGAATAGCAAGTTAGCAACCATGTGCATTTTCCTCTAATCAATATATGTATGTATATGTTTTAGAGGTGGATTATGAACTATTGATCAAAATTTTCATCCAATAGGAAAGACTAAAGCAGAGCAGAAAACAAACAGAAGAATTAAATGATACCAGGCTTCCTATCTAAAAGATGTAGGAATTCAGACCTCTTTTTCTCTGTTGTCTGGACCACAGAAGATAATTTTGTAGCCGAAAGATGCCTCTCCCATTCAGCAATAACTGTTGATCAAAACGCATGTTGATCCCATGCCTGCAGTAAGGAAACCATCCGAGTTACTCAAAAATAGCTTGCATATATCATTTTAATCCAACATAAACTGAAACTACACCGAATACTTCATGATTTCTTTTTCTTTGGAAACGCTTGATCCTTAATGCAACAAGACATGCAAATACAAAAGAGGTAACAATAGAAGAACATACTTTGCTTCATAGTGGGCTTTGTAGGTAATAGATTTGTTGTCCCTCATTAGTGAGTTTCCAGTCAAGTCATCCAACAGGCCAGTGATGCAATACAGGCTATCGGTATGAGGCGTATAGACCACGGAATTCTGGATCCTGCACGTACAAACCATACCATTTTTGGTATGTAGTGGAACATGGGAATTGTTGTTTGGTTGAGGACAATCTACACAAACACGATTCTCAAAATCTTTGTTACAATGGGACGACATAGACATAACACTGTCTAAATCAATGATGGAAGCTCTCTGGTGTATCCTTGCTGCTGGTAGCAAAAGGTAATCAATCGATTCAGTCCCATGGTTTTGTCCCAAATGAAATCTTTCTAAAACTTTCTCCAACTTTGTCAATTCATGATCCACCAGAATCCGAAAAATTGTGATTTGGAACCTTCTGCAAACAAGAACCTGGCAAATAAAATTACACAACCAAGATTAACCATTGATATATATATTTTTTTATCATGTCATTTATCACTAAAAGTAATAACACACTGGAAACCGTACCTGCTCTGAACATAGATTAACATCTCCAGCATATTTAAAGTTTACTGTTAAAGGACCCCTTTGAACTTGTAATTCAAAATTCATATTTGCAATGGTATCACAATCAAGTTTATTCTTTGTGGCAAGTACGATATCACTAACTGGAATATCGCAATCAATATTCTGCTTCAGCTTAATTAAGTAGCAATGATACATTACACTAGCATCATTTGAACACGGTGGTTTGACCAGCTCGGTTGGAACATAACGAGGTTGTACATCATCACAAGGTTCACACCCTGCAAGTATAACACTTACAAATTAGAAATAGAAAAAACAAGTTGTATGAATCATATATATAAATTTGTTCAACAAAAATGGTTAAAGAAGTTACCAACTTACGGTACTTACCAGATAATAAGTTATGTTTAAAACTAATTATAAGAGGCAATCAAGGTATTGAAAAAGGTAAGAGATGTTACCAAGTTCTTGTGTGGCTTCTCCCACACCGGGAGGATCAGCAGATTTATTTCCGTCTGTCTCCATGTTAGCTTCTCACTACAACATTCACCAAGTTTCCAGCAAAAAAAACTAAATCAGCAAACTTATTTCGCTAAATTGCAGAGTCACACAGAGTACTGAAGTAACTAGAGTCCAAAACGCAAAGGCTCGTTTGATAACTATTTCAGTATTCAGTTTTTAGCGTTTAGTTTTCAACAAAAAAAAAAAACAGAAAAGTTGTTTGCAATTCAGTTAAAAGAACATTAAAACAGGAACTACAAACTGAAAGCGAAATAGTTATCAAATAGCCCAAATGATAAACCAAATTTATTGATTCCCAAATTGCAAAGTAATAAACAGAAAGTGGGGAACTCACAGAAACCGATCCGCGCAGCGCGTAAGAGTGAAAGTAGGAAGCACAGAGAACTGGAGAAGTGTAGGTAAATGTAAGAGTAACAAAGAAGTGTGTCTGTAAATGTAAGAGAGTAACAGACAAGTTTGTCTTTAAAAACAACTGATGGAGCTTGAAGCTGCAAAAGCCTAACTGGATTACTTTGGAATTTCAAAAGACACTGGATCGGATTCTTCGGATGATGATGAGTAATATATAGTCATATTTAAAAACTTGGTGAGGAAGCAACTTCCTCTGTAAGTTCGTATCGAGTCAAGTCAATGACGAGAAGAAGAGAGAACCGCCCACTAAAGTTAATTTGGGTGGGACAGAATAAGATACTGCTTTATGGGTCCGTTCATATGTATGTTTTTTTTTTTTAACAAACGATATCATCTACACTAAGAGGTGAGAGAGTGGGCTAAGCCTAAGAATGAGCTAGTAATAATGTGATTCAAATTCGTTTTTGGCGAGAATCGAACCTAAGTTTCAAATTTGCATTTGACGAGAATAGAACCTAAAATCTCTCACTTACAAGTTATCATTAGTAGCCAAAATTTAATACTCAATTTCATAAATGTCACTTTTTATAAAAACTTTCAAATATAACATAAAACTCACATTAATAGACCTAAAAACCCTCAAAATCCAAAACCCATTTACACAAAAAAAGCTAAAACACTTGAATAGATCTCCTGTCCATTGTTGTTCAAAGTGCAAGGCTTGGAGGGGAGTTGGTAATATCAAACTTGTGCAAGTTAGTTTCTAATTTATTTGTAACTCATTGAATATGGGGGGTCAATGGAATTTTTGTGGGAGTTGTATGGAAGCAACTCAACCGCTCAAAACTTGGAACTCTTCTTACTTCGAGAAGAATATAATTGCAAAAGAGTTCATAAAGCAAATGAAAACTCCTATAAAATTCTTGAACATAACTGACTTGTTCGAATATATAATCGATGGTCATCTATCCATATAAGCAGCAAATTACATTCAGAAGGGAAAATTTGCCTATTTGATAATATAATGCAAGTGACTAGATGATTTTTTTTTATGAACAACTCACAGTCAACAATATTATTCCCAATCAACAACTCACATATCAAAGTCTACCAGATGATATATTTTTGTTGAATTATTTGTGTTTTCCTATATAACTAGGCAATTGATACATCATATTTAAGCGTCTGCAAATTCTCATTGATCTCCATTTCATTGACTTTTTGTTGAGGTAAAGTACCATATTCATTCATAGATAATAGGAATACGTATGTAAACATGAGGATAGGGTGCAATTACGTGGGCCTTGATAAAAACCTTGTCAGGGATTTCAACCTGGACAAAGGGAAAAAGAGCGTCCCGCATCAAAATTAAATATGAATTCTATCCTAAAAAAGAATGTCACAAATTATATCGAGTGGTTCTTCAAACCATGCTCGTTCTGCCTCCAAAAGCAATCTGAACCGTTCTAATTGATGAGCCACCCAATTTGCCCCTCTCCATGTATGCAAAATCTTCAAAATTGGGAGTGATCGTAGATAATAACGCACCTCGTTAATTATTGTACCAACACTACTACAAAAGGGCCTTATAGTGTCAGTGGGTGGTGTCGGTTTAATATAATATAGTGGCAGATAAGACTGACACACCCTGACCGAGATCAAGGCATGCTGGCCGTCACGTGAGAGTGACGTAGCCATGTGCACAGTGCGGAAGCGATGATGATAATTATACGAATAATTGAAAACCAAATTTTGGAGTGCACTACTAAACAGAAAGTGATAGGAGTTAGTTACAACAGTAAACACTCCTAATCAGAGCATAAAGACTAGGTGCAGTCCAGTAGGACAAGTACTAGTTACACAGTACCAGGAATGTCCTACTATAATATAGAATAGTCAGAACAGCCGACGTCCTCGAGCCACCAACAACAAGCTTACTTAAAACCTGGAGGGGCGCAAAACAGAAAACGTGAGTGGGCAAAAACAAATGTTTTACAAAACCATTTCATTTATCAACATATCTAACCCCTCGCTGTAAAACATGTAAAATTTTCCCAGAATCAAGATGTAAGCATATACATACATATATATATATCTGAAATCATATCAATTCAGTTCATGCTTCACATAATCATATTCATATGTATGCCATGCCAAAATATAACAAAGTAAACAATCCAGGTAAGAATAATTTCATAGAAATATGATATGTTAGCCGGAACTTCTGTGGTAATCTGTACGGCTGAATTCATACCTCAAAAGTCAATCTAGCCAGAGTCACTACAATGACCTGTACGGCAATATACTGCACATAAATCGGAACCACTGAAAATGGTATGTACGACAAGATTGGGTGAAATATAATTATGCTTAAGATCGGGTGAAATGGTCTGTACGAGTTGGAACCATAAACAAGGTCTGTACGACAAGACTGTGCACTTAAGTTGGATACAAAATGAGCATATAGTGCGGGAGGTGACGTAAATAAACAGGCCTGTACTTCATATCTCTGGCTAATTCACAATCACCCTAGGTGCAGTTTTATGAGCTCAACATTACTTAATCACATATCACATATCACATCATCGATGATTCACATAACCAAACATAACTTACCTGAACTCACCTGTGCCTCCACAACACCACATTTATATATATATGCAACCATGAATGCATATTCAAAATATAAAAGCATTTGGCATAATATTTCAAAGCATACTTTCTTTAAAATTGCATTTCTGGGAACTATATCAAGTATATAAATATATACTGAAAACAAAAGCCCACTCACTGGTATGTCGAAGGGTCGTAGCCCCCGAGTCACCCGTGGATACGCTCGTCCTCGGGATAAGTCTCACCTATATGCGAATTAACTATAAAAACGTTATTTTAAAGCACATAAGCAAAACTAGCTAATAACTTCTCATACATTGCTCAATTTTGGTATTTAAATATACCAACGTGACCTACACAACCTCACGAACATCGTGATATTTTTAGATAAATTTTTAGGTGGCTCACGCGCCCCCACGCGCCCCCACGCGCCCCCACACGCTGGGTAGGGCACGACCTCACGCGCCCACCACGCGCAGACCTGCAACTGCCTTTTTCTCACTCGTTTTTGCACCATTTTTCACGCAATTTATACCAAAATAAAGCTCTTAACTTGTAGAACACGATCATACTAATTTAAAGCTCTAAAAGTCACGGGATATCACCGGAGAATTCCAAGAAAATCGGCCAAACTTCGTCCACACGATCCCGACGTCCAAAACCTTCAAACGAAGCACTCCGAGCTTCCTTGGGACCTCACTAAGCTCGATATGAGCTTGGATTGTCCTAAAACATAACCATTTAAAAGTTTGTGAATAGTGCTCAACTCGGAGCTTGAAGTTTCAACGTGATATCGAACGAGTTCTTACCTGAAATGGGTACCTTTGAACTCATATGGTCATCACGAACACAATGGTACTAATTTTGGCCACGATCCGTGAAGTTTCAAGGGTCTTGGGTGCTTTTCCGTACCATTTTGAAGGAGAGAGAGTGAAACCGAGAGAGAGAGAGAGAGAGAGAGAAAAGAGAGCACGGGAGAGTGAGAGAGAGAGACAGGATGTGTGGTCCAGATTTTTGGGTCACCAATCAAAACAACCAATTTTCCTTACTTCCAATTAGGTCCAAAATAATAGGAACTTAACACATTAGTCCTCAACCACACATAGTCCCACAATGCCACAAACGCTCAAGGGCATTTTAGTCTTTTCACCTCAACGATAACAAAATAATGTACATTTCCGGGACGGGTTGTGACAATCTCCCCAACTTATAAAATTTCATCCTCGAAATTACATACAACCAATACATCCACTAATAATCATAAAACAAGCGTGGATACATCTCTCTCATCCGATCCTTTGTCTCCCAAGTAGCTTCTTCCACTGAATGATTTCTCCATAATACCTTCACCAGGCGCATAGTCTTGTTCCTTAATTCCTTATCCTTCCAATCCAATAGAGTCACTGGTTCCTCATCATAAGTCAAATCTGGATTAATTTCCAAAGGTTGAGGAGGAATCATATGTGAAGGATCTGAAACATAATGTCGAAGCTTCGAAACATGAAATACATCGTGCACCTTGGACAACTCTGGAGGCAACTCAAGCCTGTAAGCAACCTCACCGACTCGCTCGGTGATCATATATGGTCCAATGTACCTAGGACTCAACTTTCCTTTCTTTCCAAATCGTACAACACCTTTCTAAGGTGATAGCTTCAGAAATACCCAGTCACCTTCATTATACTTTCGATCAGTGGCATGCTTGTCTGCTAAGCTCTTTTGTAGATCTTGGGCCGCTTTCAGGTTATACTTAATTACATGAACATTTTGAGTAGTCACGTCCACAATCTTAGGGCCTACTAAAACGCTTTCGCCAACCTCTGACCAACATAGAGGTGTACGACAAGATTTCCCATAAAGTGCCTCAAATGGTGCCATACCAATGCTCGAATGATAACTGTTGTTGTAGGCGAACTCCATCAGATCTAAACAATCATGCCAACTATCTCCAAACTGCAGCACCGAAGATCTCAACATATCCTTTAATGTCTGAATGGTCCTCTCAGATTGTCCATCTGTCTGAGGATGATATGTCGTACTATAAAGCAATCTCGTACCAAGAGCTTCCTGGAATGCTATCCAGAATTTGGAAGTAAATCTGGGATCCCGATCCGAGATAATATTAACTGGCACACCATGGTACTTCACAATCTGTGATATAAATAACTTAGCTAATCGGCTTAACGAATACTTCTCCCTCATTGGGATAAAATGCGCCGACTTCGTAAGCCGATCAACTACCACCCAAATGCTGTCATAACCATTCTGTGTGCTAGGAAGCTTGTACACAAAATCCATAGTAATATTTTCCCATTTCCACTGTGGAATGGGAAATGGCTGCATCAATCCAAACGGCTTCTTCCTTTCAGCTTTAACCTGTTGGCAAATGGCACGCCTACTCACATATTCGGCAATTTCTCTTTTCATACCCGGCCAATAATAAAATGGTCTAATGGTATGATACATCTTAGTGCATCCTGGATGTATCGCATATGCCGATATATGTGCTTCATCCAAAATTTCTTTCTTTAACTCTGCATTGTTCGGCACATACATTCTGCTTTCCTGCATAAGCATACCATCAGTTTCTCGAATTTCAAAATCTTTCTTTTTGCCTTGGTTCCTTGCTTGAATTATTTCCTGGGTTTCCTCATCAATCATCTGAGCCTCCAGCACACGATCAATTAAAACTGGCCTAACCTGAAAATTAGCAAGCAAGGCTTCTTCTCGATCTCCTACTCCTAGCTCCACTCCAGTGGACCTCAAATCTGCTAGGAGAGGAACATGACAATCATAAATGGCATTAAGTCTGGCTGGAGTCTTTCTACTAAGTGCATCCGCCACTGCATTTGCACGAACATGATGATACTCAATCGTGCAATCATAGTCACTAAGTAACTCAATCCATCTCCGTTAACGCAGATTAAGATCTCTCTGAGTAAACAAATACTGAAGACTCTTATGATCTGTGAAGATATTACATTTCTCACCATAAAGATAATGTCTCCAAATCTTCAAGGCAAAGATGATAGCTGCTAACTCCAAATCATGCGTAGGGTAATTCTTCTCATGAGGTTTCAACTGTCTCGAAGCATAAGCAATTACCCTACCATGTTGCATCAATACACAACCCAAACCATTTAGAGAAGCATCACTATAGACCTCATAATTACCGCTATCATCTGGAAGTGCTAGAACAGACGCATGAGTGAGGTAATACTTCAGCTGCTGGAAACTTTGTTCACATTTATTATCCCACTCAAACTTAACATCCTTTCGAGTCAACCTCGTCAATGGCAGAGCAATCACTGAAAAATCCTTAACGGACCGTCTATAGTAGCCTGCTAGGCCAAGAAAACTCCGTACTTCAGTGACGGTTTAAGGTTGCTCCCAATTCTCCACAGCCGCTACTTTCTAAGAATCCACTTGAATGCCTTGAGCAGAAATGACATGTCCCAAAAATGCCACTTGATTCAACCAGAATTCACATTTGCTAAACTTAGCATATAGTTGGTGTTCCCTCAAACTGCTCAGCACCAACTTCAAATGTCTAGCATGCTCAGCCTTAGAATTAGAGTATACCAGAATATCGTCAATGAAGACAATAACAAACCTGTCCAAATATGGCTGGAATACTCGATTCATCAAATCCATAAAAGCTGCTGGTGCATTAGTTAACCCGAATGGCATCATAAGAAACTCATAATGACCATATCGAATCCTGAATGCGGTTTTAGGGACATCTTCATTTTTAGTCTTCAACTGATAGTATCCCGACCTCAAGTCAATTTTAGAAAATACGCAGGCACCTCTGAGTTGATCAAATAAATCGTCTATACGAGGCAATGGATAATGGTTCTTAATGGTTACCCGATTCAATTGCCTGTAATCAATGCACAGTCTCAAAGTTCCATCTTTCTTCCTCACAAATAAAACTGGAGCTCCCCAAGATGAAGTACTCGGTTGAATAAAACCTTTATCCACTAACTCTTGCAACTGGACTTTCAATTCCCTTAATTCAGCAGGAGCCATTCTATAAGGAGTTAAGGATATAGGATTCGTACCTGGAAGCAGATCAATAACAAACTCCACCTCTCTATCTGGCGGCAATCCAGGCAAATCCTCAGGGAATACGTCTGAAAAATATCTGACCACACGAACATCCTCCACACTACTAGGAACATCATCATTCAACACCACATGAGCTAAATATCCTTGACAACCTTTCGACAACAATCTCTTTGCTCTCATGGACGAAATAATACCATGCCTCACCCCACTAGGCTCTCCTACAAATGTAACTTCAAGTAATCCAGGACAATGAAACGTGACTGTCTTTCCATAACAATCTATCTTGGCACGATTATAGTGTAACCAATTTGTGCCCAAAATCACATCAAAATCCATAATATCCAACGGCATAAGATTAGCCGGCATAATAATATCCTCTACTACCACTGGACATCCTGGATATACCCGATCCACAAAACATCTATCCCCTCTAGGCATAGAAAACTCTAAATCATATCCTAGAGGTGTAGAATGGGGCTGTGTCACTTGAGCAAATGTATGAGAAATAACAGAATGTGTAGCACCACAATCAATTAATACTCTAGCAAAATGACCAAGAATATTTAACGTACCCATGATTAAATCTAGATTATTCTGGCATCTTGCAGTGACATGTTGTGGATACGCCCCTGACTCTGCTGTCGTCCACTGCGACCTTTGTTGGCGTGAATACCACGTCCCTGCATCTGCTGACCTGACTGCCTCGAAGATCCTGCACTACTAGCAGCAATCTCTCCCTGTTGGGGCTGTCCCCCTTGATACCACTGAGATCCTCCGGCTGAATGAGGCTGATAAGACATAGATCATCCCTAGTACTGAGGATACCCACTATGATACTGAAGATCTTGAGAGTACTGCTGCTTTCCTGAGGTGTAGGGAGTGGCGTCGCCCTGGTAGTGGTAGGCACCTCCTCGTCCAGTCTGAGTATAACCACCAGATCCTGAAACGTGCTGGATAAGAATTATACGAATAATGGAAAACCAAATTACTGGAGTGCACTACTAAACAGAAAGTGATAGGAGTTAGTTACAACAGTAAACACTCCTAATCAGAGCATAAAGACTAGGTGCAGTCCAGTAGAACAAGTACTACTTACACAGTACTAGGAATGTCCTACTATAATATAGAACAGTCAGAACAGCCGACGTCCTCGAGCCACCAACAACAAGCTTACTTAAAACCTGGAGGGGCGCAAAACAGAAAACGTGAGTGGGCAAAAACAAATGTTTTACAAAACCATTTCATTTATCAACATATCTAACCCCTCGCTGTAAAACATGTAAAATTTTCCCAGAATCAAGATGTAAGCATATATATATATATATATATATATATATATATATATATATATATATATATATATATATATATATATCTGAAATCATATCAATTCAGTTCATGCTTCACATAATCATATTCATATGTATGCCATGCCAAAATATAACAAAGTAAACAATCCAGGTAAGAATAATTTCATAGAAATATGATATGTTAGCCGGAACTTCTGTGGTAGTCTGTACGGCTGAATTCATAGCTCAAAAGTCAATCTAGCCGGAGTCACTACAATGACCTGTACGACAATATACTGCACATAAATCGGAACCACTGAAAAGAGTCTGTACGACAAGATTTGGTGAAATATAATTATGCTTAATTCTATTCTCTGATAATAGCCGGGCGATAAATCTTTAGTCACCTACGTGTCGCAACCATAAATAAGGTATGTACGACAAGATTGTGCACTTAAGTTGGATCCAAAATGAGCATATAGTGCGGGAGGTGACGTAAATAAACAGGCATGTACTTCATATCTTTGGCTAATTCACAATCACCCTAGGTGCAGTTTTATGAGCTCAACATTACTTAATCACATATCACATATCACATCATCGATGATTCACATAACCAAACATAACTTACCTGAACTCACCTGTGCCTCCACAACACCACATTTACATATATATGCAACCATGAATGCATATTCAAAATATAAAAGCATTTGGCATAATATTTCAAAGCATACTTTCTTTAAAAATGCATTTCTGGGAACTATATCAAGTATATAAATATATACTGAAAACAAAAGCCCACTCACTGGTATGTCGAAGGGTCGTAACTCCGAGTCACCCGTGGATACGCTCGTCCTCGGGATAAGTCTCACCTATATGCGAATTAACTATAAAAACGTTATTTTAAAGCACATAAGCAAAACTAGCTAATAAATTCTCATACATTGCTCAATTTTGGTATTTAAATATACCAACGTGACCTACACAACCTCACGAACATCGTGATATTTTTAGATAAATTTTTAGGTGGCTGAAGCGCTGGGGAGGGCACGGCCTCACGCGCCCAACACGCGCATCATCTTCAACCTCCAGATGCCAGAATAGTGTCGCCGGCGCCGGATTCTGGGCAGACTTGCAACTGCCTTTTTGCACTCGTTTTTGCACCATTTTTCACGCAATTTATACCAAAATGAAGCTCTTAACTTGTAGAACACGATCATACTAATTTAAAGCTCTAAAAGTCACGGGATTTCACCGGAGAATTCCAAGAAAATCGGCCAAACTTCGTCCACACGATCCCGACATCCAAAACCTTCAAACGAAGCACTCCGAGCCTCCTTGGGACCTCACTAAGCTTGCTATGAGCTTGGATTGTCCTAAAACATAACCATTTAAAAGTTTGTGAATAGTGATCAACTCGGAGCTTGAATTCTCAACGTGATATCGAACGAGTTCTTACCTGAAATGGGTACCTTTGAACTCGTATAGTCCTCACAAACACAATGGTACTAATTTTGGCCACGATCCATGAAGTTTCAAGGGTCTTGGGTGCTTGTCCGTACCATTTTGAAGGAGAGAGAGTGAAACCGAGAGAGAGAGAAAAAAGAGAACACGGGAGAGTGAGAGAGAGACAGGATGTGTGGTCCAGATTTTTGGGTCACCAATCAAAACAACCCATTTTCCTTACTTCCAATTGGGTCCAAAATAATAGGAACTTAACACATTAGTCCTCAACCACACATAGTCCCACAATACCACAAACGCTCAAGGGCATTTTAGTCTTTTCACCTCAACGATAACAAAATAATGTACATTTCCGGGATGGGTTGTGACGATAAGACAGTTACGACACCTACTGAACATGACGTCGAATTTACTGTCGCTTATAAGCGTCATAAAATGTCTATGTTGCTTTTAAACCGACGTAAACATTTAATGTCGTTTATAACCGACATATATTTTAATAATTTTTAAATACTGGCGTCGTTTTAAATAAAACAGTGTCGCTTTTAAGCGACATAAAGTATGGGTGTCGCTTCTAGGTGACACTAATTATTGTTTTTAAATATTTTAAAGCCTGCGTCGGTTCTGAGCAACATAGATTTTAGTTTTTCTAAATATTTTGAAACCCGATGTCGGTTGTAAGCGACATATTGATCACCTTTATATACTCTCCCCGTGTTTTCTTCTTCCTCTCTTGCATCTTTGTTATTTGTTCTTTCAATTTATAAACCCTCCTCGTGTGTTCTTGTTCCTCTCTTTCTCTCAACTTCCTTATTTGTTCTTCCAACGTGCAATTCATTAAAGCTTGTCAGACTATGGTGTCGGTTTTAATCGACACCAAGGTTAACTAAAGCGATGCCATCTGAATTTAAAAAAACTATGTCAGAAAGTGGTTGTTTTTTTTTTTGGTAAAATCAGAAAGTGGTTGTTTGATTTAATGTATCAGTAAAGTGTGTCAGTCGTGGTGTCGGTTTAAACCGACACCAAGGTTAACTAAACCGACGCCACGTTTGGTCCAATAAATGATAAGCTCATATTTATACATATTTTACATCAAATTCTCTTGTCTTTTCTTAGTTATTTCCTCATATTTTTGTGCTATTTAATTTGTTTTTGTGTTTTATCGAATTTATCTAGCTAAGAAAATAAAAATAGCACAAGTGTGATTTTATGTAATAATTTCGTCAAAACTGTTTAGCTTTTAAATTAAATAATATATATATATATATAATAATTCATATTGTTTTGTAGAAAAAAATATAAAAAGATTAAATAAGAAAAAAAATAAAAAGTGGGACGGAAAGGTGGGTTGGTGTGAATAAAAGAATAAGGATTAATTAAAAAGTGTGTGCAGTGTGGTAGGTGGATTGATAGTGGGCAGCTGGCGTGCTACCTTTGCAGCGGGAGGATAGAAAATAAACAAGAGGAAGCACAGAAAGAAGGTTTGGGGGGGGAAGAAAAAGCTGCCTTTGCAGCTCTCAAGTCGTGCAGGGAATTGGGAGGTGCGGAAATTAAGGCGAGACGGGAGGACGTGCTGCCTTGTGCAGCTTGAGAAGGAAAGAAGGTTTGGGGGGAAGAAAAAGCTGCCTTTGCAGCTCTCAAGTCGTGCAGGGAATTGGGAGGTGCGGAAATTAGGGCGAGACGGGAGGACGTGCTGCCTTGTGCAGCTTGAGGAGGAACGAAGGGGAAAGGAATCAACAACGTGCTGCCTTGTCTTGGCAGTCAGCACAGCGAGGTGGACTATGCAGGAAAGAAGGATAGAAAAACAGACCCTTGCATATTTCTATCGGTTAATTCGTTCCTCAAACTCACATTTTATTTTTGTTTTAATTTTAATAATGTGTAACTAATTTTATTTTGGCTAGAGTTTAATTCAAAACCATGAATATATTTGTAATTTGAATTGATTACCTTCAGTTGTGATTTCTGTGTTGTGAATTTAATTTACTTAACTGCTTGATTGATAACTTGTTTTTGTATGTCGATTAAGGATGCATACTTAATTTACATGCATGAATTTGATGCTAGAATATAAGTGAAATTTCACCTAATCGTTATGAACTTATATTCACAAGTAGTAAAGGTTGTTGACCACAATCGTGTTAGGTAAATTCTTGGCATAAGTTTCATGCAATTCATAGTAACAAGTGCCTCGTCAATGCTTATGATTTTCATAAAACTTAATGATTCTTGCTTGTATCTCTATTATGCAATTCATGTAGGGAACTTGTGGGGAATGTTTTGGGTTGTCGTATGCAATCATCCAATCCATTAACTTAAGGAAAATCTGAGAATTAATTTAAGCGGACCTAATTAGTTTGGGGCGTTGAGAATTTACAATCTATTGGAAGAACAACTGAAAATCAATTTAGGTTGCATATGTGTCATGTGTGGAGAATAATCCTCTAGCCAGTCCGTCGTCCATCCATTCACCTTAATTTCATGTTTTTGTCAATTCTGTAATTTATTTAAGTTTAATTTACTTTTCATCAAAAATCAATCCCCAATTTATTTTAAAGTGTTAAGTTTGTTAGAAATTAATTTAGTTTGTGTTTTCTTGAGTTTTGAAGTATTTTGAGTCTTTTGATTTGTTTTAGATTATTTGTTAGTTTTATTTTGAGTTATTCTAGTTAAGTGTTTTGAGTCTAGTTTAGTGTTTTAAATTTTGTTTTTACGTTTTTAATTTAATTTTACTTTGGTTAGCATCCCTAGTTAATCCCCGGCCTAGAACGATCCCTACTTACATCATTACTACAACTGTCACAAATAGGGTTTAAATTTGTGCGTTAATTTATTTTCGCACCAAATTTTTGGCGCCGTTGCCGGGGATTAGCAAATTTGCTAATCCTTTTATTTTTGTTTTTGCTTATGTTTATTTGTGTTTGTGTATGTTACTTTTGATATTTGATTTATTTTTCTTTCTTTGAATTGAGGTACAAATGGAGCAAGACCTGGATTCTACTAGCATTCAAGATCTATTGGCACAGCTCACTGCTCAATTAACTCATAATGCCGAACGGACCACAATGCCAAGTGGCCCTACATTTGATATGCCCTATGAGCAAGGATTTCAAACTCATCAATATCCCCAATTTTCTGCAAATGAAGATGTTTGGGGATATCAAGGCTATAACCAATCAAGGGGCAACATGTTTTCCAACGCTTATAATTCGGATTGGAGAAGTAATTCAGAGTATATGTGGGATGAACCTCAACAATTTCAACAAGGTGGATATTGGCAACAAGACGAGTTCTATTCAAGACCTATGCAGCCACCACAGCATCCCCCACAGCAATTTCAATCGAATTCAAGTATGCCCATTAATTATAATGAAATTCTTGATGGACTCATTTCTTTGGCGCAGGGTTCACAAAATCAAGCTGAGGAGACTCACCAAGCAGAATATTGGCAGCCATCGGAGGAGTACTATCAATGGCCATATGAACCACCACAGCCTCCACCACAATCTCCCCAACCAAATTCAGGTACGTCCTCGGATAATGACATTTTGAATAAGTTACTAACCTCTTTGACCCAGGACGTAGAAAATCGAAACATGGAGATGCAAAATAAAGCCAACAAGGTGGATGCATTGGAGGAGCAAGTTGGGCAGATTATGGAATTCATGGCACAGATTCGAGATCAAGGTGACATGGAGGATGAAGTTGTTCCTGAACCATCCAAACAGAGCCCGAACATGGATGAATTGCCAATTCAAGAAGAAGATGAGGATGACGACTTGGGCAGTTTAGAAGAATTCTTATCGCAAACCCCCCAAGTCCTTATGTCATCCAACTCAGGTGAGGAGGTTCAAAATTCAATTCATTCTAACATCGTTCCACCAAATGTCCTTTTTCCTTGCAGGTTTTTAAATCTCAAGGAAGAAGTGAATGAAAAAGACGTTGTGGAAGATATTCCAGAAAAGGAGGTGGTCGAAGAATTTGTTGAACTTATCAAAGAGGATGTAATTGAGACAACCAATGCCAAAGAAATTGAGTTTGATAACAAGGGCCATGTCACAATCATCACATGCAATCTGGCTAAATGCAAAGTTCCTGAAACGTTCAAAGACGTGGTGTTTGTAATTGAGTTTGAACGAGATTGTAAGCCATCTTCTCCATTTTTAATTTTAATTTATACTAACTTGTTTCTAATTTTGATGATTCAGGCACCGTCATTAGAATTTAGACCGTTGTCGGATCATTTCAATTACCACCGTCCGTTCAAGGATAAACTCATGCATTTGAATAATGAAGGGAGGCCTGGGAATCACCCACAATCAGATTTGCATTCCTAATCCTTTCTCTTTACTGCTTTCATTATGTTTTGCTTATTTAGTTGTGATTTTTGTTTAGAAAGTTAAACATAGTTTTTTTTTTATTTTGATTTACTTATTTTACATTGATATTTAAAATAAAAAAAAATGATGAAAAAAAAAAAATTAATAATAATAATAATAATAAACATTACATAATTTAAAAATTAAAAAAAAAAAAAAAAAAAAAACACAAAAAATACTTATATTTATAGATATAATTAAATAAACTTTAAAGCATAAATATTTTACAATAAATTAAACTAATAGCTTTCATTGGTCGTTGGTAGGTGGTGCCTCGGAGGTCGACGGAGCCCCTGAAAGACGAAGCGCCAGAGCTGGATCATTCGGAGCCTCAATACTTGGTGCTGCTCCCGAGGACGAAGGCAACATAAACCTCGGGAGTAACGTCATAAAACGTTGATGATCACTCTGAATCCGCACTTCGGACTCCTGCAGCTGATCTAGCTTCCTCTTCATGCTTGTGGAGTAATTGGTTGCGAGCATGTGCAAATCCCTGTTCTCATGCCTAAGCACTCTGACCTCTTGCCGAAGACTAGCCACTTCAGCCATCAACGACTCCACCTGACGAGTTCGTGCAAGAAGGCGCTGGCCCATGTTTGATACTGAGCCTGCGCATCGGACGCTGTAGGCCATAGAGTCCTGAACAGCCAGTTCGTCGGACCGCCTAGAAAGTATCCTAGTGTCTCTAGGAGTGAGCAGATTTCTGGCCACCACCGATGCGGTTGTTTCATTCATCATTATGGAATCCCCAACTGTAAGAGGACCATTCGGGGATATGAAGGACGGCTGCCAAATGTTGGTTGGAGAAGATATATCACTATCTTCCCCAACATTCAAGTTAAGGCGACGGTCAGAGGGGCAAGACATATTTGAAGGTGTTGAGAATGAAGAGTCGAACTGATCAAGATTAAAAGAAATGAGCGTTCTTATAAGAAGAAGAAATCGTTGAGGCATCACTCAGCAGTCGAAGAGGCGCCCTCTCGCAAATCGAAGAGCCGGGCTCCTTTCTCAAAAGCCGGATTCTTTTCTCAAAAGCGGCGTCGCCGTTCTCAAAAGTCGGGCGCCTTTCTCAAAAGCCGGAGCGGTCAGAAATCACGAGGCGGGCAGCGTTTCCAATTTTTTCGTCACTCGTCACGCGCGCTGTCAGCTTTGCGCAAATTACGGGTTGCTTTTTCAGAAAGCGCGTAACCTGTACTGTTCATCCATCCACCGGCTGCCGACAGGGGTAAAGGAACAGTTTCGGTTGTGAAGAAAATTTCTATAAACGTCTACCTTCGCCTTCAACAGCAAAGGCACACTCTCAACACTTCTTCATCTCCGAAATTTTTCATCTCCCAAAATGCCTTTCCAACAAACCCTCTCGAGTTTCTCTGTGTTTCTCATTCCCTGGGATACCTTTGCAAATAAGTCATCTAGAGCTAGAGTATTTCATATCATGAAGGTTGAAAGCAAGAGTATCTCATATCACGCTTTCTCCCTGTCCTTTTCCTTGTCTTTGGGGCAAGGAGAAAGCGGGCAATCAGCCAGCACTCGGTGTCAATCTTCCAATCTAAGAACCGACTGCCTGGAAATCCTTCCTGATTGCTTACCTAGCATTGCTCTCGAGTGCTCTTCTTCAACCACTGATGTACTTTCGAAGAAGTCGCCACATCTGCCTGGAGAACAGACATGGCAAGTGAAAATGATACTTGAAGCATGTGGAGACAAGGTGCTGCTTCATCTTCAAGATCAAGTCTCATTTTCCTTGCTAAGAAGTTCCCCAGCCCAGTTCAAGCATACACCTGTAGAACGATACTTCTTCAAAAGCAAAAGTATCCCATATCATCAGAGTCAGAGGCAAAGATTTCTCATGGCATGCTTTTCCTTTACCCTTGCTCTTGGCTACGGGACAAGGTGAAAGAAAGGAAATCGGTCGGCACCTGGACAGATTGAACAAAGAAGCAGACCACCACCTCTACCTCGTGCCTACCTGCCATGCAGAAGAACAAAAAGAGAAGAATGTAGCCTGCAGACTCAATCAACCCGGCAGAAGGAGTCCGAGTTGAAACCAAGAGCTCGAGAAGCTTCAACAACACCACCAATCAAGTCTCATTTTCCTTGCTAAGAAGTTCCGAGGCCAGTTCAAGTTCAAAGCTGTGGAAAGTCACCAAACAGGACCAATGATCACTTATTAGTTTTATTCATTGTCTTTTATTTTCATTTTTAATTTTTCGTTTGTTTGTTTTTTTTTTTTATATTTTCTTGCGTGCTTAACTGATTTTTTTTTTCTTTTCTTTGCAGGAACTTTTGGTTATTTCCACCCTTGAGGTTGATTGCAGAATTTTAGCTTGGGGGTCATCGCTTGATTTTTTCTGCAAATTAGGGAAGTTTTCAGTCCTATTGCTTTATTTTGTTTCTTTATATTTATTTATTTTATCTTTATTTGCATTTTATTATATTTTCTGACATTGGGGACAATGTCTAGTTTAAGTGTGGGGGTATAGAGTATAAAAATGACTAAATTGAAAATTTTTGTACCTTCGACTTTGAACTGGTTTCATTTGTTTCCATGATTATTGCTTTGTATTTTCTTAATTAAGTTGTTGTTTTATAAAAAAAAAAAAAAAAAAAAAAAAAAAAATCGGAAAATTTAAAAAAATCCAAAAAAATTTCCTTGTTTTCCTTATTGTTTTGAATTAGATTTTTGTTAGTTTCCCCGACCCAATGATATAATTGGATAAAATTTGAACCATGATCATCAAGAACTTAGTTAACATGTGTTTTGTGAAAATCCTTATTCTTGTGTTAGTTTGTACATATTTGATCATCTTTGAAAAACCAAATGCACATAGCCTTGTTGATGTGAAATTAAAGCATGATTTAAAGCTCCATATGTGAATTTAGTGACCATATACATCTTATGTGAGTTTTTGAGCCTATTGAAAGTGTGTGCATTTTTCATACACTCCTATTTTTTTTATGTGTGATGAACTTATGTGAGATACTTCTCTAGAACTTGCATAACGATCTTTCGAAATTTTTGTCATTGATTGCATGAACTTGAAAATGATAGAGGCATTAGGTTTACCACCATGGCCCAAATAACCTTGTTTCCCAAAGAAAAATGATATCATTAGATTGCCAATTTGAGCCGTATTTGTGAGCCTTTTATTTCTTATCACCAGATATGTCTACCCTTATGCCTGAAATATTTTTTTTTCCTTACCCTTCCCAAGTGAGCAATGCGAGATTGTCTTATGAGAAACGTTTGTGAAGTACTTTGAAGGTGTTTGGCAAAAGAATAAGTGTGGGGGTATTTCATGTTTGTATTTAAAAAGTAAAAGAAAAAAAAAAAAAAAAGGAAAAGAAAAAGAAAGATCGTATACAAAGAAAATAAAAAGTTTTTAAAGTTTCAGTTTCAGGGTGTGGTTGGAGGTGCTGGAAGAATCGTTGAAAAGGTTGAGTTCTTATAAATCTAAAGAAAAAAATCGCTTGCAATGCAGCTTGGAACTTGTGTTTGCCTATTCTTTCATTTCAATAACCCTATCCCTAAGCCTCATTACATCCAATAAAAGTCCTCTTGATTTAAGTTTTGCAATTATGACTGTGGAGAAGTGATCTTTATGCAAGCTTATGGTAGAACTTTCACATTTGTTTCTTTGAGCGAAACACATTAAAACTAAACACATGTGTGATTGAGTGCATATCCCGTGAGAAGGTCGCTAGTTTGCATATGGTGTTTTTAATAATAAAAATTTGAAATTGCATTAGCATGGCTATCTCACACACTACACTTCAAGGATGTTTCAAAGATTGCTGCTAATATTTGAATAAGGAAAATGAACCTGAATTGCTTGTTGGTTTTAGCTATGGTTCTTGATGATTGTGTTCTCAAATGAAATTCTATGAGGGTCATATAGGGGGAAACTAATAATTTTCATGTTATTACTTTTTCTGTTTTCTCTGTTTTGCTCGAGGACTAGCAAAAGCTAAGTGTGGGGGTATTTGATAAGCTCATATTTATACATATTTTACATCAAATTCTCTTGTCTTTTCTTAGTTATTTCCTCATATTTTTGTGCTATTTAATTTGTTTTTGTGTTTTATCGAATTTATCTAGCTAAGAAAATAAAAATAGCACAAGTGTGATTTTATGTAATAATTTCGTCAAAACTGTTTAGCTTTTAAATTAAATAATATATATATATATATAATAATTCATATTGTTTTGTAGAAAAAAATATAAAAAGATTAAATAAGAAAAAAAATAAAAAGTGGGACGGAAAGGTGGGTTGGTGTGAATAAAAGAATAAGGATTAATTAAAAAGTGTGTGCAGTGTGGTAGGTGGATTGATAGTGGGCAGCTGGCGTGCTACCTTTGCAGCGGGAGGATAGAAAATAAACAAGAGGAAGCACAGAAAGAAGGTTTGGGGGGGGAAGAAAAAGCTGCCTTTGCAGCTCTCAAGTCGTGCAGGGAATTGGGAGGTGCGGAAATTAAGGCGAGACGGGAGGACGTGCTGCCTTGTGCAGCTTGAGAAGGAAAGAAGGTTTGGGGGGAAGAAAAAGCTGCCTTTGCAGCTCTCAAGTCGTGCAGGGAATTGGGAGGTGCGGAAATTAGGGCGAGACGGGAGGACGTGCTGCCTTGTGCAGCTTGAGGAGGAACGAAGGGGAAAGGAATCAACAACGTGCTGCCTTGTCTTGGCAGTCAGCACAGCGAGGTGGACTATGCAGGAAAGAAGGATAGAAAAACAGACCCTTGCATATTTCTATCGGTTAATTCGTTCCTCAAACTCACATTTTATTTCTGTTTTAATTTTAATAATGTGTAACTAATTTTATTTTGGCTAGAGTTTAATTCAAAACCATGAATATATTTGTAATTTGAATTGATTACCTTCAGTTGTGATTTCTGTGTTGTGAATTTAATTTACTTAACTGCTTGATTGATAACTTGTTTTTGTATGTCGATTAAGGATGCA
Organism: Malus fusca; assembly: GCA_035220775.1. Taxonomy (NCBI): domain Eukaryota; kingdom Viridiplantae; phylum Streptophyta; class Magnoliopsida; order Rosales; family Rosaceae; genus Malus; species Malus fusca. The sequence continues at coordinate 9,195,073 of CM069072.1, read as the reverse complement.
TACTTAATTTACATGCATGAATTTGATGCTAGAATATAAGTGAAATTTCACCTAATCGTTATGAACTTATATTCACAAGTAGTAAAGGTTGTTGACCACAATCGTGTTAGGTAAATTCTTGGCATAAGTTTCATGCAATTCATAGTAACAAGTGCCTCGTCAATGCTTATGATTTTCATAAAACTTAATGATTCTTGCTTGTATCTCTATTATGCAATTCATGTAGGGAACTTGTGGGGAATGTTTTGGGTTGTCGTATGCAATCATCCAATCCATTAACTTAAGGAAAATCTGAGAATTAATTTAAGCGGACCTAATTAGTTTGGGGCGTTGAGAATTTACAATCTATTGGAAGAACAACTGAAAATCAATTTAGGTTGCATATGTGTCATGTGTGGAGAATAATCCTCTAGCCAGTCCGTCGTCCATCCATTCACCTTAATTTCATGTTTTTGTCAATTCTGTAATTTATTTAAGTTTAATTTACTTTTCATCAAAAATCAATCCCCAATTTATTTTAAAGTGTTAAGTTTGTTAGAAATTAATTTAGTTTGTGTTTTCTTGAGTTTTGAAGTATTTTGAGTCTTTTGATTTGTTTTAGATTATTTGTTAGTTTTATTTTGAGTTATTCTAGTTAAGTGTTTTGAGTCTAGTTTAGTGTTTTAAATTTTGTTTTTACGTTTTTAATTTAATTTTACTTTGGTTAGCATCCCTAGTTAATCCCCGGCCTAGAACGATCCCTACTTACATCATTACTACAACTGTCACAAATAGGGTTTAAATTTGTGCGTTAATTTATTTTCGCATCAATAAATGTTGTAAGAAAGTGGATGGATTTAATTAGACGTAATGCATGTCAGCAGTGGGTGTCGGTTTCATCTGACACTAAGCCTCACTTATTGCGACGCCAGTGGGTTTTAATACGATGTCAGGCACTTCATGTCGGTTTCAACCGACGCCAACTCAGCATCCATATTTAAACCCCTTTTTCCCCATTTCATATGTGGTTTCATTTTTTCCCTAATTTCAGTCTCTCCTTCTCCTTCCCAATTTCGTCCGTACTTCCATTTCATCTCCCTTTTCACTTTTTAGTTTTTGTACTTCTTCTTGCATATTGTTTTGCTATGGATCATTTTGAAGATGAGCATGCTGACGAAATCCAATTCGAAGAGGAAGAAGTCGAAGGTGGTCCATTTTTAATTTATTATGGTTATTACTTTCAGTTTTTTGTTTTGTAGTCTATCTAGTATGATGCCTAAATTGAAAATTGTTTTTGGGTCCTTGATTTTTTTCTGTATTTATAAGGAACAACTCAACGACGACGGGGACCCTCAATTCCCAACTGGAAGGAACAGCCTTGTTCTTTTGATGCTTCTGGAAAATGCATTAGTGAAAATTCTAGTGCTTTTTCAAAACATGTAGCGGCAGAGGTTAGAGATTATAGAAATATTCCGTTGGTGAGAGATTGGTGTATGATCAAGGAAGATCGCATGGATGCTTTTTGGAATAGAATAAAGGTATAAATATTTTTTGTTACTTGAAGAGTGTAATAAGTCAATGTTTATCGTAATAATTAATTTGCTTGATTTTTTTTATGAGTATAGGAAACTATTATTTTTCAAGAAGAGGATATAGCGAAAATGCCCATGATCTTTCACATGACACTTCATATTGCGGAGCATGCGCATAAGGAGTATAGAAATAAATTTTTAAAAAAACATTATATTGATAAACCGATCAAGGAGCACCAGAACACACCTCCTAATGTGGATCCTCGACAGTGAACTGATTTGGTGTCCTACTGGAATAAATAAAAAACGAAGGTAAACTTTTTATTATTTAGTTTATTATAGCTTGAAATTTGTTTAATAATTTTTTTTTCTTCAGGAGATTGCTGCAAAAAATAAGCATAATAGGCGGTTGAAGACAATGAACCACAAAACTGGTGCAAAATCTTTTGCAAGAGTTAGGGCATGTATGACACTTGTGCTAGCATTTATAGTTTCTATTTCTTTTTTTTGTATGTTGTATTTGTAATGTTGGATTTGGTGTTTGTTATGACGGATGAGTTTTTGTATGTTATGTAAAATATAAAATGTTTGTTATGAATTTTTGTTAATGGTTGCCTTGACCTATATATGATATATTAGTTGGAATTATTTTTATATAATTTTTTTGTAATTATTATTAATTAAAAACTGAGGAAGATTTATTAAATTTTTTATTTTTAATATATCTAGTGTCACTTATAAGCGACGTTAGCACCTATGTCAGTTTTCTCGAGATGTTAGGTAATGTTGGTTACGACCGACATCAGTTTGACTATTTTATTTATTTAACTCAAGTGATGTCGGTTGGAAGCGACAGTAACTGTGATATTTAATTGTTTATTTGTTACTTAATTTCGGTTTGGAGCGACGCCTTTGTTCCTTTCTATGTCGCTTATAAGCGATGTCAGTACCTATGTCAGTTTTCAGCGACGCCTTTGTTCCTTTTTATTTTATATTACTTTGCTTCATGGTGGCGGATTAAGGGGCATAAGCGACGTCAATACCATTTTTGTGATGGTAGCATTGGTGTCACTTCCTCTATCCGACATTGCATGATTTAATGTCGGATTCTTACCAATAATCCGACAGTAAGTGGTGTTTCTTGTCGTTTTTACTCCGACAGTAATATCCCCTTTTGTAGTAGTGCAAAATGGGAGTTTTCATCACGGTCCTTCTGGTTTATGGCAGCAAGTACACTGGAAGAGTCCCCTTCAAATTAAATCGCCTCAACTCCCAGTTTCCTGGCCAATTCCATCACTATACATGTAGCAAGCACCTCCGCGAGCAGTGGCGAAGTCACACCCTCCACCTTCTGAGTTCGAGCAGCAATAAATTCTTACACATCATTTCGAAAATCTACGTAGTTATGAAGAGGTAGTAGCTGAGAATTTTTTCCATTACACTACCAACTACATCCTTATGTTTATTTGGTTTTAATATTGAGGGTATTTAAATCTATTTAAGTGGACTTTTTGTTATTTTTAAAGATTTTATAAAAAGTGACATTTATGAAATTGAGCCATAAATTTTGGCTATTATTGATAAAACTTGAGGAATATCACTAAACCATACTATCAAGTGGCCCGTTCATATGTTGGGAGACCATATTGTAGTAAGGGGCGGTACTCTTTTCCCTAATCAGGTGTTTTTTTTTTTTTAACAAACCGTAATCAAAGTTTTGTTCCATGTGATTTTTTTCGGAAAATATTTTACGCCCACTTGTTTTTTTGTTTTTTTATTCCCCATTATATTTTTCAGGTAAACGTGTCTTAAGATGCAGTACTATTCCAATTTTCATTGCATAAATACACCACTATCATGGGGTACCATGCTCGTTGGTGCTAAAACCCGACCCACACCAATTCTATCCAAACACTATTTTGCTTGAGTCTCAGTGCCAAGATAAGGCTTGAGAGAAAGATGATTGCAGGCGTTTCATTTTTTGAGGCTGTCAAGAGACTATGTTGTGTTCTGTTGTGTTGATGTGTATTTGCACAAAACTTGACTTCTAATCAGACTAAATGATCGTACACCAAATAGGATGCTGATTCGGTTGGATTCTTTTCCATACTTGAGGACTTTACATTCTTGTGACTTGTTTTTCCCAAAACTTAATAATTAAAAGAAATGAAGGAAAACGTTATGTTACCTGAAATTTATTCGTACATAAATAGAAGAAATATATATTTTGTGTTGCCTGTGCATGTTAATTTTGATCTATTTTACTTGTACATTATCTTAAGTGAGGATTGATTTTAGTTGTCGTGGTTCCCACATGCTAAGTATTGGAATATGCCCAATAAGAACAGTGTAATGTTTTTGTGGATGCAAATTTCTGCGGTCTCTTCCTTTGACGAAAATGCACCTGCAAAATAATACATCTAAGATTAAGATCAAAAGCCTCACACGCCCATGATAAATTTTTTTTGGGGAGGGGGTGGGGGTGAGGGCTTTGGTCGAAGAATCTCCGATGCCAAAGTTTGAATTCTAAAAATAATGTATTTGAGTGTTTGTGGGTAGCAAAAAGATTTATTTTTTTATTTTTTTTTTGTGAACAAGTGAGATTATCTACACTAAGGGGAGAGGGTGGGGTTACCTTCACAATGAGCTACCAATAATGTGGTTCAAACTCGCCTTTGGCGAGAATCGAACCTAAGACCTCTCACTTACAAGTGAAGAGGAATACCACTAGACCGTTGTACTAAGTGGCAACAAAAAGCCTCTTGAATTTTAGAGATAAATGAGGTATTTATAGGAGAAGTGGAGGAAGTGGGCCGGCCCTCTAGGGTTTAGGGGTGGTCGGTCCAATGGTGGATTTTGGGTGGAATATTTCAAGATACTTGTGTAAATAAATATCTTGGAGTAATTAGGTAAATATCTTAAATAAATGGAATTAGGGTAACTTACTTGAAAGATGTATTCTTTGATTAGGAATGTATTTATAATAAGAATAAGGAATTATCCTTTTATAAATACCTTTGACTTTTCCTAGGGGCAGGGGTGTCTTAAGCAGTCGTTGATTTCTATCTGCTCTACCTCGACTGCACGTGGTGAATGAGACTGCTCCCTACTCATTTAATATGGGCAGTCTTGTCTTTCTTGGAGAATAGTCCACGTGTCAGCTCCATGATTTTTGAGATTATTTTTGGTTCCACGGTTTTCGCTTTGCTCTGCCATTATGGTATTGGTTGTAACATGCTCATAGTAAGATCATAGTTTGAAGCAAAACCCATCAAAAGTGAGAGAGCGACTCCGGAAACCAATTACATCTATGTGCTTGCACTTCAATGCAGAAATAGAACAAGAACATAATCCTAAAGTTTTTGAACTCATGTTGTTTTTTATCTCCAAAAGGTACAATTTCACCACAAAACAAGCCAATTAATCTGTTCCATTACAGGCAATTCGGATGAACATTAAACACTCAAGCATAACAAACGTTCAAAATCCAACAAATGGGTGTTCATAATTTCAAGCAGAAACGCCAAAATTCAAAGAAAATAATGAATTCAAAAATAATAATAATAATGAATTAAATTCAGAAATTTTTTGTACTCACTTATCTCCCTTGATCTTGAACCAAGTCTCAGCACATTGCTTATGAGCAGCATCCAAATCCCCCTTGCAAGAACACCCCAAGTCAATCGGAACCCCAGAGGTAGGGTCGGTCCCACCACCTCCCTCCAAACCCAAGTGGCAAATCCTGCAATTCCTCTCTACTCAAATGCACCACCGTCTTCACCTCCAAAACCCCACTCTCTAAATCCACCTCCTCCATTGACCAATACACCTCTTCGTCGGAATCATCCAAGACCGATGCGCCTCTACCTCCGGTGGCCGAACGACGGTCGTGGGTTGTCTCGGGAGTCGACATTCGTGAAACCCAGAAGGAGAAATGGCGTGAAATGGCGGAGGGAAGTGTTAAAGTTGCGGCATTCAGACATCAAACATGGTGGGGTTATGGAGTAGGTGGCGATGTTTTTCTCTCTCCTCAATCAAAATATAAATATCTCTCTCCCTCAATTACTGTCTTTCTTTCTCACGGATTGCCATCCTTTCACCAATCCCCTTTCTCCTCTATTTTCGAACTGGTGACCCAAGATTCAGATCGCATTTAACTTTTAGGTGGCAGTAAAATTCCCAACTCACAATTCCAAAAGCTTGGTGTGTAATGGATGATAATTCATCCACAAAAAATCGCATGAAAGTCGCAGGTGGGAGTCAATGAATCAACATGAGCCAAAGGCCAGTACGAGTGATGCAGGTTTCTTTACGATATTTGGAGAATAATATTTTTAATTTTTTAAAGGTTTGTTTATGGGTTTTGATTTCAAAGTACAATAATTATGAGTATTAATTTCTGGGTTCGTATGTGTTATGGCTGCTGGGTTTCTTGGCTTTACCTGTATTTTGTGAGTTCGTGGGTTCCATGGCTGGCAGTGGCGAAGCTACGTGAGGACGAGGAGTGGCGGCCGCCCCTCCTCTCGCCGGAAATCAAGGCCAGGAGCGGTGGTTCCGCCCCTTCGGTCACGTCGAAAGTGATGAATTTTCGTCTGGTTTTCGGCCTTTTGGATGTCCCTGCTCTATCCCAGCAAGGCTGATTGCGTGCTCTCTTATTTTCCAAAAACCTAGGCCAAAGAAAGGAGAAACGAAGATCTGCATTTTGCAGCATCTGGAGACTGAAATTAAGTTCTGGAACTCTGGTTCTAACGAAGAAGAAGAGAAAGGAAGAAGAGAGAGACTTTCTCTCTCTCCCATCCCACCCCACCCCACCCCACGTGACCTTTCTTAATTACAATTTGTTTTTTTTTTTAAAATATTGGCCAATCAATTGGCACCACCTAACCTGCTTTGATTTATTTTTTAATTATTGTCAAATTAATTTGACCACTCTTTCAATATTTTTTAAGCCATTTGTTTGACACTATTATTCATCTTAAAATTCATTATAAATTTATACGCGCTTCAAAAAATAATTTGTAAAATATTACGAACTCGTCATTATTTTTTTTCTTTCTCTTACCATCAAATTCAACAAAGTAATAAAGAAAATTTGTCAATATTTTTATATATTATATGTTTTATAATAAATATTTTTTGGATATTATAAGCTATATAATAAATAGACAATTATTTGTACGGTATATAATAAATTTATTCAAATTTGCCTAGGCCCTCGCCTTAGTGTAAAGTCATGTCCATTGCCCGATTAGAGCTTAGTATCTTTTAAAACTTTGCTAATTATACAGTTAAGTAATAGGACGATACAAAGAGAAACGGTGCTAAATCATCCTTCAAATAATATTGTTGTTCAAACCCTTCTTCGACTATTTTGAGTAGTCCAAATCCTCTTTTGAATATTTCGGTTAGTGCAAATTCTCCTACGGGTAGTTCAAACAATCTTCTTGCAAATCCTAGACTTAAACCTCGAATGAATGTTCACATTTTTTCGGGATCCTAAATTTTTTAAATTTCGCCCCTCCTCCCAAGAATTCCTGGCTTCACCACTAATGGCTGGGGTCAAATATTTCTTGGCAGGATTCAAATTTTCTAGAAAACTATACACTCTATGTACACGAGATGCATAAAGGAGGTCAAATTTGGGTTTGTGCTCAATTATTGTAGTCTAATTTTGACGTAATGTGATGAAAAACGACACAAAATCACATCTTATATGATTCGAACCAACGACATCAGGTTTTGGAGACTTAAGCATGCTTTGTTCATGCTTTGTGTTGTGCATCTTTTCATTTAAGAAAGCAAACATTGTTAATGATACCAAAAACTTCTCCCTTTTCCATTTACTAACAAAAAGTAGATGACAACTAAATTTGAAGAAAAGTAAAGGAAAAAAAACAAACCGAGTCCCTATTAAAGCCATTAACATATCACAAAAAATGTTCATCCACCAACATTGCACCGTAGCATTTTACATGTGCATTTAATGTGCATGTACTTTGAATGTATTGTGCATTTTTTTGTGCATGGCATGTGCATTTTCTTGCATGTCAGTTATTCATGCACAATATCCAAAGAAAATAATAAAAAGATAGACAAGCATTGATGAGTGGGAAACAGTGGCGGCAAGTTAGATCGATGACATGGTAATGATGACACCTTGGGCTTGTTTTTTGTAATTATGCCTAGCCTTGAAGAGAATCCCAAGGCCAACATGCTAATGCTAACTGGGTTTATAGTAACATGTGGGAACATTTTGATTTTTGACGGGGTACAATACTGGTATGTTTCAATTTATGTTTCAATTCAATTGCAGAAATTTCATAAAATTTTCCCAGTGTGTGCATATGATGTGCATATGTTGTGCAGGTTGCGTACATAAGGTGTGCATGTCTAGCACATAGCATATTATGTGCATATGATATTAAAAGGTGATATGCATATTATATGCATTTAATGTGCATTCTGTGTGCATGGTATGTACATGTTATGTGCATATAACAAGGATACATAGTACGCATGTTTATTATCATAAAATACTTAGCTAATACATTGCACAACAATAAAATGTCATATAATCCCATTATGGTCGACGTGGTTCCTTTCCCTTTGCTAGTCGATGAGAATCCTCAAATCCCTTGTTGCGTTCCTCCTCTATTTCGGCATTTCCCTCCCAAGAACGCTCATACGACTCAATATGGGCCCGACGTTTCTGGAACAATTCAAAATTTAAGAATGTGATCCTTTATCTAGACGTGTCAGCCTTCGTTTTATGATTGCTTACACGGTAGAGCGCTTCGTTGGCTTCATTGTCGAGGTCCACAAGCTATTTTTCTGCCTTCATTAGCTTGTGGTTCCAATACTCGACGATGCTCGTCTCATATTCGAGTCACCTACGAACCTAATCTATACTTTTCAGTGGCGTCTCCGAGTCTACAGAGCTAAATGATGACGTAGGATTTGCCTTCGGCGACCCTAGAAGTGTGGAGGAGGTTTCATGTTGTACCACCCGTGGAACTCCGCGTTAAAGCCCTTAGTTTCATGTGGGAACTTGGATATGTTTGTGTTCTCAATTGTTTTGGCTATCTGAGAAGTCTAATTTTTTAGAAGGGTTAATGGTTATTGCAACTATGTGTGAGAAGCATATTTATACATAAGTCTACCATGATGAGGATGAAATCAGTTGGGTAAAAGAGGGAATGTGTTGAAGGTGTTTATGTGGTGAGGATGTGATGCATGTGAGTTTCAAAAGTTATAAGAATCCCCACCACTACTTTTTTGTCCCCCAACTTGAAAGATGCTTCCAAATGTTGTTACTTCATTTCCAACTAAAGGTTAGTGTGTTATCAAATCTCACACCCCTTACATCATGTTGTGCATGGGTTGGTCCAGGCATATCTAACTATTTTGTAATGGTGGGGATTATACATTCATAGTTTCAACAAGACATAGGTTCGAAACTTGGAGGTTTTTACATCTTTTTCTTTTTCTAAACCCATTGTTATGGTTTTAACTCATCGTCTAAAGGACCTTTTGAAACCCAAAATCCAACACCTTGTATATACTGATAACAATATACAAGCATAGGGCAAATCATAGGAGACTCATAGAAATAAAGAGGATCCTGATTGTATTAGATGATGTATGGACAGAGCTTGATTTTGAGGCTATAGGACTTCCTTGTGGAGATACTCATAAAGGGTGCAAAATTTTGTTGACATCACGAGATTTGGAAGTTTGCAACAGGATGGGAAGTCAACAACTTATTGTAGTCCCAATTTTAACAACAGAAGAATCATGGGAGCTTTTTAGAGAAACGGTAGGTGAATCCTTCGATGATCCTGATTTACGTTCCATTGCAAAAGAAGTGAATGAATGTGGAGGTTTACCTATTGCTATTGTAACTGTTGGAAGAGCCCAAAAAAGGAAAAAGAAGCATGAATGGGTTGATGCCCTTAATCGGTTGCGAAAGTCTATCCCAGAGAGCATCCCTGGACTAGACGGCAAAGTTTATTCTAGCATAAAATGGAGTTATGATAGATTGGAGAGTGATGAAGCCAGGTCATGTCTTTTACTTTGTTGTTTATTTCCAGAAGATTATGATATTCCAATTGAGTATTTGGTTCGATATGGGTGGGGTCGAGGATATTTTAGCAGCAACGTTACTTTTGAAGAAGCAAGAAATAGAGTGCATTCTTTGGTTGACAAATTACAAAGAAGATTTTGTTGCTAGATAGTAGCATGAGGGAGGCTACAAAAATGCATGACGTAGTTCGCGATGTTGCCATATCGATTGCTTCAAGAGATCCACATGGATTTCTGATAAGAAGTCATGCTAAAAATAATGGGTGGCCAAATTTAGCTACATGTGACCATTACACTACAATCTCACTTGTTGGCAATTTGGAGATTCCAGTTAGTTTGAAATGCCCAAAACTTGAGCTTCTACAGACGATGAATGGACGTTTTTCAGAAGGTAGCATGGACATCATTTGTACTGTGATGAAAGAACTGAAGGTTTTAGCTTTGGTAGAAATGTATAACTTTGACTCATCAAGATCACCAGGAGTACTGAAGAACCTGCGGACCTTGTGTCTAGATAATTCTATTTTCTATGGCTTGTCTACTGATATTATTGGGGATTTGGAGAATTTAGAAATCCTCAGCTTTCGTGGTTGTGATTCCATGCGTGAGTTGCCCAGGGAATTTGGACAACTTAAAAAATTAAGGTTGTTAGATACGACAAATTGCACTGGTCTTCAGCTGATTCCAAATGGTATCTTATCCAGCTTATGTAAACTTGAAGAGTTGTAGATGCTTAATAGCTTTTGATGGATGGGAACTTGAAACAGGAGGAGAAGATAAGGGGATGGCAAGTATTTCTGAGGTGATGTCTCTGTCTGATCATTTGAAGTTTCTAGCCGTACATATACCCAGTGTCATCCACTTGTTGCCAAAAGACGTAGTGTTCAAAAGCCTAACAATAAGGTTCCATATACACTTGGAAACCCAACCCGACTTGATAAGAAAAAAGAAGCGTGAACGACGAGTACATTGTGCATTCGAAAATAAGTTGGTGATTGATACAAGTGCTGCAAGGGAGTTGATAGAGAGTCAAACAGTTAAGACTTTTGGTGAAAAAATCTGAAAGCTTGAAATTGCGCCATGTTAAGAATTTGTAAGTCCTCACTGATTTAGACCAAGAGGGGATTCAACACTTAAAAGTTTTATCACTTGAAGATTGTCCAAATACCGAGTATCTTGCAAATGGAACAAGTGGGACCCAACAGACACTCTTTCCTCGCATACAGACAATTTGTGTCAGGTGGATGCTGAAACTGAAAGCAATATGCCCTAACAACCAACTTTCAGAGAGCTTTTTGATCAACTTAAGATCCCTTGAATTGAAATATTGTATTGTCTTAAAATATGCCTTTTCACTATTAGTAGCGAGAAACTTGGTACAACTCTAGAACTTAGTTATTGGTAGCTGTGATCAAATGGAAGAAATTGTCTCGAAGCAGCAGATGAGAAGGCAGTCGATACGATAGATTTCCATAAATTAACCAAATTGACACTCCAACGTCTAGATAGTTTCGTTGGTTTTTTCCAAGCCAACAAGCTATACTCCAACCAAGAGGTATGTCCCACCCTCTCTTCGCTTTGGTGTCAACCTTAACAGCATCCATATATGTGGGTATTGGAAATTGCTTCTTGACACTTAAATTGGTCTATAACTTTTGTTTGACTGATAATGATTGTTTTTTTGGGGGTTTTTGAACATTAGTTCTTGCAAAAAATTAAAATTTTAAAAAAACCTGGTACTAGATTACATATTCAATTTAATTCCTTAAAATGTACTTTTATCAAAATTTATATTCAGTTTTTGTTATTTAATGTGTATTTTTATTTAATCTCTCCACATTAAATTTTAATTTTATTAATATGCACATATTTAGTTCTTTAATTATAAATGAACATAAATGAGAAAATATTAAAAGAAATTTGTGATACAAAAATATATATAAATACATAAGTGTACATAAATGATTGTGTTGAAATATATAAAATTGACTTTTTTTTTTGTACCAAAATATTTGAACCTACATGATTGTACGAAATATATTATAATAAACCAAAATGTATGTACCAAAATGTATTATATTAAATTAATATACCTAAATGTCAATACCAAAATGTACATACCAAAATGTACGTACCGAAATATATGTACCGAAATATACTATATTGAAATAATGTACCTAAAAGTCAATGCTCAAATGTGTGTACCAAAATGTACGTACCGAAATGTATTATATTGAATTAGTGTACTTATATGTTTGTATCGATGGATATACCGAAATATTCAAATATATTAATGTACCAAAATGAAGAACATACAAAATTGTTATTGGAATATATCTTATAAAAAAATTAGTTGCCTAAATGTAGATATTAAAATATATTATGATGAATGAAATAAAAATTAAATTTAAATGTAATTAATACATTAAAATAAAAGTAAAAAGATAAATAAAACATCAAAATATAACTAATAAAATAGATGATTAAATGTACTAGGGACTAAAATTGGATTTTGATCTTACACAAGGTTATAGTCTAAAACTCATCTTTTTTAAGGATTAAAATGAAGTTTTCTATTTTTTTTTTCCAGGTAACAACGGCAAAGGTTGAGCAGAATATTTGAAAAATCAATATTTCCATCAAAGTGCATTTCATGGTTACAAAGTACAGAAGAGGTAAATATGGTATATATGAAGCATAAAGGCGTGCTATTTGATCTGAAAAGCCATATAGTTATGGATGGGCAGGGCAGGTAGTTCCAATATTTTCTGAGTTACGTAAGTTGGTGATAATCCGTTGTTCGTTTACACACTTGTGGAAAAACATTCCGTTTGGATTTCAGGCCTTCCAAAATTTGAGATATTTGGAAATAAAATGGTGTTCTCTAGAATATGTGTTCTTGGTTATAATTGCAGGGAAACTTTTGAATCTTGAAGAGGTTAAGATATCAGCATGTCCGGACATGGTAACTATAGTCAGAAACACAGAGGAAAATGAAGAAGAGGCGACAAAAGACATGATTTTGTTTCCGAAACTGAACACATTTGAACTAGTAGACCTGCCTCGTCTTACAAGTCTTTGTCCAGAGGGATTTACATTTTTATGGTCATCCACAAAAAATATGCATGTGAAAAAATGTGATAAATTGAAGACATTGGGTGCTGTAATTCCACAAAGAAAGAAGTTGGATAATAAGTTTGAGAAGGATTCAACAAGTCATGATTTCAGCACTTCTCCAACACGTTCATCAAATTGGTGCCCTGCTGGATGTGGATGCACACCATATTCAAGAGCAAACGCCCACCGCTCTATTGAAATAATATTGCCACGTCTAATTAATCTGGAGGTAAACTTTTAAATCAGGTTCAATTAACCTCTATAAGTACAATCTTTAATTAGTATTGTATCTTGTTGTTGATCATGTTTAATTTTCTAGGTTACACCAACTAATCTTGAGGACTCAAATGATATTGATAATCTTGAAAATCTTACTGTAAGTGACTGTGATTCAATGGAAGTGATTTTCCAACTCAAGGGACCGAAGAATGAAGAAAGTAGTCACTCTGTTGAAGCATTCAATAAATTGAGGTCCTTGCGGTTACATAAGTTGCCAAGTTTAACGCGTGTTTGGGAGACGGGTAGTTCACAACCGATGTTCACAGGAAGCAGTTTTGGAAACTTGATATCGTTGCAGGTCGATTGTTGCTACCAGTTGAAATACTTGTTTTTGTCGTCCATAGTCAAACTTCTTGTGAGTATAGAGGACATAGAAGTTAAGAACTGTGAGCAGATGGAAGAAATCATTGCCGCAGAAGAAGAAACTGATGAAATAATTACATTACCTAAAGTGAAGTCCATCAAGCTTGAAAGTCTGTCAAACCTCAAGTATTTTTGTGGTGAAGCTTATACTTTGAAGTTGCCGTCTTTGGAGTTATTGGAGGTTATTAAGGTCCAAAACTTAAGGCTATTTGCTCCTAAGCTTGTTGACACACATCCCCGATTGCAAGTACGCACCGAGTTGGGAGTGGATGAATGGATTGAGGACCTCAATGCCACTCTAAGGAATATTTACGACACAAGGTATGCTTTAATTTAAGGTTTCTAATTTCCAATCACTTTTGTGTCTACCCTGAAGACCTCATCATCAATATACAACCTAGGGGACATCCTCCTATATTGGAGTTGGCGAGGGGGGCTCATGGTGAAACCCCCCCAGTATAGGGGTCTCTTTCAGTTGTGGACACATAGTTTCTCCTAAACAATGATGTCAATATATAAACTTTTCAAGACTACGGTAATATTTCAAGCTGTTTGTTCCAACTCTTGCAATTTTTGATGCATGCGTGGGAATTCTAATGTTTTTACTAAGGACCGATTTTTTTTATTTTTTTTTATTTTTTTATTTGTCAATAAGGACTGAAAAATAGGCAGGTTGATCATTTATAGTGAAGTATTTATGCTCGATCTGAAATTTCTAGTTAGTCAACCAACAAATAGGTTCTGGTTTCGAACTAAAAGCATAATAATATGGCAAATACCACGAATATTTCAACTACTATTTTAGGCAAAGCGTAATCAACAGTTCATATTTAGTTTCACAAAAGTGCTCTCAAAATTTAGTCAAATACCATGTATATATGTGCGTATGTTCACACTAAAGTGTATTTAAGTAATTTAAAAAAAAAAACCTCGATTATATCTCAAGAAAACATGTCTTTTATTATTCTATTACAGGAAGGTTGAAGACGTATTCGAGGATGAAGATGACGAACACAATTGATTGATCAATCACAAAGGTTAGCATGTTTCCATCTCCAACTTCTTTAGTTTTGGTAAAAAATGATGAAAATTATCTATATAGTACTCAAAAAATTATTCTATCCATGTTTTATAGAATATATACAAACATATATTAATACTTAAAAATTAAACGGTTTGGATCGTCGAACCCAGTCTGCTACCTGAATCATTTTTTCGAGGTACCCAATAGCAATTAAGATGTGAGGAAAATGCTTTTTGGATTAGCAACGGCCTCAAGAGAAACCTAGCTTTATTAGATTCCACAATAATATTGGAATAACCTTAAAATTAATTTAGCCTTAAACCGCTATTTCCCGAAACACATATACAATAAGCATAAACGTTTCAACTTATTTCAATTTCATTGATTCCTAATATTTTCCAATGCATGCAGGACAACAGTTTAAAGAAGGTTGTGGCTTCAACTATTCGTTTACTATCATAAGTACAAACCAATAAAAAGTCATTTGTTGCACCAGAATTTCATTCCAAAAATACTATTTATGTTGCTTATTTTGTGTATAATTAGTTTTGATTGCGATTATTATTGTTTGTTTCTAAATTCGCATTATTAGTGTTTGCTTATTTGTGCTTGAGGTTGATTATATTCTTGCGTTTCAATTTATAATTGATAATTCGGAAATGTTGTCTCGAGTTTCTTTGCTATAATGAGAGACTTAGGTTACGTAGCCTTTAGCTACCAATATTCTTTGACTAAACTTTATCTGTTTTCAGTTGTTTATGAAAGTCTGACATTAATATATTAATTCCTAATTTCGTACCACATTTTAACATTCTTTCCAATAATTTTATAATACCTATTCAAGGTTCTACAGAGTTCAATGCCACACCATGTTATCGACATGCTTTAACTATCTGTTGGAATTTTAATTAGGTATTTCAAAAATACAACTCTTCATTAGTAACTTTAATATTAGTCAATTTGTTTTAAAGTCTTTACTTCAGTTTTTTATTTGTAAAACTAAAAACTGAAGCATTAACTAATTTATAATCGTTGTGGCTATAATGGCCAACGTTCTAGACCTTATTAATTGGCCTTCACGTATATAGCCTATTTGTCCTATATAATAGCATCCTCTCTTTGAGGCTAATGTCAATTTTTATGAAGTAATCTTTTCTTTCCTTCAACGGACAAACCCCACCTAGTTAAAAATAGTCCCATCATTGACACACCCCGTCCCGAAGGAGGGCATGCTGGCCGTCACGTGAGAGTGACGTAACCATTTACACAGTTCGGAAGCTTTAAAGAATACAATTACTAAGATATAACACCCGAGGGTGAATCCTACTTTTGTGAATTCTGTCAGAACACCGTTGGATTCCTTGTGGCCACCAAAGCTCTGCTATCTTGAACCTGGAGGGGCGCAAAACAAAATTGAGTGGGTCAGTAAAACAAAGTTTTTCGAAAACCTTTCCTTTAAAACATTTTTAACTCCTCGCTGTAAAACATGTATACTTTCCCAGAAAAATAGTATATAAACATATATATAACATCAAAAGCTCAAATCACAATCCTTCAACGCTTTTCAGAAAGAATATGTCATGCCATGTCATATGCCAAAATATAATATGAATGCATCAATACAAATCAGGCGAAATAATAAATCAACCGGAGACCCTACAGTGGTCATGTACGACTGATTCTATAGCTCAATATCCCATCCAGCCGGAGTCACCAACTGTGACCTGTACGGCCCTGCCGGAGTCACCACTGTGACCTGTACGACACTACACTGCACATAAGTCGGAACTACCTATAGTAGTCTGTACGACTAAGATGGTGAAATAATACGCTCTAGTGCTTTTCTCATCAATCATCTGTGCACATAATCTAAGGTCACCTACCAGTCGAAACCCCTCTAATGGTCTGTACGACTGGCGTGTCGGAACCACCTCTAGTGGTCTGTACGACTAGCATCTACTTGGATCCAAGGTGAGCGTGTGATGCAGGGTGAATAACATAAGCACTAACACCAGAGGTGCAGGTTATGAGTGGTAGGAATTTTAACGCACCACAAAGTAGTACACAATAATCCTATTGATTTTCCTTATTAACACTAAAATTTGTCGATTGTAGCATATGAAAATAAGGGTCTTTCCCGCAGAAGATTGTTTTATCCAAATACTTAAAATGTCACAAAAACGGGGTGGCTGTCTCCACTGACCAGCCACCGAACAAAAATTATTAGACTAACTTATACTTATCCAAATGCAACGAAATTTTATACACATAAACTAGACACACTGAGCTATGTTCACACAATTGTTTGGGATTTTTGGAGTTGATTAGCTATTTAAATTAAATCGCACAAAACAGTACAGAAACCAATTTTAAATAATACCAATAGATTTTAATTCACAAGTTAAGAAAATGAGTTAGGGGACATGCTATCCACCACCAAATAATCATGCAAGTATGTTATGTTTCATTCAAATCCCTTTTATTTCCGGATGAAGATGCTCAAGTTGGCTCAATGTTAGAACACAACCTATTACTCTTTCTTACGTAGTATGTTAAGAGAATGGTGTTTTCAACTTAACTTAGTTCCTAGCATGCAATCTAGAATGGTGTGTTCATAGATTTAACAAGTAGAAATCATTAAGAATAAAAAGAGTTTGAGTCATCACAAGGCATCGTAAGTACTGGCGTTGTCTTACTTATCCTAGAAATCGATTCACATGTTAACCACAATTAACAAGTGCTACTGTAGAACATATGTAGGTCCTCATTCAACAAGGGCAGGCAGACATATATTCATAGCATTAAAATCATAGATATGCTCACTATGTATGCATCCATAGAAACACATAAAGAATTTATCAATGAGATAAGTAGTGAAACAATTTTCATCATTCCATAAAAGTCATTCAAACAAAATATCACAACAAATTTACGATCATATTCGGGGCTTCAAAACAGCCCCTAACTACTAAAAATTAGTTACACATAATTCTCAAATTAAACCAAAAGTTAAACATGAGTTTGGAGGATTAAACCGAGAGAAATAGAGTGAAACTTTGCGCCACTGTGCTCAAGCTGCCTCGGGCAGCTTTGCTTCCTGTTCTTCTCGAACAAACTTTAGCTGCTGCCAAGGCCTTTCTTTTACGCGCCCTCTTTCTTTGTTTCCCGCGTCAGTGCTCTGCTACTCTTCCCTTCCCGCTGTACCCTCGCAGCTGCTCTCCCTCGCTATCTCCTCGTGTCCCTCACGTTTTCTTTCCTTTCTCGCTGCAAAGGGAGCGTTTTTATTCTTTTCCACGTATCCCCCCTCCGCAGCTTCTGCTGCTCCTCCCGCTTTCTTCCACAGCTGCCAAGGGCAGCCTACCCCCTGCTTCACACGCTGCCAAGGCAGCTTTTATTCTCCACGCTAGCAGCTGCTCTGGTTGCTCCTCCAGTTACGTCCCTTCTTGCTGTCTCTCTCTTTTCAAGCTGCCAAAGGCAGCGTGCCCCCCCCCCCCCCCCCCGCGCTTTCCACTCGTCCCTGTCCTTTATTTATGGCAGCCCTTTCTCTCGCCAGCTGTGCTTCTGTTTCTCTCCTGGTTCTTCACGCACCATGTGCTCCTGCGTGCTGCTTGCTGTCCTCTCCCGCGCGCCTTCTGTTTCTGTTCTCTCTGCTCTTCTTTTCTTATTTTATTTCTTTTATTCTTTCTTTTGTTTTCCATTTGTCCTCCCAATTCTTTTCTTATTATTTTCTTTTTTTTTTTATGTTTTCTTTTCCTTCCACTCCTCTATGTCTCCCCCGACTTTCAATTCTTTTCTTTTGTTTTCTTTTGCCATCATGCACTCCCGTGCTCTTTCTTTGCCAGCACCATGTCAGCCTTCCTGCTTCTTTATTCTAGCTGCCTACAACAGAAACCAAGATCAAACTCGAAGGTGGTATATAGTTTCTATAAAATGGCTAAATAAAATTAGAAGAAGCAATATGAAATATATATATGTTATACATAATTCGTATCTCTCCAACTAATATCACCTACTAATCCTAGATAAAGATGTTAACTTCCGTGACAATACACACTTAGTGAAGAAGAGTGACAAGGCTTGTGAATACTTGGGAGGAAGCCAGAGAATGGAAAGACTTGAATTAGCATGGATCTCAATCACTTAAAACTACAAAAATCAAATAAGTGAGCAAGATAATTTTTACGAATTTTGTCACTTAAAATCTTACTTGTGCTAATTTTATTTTCTTAGCTAGATAAATTCGATAAAACACAAAAACAAAGTAAATAGCACAAAAATATGAGGAAATAACTAAGAAAAGACTAGAGAATTTGATGTAAAATATGTATAAATATGAGCTTATCAAATACCCCCACACTTAGCTTTTGCTAGTCCTCGAGCAAAACAGAGAAAACAGAAAAAGTAATAACATGAAAAACATTAGTTTCTCCTATGTGACCCTCATAGAACTTCATTCGAGAACACAAATCATCAAGAACCATAGCTAGCACCAAACAAGCTAATCCAAGTTCATTTTCCTTATTCAAATATTAGCAGTAATCTTTGAATCATCCTTGAAGTGTAGTGTGTGAGATAGCCATGTTAATGCAATTTCAAAATTTTTATTTTTAAAATCATCATATGCAAACTAGCGACCTTCTCACTGGATATACACTTAATCAAACATGTGTTTAGTCTTAATGTGTTTCGCTCAAAGAATCAAATGTGAAAGTTCTACCATAAGCTTGCATAAAGATCACTTCTCCACAATCATAATTGCAAAACTTAAATCAAGAGGACTTTTATTGGACGTAATGAGGTTTAGGGCGAGGGTTATTGAAACGAAAGAATAGGTAAACACAAGTTCCAAGCTACATTGCAGGCAATTCTTTTGTTTAGATTTATAAGAACTCAAGCTTTCCAGCTATTCTTCTAGTCACCTCCAACCACAACCTTAAACTGAAACTTTAAACACTTTTCATTTTCTTCGTAAACAAACTTTCTTTCTTTCTCGTTTTTTTTTTTTTTTTTTTTTTTTTTCAAGCAGAAACAAATATGAAAAACCCCCACACTTATTCTTTTGCCAAACTCCCTCCGAGTACTTCACAAACACTTCTCATAAGACAATTTCACATTACTCATTAGCTTGCTTGGAAAGGGTAAGGAAAAATATTTCAGGCATAAGGGTAGACATATCTGGTGATAAGAAATAAAAGGCTCACATATACGGCTCAAATTGGCAATCTAATGATATCATTTTTCTTTGGGAAACAAGGTTATTTGGGCCATGGTGGTAAACCTAATGCCTCTATCATTTTCAAGTTCATGCAATCAATGACAAATATTTCGAAAGATCGTTATGCAAGTTCTAGAGAAGTATCTCACATAAGTTCATCACACATGAAAGAATAAGAGTGTATGAAAAATGCACACACTTTCAATAGGCTCAAAAACTCACATAGGATGTATATGGTCACTAAATTCACATATGGAGCTTTAAATCATGCTTTAGTTTCACATCAACAAGGCTATGTGCGTTTAGTTTTTCAAAGATAATCAAATATGTACAAAACTAACACGAGAATTAGGAATTTCACACAACACATGTTAACTAAGTTCTTGATCATCATGGTTCAAATTTTATCCAATTATATCATTGGGTCGGGAAACTAACAAAAATCTAATTCAAAACAATAAGGAAAACAAGGAAATATTTTTGGATTTTTTTTTTTATTATTATTATTATTATTTTTTTTTTATTTTTTTTTAAAAAAACAACAACTTAATTAAGAAAACACAAAGCAATAACATGAAAACAAATGAAACCAGTTCAAAGTCGAAGGTACAAAAATTTTCAATTTGGTCATTTTTATACTCTTTACCCCCACACTTAAACTAGACATTGTCCCCAATGTCAGAAAATGTAATAAAATGCAAATAAAAATAAAATAAATAAATATAAAGAAACAAAATAAAGCAATAGGACTGAAAACTTCCCTAATTTGCAGTAAAATCAAGCGATGACCCCGAAGCTAAAATTCTGCAATCAACTTCAAGGGTGGAAATAACCAAAAGTTCCTGCAAAGAAGAGAAATAATTCAGTTAAGTAACACAAGAAAATGTAAAAAAAATTGCAAACGAAAAATGGAAAATCACGATAAAAGACAATGAATAGAACTAATAAGTGATCATTGGTCGTGCTTGTTGACTTTCCACAGCTTTGAAATCGAACTGGCCTAAGGAACTTCTTAGCAAGGAAAATGAAACTTGATTGGTGGTGGTGACTGATGCGTCCATATGTTGTTGAAGCTTCTCGAGCTCTTGGTTTCAACTCGGACTCCTTCTGCCGGGTTGATTGAGTCTGCAGGCTGCATTCTTCTCTGCTTGTTTCTTCTGCACGGCAGGTGGGCACGAGGTAGAGGTGGTGGTCTGTTTCTTTGTTCAATCTGTCCAAGTGCCGACCGATTGCTTTCTTTCTCCTTGCTTCGCAGGCAAGAGCAAGGGTAAAGGAAAAACATGCCATGAGATATCTTTGCCTTTGACTCTGATGATATGAGATACTTTTGCTTTTGAAGAAGTATCGTTCCACAGGTGTATTCTTAAACTGGGCTGGGGAACTTCTTAGCAAGGAAAATGAGACTTGATCTTGAAGATGAAGCAGCACCTTGTCTCCACATGCTTCAAGTATCATTTTCACTTGCCTTATCTGTTCTCCAGGCAGATGTGGCGTCTTCTTCGGAAGTACATCAACAGTTGAAGATGAGCACTCGAGGGCAATGCTAGGTAAGCAATCAGGAAGGATTTCCAGGCAGTCGGTTCTTAGATCGGAAGATTGACACCAAGTGCTGGCTGATTGCTTGCTCTCTCCTTGTCACAAAGACAAGGAAAAGGACAGGGAGAAAGCATGATATGAGATACTCTTGCTTTTCAACCTTCATGATATGAAATACTCTAGCTCTTGATGACTTGTTTGCAAAGGTATCCCAGGGAATGAGAAACACAGAGTAACTCGAGAGGCTTCATTGGGAATGCATTTTCGGAGATGAAGAAGTGCTGAGGGGGTGTGCCTTTGCTGTGGATGGCGAAGGTAGACGTTTATAGGAATGATTCTTCACAACCGAAACTGTTCCTTTACCCCTGTCGGCAGCCGGTGGATGGATGAACAGTACAAGTTACGCGCTTTCTGACAAAGCTGCCCGTAATTTCCGCAAAGATGACAGTGCGCGTGACGAATGACGACAAAACTGGAAAAGCTGCTCGCCTCGTGATTCCTGACCGCTCCATCTTTTGAGAGAGACGCCCGACTTTTGAGAACGGCGTCCGACTTTTGAGACGGAGTCCGTCTTTTGAGAAAGGAACCCGGCTCTTCGATTTCTGATGAGCGTCTCTTTGATTTCTTCTTTTTATAGAGGCGCTAATTTTGTTCCACAACACACTTGAACTCCCTCCTGTAAACACTCCCTCCGAGTACTTTTTTAATCTTGATCAGTTCGACCTCTTCTTTTTCTTCACATCTTCAAATATGTCTTGCCCTTCTGACCGTCGCCTTAACTTGAATGTTGGGGAAGATATTGATATGTCTTCTCCAACCAACATCTGGCAGCCGTCCTTCATATCCCCAAATGGTCCTCTTACAGTTGGGGATTCCATGATGATGAATGAAACAACCGCTTCGGTGGTGGCCAGAAATCTGCTCACTCCTAGAGACACTAGGATACTTTCCAGGCGGTCCGACGAACTGGCTGTTCAGGACTCTCTGGCCTACAGCGTCCGATGCGCAGGCTCAGTATCAAACATGGGCCAGCGCCTTCTTGCACGAACTCGTCAGGTTGAGTCGTTGATGGCTGAAGTGGCAAGTCTTCGGCAAGAGGTCAGAGTGCTTAGGCATGAGAACAAAGAGTTGCACATGCTCGCAACTAATTACTCAACAAGCATGAAGAGGAAGCTTGATCAACTGCAGGAGTCCGAAGTGCGGATTCAGAGTGATCATCAAAGGTTTATGGCGTTACTCCCGAGGTTTATGTTGCCTTCGTCCTCGGGAGCTGCACCAAGTATTGAGGCTCCGAATGATCCAACTCTGGCGCTTCGTCTTTCTGGGGCTCCGTCGACCTCCGAGGCACCACCTACCAACGACCAATGAAAGCTATTAGTTCACATTATTGTAAAATATTTATGCTTTTAAGTTTATTTAATTATATATATAAATATAAGTATTTTTGTGTTATTTTTTTTTTCTGATTTTTTTTTTAAATATCAATGTAAAATAAGTAAATCAAAGTAAAAAGACTATGTTTAATCTCCCAAACAAAAATCACAACTAAATAAACAAAACAAAATGAAAACAGTAAAGAGAAGGGATTAGGAATGCAAATCTGATTGTGGGTGATTCCTAGGCCTCCCTTCTTTATTCAAATGCAAGGATTTATCCTTGAATGGGCGGTGGTACTTGAAATGATCCGACAATGGTCTAAGTTCTAATGACGGTGCCTGAATCATCAAAATCAGAAACATGTTAGTATAAATTAAAATTAAAATTGGAGAAGATGGCTTACTTTCTTTTTCCGACACAAACTCAATGACAAACACCACATCTTTGAACATTTCCGGGACTTTGAACTTGGCCAGGTTTACTATGATGGTTGTGGCTTGTCCCGTGTCATCAAACTCAATTACTTTGGGCTTGATTGTCTCATGCACAGCCTCTTGGATGTATTCTTGATATGCTTCAACCACTTCATTCTCTTGAATCTTTTTTCTTGGTGTACAAGGTTCTTTGAACACTTCAACACAATCTGGAACTTGATTTGGTGTGCCAAGAATTGGGATATCACTTTGCACCTTTGGAATGGCTTCCAGAATTTCTTTTTCACTCTCATCTTTCATGGGAATTAAAAACTTTTCAATTTCTGTTGAAGCTTCATCTTGCTCAAGATTTTTGGTTTGTAACTCCCCTTGTTGCATCCTTGGCTGCTCAAAAACTTCTTTTCCACTCCTTAAAGTCATAGCATTTAACTGCTCCGCATTTGGATTTTTCACAGTTTGGCTCGGTAACCTTCCTGGTTGGTGTTGTTGCCCCATCAAACTTGCTAACTGACTCATTTGGCGCTCAAGGTTTTCAATTGCTTTGTCTGTTTTCTGTTGATGAGATTGAGTAGAGTTAGCTAAAGAAGCAATTAAATCCTCAAGAGACTTACTTGGAGCTTGTTGTTGTTGAGGCTGAAATGGTGCCTGTGGACTTGCTTGAAAGAAGCCAGGTGGACGGTTATAGTTGTTGGGAATAGATTGTTGTCCATTGTCTTGATTGTTCCATTTTAAGTGTGGATGATCGCGCCACCTTGCGTTATAGTTGTTGGAGTATGGATCATACTTTTGCCTTTGTTGCCCTTGAAACCCTCCTAACGCATTAGCTTGCTCAAGACCACCTTGATCCCTCAATGATGGGCATATATCTGTAGCATGTCCCATCATTGAACATACACCGCACACCTGTTTTGGACCCACCATAACCTGTTGCACAAGATTAGTCAAATTAGCTAATTGTAATTCAATCCTAGAATTAGCACTTACCTCGTTAACTTTCTTGAAAGATGGCTCTTCTCTCCCTCCAAATTGTCGTGTGTTACCAGCAATGTTCTTTATTAATGCCTTAGCATTAGTTGGTGTCTTATCCATAAATGCTCATCCACTTGCTGCATCAAGCATTACACGATCAGTACCACACAATCCCTCATAAAAATATTGTATTAAAAGATGCTCTGAAATTTGATGATTAGGACAAGATGCAACCAAATGTGTGAACCGCTCATAATAATCTCCAAATGGCTCTCCATGTTGTTGTCGAATTGCACATATGTCTTTTCTTATGCTTGCAGCTTTTGTGGCCGGAAAATATTGCTCCAAGAATGCTTGCTTCACCTGATTCCATGTGTTTATTGATCCCGGAGGTAAATTGTAAAGCCACTCCTTTGCCTTGGCTTCTAATGTAAATGGGAATGCCCTCAACTTGACTTGCTCCTCATCCACATTTGCTGGTCTCATTCCTGAGCATACTACGTGAAACTCCATGAGATGCTTGTTGGCATCCTCAGTTGAGAAGCCATGGAACTTAGGCAAGTAGTGAATCATGCCGGACTTCAGCTCAAATCCTCCTCCTGCATTTGGATATGTGATGCACAATGGTTGTTGATCCGTATTTGGCATTGCCAACTCCCTCAATGTACGGTTATCAGCCATGCCTTCTTGTGGTTCCTCCTCCTCTTCTGAACTTAAATGTGGTGGAGACGATGGTGGTAAAGACACTGATGCACACTTTTGCTTGATTTTTCTCTGAAGCTTTCGAAATGTTCGTTCAATCTCTGGATCGTAGGAAGCTAGATCAATGCTCTTAGACTTTCGAGTATGCATGTACTACAAAGAGTACCTGAAATAAAAACAAAACCAAAAACACTAAATAGACAAGAAATAGAAAATAATAAAAATAAAAATAAATAAAAATATAAAAATAAAAATAGTAAAAATAAAATATAAGCAATCAGAAATAACAATCCCCGGCGACACGGCGCCAAAAATTTGGTAGGAATTTTAACGCACCACAAAGTAGTACACAATAATCCTATTGATTTTCCTTATTAACACTAAAATTTTTCGATTGTAGCATATGAAAATAAGGGTCTTTCCCGCAGAAGATTGTTTTATCCAAATACTTAAAATGTCACAAAAACGGGGTGGCTATCTCCACTGACCAGCCACCGAACAAAAATTATTAGACTAACTTATACTTATCCAAATGCAACGAAATTTTATACACATAAACTAGACACACTGAGCTATGTTCACACAAACGTTTGGGATTTTTGGAGTTGATTAGCTATTTAAATTAAATCGCACAAAACAGTACAGAAACCAATTTTAAATAATACCAATAGATTTTAATTCACAAGTTAAGAAAATGAGTTAGGGGACATGCTATCCACCACCAAATAATCATGCAAGTATGTTATGTTTCATTCAAATCCCTTTTATTTCCGGATGAAGATGCTCAAGTTGGCTCAATGTTAGAACACAACCTATTACTCTTTCTTACGTAGTATGTTAAGAGAATGGTGTTTTCAACTTAACTTAGTTCCTAGCATGCAATCTAGAATGGTGTGTTCATAGATTTAACAAGTAGAAATCATTAAGAATAAAAAGAGTTTGAGTCATCACAAGGCATCGTAAGTACTGGCGTTGTCTTACTTATCCTAGAAATCGATTCACATGTTAACCACAATTAACAAGTGCTACTGTAGATCATATGTAGGTCCTCATTCAACAAGGACAGGCAGACATATATTCATAGCATTAAAATCATAGATATGCTCACTATGTATGCATCCATAGAAACACATAAAGAATTTATCAATGAGATAAGTAGTGAAACAATTTTCATCATTCCATAAAAGTCATTCAAACAAAATATCACAACAAATTTACGATCATATTCGGGGCTTCAAAACAGCCCCTAACTACTAAAAATTAGTTACACATAATTCTCAAATTAAACCAAAAGTTAAACATGAGTTTGGAGGATTAAACCGAGAGAAATAGAGTGAAACTTTGCGCCACTGTGCTCAAGCTGCCTTGGGCAGCTTTGCTTCCTGTTCTTCTCGAACAAACTTTAGCTGCTGCCAAGGCCTTTCTTTTACGCGCCCTCTTTCTTTGTTTCCCGCGTCAGTGCTCTGCTACTCTTCCCTTCCCGCTGCACCCTCGCAGCTGCTCTCCCTCGCTATCTCCTCGTGTCCCTCACGTTTTCTTTCCTTTCTCGCTGCAAAGGCAGCGTTTTTATTCTTTTCCACGTATTCCCCTCTCCGCAGCTTCTGCTGCTCCTCCCGCTTTCTATAAAATGGCTAAATAAAATTAGAAGAAGCAATATGAAATATATATATATTATACATAATTCGTATCTCTCCAACTAATATCACCTACTAATCCTAGATAAAGATGTTAACTTCCGTGACAATACACACTTAGTGAAGAAGAGTGACAAGGCTTGTGAATACTTGGGAGGAAGCCAGAGAATGGAAAGACTTGAATTAGCATGGATCTCAATCACTTAAAACTACAAAAATCAAATAAGTGAGCAAGATAATTTTTACGAATTTTGTCACTTAAAATCTTACTTGTGCTAATTTTATTTTCTTAGCTAGATAAATTCGATAAAACACAAAAACAAAGTAAATAGCACAAAAATATGAGGAAATAACTAAGAAAAGACTAGAGAATTTGATGTAAAATATGTATAAATATGAGCTTATCAATGAGCTCTCAACATAATTCACATCAACAATGCACATGAATGACATAAACTCACCTGATACTCACATGTGCGTCCACAGCACCGATTCACATATATATATGCATCAATTATCAATTCATATAATTCATATCATTCATATCATTCATATAATTCATATCGTTCATCTCATGCATGCATGGCATTTTTAGAAACATACTTTCATTAAAACTCAATTTCTGGGAAAAATCAGTAGTATATAGGTATAAACAGAAATACTGCCCACTCACCTGGAGTTCGCCCTACAACTCCCTAGCACAACACATCAAGGCGTCATGACGATCGGCGCCTAGAACAATAATCAAATCCAACCTCAGAAATCATATCGATAGAATAAATAACTTATATAAAACACGTCACTACGTAGTTCGACCCGGAAGATCTGCTACTCAGATTTCCAATCCATAACTTCCAAAGGTCCACAATATACCTCTAGGACAACATCCTAAAATTTCATTACCATCCAACGGTCGGATCTCCGTCAATTTCCAAAACCAAGTGACGGTTAACATTCTATTTTATGAACTTACAACTCCAATTCCGGAAGATCCGTAAATCGGATTCCCAATCCGTAAGTTCCTATAATCCTAAAATATTACGTATTACAACGTATCAAAGTTTGGTGATGATCCAACGGTCGGATCGTCAATTCACATTTTCACCTAACCACGAATCGTAACCAACTTAGGTTCAATTACTCAATTTACGTCCATCAATTATCAAAACTGAACCTAGAGCATTAAACACAAGATAAGATTGACATTGGCGGGCCACTGGCCACGCACCGCCGCACGGGCCGCCGCGGGTGGCGGTTGGCCGCCCCGGCTCGCCGGAAACTCCAACTATTTCCAAAAATTCTCAAAAAATACAGAATTGAAGATCTCAAAGAGTAGATCAAACGTTATACCTGTGGCCAAGGCCAATTTGGCCTGGAAATGCTCCAATTCCACCAAAACCGTGCGGAACCCTAGAATTGGGTGAGTTCCAATTCGTCCTCAAATCAACTCCGATGCTCCAACTCATGCTTGGGCTTTGTTCTAGGCCTCAAGAGAAGTGTATGGGTGGTGGAAATTGAAAGAAATTGCTTCGGAATTGGGTGAAATTCAAACAAGAAAGTCGCGGCACCCTTCTTGCGTTTTCTCCATTTTCAAAGCCAAATCTCTTCAAATTTAAGATGGAATGGGTAGAGGAAGGCTCCTAGAGTGTTTCCCATGAAGTTTCTTGAAGCAATTCGCCGGAAAAATGGTGGGAATTTGAAGGAAATGTGTAGAAAACCCGACGGATCGCGCGCGGGTCACAGGTTCTCCCAACCCGTTTCTCTTCTATTCCTCCGCTTCTCACCCTCTCTCCTTTCTCCTTTCCTCTGTTCCGATTGGCCAAGCTGGTTCCTCTCTCCACTCCCCATTCGCCCTCTCCTTCTTCTTCTCCGATTGGGCAACCTTGCCCAATCCTGTTTCTGCTTCTGTTTCTTGATTCTTCACCAGTCACACACACACACACACACATAAAACCTTATTTCTTCTCATCCCAACCATCCATTTAATTTTCATTAAATCTGGGCTGTCCATTTTTGTAAAGGAAATTCCAGATTTTACACTAATTATAATTCTTAAAATGCCCAAATTTCAAACATTAATAACTTCTTCGATATAACTCCAAATCACGAACCGTCTGCGCCCACGCATCCGTAGCGACGAGTATTACGAGGATATGTCAAGAAAATAAATCTTAGATGGCACGACACGACGATTAACCTTGAACAAAGCACGTGCCTCGAAGGGCATTTTTGCAAAATCCTTTATTAAAACTTTAAAACTCTTAAAATCAGGGACGGGCTGTTACAATCTACCCACCTTATAGAATTTCGTCCTCCAAATTTGCACAATAATTACAATTCATCAAACCATAAAATAATCCAGGATAGTTCTCTCTCAGCCGATTCTCTGATTTCCAAGTAGCTTCTTCCGCTGAAAGATTCGTACATAAACTTTCACCAAACTCATTGTCTTATTCCTCAGCACAATGTCTTTCCAATACAAGATAGTCACTGGCTCCTCATCATACGTCAAATCCAGATTGACTTCCAAAGGTTAAGGAGGTATCACATGTGAAGGATCTGAGATGTAATGTCGAAGCATGGAAACATGGAACACATTATGCACTTCCGACAACTCTGGAGGCAACTCAAGCCTGTAAGCAACTTCACCGACTCTCCCGGTGATCATATAAGGTCCGATGTACCTAGGACTTAACTTACCTTTCTTCTCGAACCGAACCCCACCTTTCAAAGGTTAAAGCTTCATAAATATTCAATTACCTACATTATACACCCGATCAGTGGCATGTCTGTCTACTACGCTCTTTTGTCGATCCTAGGCCACTTTCATAATAGCTTTAATCACTTGAACATGCTGAGTAGTCTCCTCTACTATCTCAGGGTCCACTAATGTTTTTCACCAACTTTAGACCACCACAAAAGTATACGACAAGTTTTCCCATATAATGCCTCAAATGGTACCATACCCATACTCGAGTGAAAACTGCTGTTGTAGGCACATTCCATCAACTCCAACTTAGCTTGTCAATCATCACCAAACTGACGTACCTAAGCTCTCAGCATTTCCTCCAAAGTCTGAATGGTTCACTCTGACTGACCATTTGTTTGAGGATGATAAGATGTACTGACTTAGTAAGCTGATCAATAATTTCCCAAACGCCATCACACCCGTTCCGTGTACGAGGAAACTTGTACACAAAATCCATAGTGATATTTTCCCATTTCCACTGTGGAACGAAAAGTGGCTGCATCAATCCAAAAAGACTTCTTTCTTTCTGCTTTAACTTGCTGACGACTGATACACTTATTCACAAATTCAACAATTTCCCTTTTTATATGGTCGAATGGTATGATACATTTTAGTACCTCCAGGATGCATTGTATAAGCTAAACAGTATGCTTCGTCCAAAATTACTTTCTTTGATTCCGTATCAATAAGTACATACATCATGTTCTCTTGCATAATCATGCCATCTGATTCTCTAACCCTAAGGTCTTTCTTTTTCTCGTCGTTCCTTGCCTCAATTAATTCTTGGGTCTCTTCATCTTCCATCTGAGTTTCAAGCACACGACCCAATAAAATTTGGCCTAACTTGAAAATTAACAAATAAAGCTTCTTCTTTATCTTCCACTCCTAACTTCACTCCAGTGAACCGTAAATCATCAAGAAGAAGACCATAACAATCATAACTGGCATGAAGTCTAGCTGAAGTCTTCCTACTAAGTGCATCAGCTACCATAGTTGCACAATCAGGATGATACTCAATCATGCGATCCTAATCTTTTAGTAACTTAATCCACCTTCGTTGACGAAGTTTAAGATCTCTCTGAGTAAACAGATACTGGAGACTCTTATGACCGTAAAATCTTGCACTTTTCTCCCCATAAAGACAATGTCTCCAAATCTTCAAAGCAAAGATAATAGCTGCTAATTCCAAATCATAAGTAGGGTAATTCATCTCATGAGGTTTCAACTGTCGTGAAGTGTAGTAATCACCCTACCATGTTGCATCGACACACATCCTAAACCATCCAAGGATGCATCACTGTAGACCTCATAATTACCGTTATCATCCGGGAGTGTTAAAACAGGTGCATGAGTGAGATAATACTTCAGTTGCTGAAACTTTGCTCACAATTTTCATCCCACTCAAACCTAACCTCTTTTCTAGTCGATCCCGTCAATGGCAAAGCAATGACTGAAAAATCCTTTACAAACGTCTACAGTAGCCTGCTAGACCAAGAAAACTCAGTACCTCAGTGACGGTTCGAGGTTGTTCCAATTCTCCCCAGTTGTCACTCATTGAGGATCTACTTGTATACCTTGTGCATATATCACATGTCCCAAAAATGCCACTTGATTCGTCCAAAATTGACATTTGTCAAACTTTGCATACTACCAACGTTCCCTCAAACATTGCAACACCAACTCAAACTGACTAGCATGCTTTACTTTCAACTTAAGAGTATATCAGACCTCAACTATTTTCCTTGAAAACACATAGGCACCTCTAAATTGATCAAACTATTATCAATGCGCGGCAACGGATAACAGTTCTTACTCGTTACCCGATTCAATTACCTAATATCCATACATATTCTTAAGGTCCCGTCTTTCTTCCTTTGAAACAAAGCTGGGGTTTTCCAAGGTAACGTACTAGGTTGACTGAAACATTTATCAACCAATTCCTATGACTGAATTTTCAATTCCTATAACTCTGTAGGAACCAATCTATAATATAAAATCTGTACTTGGAGACAATTCAATAGTGAACACCACATCTCTGTCTGGCGACAACCCAGGTAACTCATCCGAATTACAACAGAAAATGTCTAACCAACTTTTACATTTTTCCACACTACTCAGCGTAGCATCATGTAGCACTATGTGAGTTAAGTATTCTTGGCAGCTTTTCGATAATGATCTCTTTGTTCTCACAACAGAAATAACGGCATGCCTCACTCCACTTTGCTCACTCACAAAAGTAACATCTGATAATCCAAGACAATGGAAAATAACTGATTTCCCGTAGCAATCCATATTGGCACGATTATAATGCAACCAATCTGTGCCCAAAATCACATCAAAATCCACAATGTCTAACGGGGTAAGATTCGCTGGCGTAACTACTTCTTCCACCATCACTGGACACCCTGAATAATCATAACCGACATAGAATGACCTATCTGTTTACTTGCTTAACGAATCCAACAAACAAGTTATGGATATTACGGTCTGCAGCCCGCAATAACGATAACTCACTGTCGTCTCGATAAGTAAGCAACAATTCTTAAGGGTGTAATATTATCATCTTGCTCTTCATTAGAAATACATATACATTCCTCGATCGTGCTCCAACATTACTCTCTTTGGCAACATCGTCCACAACATCAAATTTCCGCATCATGACCAATGAACTCTAGCAAAGTGACCAAAATATCTAACGTATCCATAATCAAGTCCGAAAGATTCTGAGTATCTTGTAGCTCTATGTCCCATTTATCCACATGTAAAGCATCCTCTGCTTTCCCACCTACACTCTCCAAAGTGTATGCTATTGCACTTACGGTACAAAGGTACATTTCCTCTACCAGGGTCACCCCGCCTCTGTAATCTAGGATCTCCAATAAATCTACCACCTTGCATCTAACCAATGGTACTAAAATCTCTGCTGGCAGAACTAGAATTCACTCCACTCTTTTGAAGTTCTAAGTCTTGCGAGGTTCTTGAGACACATGACCTTTACCTTGGTCATCTTTCCTTTGATTCTAATTCTTTTCCTTGTCTCAAATTGTAAACTCTTGTTTCTTACCGTCCATATATGCCGGAGGAATAAACCTTTTCTTAAACAACTCTTTAAACAATTCTCATTCAGCTGTTTCCTCCGGTGACATCGTATAAGACTCCTATCTCCACCAGGATGCAATTTCAATACTCAAAAACCAAGTAGTCATCTCGACCTACCTTTCCAAAAGAAAGATTCCTTTGACTTTGCGTAAGCCGTAACGTCTTTTCCCAATGATTAAGCCAATGTTCTGCTCCCTCAAGTCCTTCATTTTCCATTTAATGATTCAGCTTTAATTTATACACAGTCTCAAGAGGAATCCTTTGGGTAATAGACTGAATCACGTTAGCAATAGCTTCCCCTAACTGAGCTATATCAGGGAATTTAGGCTCATCTGAATGAAGTGGCTATCCACGAGGTGGTAAAGTTCTGACAGAAGACACTGGGGAATTCTCAAGATGTCCAGGATTGCAACCTAGGCTCTGATACCAACTGACACACCCCGTCCCGAAGGAGGGCATGATGGCCGTCACGTGAGAGTGACGTAACCATTTACACAGTTCGGAAGCTTTAAAGAATACAATTACTAAGATATAACACCCGAGGGTGAATCCTACTTTTGTGAATTCTGTCAGAACACCGTTGGATTCCTCGTGGCCACCAAAGCTTTGCTATCTTGAACCTGGAGGGGCGCAAAACAAAATTGAGTGGGTTAGTAAAACAAAGTTTTTCGAAAACCTTTCCTTTAAAACATTTTTAACCCCTCGCTGTAAAACATGTATACTTTCCCAGAAAAATAGTATATAAACATATATATAACATCAAAAGCTCAAATCACAATCCTTCAACGCTTTTAAGAAAGAATATGTCATGCCATGTCATATGCCAAAATATAATATGAATGCATCAATACAAATCAGGTGAAATAATAAATCAACCGGAGACCCTACAATGGTCATGTATGGCTGATTCTATAGCTCAATATCCCATCCAGCCGGAGTCACCAACTGTGACCTGTACGGCCCTGCCGGAGTCACCACTGTGACCTGTACGGCACTACACTGCACATAAGTTGGAACTACCTATAGTAGTCTGTACGACTAAGATGGTGAAATAATACGCTCTAGTGCTTTTCTCATCAATCATCTGTGCACATAATCTAAGGTCACCTACCAGTCGGAACCCCTCTAATGGTCTGTACGACTGGCGTGTCGAAACCACCTCTAGTGGTCTGTACGACTAGCATCTACTTGGATCCAAGGTGAGCGTGTGATGTAGGGTGAATAACATAAGCACTAACACCAGAGGTGCAGGTTATGAGCTCTCAACATAATTCACATCAACAATGCACATGAATGACATAAACTCACCTGATACTCACATGTGCGTCCACAGCACCGATTCACATATATATATGCATCAAGTATCAATTCATGTAATTCATATCATTCATATAATTCATATCGTTCATCTCATGCATGCATGGCATTTTTAGAAACATACTTTCATTAAAACTCAATTTCTGGGAAAAATCAGTAGTATATAGGTATAAACAGAAATACTGCCCACTCACCTGGAGTTCGCCCTACAACTCCCTAGCACAACACATCAAGGCGTCATGACGATCGGCGCCTAGAACAATAATCAAATCCAACCTCAGAAATCATATCGATAGAATAAATAACTTATATAAAACACGTCACTACGTAGTTCGATCCGGAAGATCTGCAACTCAGATTTCCAATCCATAACTTCCAGAGGTCCACAATATACCTCTAGGACAACATCCTAAAATTTCATTATCATCCAACAGTCGGATCTCCGTCAATTTCCAAAACCAAGTGACGGTTAACATTCTATTTTATGAACTTACAACTCCAATTCCGGAAGATCCGTAAATCGGATTCCCAATCCGTAAGTTCCTATAATCCTAAAATATTACGTATTACAACGTATCAAAGTTTGGTGATGATCCAACGGTCGGATCGTCAATTCACATTTTCACCTAACCACGAATCGTAACCAACTTAGGTTCAATTACTCAATTTACGTCCATCAATTATCAAAACTGAACCTAGAGCATTAAACACAAGATAAGATTGACATTGGCGGGCCACTGGCCACGCACCGCCGCACGGGCCGCCGCGGGTGGCGGTTGGCCGCCCCGGCTCGCCGGAAACTCCAACTATTTCCAAAAATTCTCAAAAAATACAGAATTGAAGATCTCAAAGAGTAGATCAAACGTTATACCTGTGGCCAAGGCCAATTTGGCCTGGAAATGCTCCAATTCCACCAAAACCGTGCGGAACCCTAGAATTGGGTGAGTTCCAATTCGTCCTCAAATCAACTCTGATGCTCCAACTCATGCTTGGGCTTTGTTCTAGGCCTCAAGAGAAGTGTATGGGTGGTGGAAATTGAAAGAAATTGCTTCGGAATTGGGTGAAATTCAAACAAGAAAGTCGCGGCACCCTTCTTGCGTTTTCTCCATTTTCAAAGCCAAATCTCTTCAAATTTAAGATGGAATGGGTAGAGGAAGGCTCCTAGAGTGTTTCCCATGAAGTTTCTTGAAGCAATTCGCCGGAAAAATGGTGGGATTTCGACGGAAATGTGTAGAAAACCCGACGGATCGCGCGCGGGTCACGGGTTCTCCCAACCCACTTCTCTTCTATTCCTCCGCTTCTCACCCTCTCTCCTTTCTCTTTTCCTCTGTTCCGATTGGCCAAGCTGGTTCCTCTCTCCACTCCCCATTCGCCCTCTCCTTCTTCTTCTCCGATTGGGCAGCCTTGCCCAATCCTGTTTCTGCTTCTGTTTCTTGATTCTTCACCAGTCACACACACACACACACACACACACATAAAACCTTCTTTCTTCTCATCCCAACCATCCATTTAATTTTCATTAAATATGGGCCGTCCATTTTTGTAAAGGAAATTCTAGATTTTACACTAATTATAATTCTTAAAATGCCCAAATTTCAAACGTTAATAACTTCTTCGATATAACTCCAAATCACGAACCGTCTGCGCCCACGCGTCCGTAGCGACGAGCACTACGAGGATATGTCAAGAAAATAAATCTTAGATGGCACGACACGACGATTAACCTTGAACAAAGCATGTGCCTCGAAGGGCATTTTTGCAAAATCCTTTATTAAAACTCTAAAACTCTTAAAATCAGGGACGGGCTGTTACAATCATCCTCTCCTCTCCTAATCTCTTGAATTATCTCAAAAGCTATTATAATTTCCAGGGCCGGTCCAGAGATTTTTGAGGCCCAGGGTGACGTAAAAAAAAGTGCTCTAACTTCATGTAAGAAAATTATTTATTTTCACACATAAGACATCGATAAAATTATACTTAGAAAAACACTTCAAACTCAATAATTTAGAAACATAGAAAGACTAATTTATTTTGTATTGAGAGAGGGAAACAAAAAAACTTCCGGCTTACAAGTAGATAGATGATGAGTTTTGTTTTCCATCTGAACTTTGAATGTGTTTTTGAATAAATCGTGAGGTGTTTTTTTTCTTATTTACTAACTTGTCAATATGGGACTAAAAAATAATGATGTTTTCGACTCTTTAATTAATATGTATTATTAATGAATGGGCACTAAATTAAACATTTTGATGACACGTCATATAATTTGCAAATTTGGTCTGCATATTATTCTTTGTTGAAGATTAGACTTGAATTAAAACGAATATTTAAAAATAACAACCCACATAGCTACTAGATAGTAACTAATAATAAATTAACAACCAAACAAAAATTTGTAAAAATTGAAAAGAATAAACATGCACACATAGCATTTCGAACTTAGGACCTCTTGTTAATTTTAAACAACAAAAATCATTGTTTCTAATTAAACTTCTTAATCCTTTAAGCAAATTTTATAAATTTATACTCTTATGAAAAGACATTTGTAAAAAATGGAAAGTAAA
The DNA here is from genome assembly GCA_035220775.1 of Malus fusca. Classification (NCBI taxonomy): domain Eukaryota; kingdom Viridiplantae; phylum Streptophyta; class Magnoliopsida; order Rosales; family Rosaceae; genus Malus; species Malus fusca. The sequence goes on along the minus strand of CM069072.1, from coordinate 9,159,101 downwards.
TAAGCACACATGGTGTTTTGAACCCAAGACCTCTCATTATTTTCGAATGACAAATCACCACTTCTAGTTAAATTTCTGTTTCTTTGAACCAAATTTTATAAATTTATACTCTTATAAAAACATATATAAATATATCACCCTAATAATTTTGATGCCCCTAATATTTTTGGGCCCCGGACGATCGCCCTGCTTGCATTGGGCCTGGGCCGACCCTGATAATTTCCACTTCTTATATGCTAAAGGAAAGAATCAAGTTGTTCACTTGATCTAAGTATTGTGAGTGTACGCTTACAAGGATCATAGTGTATCTTGGAGAGTAGGGTACCATAACCTACTACACCGAAATATTGTCTTAGAGGGGCGAAATTTACTCTTAAGGATAGTGACTACATGCCTCAACCTAAAATCTTGTTCTAATCAAGGATCAACAAAGAGCGTTCTCTACCCACAAAAGATAAGTATTTTATCTTATTTGGTTTATTTTATTTAATAAATTGTGGTGATAAAATTGTGATATACTAATATTAATTTATGTGATTTGTTGTAGAAGAAGTAGCATCCGAATCGTCGATATGTCCAACAATCTTAAGAGTATATTCTTTGGGATGCTACTTAGAATACTGCTACAACCATTCTGATCATTCTAATATATTAAACCATTAATTGGAGCAGACGCTGAGTACATTGATAATTCGAAATGAAGCTTAATTGCATTATATAAGGAATTTATAGATAAGTAACACAAATTATGTGTCATTAGATAACTAAAGGTTTTATTTTGTGGGGGTTTTTCTGTGGACAAATCGAATATGGGGATGAGCTTTAGTGGAAATGTTCTAACCGTTGGTGAATATTTGAAAGGAGTTATGACAAGTAAGATCCTTCTTGTTAATTACTTTATTTCCTTTGAATTGCTATAACAACTTGTTAGCAAATATATAATTGACGTCTGACATCTAATGGAGCTTTAGTTTCTTTCTTGTTTGAACAAACTATATGTTTTTCTCCAAGTTTGTTACAAGCATAAAATTATGTGACCTCTGCTACGTTTTTCATGCTATTATGGGATATTTAGATATCACCTTTTGGTGCCTTTACATTGTGGGGTGTGCAACTTATTAGTTCCTCAATCGTGAAGATTTGATATCATCTTATGTGAGTATTTTTTGTAAGTTAATTTCAGAATACCATTTAAATTGTGGGGGTTACATGTTATTTCTGATTTATAGAGTTTTTCTTATTTGATTAAGATGATGATATTATTTAACACTTGTCAAGAGAGTTAATGGAGCTATGAAAATCATATTGAATAAAATTTAATTAGAAATTGTGGGTTTGTCTCCATTTTGGTTAAATAGCTTTATTGTGGGGGTTACTAATTTTTAATTAATTTATGCCAATTGAGTATGTTGATTAATATTATTTTCAAGTGAATTATTAGCATTCATATCTTCTGTAAATAATATATTGAATGAGAATTACAATGTGTTATGCCATAGTTTGACGTTATTGCATTACTATGAATTAGTGGGGGTGTGCATATCGTTAACTAGATTTCCAGGGGCTAAACATTTTTTTTTTGTTCGCATATTTCTTACTTTTAAGTTTACATACACGTTGAGTTATTTGATATCCATATTATAATTTTTATGGATGCAATGTTACTGCAACTATCCTATAACTCCAGGTAAGTGCTATTAATAATTAATCGATTGAGCTTACAAAAGGGATTGGCTTCCAAACTTCATATATTTGAACAAACGTTATAGATACTTTAATCACTTTGGAGTTTGGTATTATTTTGGTATATGCCTTGAAGAATTTTGTTGCAGATTTATGAATTTATGTCAGGCCTTAGTCCTCGCAAGTGATGTAGTCTCTATCACAATTTACTCTCGTTTTGTTTTCGGTATACAACAATCATCAAAGAGGCTATCTTAATTATTAAATATGACTTCTGATAGTGTGCCATTAGTAATTGGCTATTACTGCTTGCTTATAATATTTATTCATGTTTTGACATTTACTAACGTGCTGTAATATCTATGAGATATATGTTGAATACTTGCAAACTATTATTTTTATGTCTTCAACCTGTGGGGCTGATGAGCCCCTTCACTGAAAAGTCTTTTTGCAGATGGCGACATACTAGAAAAATGGGGGCTACATCTCAGCATAAGGCATTGGAAAAGTTATATTGTGGGTACAAAACACATAAGAGGTAGTCTTGATTAATGACTGATGTGTGACATGCAGGTTGAAGAGTTGAGGCTAATAAGTGGTCTAAACTTTTTTGAGATTTTCCATTATTTATAAGTCCATTGTGTATCTCCCTTAATCCTGGCAATTCCTGACACGACCCGATAACCCGACACGACACGACACGAAATTAACAGGTGTTCGGATCGACACGATAACGAAACGGGTCGTTATCGGGTAACCCGATAAGCACCTGTTAAGATAACGGGTTGGTTCGGATATACACGTGGGTAACAAGATACACGACAAGCAGAATATTAATTTTATAATTTTATAACCCTAAAAAAATACTATAATAATTATATATATTAATTTAACAATTTTATACCCCTAAAAACTATAATAATTATATATATATATATATATATATTAAATTAACTATAATAATTATACCCCCAAAATATTAACTATAATAGTTATATATATATATTAAATTTTAAATTAAATTTTATACCCCTAAAAACTATAATAATTATACATACAAAATAAATAGATTTAAATCTACTTAATAAATAAATAAATATATATATACACACACACACCATTGAACTTCATAGGATACAAATTATACGAAACTAATTTCAACGATCAAACCGTCAAACTTGTTTGTATATGCTTTGAGATCACATATGCCAAAAAATACAAAAAAAAAACATTCACAGATCAAGTAACGAGACAAAACTTTTTCGACGGTTATAAACGAAAAATCACGATTTAACGGTTATTTTAACTCCGATTTTGATGATTTTTTACAGCTACACTCCTTGACCCTATATGAATACAATGAATGAATTCGATCTTCAATTTAAAATATTTACACTAGTGGATACCACAAAATCTTATGTTATACTTGATGAAAGTATGAATAAACTCTTAAGTGTTAGTGAATCTATTGTTTTGATGGGATACGCATTCTATGAAACTAGTTTCAACGATCCAACCGTCAAACATGTTTGTATATACTTCGAGATCGAATACGCCAAAAATTGCAAAAAACAAACATTCAGAGATCAAGTAACGAGGCAAAACTTTTCGACGGTTATAAACGAAAAATCAAGATTTAACGGTTATTTTAACTCCAATTTTGATAATTTTTTACAGCTATACTCCTTGACCCTATATGAATACAATGAATGAATTCGATCTTCAATTTAAAATATTTACACTAGTGGATACCACAAAATCTTATGTTATACTTAATGAAAATATGAATAAACTCTGAAGTGTTAGTGAATCTATTGTTTTGATGAGATACGCATTTTGCGAAACTAGTTTCAACGATCCAACCGTCAAACTTGTTTGTATATGTTACGAGATCGTATACACCAAAAATTGTAAAAAACAAACATTCAGAGATCAAGTAACAGGACAAAACTTTTCGACGGTTATAAACGAAAAATCACGATTTAACGGTTATTTTAACTCCGATTTTGATGATTTTTTACATCTACACTCCTTGACCCTATATGAATACAATGAATGAATTTGATCTTCAATTTAAAATATTTACACTAGTGGATACCACAAAATCTTATGTTATACTTGATGAAAGTATGAATAAACTCTTAAGTGTTAGTGAATCTATTGTATTGATGGGATACGTATTCTACGAAACTAGTTTCAACCATCCAATCGTCAAACATGTTTGTATATACTTCGAGATCGCATACGCCAAAAATTGCAAAAAACAAACATTCAGAGATCAAGTAACAGGACAAAACTTTTCGACAATTATAAACGAAAAATCACGATTTAACGGTTATTTTAACTCCGATTTTGATAATTTTTTACAGCTACACTCCTTGACCCTATATGAATACAATGAATGAATTCGATCTTCAATTTAAAATATTTACACTAGTGGATACCACAAAATCTTATGTTATACTTAATGAAAATATTAATAAACTCTTAAGTGTTAGTGAATATATTGTCTTGATGAGATACGCATTTTGCGAAACTAGTTTCAACGATCAAACCGTCAAACTTGTTTGTATATGCTTCGATATCGCATATGCTAAAAATTGCAAAAAACAAACATTCAGAGATCAAGTAACGGGACAAAACTTTTCGACGGTTATAAACGAAAAATCACGATTTAACGGTTATTTTAACTCCGATTTTGATGATTTTTTACAGCTACACTCCTTGACCCTATATGAATACAATGAATGAATTCGATCTTCAATTTAAAATTTTTACACTAGTGGATACCACAAAATCTTATGTTATACTTAATGAAAATATAAATAAACTCTTAAGTGTTAGTGAATCTATTGTTTTGATGAGATACGCATTTTGCGAAACTAGTTTCAACGATCAAACCGTCAAACTTGTTTGTATATGCTTCGAGATCGCATACGCCAAAAATTGTTAAAAGCAAACATTCAGAGATCAAGTAACAGGACAAAACTTTTCGACGGTTATAAACGAAAAATCACGATTCAACGGTTATTTTAACTCTGATTTTGATAATTTTTTACAGCTACACTCCTTGACCCTATATGAATACAATGAATGAATTCGATATTCAATTTAAAATATTTACACTAGTGGATACCACAAAATCTTATGTTATACTTAATGAAAGTACGAATAAACACACTAGTGGGTCACTTTCATTAAGCTTTGAGTTCCATTGACAAGGTTTAAACTTTTGAGAAAGGCTTCACAACCTTGAAAACAAAAACGCTTTCATTTTGCATATCCTTGCACATTTAATATTTGTAATAGATTAGTAGTGTATAGATGTATTTTTTATGAGGCTCTTATTTTCGAGTGTAGATGTAGTACTTAAACGACAAATGTGTATTAATGTTTTGAAGTAATATTTATGTGACAATGTGTGGTATGTGCAAATTTAAGAAAAAAAAAATATTTTTCTTAACGGGTCGGGTCACTTTACCCGTTGGGTAAAGTGACCCAACCTGTTAAGGACCCGTTAAGATAACAGGTGTGACACGACACGACCTGTTAAGATAACAGATGTTACACGAAAACGACACGAACACGACTGACACGACCCGTTTGCCAGGCCTAATCTCCCCTTAGGGAAGATGTTAGGTTTATCTAAGTCTATGTGTACTGATAGCCTAGCTATGATAGCTTGAGCTAAATATAAATTTATTTAGCATATGCATGTTCACTTGATATAATTAATTTGAATCTTCCTTCCTTCTTATTTTTGGTAATGGGGCTAAGAGAATAAGACAGGTTACGTTCTAAATTGATTAATTCACATTTCCTCATTGGTCTTTATGGCTGCTATATTGTTTTTCACAATGTCAATAAAATTTAATAAAGAGACAATAGTGACATATCAATTTTATAGCATCTTTAAACTTTAGGGATATCTCCATCTCAATTTACTTGGAGGAATTAAATTGGATGCTTTGTTCAATGTGAATATGAGTATTATATAATGAGTTGTACCATACATCTCTTAGATGTCATTACTAATGAGTTTGTACGAGTAAATTTCAGGATATCATTTAAAATTGTAGGGGTTGGAAGAGTCCCGTGTACACAAAAAATTAATTACAGGTGATAACACAGTTGAAAAAGTGGGGGTATGCCAAGTCTCTTGTAGCCACTATAATATTCGATAGAATCAATGAGATGATTTCTTCTCCAAATAATTTTATTGTTATTGTGAAATGTCATACTCAATTTTTCAATTTCGGTTTAACACCTTTATGAAGGAAATGAGCGAGTGTATATTATTCATACGAAGTAAACACAAAAGTTCTAGTAAAAGCTATGGGCATGGCCATGCTTGAGTACTGACTTTGGGATGTACTTCTATGATAATCTAAATACTACATTGTGAGGTGCTAACAATCATGTGAACTACCTTTTTATGCACCTAACGTGCTTGCAAGATGTTTCAAATGCCATATTGAGCAAGTATACTCCAATACGAACAATGTGGAATACTAATAAGCATATGAGGAGATACTAAGATTTAATTTCAATTAAGTATGTTGCATGACTTGTGAGACTAGCACTTAAATGGTGGAAACGAATAGCTTGGAAAATCTCTCATGGATTACTGCAAAGGTATATTTTGAGCACTAAATATACTTAAGATACTATCAATTATGTTTATGGTACAACGATGCTTGTGGTAAATATTGTACGTGCTAATATCATATTTTGGAGATATATACCTTATATATATGCAAGTTCATTTGGATTGGATCATGAGTTGATAGCTTTTGGAAAAGATATTTATTGAGGCTTAACCATGGAAGAAAATGTCGATAATATCGGCGAAATATCGCCGATATTATCGGTTTTTCGGGGGATGGATATTCTAAGTGGTATCTGAATGGTTTTCGGCCAAATATCGGCGAATTTTTTTGAGTTTGGTGCAATCGGACTCCGAGGCGACGTCGGAGAAGAACACCGGAGACGGTGTGCCTATTCCCGGGCCGATTTCGTCCCAAAAACCTTGCAAAAACACGAATTTTAACATCAATTTCACATATAAACTTCAGATTTCACGCATGCATAAACGATTCAACATATGTGAAGTCGGTTTAGGGTTTCAATGGAATCTCACCTGACGAAGACGAAGACGAACCAGATGACTGAACGTGATCCTTGCTCAGCGGCGCACCGCCAGAGACGACTGAGCCAACTCCGACTTCGCCAGAGCCACGATCAACGGCGAAGGGAGAAGAGAGATCGAGAGATCTGTGTGTGTGTGTGTGTGTTTGGGAGAAGAGAGATCGGATATCTCTCTTTGTATGTGGGTGTTTGGGAGAAGAGAGATCGGAGAAGGGAGAAGAGAGATCTCCGATCTCTCTGTGTGTGTGTGTGTTTGGGAGAAGAGAGATCTCCGATCTCTGTATATGGAGGGTGTGTGCGTGTGTGTGTGTGTGGAATGAGGGAGAAGTGTGTGTGTGTTATCCGAGAGAAAGAAAAAAATACATTGAGGGTGTGTGTGTGTGTGTGTGTTTGTGGCACACGGTTTGACACATGGTTTTGTATAAAACCATGGTTTTGTGTGTGTGTGTGTGTGTATGGTTATGTGTGTGTGTGTGTGTATGGTTATGTGTGTGTGTGTGTTATCCGAGAGAGTTTTGGCACATGGTTTTGTATAAAACCATGGTTTTGTGTGTGTGTGTGTGTGTGTATGGTTATGTGTGTGTGTGTGGGTTATCTGAGAGAAAAAGAAAAAAACTTTGAGGATGTGTGTGTGTGTGGCACACGGTTTTGTATGAAAGAATTGGAAGTGACTTTGCTCAGAAGAACCAAATATTCTGTCAGAGAAGAACTAAAAAATCTGCTTACTTTATCTTCTTGTCCACGTGAAGACCAAATTCTGTCAGAGAAGAACAAAAAATGTAATGTATAAAGTGTAAAATATTGTACTAATTCATTATATATAAATGATTATGGTGTGTTTAGACTTCTTTCATTAATTACTACATATTTTCTACACTCACAATGTTTGTCAGCTCGCTATATAATCAACTTGATAATGTTAAATCCATAATGCAATGCATTTCCTTCCAATTTTTTGTGATAAACTAATAGATAATTGACTAAATAAACATCCTGCAAAGTTTCAATAAAAATTTCCAAGTTTTTCTTACAATTTCCGTGGTTTCCATGTAATTTTTATCGATATCGATATTATCCCGATATTTCCATCGATATTTCCGTGTTTTCGGACTACTGATATTTCCGATATTACCGATATTTTCTTCCTTGGGCTTAACAACCTCTTTGTTGTATCCCATTTTATATGGACAAGACCCTGTGTTTGGTTTGAGATAACCCACTATTTGTGGAAGAGACCACTTTGTTTGGTTTGAGATATCCCATTATTCTTGGAAGAGACTAGCTGGTTTATTGTGTGTGATATCATATTTATGAGGGCATTAAGCTAAATAACTTGTGCATTTGCGTTTGATGTAATTATTCAGAGGTCAGAAATGGATTTAGCTAATCCTCTGACAAATCCACTAAGCTAAATGCTGGTGATGATTATGACGTTGAGGGGATGAAACTCATGCCTATGACATCGATCAAGAGTGATGGTAACCCAACTTATGTGAATGGAGATCCCAGGAAGTAGGTTCATATGGGTAAAAACAAGTCATTTGTTGATCGGGCGTGCACTATCAAATTTATGATATTGTTAGTTTATCCCTATGGTGTAAATAGTGCAACTACTGTAGCATACAAGGTTGAACTTATGTTCTTAAATAATACCATAGCCTATATATAGGTGGTGTGCTTGACTGCAGTGCACACTTGATGGATTCGCCTATTTGAGTGTGGGAGTGGGGCTGCTTTCTATGAGAGCTTAGGTAGGTTCTCTAAAGCACTCATGAATATCCAGGTGGGCGCATTGCCTATTCACGCCGACCTGCTAGAACATGCTCGATTCCAAAGATTCAATGTAGATGGTTAGTCCTATGATTCACGCAAAGAAATATTGCTTCATAGAAAATTTAATTTTCACCAAATTTCTGTGAGTTACGGCTAACTTGTCCTAAGGTTGGTTCATGGTCCAAAAGACACCAGTTCTGATGCGTTGGATTCTTACTTTCCTATGGTACTTCCTTATTCTCTTTAAACTTGTGTTTCTCAAATTCCCTTTTAGTGATTCGATTTGTATTTTGAAATATGTGAGGGTTTGTTGGAATATTAATTGGGTATTTCAAAATACAACTCTTCATTAATAACTTTAATATTATTCAATTTATTTTAAAGTATTTACTTCAGTTTTTTATTTGTAAAACTAAAAACTGAAGCATTAACTAATTTATAATCGTTGTGGCTATAATGGCCAACGTTCTAGACCTTGTTAAATGGCCTTCACGTATAGCGTATTTGTCCTATATTGCATCCTCTCTTTGAGGCTAATGTGAATTTTTATGGAGTAATCTTTTCTTTCCTTCAACGGACAAACCCCACTAGTTAAAAACAGTCCCATCATCCTTTCTTCTCCTAATCTCGTATTATCTCAAATGCTATTATAATTTCCACCTCTTATATGTCAAAGGAAAGAATCGAGTTATTCACTCGATCGAGTGTACGTTTACAAGGATCATAAGTTGTTGTATCTTAGAGAGTAGGGCGTCATAACTTACTACACCGAGACATTGTCTTAGAGGGGCGAAATTTACTAACCTCAACCAAAAATCTTGTTCTAATCAAGGATCGACAAAGAGCGTTCTCTACCTACAAAAGATAAGTATTTTATCTTATTTGGTTTATTTTATTTAATAAATTATGGTGATAAAATTGTGATATACTAATATTAATTTGGGTTAATCTCAGTTTACTACCCTGAAGTTTATTAGTTTTCAACATTTGGTACATCAAGTTTTTTCCATCCCAGATTCCAGCAAGGCTCAAACCTTGACCTGCTTGCAAGATTACAAATGGCGGTGGAAGAAGAAGAGACAAGGTAACATAATTGGTTTGTAAAATTGTATTTTTCTTACCCCTTAAGAGAGAGAACATATGGCTATATAGTAGGCCAATACAACATGAAACCCGTAAATTGTAAACAAACTCCCTTAAAGAACTACAAATAGGAAAAGGACCCCCAAATCTATCTTACTTATTACATTTTAGTCTATTCCCAATACTTGTGATCGAAGTAATCACAAGATCATAACAATGCCTTCCCCTTCAGAGCAACCTTGTCCTCAAGGTTATACTGCAAAATCTGGAAATCGTTTATGGAATTCATCAAAATCTTCCCAAGTGGCATCTGCAGCTTCCTTGCCCTTCCACTGCACTAGAAGTTGAACTCCAGCTGCATCCCCCTTTTTGTACATCCTTCTAGATAAAATTGCTGCAGGTATGTCCTGAACCAAGCCATCCTCAGACACCAAAGGAAGTTCAACCTGGGGAATCACATTGTTCCCGATCTGTTTTTTGAGACAGCTAACATGAAACATATGATGAGCTTTGGACCCCTCAGGAAGTTGCAATCTGTATGCCACAACACCAATCTTCTCAAGAACTGCATAAGGACCATAGAACCGTGGTTATAGCTTGTGATAGCTATGGTTCACCAATGAGTGTAACTGATAGGGCACCAACTTCAAATAAACCATATCTCCGACATTAAAGTGTCTCTCAGTCCTCTTCTTATCTGCTTGCACTTTCATGCTATTTTGAGCTAGCTTCAAATTATTCTTTAACACATATAGCAACCCATCTCTTTCAATCATGCATTGTTCCACAGAAGCTACTTTTGTGGAACCAATCTCATGTGGGACAATCTGAGGTGGGGGAAAACCATATACCACCTCAAAGGGAGTATACTTCGAAGAGGTATGGTATACAGTGTTAAAGCACCACTCTGCCCATAGCAACCACTGAACCCACTTCTGCGGCTGCCCTACAACAAAGCACCTTAAGTAGGTCTCCAAACATCGATTCATAACCTCAGTTTGTCCATCAGTTTGGGGATGATATTCCGAGCTCATGTAGAGTTTGGAACCTTGGAGTCTAAAGAGTTCCCTCCAAAATGCACTTACAAACACTGGATCTTTATCACTCACAATGGAGTTAGGCATGCCATGCAATCAGAAAACATGCTCTATGAATAGTTGAGCAACTATAAAAGCATTATAGGGGTGAGCAAGTGCAATAAAATGGTTGTACTTTGAAAGTCTGTCCACAATCACCATGATAACTGATTTTCCCTTACAATTGGGCAATCCTACTATAAAATCCATGCTAATATAAGACCAAACCCTTTGTGGCAAGGGTAATGGTTGAAGCAATCCAGGTGGTGCAATGGTTTCAAACTTATTCTGTTGATATATGGCACATTCAGCAACGAACTTCCTTATATCCCCTTTCATTCCTTGCCAATAAAACCCATTCTTAGTTCTCTGATAAGTTTTAGCTACCCCTTGATGACCTGCTGCTGGTGTGCAATGATGCTCCTCCATTAGCTTGGTTCTCCACTGAGAATTTGGACTAATTGCTACCCTCTTCTTGTAGCATAAAAACCCATTATCGATAGAGTATTTAGCTAAAGCAGGGTTGGTGGTGCCCTTAAGTTTGTACTCAGTCACCTCCTAAGTTTGTCCATAATCTAAGCATCATTCTCATTATACCTTCTCAAGTCATCCATCCATTCAAAATATGGATAAGATATGGCAGCTAATACCATAGTGTCCCCAGCAGCAATTTCATGATTATCTGGAATTCGAGAGAGTGAATCTGCCACTGTGTTTTCATTTCCACTTCTGTATTGAATTTCATAATCAAACCCAAGAAGTTTAGCCACCCATTTTTGCTGGAACTGAGTGTTGGTTTTCTGCCCCAAGAAATACTTCAAACTGCTATGGTCAGTCTTTATAACAAAGTGCCTTCCTTGCAAATAATTTTGCCATTTCCTTACTGCATGAACTATGACAATAAGCCACCTCTCATAAGTAGATAATGCCTGGTTCTTAGGCCCAAGTGCTTGACTGAAAAATGCAATTGGCCTTTGATTTTGTTGCAAAACAACACCTATACCATTTCCAGAAGCATCACATTCTACTACAAAGGTTTGAGAAAAATCTGGAAGTGCTAGAACCTGTGGTGAGGACATAATGCTCTTGAGCTGTGTAAAAGCTTCACTAGCTGAATCATTACAAGAAAAACCCTCATCTTTTGTCAAATTGTACAAGGGTTGACATACCTTCCCATAACCGGGAATAAATTTTCGATAATACCCAGTAAGCCCCAAAAATCCCCTTAACTCCTTTACATTTCTTGGTTGAGGCCACTCCTGAATTGCTTTAAGCTTGGATGGATCGGCAGCCACCCCATCCTTAGACACTATATGTCCTAGATACTCAACACTACTTTGACCAAAAGAGCACTTAGACTTTTTGAGATATAGCTTATTTTTATGGAGCACAGTGAGTACTTCCTTCAAATGAACCAGATGTTCTTGCTAAGAGGTGCTATAAATGAGTATATCATCAAAGAAAACAAGCACAAACTTCCTGAGGAATGGTTTAAACAGATCATTCATCAAATTTTGGAATGTTGCAGGTGCATTAGTGAGCCCAAAAGGCATCACCAAAAATTCATAGTGACCTTCATGGGTTCTAAATGCTATATTTCCCACATCCTCAGGTTTCATTAGAATTTGATGATATCCAGATCTCAAGTCGAGCATAGAAAAATATTTTGAGCCATGCAATTCATCCAACAAGTCATCAATGAGAGGAATAGGGTACTTGTCTTTAATTGTGAGTGCATTCAATTCCCTATAGTCAATGCACATTCTCCATGTGCCCTCATTCTTCTTGACTAAAAGAATGAAAAAGGACTATGGCTTGCCCGTATGAATCCTGCATCCAAAAGCTCCTGCACAGCCTTCTCAATTTCCGTTTTTTGAAGGGGACCATAGTGATAAGGCCTCAAGTTTGGAGGTTTAGCATTAGGAACTAAGGCAATAGAATGATCAAGTGATTTGGATGGTGGCAGTTTAGTAGGTATCTCAAAAATGTCTTCAAATTCTCCCAACAATTATTGTAACTCTTGCAGCTGCTGAGAGTTGAGATCACTAGCTTCCAACTTATTAGTTTCCAGAGAATAAAGACATAAACCAAGATTAGAACTGTTAAGTTCCTTATCTACGTGATGCAAGGGTAGTTCCTGAATGAATGGAACTGTTGGGGAACTATGAACCAACTTAAACTTCTGAGCACCCTTAGAGAATTCCATAGTTAAGAGTTGGAAGTCCCACAAAACTGGACTCACAGAAGAAAGCCATTGTACACCCAACACTACATCACATCCTCATAATGGCAAGGCATAAAGGTCCACCGAGCACTTATAACCACCCAATGACAGTGGCATATCTTTACAACACCCTGAACTTTTCACTTTCCCCCCATCTGCAATCATAACTTCAAAAGGCTTGTAGTTTGAGCTTGATATCCCCACTGCTTCAGAAGCTTTGAATCCACAAAATTATGAGTACTCCCGGAATCCAATAGTATCTTTACAGAATGTCCTTTTAACATACCTTCTACCTTCATGGTTTGTAGTGTTTGGCTAGCAGTGGTGCCATAAAAAGCCCATTCACTAAGTGCCATATGATACAATTCAGAAGCCTCAAGCTTCTCCTCAGTAATACACTCATCAACACCATCCATTAGATCTAACATAAGAAGTTGTTTTAACCCACATTTGTGACCCTTTGTCCACTTATCTGAACAAAACCAACATTTGCCTCTCTCCCTCTTCCGTTGAACTTCTTCAAGGGACAGTCGCTTGATTGGCAAATTACCTGGTTTAGGGTTAATGGGAGGGAAAACAGTGGTACGTACAAACTGGTTTTTCAACACAGGGGAGGATTTAGCCGGATTACTCTTAAACTCAATAAATTTGGCATCTAATTGGACTGCAATTGCAATCACATCATGTACTGTAGCAGGTTTGAGCAATTTAACATCAAACTTAAAGCTCTTTTTTCAAACCTCCTATGAAACAACTCTTAAGCAACACATGACTAATATCGGAAGTACGATTAGCCAAACGCCTAAATTCAAAGATGTAATCCTTCAAAGTACTTGCATGGTGCAACTTAAAAAGTGCTTCCGTTGTGTCCTCAAATTCGAGTGGTCCAAACTCCAAGCACAAGGCGCGAGTGAACTCCTCCCAAGTCGGTGTAGTGCACACACAATCGCGCCACTTAAACCACTGCAACACTTCCCCATCGAAATGGAAAGAAGCAGTAAGCACGCGAGAATCAGGCGGAGTGTTGTAGTAGGAGAAGAATTGCTCGGCTTTGTAGATCCAAGCAAGCGGATCGTCGCCATCAACAAATCGAAGAAACTCGACTCGCTGGATCCATGGCGGTCGTGGCTGATGATCATCGCCAAAACGATTCGGACTCAGAGGTCGATGAGCAGGTGCAGATGCACGAGGATAGGGACAGTCAGGAACCACATGAACGGTAATACCACTCCCGCTAGACCGAAAGTGCAGCTCCCGACGAAATTGCTTGAAGTAGAGCTGCAATTTAGTGTCGAGAGTAGCAGCCACCGCATTGTCAACCAAGGAAGGAAGAGAAGCCATGGAAGCATCGACTAAAGCTTTGAGCAAAGCCATGGAATTCTCAAGCTCAGCAACGCAGCCGTCCATCACAGAGATACGATTGGTGGTAGTAGCACGGGGCATGCGCGGAAGGGAACCAGGACCAGATGATGATACCAATGATAGAACCAGATTCCAGCAAGGCTTAAACCTTGACCTGCTTGCAAGATTACAAATGGCGGTGGAAGAAGAAGAGATAAGGTAACATAATTGGTTTGTAAAATTGTATTTTTCTTACCCCTTAAGAGAGAGAACATATAGCTATATAGTAGGCCAATACAACATGAAACCCGTAAATTGTAAACAAACTCCCTTAAAGAACTACAAATAGGAAAAGGACCCCCAAATCTATCTTACTTATTACATTTTAGTTTATTCCCAATACTTGTGATTGAAGTAATCACAAGATCATAACACTCATCTCTCCGACAGACCACCTTCGAGCTTTCCTCCCAAACCCTAATTTTCCCAATCCACAATTTTGTACTAGAAAGTGGATGCGAGCAGAGCATGCCGATGCAGTTCATACTCGAGATATGCATCAACCCAGCTCCATTGGCCAGCTTATCTGCTCTGTCCTCAGCTACCTTTGACGAAGCAGCAGTCGTTGACACCGCCGCGGCCGCCTTCTTCTTGCTCTGAAATTAATTAGGATTAGAGCTCTCTCTCCCATTTCATTCTCTCCATGATTTTACCTGGGAAAATTGGGATTAGAGCTCTCTGTTGCTTTGAAATCAATTGGGATTAGAACTCTCTGTTGCTCTGAAATCAGATCCAGTCAATTCATCTCAGCCATGTTTTCCACCGGTAAGATCAAGTCTGTAGATTTTTAGAGGTTAGATCTCTCGCATTTCCTTCACTCCTTTTCACTGTTCATCAGCTCTGTGTGTGTGTACGTGTGTATTTGAATCTGATCGTGGAAAATTGAGTTGGATTTTGTGTAATTGGTTTTCGTGTATGTGGATTGTGAAGTTTTGATGGATAAGGGAATGAATGGCTTGGATTTATGAATGGAATTGAAGTGATTATAAGCAAGATTAGTATTAATAATTTAATTAATGATAATGGAAAAGATTGGTGATTTTAATAGTTTGGGAATTTATAGGTGGTTCCACACTTTGAAATAGGAGTTGGAGGTTGATGACGACGGGAAGGTTGAATTGAAGGGTGGGTTCCGAGGAGTGAAGGGAGGGAGGTTCGGGGGTGAGGTAGGAGACAATCCATTTTTATTTTTTATTTTATTTTTTAATTTTAAAATTTTTTTAATATCCACATGGCGTCGAATCATTGGCCATGTGGGTGTCGCCACGTCAACAATTAACGGTTGATTTAACAGCAACCTTAACGAATGTATGAAAGTGTCCCAAAATTATGATTTTAGGCACTACTCTGAGATGAAAAAAACTTGATGTATCAAATGTTGAAAACAAAGAAACTTCAGGATAACAAACTGAGGTAGCATCTGAATCTCCAATATTTCCAACACTATCAACCCGGAACGTAATCGTTAGGGGTTTCAACAAATTCACAAATAGAATAATTACTACAAGTCTCATCTTCGAAATTCATACAGAAAATTGAATAAAAATTTGAAATCAAGAATCAATCCCAAAACTAAAAGAAAAAGAACTTACATTGGAGAACAACCCACAAGGAAATGATCATTTTTACGTCTTGGGTCGAGGTCCAATTCCTCTGACATTGGCCAGAAGTTGGCCGAAAAACCCTAGGTCACCGTTCTTAAATTTGAATTTGAGGAAAATCGCCTACGAATTTATAGAAACTAGCTTGGGGATTGGAAAAAGGACGGGAAGAGCATTCTGGATGTGTAGTTTCACATCCGTTGGTGACCCAGTGGATGATAGAGTTGTTGCATCGGCAGTCGTTAGCTTGTTGTTTAACGAGCTGCTGGCGTGAAAAAGGAGAGAGAGAATGCGGGAGGGAGGAGAGAGAATCCCAATTTTTTATTTTTTTTAACAAACGAATATTATTTATGAGACGAGGTGGGCTTAACCTTATAATGAACTAACAATAATGTAGTTCAGATTTACCATTGATGATACTTGAATCTAAGATCTCTAAGTAGAGGAATACCATTCATTCTTTTCCACTTTTAATACACGTCTAACATAAAAAGAGACAAAAAAAGAATAATTTAAAATAGAAATGAAAAATAAAGGTGAACTGACAGCATAAGGTAATCACCCATGGTAATACAAAATTATCATACTATCCTAAAACTTTGTAATTCCGTAGAATCTTCATTTTAACTTTGAATTTCATTCTGCTTGAGCCCACGCATTTGTGTGGATGAGCACTAAGAGAAAATACTAAGATGACAGGTCATACATGAGTTTTTGCTGAGATTTTTTTTGGATTTTGCAATATGGCAGCCATGATTTGCAGAGCAGACCATCGCAGAGCTCAGTATCGACCTGACTTGTGGAGCCACCATCACAAAGAAGAAGAACCTGGAAAGTTTATCCTTATCCGTTTCTTATATAACGGTGTCGTTTTAGTGAATTGAATGGTCCAATTCCAACATCCAAAATACCACAATTCGAAATTTTTCATACTACAATTGGAATGTATCTTAAAATTATGAAGTTTTGGATTGAATTACCACTACCAAAAATGTAAGCATTGGTCATGCCATGATGTTGCTTTATGTTGGATTTCGTTAGAGATCGTAATTAATCAATCACCCATTTTTGTGTCTCCCTCCAAAAGCTCAAATTGAAATCTGAACTACCTAGCAAATAAGAGCTTTTACAACCAAGATCTCCATTGTTCGAGCATCAAAGTTCTCTTAAACTCGCTGTCGCTGCGAGCAATGCGCCATGAAATCTCCTTCATGGACATCTCATAAATTAAAATGATATGGAGAAGATTAGTGTGGCTCCTAAGCTAGGATTACACCTCTCTCTCCCAAAACCAAACCCTAGTTCTGCAATCTTAGCCGTCGGCCCCTTGCTCCGACTTGGGGTTAGCGGTAGCCCCTCCTCACCCTCCTCCTAGTCCCTCTCTCTCCCCTCTTTAGCCTCTGCCAACCCTCTACCTTTTTTTCCCATTTCACTCTCCCCCCTTCCATGTGCCGTCCCCTCCCATGCACCTCCCTCCCCCACATTTCACTCTCTCCCTCTCCCAAGTGCCGCCTTCTTCCCTCGCGCCTCTGTTTTTTCCTTTCCGTTTTCACTCCCTCTACCCATGCGCCTCTGTTTCCCCCTCCTAGACCTGTAAACGGGTGAGGTTTATTGGGTTTGGGTCGGGTTCAACTCGACCCGTTAATTTAACGGGTCACCCGAACCCAACCCGTTAAGCTAACGGGTCACCCGAACCCAACCCGTTAAGCCTAATAAGTCACCCGTTAACACCCGTTAACAATTTTTTTTGTTTTTTTTTTTAACATTTTGCATTCCAATACAAATTACACATCTTTTACCAAAAATTACAAACATTATATATATATATATCTGCGGGGATTGAAGTGTATATATATAACTTAAGAGCTATTAGCTATGGTGAAGTTTGTTTCAACTGTAATATCACCCATTTCATTTGCTTTTTATCTTCTGTAACCTCCTTTTCATTCTATACTTCGTACCTCATTCGACATCCTTGCATGTTCTTTTACAAGTATGGGTTAAAGGTCTGGACTGACAGATGGATGATATATATATATATATATCTGCGGGGATTGAAATGTGTGTGTGTATCTGCGGCATCTCCAATTCAAAGTCCTTGCATGTTCTATTCCAACTATAAAATTACACAAAAGTCCATCTTAACGGGTGTTAACGGGTTTCGCGAGTTGACCCAAAATGACCCGTTACTTAACGGGTGACTAACGGGTTGACCCGTTAACAACCCAACCCGTTAAGCATTCACCCAAATACTAGTTTTAACAGGTCGGATTCAAAATGCCAGCCCTAACCCCTCCTTTTTTTTTCCTGTCTCCTCATTCCTTGTTCCTTTTCCCCTACCTTTTTGTGCAAGTCTGTCCACTGATTTCGCGTTTTATTCCCAGATCCAAGTTTTGCCTTTCTCAAGGTCTTCTAATTGATTTGGATTAGATTCCAGGTTTGGGTTTGGATTGGGGCTATATGGTGGGTCGGAGTGGGGCTCTTGGGGCTGTTCGGTTTGCTTTTTAGGATTTTGGGACTCTTCTCAACTGATTTGTGGCAACACCGCCTTTCACTGGTTGCATTTTTGTTGCTGGTGGTGTTGAGCCAATCGAATAAGTTAAGCCTTTTGGAGGATTCGTCTCTTGGTTTTTCTTGTTCTCGTGTCCTGGGTGGGGTTTTTTGGACTTGGTGGCTTCGGTTTTCCTGGGCGTCGGCTATCCTTGGTGGCGTCGACTTTCCTGGGCACCTGTAGTGATTGGTGTGCCTACTGTTATTGCTTCCCTCGATAATTTTGACTTCCGAGGGCTTTGCCCTTGGAACTATCGTTCAATCCTTTTTGGGCTCATGGTGGTAGTGTGGATATGGCGGTGCAATAATGTGGGTGGCATTGGCTTGGCAACCCCTCTGCCATCCATGTTGTTGCCGATATCCAGTTGAATATCAGAGTACGCAACGAACAAGACTAACAAAATAATAGGAATATTATTAAATAAAGAAGAATGTCGAAACGGCTACAAAACCCTAAGAGGCTACATTGCGACTAACTTGATTCTCAAACTAAATTACAAGCAATATTTATAAAGAACTAAACCTAAGAAACCCTAACTCGGATGGGCCAGGCTCAAATCCTAAACTAACAAGCAAAACCCAAATATTAAAATAAACCTAAATACTAATATTTTCCAACACCCCCCGTCAAACTCATGGCGGTCCACGACATGGGTTTGCCAAAGTAGATGTGGATGCAAAACTCCAAATTCCGATGCTGATGCCAATGCCGATGCCGATGCCGATGCCAACTTCCGAACAAACAAACAAAAAATCCAACCCAATTTTTTTCCCTTTTGCCCGCATGGGCCTCAAACAAGCAACCAATTTTTTTCTTGTTTCTTCCTTTTTTTTTTACTCCCCTGCTTTTCCTTCTTTTTTCCTTTGCAGCAATACAGACTTGCGGATACTCTGCAAGTTGCGACGTTCAAAGGTGTAGAAGCAGAGTCACTGGACAAAAAACGAACGAACAATTTTTTTCTTCTTGCAAACAATCAATACCAACTAACAATCTGAACACGAATGACAATGGAAACAAGCAAACAGATACCAACACGAAGCAAATTAAATCCCGAAGGATCGAACCTGCTCTGATACCAAGTTGAATATCAGAGTTCGCAACGAACAAGACTAACAAAATAATAGGAATATTATTAAATAAAGGAGAATGTCGAAACGGCTACAAAACCCTAAGAGGCTACATTGTGACTAACTTGATTCTCAAACTAAATTACAAGCAATATTTATAGAGAACTAAACCTAAGAAACCCTAACTCGGATGGGTCAGGCCCAAATCCTAAACTAATAAGCAAAACCCAAATACTAAAATAAACCTAAATACTAATATTTTCCAACATATCCTTGCCATAATTGTGACCCATGCCAGTGTTAACATGTTTTGTGCAGGTTTTGGGTTGTGGTGGTGTTTCGACGACGATGGGGATTCGGGCTGGTCCCCCTCTATGTGTTGTCCTAGCTTATGTTGGCGTCCCACTTAGGGATGGACAATGGTTATGCGGGCGGGTAACCGCGGTTAATTTACCCATAACCGTTTATGCTCATACCCGCATAACCGTTTACCCGTTGGGTAATTGCCTAAACGGTTATACCCATACCCATAACCGTTTATAAACGGTTAACCATACCCATAACCGCATACCCATTTAACCGTAACCGTTTAATACCCGTTTACCCATTTATCCTTTTTAACCCGTTTATCTTTTTTTTTTTTTACCATGACCCCTTTTTCACCCGTCTACATGTTTTTTAACAACTTGAAAATTTTTAAAAAATTGTCATAATTTTTCAAGGACTTTTATTGCTGCTGCATTGTTGAATACATTAAGATGATGTGGTAAACCGGAGAGGGAGTCATCAGCTTATGGATGTGTTAACACATCCAATGTGTTGTAATCTTTTCGCTACTTAAACATGTTAAGAATCTATTCAACTTAATGTATTCATAATTGTGTTGAATTTATTCAACTTAAATGTGTTTTATTCATTCGATTACGCCTAAAACAGATGGTTCCCGCAGCAACGCTCAGACGTAATTTCTAGTCATTCCTGTAGTAGTGTTATTGAGAGAATGACCGATGAATTCCTTGCTAATTTATTGGGTGCTAAGTATTATTGGATCGAGAACATGATTTGTGTTAGTTTTACATATATAAAATAAATGGGTAAACGGTTACCCGTTTATAACCGTGGTTAATACCCATAACCGCCCATTTAAATTTCGCGGGTAAACGGTTATACCCATAACCGTTTATTTATCTAAACGGTTACCCATAACCGTAACCGTTTAATTTAAATGGGCGGGTAACTGCGGTTACCCATAACCAATGGGTATTTGACCATTCCTAGTCCCACTCCTTCTGCCAATTCTGCACTGGTCTCTGCTTCCCACGCCTCCTGCCAATTCTGGACCTGCATCTCCACTATGGACACGTCATCGATTTTTTTCGTTTTTCAGTGTAGTTTTATGTTTTATCTGTATTGCTTAGGTAAGTTATTTTTGTCTCTATGGCGATTGTGTAGCCTCCTGCTTATGATGGCTTTTATGAGGGTTTGGTACTTGGTATGTCATTCTATGAGGCATATCGGTTCTGGATCCCTTCGTCCTAGTGTTGTGGTTTGTGTGGTAGCT
The DNA here is from genome assembly GCA_035220775.1 of Malus fusca. Lineage (NCBI taxonomy): Eukaryota > Viridiplantae > Streptophyta > Magnoliopsida > Rosales > Rosaceae > Malus > Malus fusca. The sequence continues at coordinate 9,137,933 of CM069072.1, read as the reverse complement.
GTTTAGGGGATTAAAATTAACTGTGTATCAGGCTAATTACTTCCAAATCAAGAAAATTGGTCATTGAAGCATATGTACCAGTATGACACCCTTGTAATTTGGTTGTTCGTAGTAATGAAACTCTACCGCTTCTTATAAAATAATAATAATAATAATAATATTTACTCTACCTTTTCACCCTAAGTAAGAAATGAGCCTTTGTCAGCATCTTTCTGAAAATTTCACGCATTGCACGCGGATGAACTGGAAATGTAGATTTAATTCTAGCAACTCCACGAAGAGTCTCACCATTTCAAAGCAAGACCACTTGATTAAGAACTTTGAATCTTGATCTGTTTGTATCTCTATGCCGATAAGGGAACGAATTGGTGAACCATTCAGTCACTGGTTACGTGCAGAAATGGCGTGGTCACTAGTTTGGTTCTTTTTGAACTGTGACCTATCGGTTACGGTGATAGTGCTGTTAGGGATTTTGAGTGGCATAAGTTGATTTTCCTTATACGTGGAATGCCACTATATGATATTTGGAGCATAACTGAAAATAAAAATGCATATAGAATATATTCTAGTCAAACGGTCATGCTTTTGTTCCCAAGCACAAAAATTTCTGAGATTCTGCGGATGCAAAGTGTCCAAAACCCAGTATGTATTTGTGACATGCATACTAGTTCTGTCCTGTCCTTGTTTTATATCTAAATAAATTCTTATTTTTGCATAAGTAGGTCATATATATGTTGGAGGAATTCGGGAGATCAATAGTTCTCCAAATTATTTGAGAATGATACAATGTCTTACTGCAGACTGGCAAAAACTATTGTGCTTCATTTGTTGGGTATTTAATTAGTGTCTGGTATTCAAATTAATTTAATACCACTTAGAAGAGGCAAGTTGACCACTATGACATATGTGCATTCACCTAAAAGGAAAAACGAATCCTTTGAGAGGCGAAATAATGTGATGGCCATCACCAAAGTGAGTTTTGCTTAACTCATGATAGGTCATTGTATCATGAAGTTGCTGAATGGCGACACAAAAGCATTGTTGAATGGCGCCAACAAGTGTTTTTCTTCAAAACACAAGTGGCTTTTATAAAGTCTATGTGAAGATACATAAAGAGATTTTATCTTTCCAGAGAATTCCTATTTATTAATACGAATTTTTTTTTATTCATAGCATTAAAAGCAACCACAATATGAGGGAATTGTGGGGTTGCCTTAGCTATTTTTGAGAAATACGATATACTTAAAAAGAATGTAAAAGTTATTTGCTTCTAGAAAGAGATAACGATTATCTCTTATAATTGAATTTTTAAGGTATTGAAAGGTTGGAGATCTTCTAGCAAATACCTTAAATGTGGGGGAGTTTACTCTAATGTTAGCAAATTACTTATCAAGTCTGAACTCATGTTTGGAGGAATTATGTTGGAACAACAACTCTTGGATGAAATATAATTTCATAAAATGGAAGTGCGCACCATAAGTGATGTTCATCAACCTAGTGGATCCATTAATTAAAGGTTTGATTAGAGAGTAAGTTGTATCATCGAGGGGAATGTGTTAAAAGCCGATGTCTTAAGAATCGCCATAATGGCAACCTAACCTAGATGACTGGAGATCCCGAGATCTAGGTTCCAAGGCACAACCGAATTGTAGATGATTCAATGGGAGCACTGCGGAGATAATCTCCTACCCATGTCTTATGATGAAATAGTGCTATCTGCAGTGTGTTTAGGATAAGCTTTGCTTTTAATGATTCCTATACTTGGAAATAACAAGTGGGGTATTACAGGATACTCTTAATGGGAAGTCACCTATCTTGAGTGAGGAATTAGGGCGTTCCTGTGAGAATTTTCTGAAGGGCTAGAATCTAACTAAATTTTGAGAAAGGATACTCGGACTAGGGTTCTTAGAAGTGTAGATATTTGAAGCTGTAGTTTTGGTCATGTTATATCATAGGATTGATTGGCTATGAATCTAACTAAATGAAATTTTCATTTCATTTTACCCCATGACTTGTAGAAAAGAGGGAAAACTTTTCCTTCTATGTAGGGCAGAGAATAGCTTTGTTTGGATAGAGTAATTTGTCCATGAATATATCTCATTTTTTAGAAAGGATGCTTTCACTACCTCACGCTATGAACAAACTGTTAAATGGAAAAGTCCTTACATCCTACTGATCTGTAAAGAGAAAATGTTTGATGTTTCATCCTTCTGTTTTAAGATTTGGGGATTGCATGAACTTGCTGCCACCTTTTACTTTTGAGTTTATTTGGGACTTAACCACTGTATGCTCTCACCAGTTGTCTGTTAAAATGTGGTCTTTGGACTGCTATCAGTAGGAAGTACAAGAGCAGCACAGAAATACCAAGTTATTGAATTCCCTTCTACGATTGGACCGAGAAGTAAGGTAATTGCGTCATCCTCATTTTCCTCTTCCCTAGGTATTTTAGTTTTATTCATATAATTTGACTGAACTTATTCAATTCCTGTCCAAAATTAGCCGCATGTGCAGCGGACTTAGCCTCTCCTTATCCTGATTCTGCGCTTGGTTTTGGAGCTATCTGTCACCTTCTTGCGTCGGCACTTGCTTGTTGGCCAAAAAGAAGGAAGGTCTTGTGTTCAAAATTAATTTTGAAAAGCTTATGATCACATTGATTGGGATTTCTTAGTTAATGCGTTGGAAAGAAAAGGGTTTGGTGATAGGTGGAGAAGATGGATATTGGGCTGCTTGAAATCTACCAACTTTTCCACCATAATAAATGGCCAACCAAGGGGTAAGTTTGGAGTGTCAACATGACTTAGGGATGGTTTGGGAGTGAGGTGCTTAAAAAAAAAGCACCTATGAAAAAAAGCTATGAGGGTTTTAGGTGTTTGGTAAACTAAAAAAAAAGGCTTATTTTGGAAGCTGCTGTGAGAATAAGCTGAAATCAAAGGAAAAAGCTGAAGCTGCTATTTGCAGCTTTGGAAAACTGGCTTTTTTTCAAAGCACACGAAGCTACAATGTTCCTTTAATGAAAAGACCCACTATCAGACTGTTTTTTTTTTTTTTCCAAAAGCACTTTTACAAAAAAGTTTACCAAACACTCTGCTGATTTATTTCACAGCCGCTTATTCTCACAGCACAGCCGCTTATTCTCACAGCAGCTTTTTTTTCAAAGCACAGCAATACCAAACCAGCCCTTAGACAAGGCGATTCTCTTTCGTTTTTATTGTTTAATCATGTCTACAACCTGATTGGTGCATTTTATGCAAGAAAAGTTCAGAGTCTGTTGACCATTTGTTTGTTCACTATCCGGTGGCTTTAAATCTCTAGTTGAATTTGTAAACACGAATTTTCCTGTGATGAATGAAACAAGAACACGTGTACAAAATAATATTTTTGTATTAATGATTTGGGGTTACAATCTCTCTCAAATTTGATCCTCTGATTCGATCTCCGTAAGGTGTTGATTTGTGGATATTTTGTTGATTCAAGGGCCGTCGAGGCTTGATCTTGGATGAACGGTTGGAAGTTTCTTCAAGGGCCTTCGGGGCTTAATCTTGAAGGTTGAGGGAAGTTTCTTCAAGGGCATTTGGGGTTTGATCTTGAAGGTTGAACGAGGGTATCTTCAAGGGCCTTTGGGGCTTGATCTTTGAGGGTTAAGGATGAACAGATCTTCAAGGGCTTTTGGGCTTGATCTTGAAGGTTGATGGATGAACAAATCTTCAAGGGCTTTTGGGCTTGATCTTGAAGAATGGTGATGAACGGATGTTCAAGGGTTTTTGGGCTTGATCTTGAAGAATGGGTTGGAGGATTTGTTGATGTTGTTGATCCAAAGGGCCGTTGGGGCTTGATCTTAGGATGAACAGATGATGAACGATGAACACTTTCTTCAAGGGCAGTCGGGGCTTGATCTTGAAGGAGGATTTAACGAAGAACGAAGAGGGCTTTATTGATCATTCGAGATTTTTCTTGGGAGCTTTAGAGTTTCAAAGCTTCAAGGTTTTGGTGTGATGTGTATTGGTGAATGAAAATGAAAGCCTTGACTTCCTATTTATAGAATTCCAAAACTTGATTTTTGGATTTAAATAATCAGATGAAATAAATCATTTCTGCCAGGTGTTGACACGTGTCTTATTTGATAACTTTTCCGATTTATTTCGATTTTTCGTTGAGTCACACGTTACGTGTAAAATTTATGTGACACGTGAGCGTTGAAATTTTAATTATTGGTCAACATTTATTTCACCGAAATTTCGATGTCTACAAGTGCCCCCACTTCAAGGCGCGTCGTATACATGTGCTTGTCATGTGTAGAAGATGTGTTTTGAAGTCCCTTAATGTAGATGTCGATCCAAGGGTCGTCGAGGCTTGATCTTGAATTGGGCTAGAAATTTCTTCAGGGGCTGTCGGGGTTTGATCTTGAATTTGGTTGGAAGATTTTCTGGTTTCCTCAAATTGTTGATTTTCCACAGGCTTAATCTTGAACTGGGCTGGAGGGCTTTCTGGTTTCCTCCAAATGTCTGAACTTACTCCTTTTATCTAGAGCTGAATTTGATTCAAGGGTGGTGGACCCCTGATCTTGAATCAGACTTGTGATTTCTTCAAAGGCCATCGAGACTTGATCTTGAATTTAAATGGGACCACGAGCAGTTTTCACCTGGCAAGTGAGATTCGGCTTTGTTGGGGGTGAATCAACACGTGCAGTTGTTGCGTTTGTTGATTATCCACAAGCTTGATGTTTCATTGTTACTCGTTTTATCTGTTCTCTAGGCAGATGTAGATGAGTACTCGAGAACGATGCTAGGTAAGCAATCAAGGAAGAGGTTCCAGGCAGTCGATTCCTGACTAGAAGCTTGATTCCAAGTGCCGACTGATTGCACTATTTCTTATAGTCCTGCAGGTAAGAACAAGGACAAAGAAAAGGATAAGGGGAAAGCATGATATGAGACACTTTCGCTTTAGACCCTGATGATATGAGATGTTTTTGCCCTTGAAGAAGCAGTGGTGATTTGCACGACGAGGCTTTGCTATTCGGCGACGGTGCCAGTGAAAGGTTGTTGAGGATTTTCAAGCTCTTTGGTTAAAGTAATGATGTCGAGCTCAAATTTGACTTAGACTCCTCCGTCTGGATTATGCAGTTCTGCAGGGAAAGGCGTCGTGCTATAGTGATTTGTTCCAGCTCATCATGCTGCATTCTTCTCTGCTTGTTGCTTTTGCATAGTAGAAGTGGTGCGCAACCTTTTTCCTTTTAATGGTCCTTCAGAGCATCACTTCTCAGTGACTCATCCATGCTTGTCAACTTCAATGTAAAGAGCCAACATCATATCAACTGTCCTGAAGTATTCACTGAGGAAATTTGAGACCTATCAACAGTTGAAGACGAGCACTCGAGAGCAGTGCTAGGCAATCAACCAGGCAAAGGTTCCAAGGAATTAGTTCCAGATCGGAAGTTTGATTTCAAGTTCTGACTGATTGCTTTCTTTCTCCTTGTCTTGCAGGTAAGAGAAAGGGCAAAGGAAAATATAGGGGAAAAGCATGATATGAGATACCTTTGCTTTCGACCCTGATGATATGAGATACTTTTGCTTTTGAAGAAGTAGCGGATGAACCAGCACATGTATTTGTTGCGTTTGTCTCCACATGCTTCGATGTATCATTTTTCACTTGCCTTATCTGTTTTCCAAGCATCTGGTATCTTCTTCGAAAGTACATCAACAGTTCAAGATGAGTGCTTGAGAGCAGTGCTAGGTAAGCAATCAGGGAAGGGGTTCCAGGCAATCGGTTCCAAATCGAAATGATGATTCCAAGTACCGGCTGAAAAGGGTAAGGAGAACAAAAACAAGGAAAAGGGTAGAGAGAAAACATGTTATGAGATACTCTTGCTCTCGACCCTAATGATATGAGATACTTTTGCTCTGGTGTTACTTGGTTGAAGAGGTATTTTCAGGGAGGAAGAAAACTAAGTGTGTTGACAAGTTTGGTTGCAGATGTATTCTTGGCGAGGAAGAAGATTTAGGCGTTTTGGATGTGTGCCTTGCCATGGAGGATGAATGTTGACATATATAGGGATTTCCCAACAACGGGTAGTGGCGCGGACGTGGCCTTGTTACCCACTCTTGTCGGCGATAGTGTTGTAGTTGGAATAGTAAATTCACGCGTTTTCAACTTTGTCAGATATTTTGACAAAGTTGCACGTGATATCTGAAAAGCTGGGATTGCGTCTGAAAAGTGCTGACGGACTTTATGCAGGAAAATCCGGCTTTTGAAATTTGAAGAGTGGTGTCTCTTCAATTTTTTGAACGGGTGGCTGTGTTGCCCCTCATTTTATAGAGGTATCGATTGTATTCAAAATGCACACTTTGACGATTGCCCGCTTGTGAAAATTGTCTTCGCTGTATTTTTGAGATTTTACTCTATCCAACCCTTTTCTTTCATCATTTCTCAAAATGGCCTACCCGTCTAACATTTGCTTAGATTTGATTCTCAGGAGTGGTACAGGTGCGTCGCCTCAAGGTAATATATGGCGCCCATCATTCTTATCTTCTAATGGTCCAGTTGCTCACAATTGATGACTCAGCACTCTCTTTCTTAACCAACTAACTTGTAACTAACTATAGATGACATGGCATGAGGTGTATGCTAAGCTATTATACATCCTCAGTTATTATCCCCCCCCTCAATCTCAGCTAGGGTAACCTAGTCTGAGATTGCAACAATGACGAACAAATGCAGGTCCATGCAACCCCTTTGTCAAGATATCTGAAGTATGGTGTTCAGTTGGCACATACTGAACTTGTAAATCCTTCCGCTGAACCTTTTCACGAACAAAATGAAAGTCAATGTCCAGATGTTTAATCCGTATATGAAACACAAGATTTGAACAGAGAGCTAGAGCAGATAGGTTGTCACATTGTAACAATGGTGGCTCATAAATGAACTGATGCAGATCCTTTAACAACAATCTTATCCACACAATATCAGTTGCACAGTGTGCTAATGCTTTATATTCGGCCTCCGTAGAACTTCTGGACATCGAGGCTTGCTTCTTAAACTGCCATGATATAGGATTTGGACCCATGAAAACAACAAACCCAGTAATAGATCTCCTTGTATTTGGATCGGCAGCCCAATCAGAATTGGAGAAAGCAGTTAAGGAGGTATCCTGTGATACTGAATATGTAACACCACACTGCACAATACCTTGAATATACCTTAAGATCCGTTTGACTAGATCAAAATGCATATCGGTAGGATTATTCATGTATTGACAAGCTACACTCACAGCATATGATAAATCTAGTCTAGTGAAAGTTAAGTATTGCAGAGCACCAACTAGACTCCTATATGCACTTAGATCAACCAAAGGCGTACCTTTAGTGGCTAGAAGTTGAGTATGAGGCTTACATGGAGTTGCAGTAGGTTTGCACCCATCCATTCCAGCTTTGTGAAGCAAATCTCTTGCATACTTAGACTGGTTTATGAAAATATCTCCATTTTCTTTATATTCAACATGTAATCCCAGAAAATAGGCCAATCTTCCCATATCTTTCAATTCAAACACATCATCAAGCTCCTGAATTATAGCCTGAACTTTATCCTTGTTGGATCCAGTGAGAATAATGTCATCCACATAGAGCAATAAGACAACAATATCAGTTCCATCATGTTTCACATACAAACTTGTATCAGATTGAGACATTTGGAACCCCATTGCAGGCAAATATCCTGTAAATTTGGCATTCCAGGCTCGTGGGGCCTGTTTCAAGCCATACAAAGATTTCACCAACTTGCATACATAATCAGGATGTATAGAATCCACAAAACCTTGTGGCTGCTTCATATAAACCTCTTCCTCTTGTTCACCATGCAAGAATGCATTCTTGACATCCAACTGTCTTAATTCCCATTTAAATTGAGCTGCAAGAGAAATGATTAACCTGAATGTGGTATGTCGCACAACAGGACTGAATGTCTCAAAATAATATAAACCATGTTCCTGATTATATCCTTGAGCCACTAATCTAGCCTTATACCTTGAAATAGAACCATCAGGATTCTTTTTCAGCTTGTATACCCATTTACTACCAATGATAGCTCTGTGTGTAGGTGGAGGGACTAGCTTCCATGTGCCTTGACCTTTCAATGCATCAAACTCTTCTTGCATTGCTCATTGCCAATTGACATTTGTTGCCGCACTTCGAAATGTTGTTGGTTCTGCAAGATCACTAATTTGCGCCATAAAAGAGAACCCTCTAGTATAATAGGGATCTTGTTCATTAATCTGTAAAGTTGAAAACTGAGGAAAGCTAGCTATAAAGGCTGAATAGTCTTTTCTTGAAATAGTCCTTATTTGTAACCGAATTTGCATCCTTGAAACAACAGGATCAGATTGAATATGATCAGGTACTTCAGATGAATTTAGAGGAAAAATTACCTCTAATTGTGTAGGACTGTGGACAGGTAACATCAAAGCTGTGTGTGGAAGAGATGAGTGAGTTGTTTTAGGCGACTGTGAAGATGTTGTTGAAATGTTGTTGCGTGTCCCAATTGTATTTGCATTGGTCTCATTAGCATATGCACTTGTTGAATGTGTAGAACTCACACTTACTGATTCATGTGTCACATTTCTGCCATCTAAATGACCAAAGCTAGATTGCACTGGAAGTGTAACAATAATTGAACTATTCACAGAACTATCTACTTGAGATTCACCTTGAGATTGATACTTGGTATTACAACCCGTGAATTTGTAAGGAAATACACTCTCATAATGTATAACATGCCTAGATATAATCAGTTTCTGAGACTGCACATGAAAACATAGTACTCCTTTATAACCTTCTGCATAACCAAGAAACACACATTGAACAGCCATTGGTTGCAATTTGTTCTCATTATATGGCCTAATATAAGAATACACTGCTGTTCCAAATATCTTTAGATCTTGTAAACGAGGCTTTGTACCAAACATCAACTGATAAGGTGATTTCAACCCTAATGTTTTACTTGGCATCCGATTTATAAGAAATACAGAATGTGCACATGCATGAAACCACAAGTTCTGAAACAAATTAGCAGTGATCATTAAAGTAATTGCAGTTTCTACGATATGTCTGTGCTTCCTCTCAGCTATCCCATTCTGTTGAGGAGTGTATGAACATGAAATCATATGAACTACACCCTTAAGTTTCAAAAAATCATCAAACTGTTTACTCATGAATTCTCCACCTCCATCAGTTTGCAAACATTTGATTGTTACATTAAACTGATTATGGACAAAGCTGAAAATTTTCTGAAATACACCAGAAGCTTCTGATTTATTGACTAAAGGAAATATCCATACATGCCTTGTAAACTCATCAACAAAACTAACATAATATCTATATCCTTCTATAGACCTAGTTGGTGGAGGACCCCAGAGATCTAAGTGAACCTTCTGAAATGGAAAAATGCATGTATTTGTCCTATCTGGAAACACCTGCCTTGACATTTTACCAAAAATACAGAATGAACATACATGCTTATTAACATCCATTGTAATAGCTATATCTGGCTGTTTCATCATTTCTGAAAGCACTTCATTGCTGGGATGTCCAAGCCTTTAGTGCCAAATTGTAGACTTCACTTTATGTGTAGAACCAATATGTTTAATCGGCAAACCTTCACCATTGCCAATTGTAATCTTGTCATTTCCCGATATGAAGTAAGTTGTTGTAAAGACTCAATGTTTGCAGTCATGTGATGTGAAGCTCCTGTATCTATAATCCAAGAATCATTGGGCAAAACTGTTGGTGAAGCTTGAGCTTGCATTGTTGTGAGAGTAGGAACAGGTGGTGTCCCTTGGTAAACAAAATTATTTTTGTGATAACAATCTAATGCATTGTGCCCTTTTTGTCACAAATCTGACATTCCAGGACTTGTCCCACTGAGCTTGGTTGGGTAGATCTTTTCCAGCAATTAGGTGATGTATGCTCTCTTTTGAAACAAATCTGACACTCAGGCACTATATTAGACTTTGTCTCAGTATTACCCGACCAAGATTGCCAACTTCCTCCATTTGATTTGCCACCAGAATTACCACCTCTATTGTTTCCATAATTTTGAGATCTGTAAGTACCATTCCCATTAGTCTTAGAGCCATACTGAGGTCGAGAACCAGTATTATTAAATTGTCTTGGAGTATTTGTTGTCCCCACAAAACCATAAGCATTTGCACCCTCATGATACACTGTATCTTGAGACTGTGGAAAAGGATAAGAAGAAGGAAACATCACTGAAGTTTGAGACTATGGAAAAGATATATGTATTAGAGCTTGAGACTGTGGAAAAGAATATGGTATCTGTGCAGCATTTGAAGATGATATTCCTAAACTATAATGTTCTTGAGACTGTGGAATAGGATATGGCATCTGTGCAGCATGTGAAGATGATGCTCCTGCACTATAATGTCCTCCAAAAATAGAACTTGCACTTGGTATTGGTGTCAAAGTACCTCCAGTGATGAAAGGCACATTATCAAAGTTACTAGAAGACCCTTGATACATTAAAGAATAAGAACTTGACCCAGTATGCCCTTGCATATACAATCCAGTAATATTTGGAGACAAATTATGAATAACGGAATCAGCTTATCTTTCTGCACACAATAGCTACTCCCTAAACTCTCTTATCGTCATAGGTGTATATCTCGTGTAAAAATGACAGTTCTTATAATAGAATATTCTCTTAGTAAACCAGACAATGCTGTAACAATGAAATCATTATCACTCACTACTTCTCCAGCTGCTATTAACTGATCTTTAATATTTCTAAGACTAGACAGATAGTGATCAATCGAACTTGCTCCTTTTTGCATGGTCTGAAATTTTGTCTTAAGAGTATTAACCCGAGCTTTAGAAACAGATGCATATCGATCTTGCAAATTGATCCAAGCTTCATTTGCAGTTCTAGACCCTAACACATACTCAATTGACTCATCCGACAAAGTCGCAATTAACAAACTTAGAAGAGCAAGATCCATAGACTCCCATTCCAAGAATGCATCAGAAACTGCATTAGTTACCCCTTGATCCACACTCACTACATACTTTGGTGGACATGGAATAGAACCATCAAAATGGCCAAACATTTTATTACCTTTGAGAACAGAAGTAAATTGAAATACCCACTTCGGAATTTTTTTATCATTCAGCTTGATTGTCAACATGCCTAAAAGGCTCTCTATTTTCACAGATGATGATGACATTATGTGTACACTTTGTAAGAACACAAAGAATCTTCACACAGAACTTCAATTCAACCAAGAACACAAATACCCAATTCAATACCTTCAAACACAGTAAGAGATCAACCAAGAAAACAAAATGACCAAACTAAATCAAGAAATGGCTTCGTGCCCACAACAAACTACAAGAATCAAGGAATGGCTTCGTGCCCTCAACAATCTACAACAAAGTAATCAACAATTGCGTTGTGTCCACTACAAATCAAGAATCAAGAAATGGCTTCGTGCCTCCAAACAGACATATTGTCTCACAACTTTTCAACAACTACCAGTAATCACAGAGATACCCAGAAATTAGGTCAAGAAAAATGAGACCAAATTCACCTGAATTTGTCGCTGTCAGCCCCCAAAACAGAGAAAATTGCCATTGATGTAGCACCCTTAGTCCTCACAGCAGAATCACTGGCTTGATACCATCTTAACATTCATGAATCTTCAGATGCATTTAGCAGAAGAAAATAAAAAAAATATAAAGAAGCAGCGAAGAGAAAGAAATGAAGAGAAAGCAGCGAAGAGGGAAATGAAGAGAGAGAAGTAGATAGAAGTAGAGAGAGGATGAAACTGAATAGTCTTTCTGAATTACATCAATCTTCAACTTCTTTTACACATGGATAGCTATATATATAGCTGCTCACAATTGATGACTCAGCACTCTCTTTCTTAACCAACTAACTTTTAACTAAATATAGCTGACATGGCATGAGGTGTATGCTAAGCTATTATACATCCTCAGTTATTAATTTTGTCTATAAAAAATGATGCGCAATGGCATAACTCGTGTTTGTGAGAATTATGGCGTGACCAATACTCACATTTTTGGTAGTGGTAATTCAATCCAAAACTTCATAATTTTAAGATACAATCCAATTATAGTATGAAAAAAAAATGGAATTGTGGTATTTTGGATGTTGGAATCGGAACATTCAGTTCAACTCATAGTACTCCTACACAAACACAGTGATGGGCTCCATCAAGTGAACTTTTAAGTTAGTAATGGGCTCCATCAAGTAAAATTTTAAGTTAAGTGGCTAGGTAGGTTCTTCAATAGATAAAATAACAAAGAAAACATGAACTTGAGTAGATTAGCAAAGGAAAAATTACTATTCCAGTTACTAGCTGCTAATGTCCTTTAATTGAGACTTTTTTGGTTTTCATTTTTTGATCGAAATCTCTGACATTAATATATTAACAAGTTTCTAAAAGATGTCAGGCGTTAGTTGGGGTGTCGACTGTAGCTTAGGCAGATTTAAGTACATTTATTATGCTTCATATAAATAAGTGTCTATTTACACTTAAAAGAAAATTATACTTTTATTGAGAATTTGAAAAAAAAAGTACTACAATTTAAATTATAAAGTACTACAATTTAATTAAATTTATTACATAACATATTTATTTAGGGAGATGTTTAACCAAATCGCATCTTTTATATTGTAGGTAAATTGTTTTGCATGCATTATCAAATACATTAGACACATTTTATATTGTTATTTTATGTGTAGTAAAATAATTTACTTATATTTATATATAAACTATAGGTAAATTAATTTTGAAAAAAATAACATTCTTATATTTTGTTGCTAATTAGTGCTCACATATTTTGAAAAGGGGAAAACTAAACCAAAAAAATTCCTAATTTTATGCAAATTTGAAAAGAAACTGACACACCTCGACCCGGAATGTCCACATGGACTCCAAATCAAGTTGTGTTGGCCGACACCTGGAGGGTGATGAAGCCATAAAGTGTAGTGGTGTGAAAAAAAATAGTGAATAAATTTAAACCAAAAAGTGCCTAATTTAAAGAGTGCGCGGGTGAGCGAGATTGAACTCAATTCACACGTGATGTCAGAGTATATGACAGTATAGTAAATAAGATGAGGGCTATACCACTGAAGATAACCATCTGCTGAGGTTTGCCAGAATTCTCGTTTACACATAAGCACATCTACTAAATCTGGAGGGGCGAAAAACAAAGTTGAGTGGGTCAAAAAATAATGTTTTGTACAAACCTTTTCAAAAACATTATAACCCCTCGTCGTAAAACCAAGTATAGTTTCCAGAATATAAGTACTACGTATAACAAGAAAATACGTACTGTAGCCTGCAAAATCTCAAGAATCAATATAGCACGGCTATCGCGATTTAGCATAAGGTGGCAATAATCACATAATCTCGTAATATGTAAACATAACATCACAATTGCTCATTAACACATGCTGACACACGAGTCAGAGTTGCTTAGTGCAACTTGTACGATAGGACTAACAAATCTTAGTCCAAATATACATATTATGTTTCTAGAACAACCTCCTAAAGTTTACAATGGTTGGATCTCCGCCAATTGCAAATTCAAGTCGAGGTCAACACTTTATTTTATGAACTAACAAATCCAATTTGGGAAGATCCGTATATCGGATTGCCGATCCATAAGCTCCTATGGTCCTCAAATATTATGTACTATAATGTATTAAAGTTTAGTGACGATCCAACGTTCAGATCGTCGATTGCTATAATATTCAAGTGGCGGACCTTAATGGAACTAGGTTCAAACGATGGAATTTCATCAATCAAACTTCACATATAGAATTGGAGTATCAAATTTAGCTTGGGAAAAATCAATTATTTCTAAAAATTCCCTAATTTCATAGAAATGAAGATCTCAAAGAGTAGAAAAAGTTTTATACCTATTGCCAAGTCCAATTTGGCCCGGAAAAGCCCCAAATTCACTCAAATCCGTCGGAAACCCTAAGATGAGTGTTCTTCGATTCGACGTTCTCGGTCTTCCAACGCCCCTGCAACTTGTTGGGTCCTGATCCTGGGCTCAAGGAGAGTAGATTAAGGGTGGTAGTGTGTGGTGAAACTCGCCAGAATGGCGAATCGCCGTCAAGGACCTTCGGGTTCTCTAGTGAAGTTCTATACGAAAATGGACCTAAAAACCTTCAAAATTGGGTAGAGATGGTAGAGGGGATGTTGTGGAAGAGATTGCAGGTGTTGGATGATGGTGGTTCGATGGAAAGAATGGCGAAAATAGCCAGAATTTGTCGGTTGGGTGTGTGGGTGCACGGGCCGACGGGAAGGCTGGGAGCTTTCCCCCCTTATATGATTGGTTGCCGCCCTCTCCCTCTCTTCTAATTGATTCCTTGGTTTTTTTAATTTAATTGGTCCACCATTCCCTTATCTGATTGGTCCCCTTAAAACTGCTTAAATCTAATTGGGCCTCTTTCCCACAAGGTGGTAGTTCAATTAGTTTATAAACCAAAATATAAATATCCAAATCCAAACGTCTGTAACTATACCGTTATAATCCGCACTCGCGAACAATGTTTGCCTATATGGTCGTAGTGACGAGTAGTATGAGGATACGCTAAAAGAATAAGTCCTACGTCTCTCAAACCGATGGTCAACGGAAGTCAAAGTCATTGCCTCTAAGGCATTTTCGTAAATTCACACTTTTAAAATTAATAAAAACATAAAATTAGGGACGGGTTGTCACAATGTACCCTGCTTAAGAAAATTTCGTGCCCGAAATTTAGAATCATTTGCTTTACAAACTTCGAAGATAGGAAGAATAAAATATATGTATGTAACGAAGAAATTAAGTTAGAGCGGTTACATCAAAAGGGAAAATGTCACTCCGTCGCGATTCAAAGGGCATTATTCCTTTTTCATGCCTCCAATTCATATTCTCTTTCTTCTTCAGTACAAATACTCTAATATAATAGTTTTCTTAAAAACAAAGTGTCAAAAATATTTATATGTACTAAGGTCATGTCGAAAAATACACATAAATAGCAACATAAGGTTAGAGTAGTTGTACTGATACTTAAAACTGAAAATAGCATTTTCAACTATGCAATCGAAAGTTGCGTACTCCGAAAGTAAGTACATAGTATCCTTGGGTCGAGCCCAAGTAATAAATAGGTAAAATACAACGAACACATAAATAAGTACTAACGTAAAAGAATCTACCTATTTACTTGCTTAACGAATCCAACGAATAAGTCCTTGACATTACGGTCTGCAGCCCGCGATAAGCAAGTAACAAATTCCCGATGGTGCAATATTACCATCATGCCCCTCATTGGGAAATACATACATTCGTCTGATCAAAGTCTCGATCGTGCTCACACATTACCCCCTTGCGTAGCAACAACCATAAAAATAAAATTCTATTGTGAACTCTCACAATCGAACACTAGTTCATAAAACTCCTCTATCAACAAGTGCTAAGCAAAGGATCTTCATTCTACATCTCACCAGTATCACAACAAAGACCAACCATTTTGTAACCGTAGTTACAAGCATTTCTAGCAGAGATAAGTACAAAATACGATCATGCTACAACCATAGAGTAAATAAACGTAACACACCAAGAAAGTCTAGGTGATTCACTCAGACTAGTCGTTAATCTGAGGGAGAAACGTAGTCAACGACAACTTACTACGCGTGGGGTTGAAGAAGGTTTCCCAAACACTTGGAAATAAAACACATAGCATGGGGAACTATAAAATACACATATCCAGAGGATAATCTGGTCAGGTTTCTGTTTGCCTGAACTTGTATAGGAGTCTAGAAGCAGCTTTCTCATAATGCCAACAACGTATCCATTTGAAAACTATATCTTGGGATTCAAGGGAAATAGCTACCATATTAATAGTAGGCCCAAAAACTCGAACCAAGCAACAAACAACTAGATCGTCTGATTCTCATCTCGACCGTGATGTCATACCTTTCCTGAGTGCACCAGATAGATTTGCTAGAAGTGTTTCGATGTCCGCATATTGACGAACAAAAGGTCCTGAGTGGAATAGTGAAAAGATGTGTTAAGACAAACACACATCGTTGGAAAAGAACTACTAGAGTATGACGTGATGTTAATAGATTACAGCAAGCTGGTGACGCAATCAGCTAACTACCTGTATTTCGACCTTCATAAAACTCTTACCAAAAGACGGTTTAAACCTCACGACCACGTTTTACACCCTTAGTGTAACATTCGGGCATGTTTCCAGTTTACATTGAGAAACAAACAAGCGAAGAAAGGTGAAGATGCATAAATAAAAGTCATTGTTTATAAAATTTGATGAGGCCAAAGACATTTCGTAATTCATAATACTTTGTGGGGATTTTCAAAGTTCCAGAAAAATTTAACATAGAACCTCTGAGTCAACAGAATGACATAAATGAAAGATACAAAGTAACATGCACATGCATGCTGCGGCACGATTCGCTACCTTAAATCGATGTCCTTGAGCAACCAAAGCTCAAATGAGTCAGGAGAAATACAGAGCAAAGTTCGATCTTTGTACAACTATGAACACGGTGGAGTCTCAAGCCATTATACTGAAAATTACAAGGATGAATAGTCAGTGGACAAGAACATTGGTCATTTGGGTCACAAGCAAAAGGCTAAGTTCACCTCTATTGAAAAGTACGTGGACAAAGAGCTAGGGTTTACCACTGAGTATCAGACCCAGGTGAAAATTGATGAGAATAGTGTCTGTTACCGAAGAGTTTCCCAAGAAAAATACTAGCTTAACAATGGTTACTTGAGAGAGTGATATATTGCTGAGTGTTGGTGTTCCCAAACACTGGATTTTTAATGCTGAAGTTGTTCGAAAATATGCAAAGGACGAACTGGTGTAATAGAGAAGTTAAATCGAGGTGTACCTCCCCTCATTAATTTATGGTGGTTTCGAAAGAATTGGAGGAATGACGTCAAAAGGTACACATCCTCGGATTGTACGATATTGCTTATTTTCTCTACGCCTCTCGCTACGAGGTCTTCATGAGTTTCTTAAAACTCGTTCCGCTCCCACAACAGGAAAATTGCTCAGGATTTGACCCTGCTATCTGCATGTGAAAGTAATAAAAAAAGTGACTGGTTGAAGAGGTTCCGGTTACCTAAATGAGTGGTGTGACTAACACGACCACAAGTTTATTGTTCTATTACAAAGCTTGCTCCTAAGTTTCCACGATCTAATTGCTTTGGGTCAAGTAACCACTGCTAATCAGTTTATCAGTAGCGCCGTTAATTAACGCGCTTAAGATATGTTAATATTGTTTGTTACCCTGAAATTGTGAACTGGCATTCTGGCATAAAAGTATAACTCCCAGATACTAGCACCTGTGTCCGGTATCAGAAATCATACCACACAAATACTGGTCAATGGTCTCTGGATATCGGACATCATCGTCAATTAGTAGCGCCTTTGTAGGCCAATTATGGGTTTAGGGCCCGGTTCTGGTGATTGGAAAAGAACTGGTCAAGTAAAGTAGTTTGTTGATTATAAGGGGATTTGAATTACTGCTTTTGGGATTCCGTTACTCCCAGGATATGACAGCTTATACCTCGTAAACCTATACTCACCCCAAAAGATGAGTACAACATCGAAAGGAAAGTTTGGGAGATAACATCAGTTGAAAAGTTTCAAGGCTAGAAAAAAACTCGCTAACAACCTACTTTGGAAAGGACCTAAAAGAATCACTAATACATTTGAAGATATTAGTGCTATCGAGGACCTAAAAGTAATTGTCCCTCAGATGATCTTCCGTCAAGTGCTACCACTTTAGCACCAAGCTGTCGCTCAAGATATGTTTAGAATCTTGACAAAGTAACCTTCGTAGGGATTCCAAAAGATGGTATACTAACATATTTTTACCAAAGAAACAAAACCATTTCTGGTTTCCTAACTCGAAGGGTTGGTAAAAATGATGGGAGAAAAGTGATAGGATTGATCGATAAATCCTTGGTAATACTCAACTCTGGATACAATAGCTCGGCTGCGAGGCTAGTAACTCGTTCCTCAAAATGGAAATTCCTTGGTAGGGAGATTCATCGTTTAAAGTCTAGAGGCGATTACCAAAATGATTTTCTTAAATGACGATGAGTCATCTAAAGTACCCAAAACTTAGGGAAAGTTAACACGTTTTTCATGCTCAACGAGGTGGCAAGATTCGAAAATTAGGTTCAAGAACCAAGAATGCTTACATCACGCGTGTGATGAATGCAATACTACCCAAAAACTTATGCTCTGATACCAAACTTACACACCTCGACCAGGAATGTCCACTTGAACTCCAAATCAGGTTGTGCTGGCCGACACCTGGAGGGTGACGAAACCATAAAGTGTAGTGGTGTGAAAAAAAATAGTGAATAAATTTAAACCTAAAAGTGCCTAAATTAAAGAGTGCACGGGTGAGCGGGATTGAACCCAATTCACACATGATGTCAAAGCATAAGACAGTATAGTAAATAGGATGAGGGTTATACCACTGAAGATAACCATCTCTTGAGGTTTGCTAGAATCCTCGTTTACACATAAGCACAGCTACTAAATCTTGAGGGGCGAAAAAAAAGTTGAGTGGGTCAGAAAATAATGTTTTGTAAAAACCTTTTCAAAAACATTATAACCATTTGTCGTAAAACCAAGTATAGTTTCCAGAATATAAGTACTACGTATAACAAGAAAATATGTACCGTACCCTGCAAAGTCTCAAGAATCAACAAAGCACTGCTATCGCAATTTAACATAAGGTGGCAATAATCACATAATCTCGTAATATGTAAACATAACATAACAATTGCTCATTAACACATGCTGACACGTAATTCGGAGTTGCTAGTGCAACCTGTACGACAGGACTGGGTGTAATAAATGCGCTCTAATACTACAATCACGTGAAGACTGGCACCGAAGCGCGGTCACATACGAGTCAAAATTGCCTAATGCAATTTGTACTACAGGACTGACACCTAACTTGGATCCAAGGTGAGCGAACAATGCGAATGTGAACATACACGTGAAAGATTGGCCCTGGCCTGAGTGGACTACTAACACCGGGGTGTAGCAGTGATGAGCAGATAATATCATAAAACATGCCACAATAATTTCGTAGCTCGTATAAACATACTAATAATCACAGCTGTAAACACAATATTATGGTATCTCATGCATACCTGTGAACCTAAAGAGTTTAGAAATAATCTCCTAATTTATGTCATTTCGCTACTTCATGTTATTTTAGCCTAAGCAAGGCATACATAGTAAATTCTTTTCAAAGTATAATTGGAAACTAGTAAGTATGCATATACTTATAAAAAAGAAATGACCTACTCACATGGAGTCCGCGCTACAACTCCCTAGCATGAATATCGAGGCGTCATGAACGATAGTCGCCTAGAACAATTATCAAATCACATCTCAAAGCATGTAACTTGCATAAAACACAACCCCAAAGACGCTCTAAAATGATTTGAAACCCATTGACCAAAAGTCAACCGTAGGTCAAAGATCGAAGGTAGAGTCCATAACCCTACGTAACTCAATCCGGAAGATCCACACATCGTATTTCCAATCCATAACTTCCAAAGATCCACATTATGTTTCTAGAACAACCTCCTAAAGTTTCATTACGATCCAATGGTTGGATCTCTGTCAATTGCAAATTCAAGTCGAGGTCAACACTTTATTTTATGAACTAACAAATCCAATTTGGGAAGATCCGTACGTCGGATTCCCAATCCGTAAGTTCCTATGATCCTCAAATATTACGTACTATAATATATTAAAGTTTAGTGACGATCCAATGATCGGATCGTCAATTGCTATAATATTCAATTGGCGGCCTTAATGGAACTAGGTTCGAATGACTGAATTTCATCAATCGAACTTCACATAAGAAATTGGAGTATCAAATTTAGCCTAGGAAGGTCAAGGGGTACCTTGGCCCACGTGCCGCCGCACACGGCGGTTGGCCACCCCGACTCGCCAGAAAAATCAACTATTTCTAAACATTCTCAAATTTCACATAAATGAAGATCTCAAATAGTAGAGCAAGTTTTATAATTGTGGCTAAGTCCAATTTGGCTGGGAAAAGCCCCCAATTCACTCAAATCCGTCGGAAACCCTACGATGGGTGTTCTTCGATTCAACTTCCTCGATGTTCCAACGCCCTTGCAACTTGTTGGGTCTGGTTCCTGGGCTCAAAGAGAGTCGATTTAGGGTGGCAGTGGGTGGTGAAACTTGCCGGAATGGCGAATTGCCGTCAAGGACCTCCAGGTTCTTCGGTGAAGTTCTACACGAAAATGGACCTAAAAACCTTCAAATTTGGGTGGAGATGGTAGAGAGCAATGTCTTAAAAATTGATATTATCGGTGATATTTCGCCGATAATATCGTTTTTTTGACCGACCGATATTTTTTTGAGTAAAATTAAAATATCTTTAAAATATCGCGATATTAGCGATATTATCGCGATATTCGTCTTCGTCGCCGCCCCCGGGAGGTGAGAAAGGGAGGAGGAAACCACAGGTGGTGGGTACGTACGAGCTGAACAACAGCAAAATCACGTCCCCCAGGGTGTAGAGAGACCGTAAAAAGGCCCCAAGCAACTCGGCAGAGTTGCAGAGAAGAGATGGGGGGGAGGTGGTGATGGTGCTCGGCGGAGTTGCAAAGAAGAGATGGGGGGGAGAACCGGAGAAGGATCGAGTTCGAGAGACTGAGGGAGAAGAAGAAGGATGGAGAGACTGAGGGAATGATCTAGATCGAGATCGAGATTCGAGAGAGACTGAGATGAGGTGACCCAGCATATTGGACGGACTACAGAGAGACCGGACCGAGGGAGAGAAGGAGACGGAGAGACCGAGGGAGAGAGAGAAGGATCCAGAAAGGTATGCGTGTGTGCGTGTGCGTGTGTGCTTGTTGCGTGTGCGTGTGCGTGTGTGCGTGTTGCGTGTGCGTGTGTGCGTGTTGCATCATGTGTGCGTGTGTGTGTTGCAGAGTGTTGCAGAGGTGAAAATAGGTGAATGTGTGTTGCAGAGTGTTGCAGAGGTGAAAATAGGTGAAAATAATTTTGCACCCAGAGGTGAAAAGATGTGAAAATAATGTGCCTGTGACTGTGAGATGTTAGGTTAGTGTGAGTGTGTGTGTGCCAATAATTTTGCAAATAAATCCAAGGAAAACCCACTGAAACTGAACCAAACTGTCATATGCCCATACTGCCATACAGTCATATGCTCATAGGAACTCTATGTGGTACTAAGTCACTCATGTATCTTACCATGCAATGTATAAAGTGTAAAATATTATACTAATTCATTATATATAAATGATTATGGTGTGTTTAGACTTCTTTCATTAATTACTACATATTTTCTACACTCACAATGTTTGTCAGCTCGCTATATAATCAACTTGATAATGTTAAATCCATCATGCAATGCATTTCCTTCCAATTTTTTGTGATAAACTAATAGATAATTGACTAAATAAACATCCTGCAAAGTTTCAATAAAAATTTCCAAGTTTTTCTTACAATTTCCGTGGTTTCCATGTAATTTTTATCGATATCGATATTATCTCGATATTTCCATCGATATTTCCGTGTTTTCGGACTACCGATATTTTCGATATTACCGATATTTAATACCTTGGTAGAGAGGAGGTTGTGGAAGAGATTGCAGGTGTTGGATGATGGTGGTTTGACGGAAAGAATGGCAAAAATTGCTGGAATTTGTCGGTTTGTTGTGCGGGTGCACAGGCCGACAAGAAGGCTGGGAGCTTTAATTTAGTTGGTCCACCATTCCCTTTCTTCTAATTTTTTTTTCTGATTGGTTGTTGCCCTCTCTCTCTTCAAATTGGTTCCTTGGTTCCCTTAATTTAATTGGTCCACCATTCCCTTATCTGATTGGTCCCCTTAAACCTACTTAAATTTAATTGGGCCTCTTTCCCACAATGTGGTAGTTCAATTAATTTATAAACCAAAATATAAATACCCAAATCCAAACGTCTGTTACTATACCGTTATAATCCGGACTCGCGAACGGCTTCTGCCTATGCGCTCGTAGTGACGAGTACTACGAGGATACGCTAAAAGAATAAATCATACGTCTCTCAAACTGATGGTCAACGGAAGTCAAAGTCCTTGCCTCTAGGGCATTTTCGTAAATTCACGCTTTTAAAATTAATAAAAACGTAAAATTAGGGATGGGTTGTCACATTTTGTGATGGTTTCTTTGCTTGATGATAATTGAAAACACACCTGAAAACTTCATATAATTGAAAATTCGTAACCACCACAGAAAACAACTCCAACATTTTAGTTTGTCTCCAATCTAATGACAAAATGTCATCCTTGTCCACAATTATTTCAAAGATATCATCTGAAAGAGAGAGCCAGCACCATCTCCTTCCACTACACACTATTAACATTGATTAATTTTCAAGCATAATACAATTAAAAATAGGGAGTTCTAATATAAAAGGCTTTCCACCGTTCATTCTTAATCAAAATGATATTTTATGTATGAAAAGTCTATAATGGGTCAAGCTCTTTTCTTTATTTACTCTTATGCCATTATTTCATTATTGTAGCGAGGTCCACAATGATGTTGA
Source organism: Malus fusca (assembly GCA_035220775.1). Taxonomy (NCBI): domain Eukaryota; kingdom Viridiplantae; phylum Streptophyta; class Magnoliopsida; order Rosales; family Rosaceae; genus Malus; species Malus fusca. Next base: position 9,115,272 of record CM069072.1, on the reverse strand, counting down.
CATTTTTGTCTGATTACAATACATTATTTTGCATGATGCTATTCGTCTTATGCTACTTTTGCTAATTTGTTGCCAGTTCTTCAAGCTTCCATCATGTTGGCGATGTTATGTAGCTCTTCTTCTGTCAAATTGTTCCAATACTGTTCATCGTCTTCTACCAGCTCTGCATCTCTCTCTCTATCTTCTTTTAGTTTGTAGTACATTTATGTTGTTTCTTCTTTGAAATTTTGAGGCTTCCAGTATGGCTGATGACTAGCTTTTGACTTACTGTAAATATAAATTTCTTCCTCTTCTGCTACTAATATCATATCATACCTAAAATCTTCAAACTCATCTAAGGTAAACATTTGGATCCCTCTAAATTTTAAAATATCTTTGTATGAAGAAGTCCACCTATGTAAGGAGATAGGGGATAGTCTAAAGGACTCTTCATTAATCATGGCTATATGCCTAGCTTTCTCCTTATGCATATGTGCATACCAATCTGGAGGACCACTGATAAAACTTATGGAAATTTCTTTCCACTTTTCTAGATAATCTTTTGCTACTTTTATAAGTTTTTTAGGAAATAATTCTAGTTGGGAAATATGGTTAAAGAAAATTTTATCAAGATAACCAAACTCTAATAGTAAGGCATGGGTAACTTCTACCACATTATGCTTTTTCTGATGCTCATAACTAAAATGCCATGGTCTAAAATCTCTAATGTTAATCCTGGCCACAACTATGTTAACCTCTGGTTTACAAATACAATTCTCTGTACTATCACAAAGACATGGCGGATACATCTTTGTAATAATATTCATCCCTGGTTTTGGATCAAAGATGGACTGATACAAAGCACATTGTAATTGTAATTGTAACTCTTTCATGGATTGTGGTGCTCTGCTCAGGATCTCATTTTGTATATCTGGTGGCATTATTCTTAATTTTGCTTTTGAAATTTCTTCTAATAAAATATCATCTAATATTAAGTCTGAAGATATATTCCTAAGAAAACTTTCATATTTTTCTTGTTTTTCTTTGTCACTCAGAATCTGATGCTGCTCATTATTTTGATGCTGCTCCATTTCAGTGTCTTCTTCTAAAAGCTTAATCATAATTTCTTCTATGGGCTCATTAGCCTCTTGTTCTATGGGTTCAATAACCTCTTTTTCTTTATTTTTATGTTGATCAATTTATAAACCTATTTTCAATTCTCTTTTCAAGGTGTCACTTGCCTTTTGTTGCATTCTAAGAGATTCGAGTTCTTGGTTCATTTTGGTAAACTTAATAAGTAATGACTCATGGTCCCTAGAGATGACTTGAAGGTTGTGCTCAAGAGAGTGAATATGATGCTGGTTTTGATGGAAATTAAAATTAAAACTATCAAACTCTTGTTCCAAGGCCCTAATTAATTTTTTATGTCCTAACCTCATGCTTGGCTGCTTGATTTGGATATTCCAAAAATTATCTAAGAGAACCTGCTGCCTATCAGAAAGCCCTGGTGCTCTTGACCTATATCTCAGAGTTGGATTTCTGATTCCTTCAACAATATTGCCATTAAAGTTGAAAGTAGGTATTGGTGGTGATGCTAGTCTGCTTATGCTATTTTGGAATCCACTAAATGGTGGAGGTTGATGGTGCATCATTATGTTACTGAAAGGCGCTCTTCTGTCTTGTGGTCTTGTGCTATTTAAGGATGATGGTCAACGATATTACATACATGTTCAACAAATTAATCTTGATAAGATATCGGCTAATGTATTGTCATTACCTTTTATATGTTCAAAAATTGGTTTAAAACCATTTCTTGTAATTGAATCAAAAAAATTAACCCATCTTCGGGTTGCCTGTTTATTAGCATGTATCTTGTTATAATGAGAAACTATATTTTGACAATCTGTTCTAATCGTAAATACTTCATTATGTAAAAATAAAGAGAATGCTTCAAGTGAGTTCATTATTCCTAAAATTTCTAAATCTGTTGATGGTAATCTCGACTGTACATCACTAAATTTTCCTGATGAATATCTACAAACTTGTTCGTCAGACTTTGGAGACTCCTTATGCTTTTTCTGGTATAGAATACCTGTCCATCCTAATGATGAAGCGTCTGTTTCAACTATTTTGTAACTATCATCTAATGGTAATGTTAATGGCTTAAGTTTAGTAATTTCTTCTTTTATATTTTGAACTAATTTAATATCTTCACTATTAAAATATTTTTGTCCTGTTTTGCTAGTTTTACTATGTAATACTGCTATTTTTTCTTCCTAAATCAGGGATAAAATTTCTTGCATAATTTAGCAATCCTAAAAATGTTTGTAACTGTTTTTTTATCTTCTAACTTATCTGGAAATTCTAAGACCTTTTTAGCTATATGATCTTGTAATTGTATTGTACCTGACTTGATATACATTCCTAAAAATTCTATATCTTGCTTTTCTAATGCTATTTTATTTTTGCTAATCACAATATTATTGATAAATTCTTGTAAAACTATCTCTAAATACTTCATATGTTTATTTCTATTTTTATTATGTACTAAAATATCATCTACATAAACACTACAAAATTTATCATATTTCTTGAAAATTTGATCCATCTTTCTTTGAAAGATCGAAGGAGCATTTTTAAGTCCAAATGGCATAACAAGCCACTCAAAATGTCCTTCTGGAAAGTAAAAGCTATTCACTCAATTGATTCTTCTGCTAATCGTATTTGCCAAAATTTTGATTTACAATCAAATTTACTAAAATATTTACTATCTTCATATGTATTATCATTTAATCTCTTATAATGATAAACTATTCTAGCCTTACCTCTCTTTAGTTCTGAATGTTTTCTCACAATAAATGTTGTTGATCTATGTCTAGACTTAGAGGGTCTAATTACTTTTAAATTTAACAACTCTTTTATTTGCTGCTCAAACTCCTGTTTATCTATTAAACTACAAGGCATATCAGTCGTCTTAATGGTTAAATCTGGGTTAATTATATCTAATTTTGCTAATATTTTATTTTTATTCCAATGTAAATGTGGATCTTCTCCTATAATTCTAGTTTGTTCAGCTAATTGTAACAATTCTTCTAAACTCTTTGGTTTGTTTAACTGTAGTATTTCTATACGATTTCCTTCTTCTATAATTGGATATTCATGTTCAAATATTTCTTCATCAAACTCTTCTATGTTATCATTTTCTTTTGAGTTTTCTAAATAATAACTATCTTGGCCACTAGATTCTTCTATACTTATGTTTTTGTATGATTCTACAGCAATACTTTGGTCAGTTATTGTAATACCTCTTTTGAAAAATGTTATGTTAGGGTTCATAAATAAAAAACCTTGCAAACTTTTCAAAAAATTTAAACCTAAAATGAATGGATATGATCCTACTGGTGAAATAAATGTTAATGGTAAATTAAATTGTTGTTTTTCTACTTTAATAGACTCATTATTAATGCAATGTGTTAAGTAAACTAGTCTCTCATCAAATTGTGTTATACTTACTGGTTTTGTTAATTTTTGTCTATATCTTTCTGATACTAACTCTTCTCTTATGACACTCTTTGTACTCCCTGTATCTATCATTGCTGTTGTTTGTATCTTATGTTCTTTTGCTAATTCTATTTCACAATTTATGGTAATTAAAGAACTATTTTTTGACTTCTCCATACTATAAACAGTATTTCCTAATATTTCAGTACTTTCTTGTGATTCTGCTGAATTAACTTCTAATAACCTATTACATTAACACTTTTCACATAATATTGAATATGTATTATAGTATTTATTTGCAACTAACTTGCTACACTTATGACATTTTTCTGGCCAACCTAAATTAATGTATTTATATTCTTCTTCATGTTGCTCTTCTATTAATGTACACATATACTCTTCTAAATCACTATTTGTGCTACTTGAATCTTCCGAGTTTGAATATATCATGTTAATACTCTCTATACTATAAATACTCTCATTATCACTTAAATCATCTAAATTGTATGTTGACTGCATATCCTTATCTTCTTCTAACTTAAACAGCTCCATCAAATGTGCTTTTTCTCTCGGCTGTTTACCTAATTTTGGACATTTAGGTCTAATATGTCCAGTCTCTCCACATGAATAACATTTACAACTACTCTGATCTTTTGGTGCTTTATATTTTCTAATCCAAGGTCTACCAATACTTTTCCTAAATTGTTTTGGAATATATTTTCTCTTCTTATATGTTCTTGAAGATTTTATGCTGAAATTCTTATGTTGTTTGTAGGGTTTGTATGACTTATATTTCTTTTTGTATATTTTCTTATGCTTATTTTTCTTTTGACAACCATACTGTTTTGGTAAGTCTATATTTTTATAGCTCGTATAAAATTGTTTCCTAATATGTCTCTTAGCTTTTATTTGGCTACACACTTGTCTAAGTAATCATATACATGTTGAATTCTAGGTCCTATTGCAGTATCATTTTTCTTTGGATGCTTTTGCCATTCATTCCAAATCTTTTCTCCTATTAGTCCTTTTATTTTTGTCATGTAAGTATCTAATAAATTAATATCACTAATTCTACCTGTTCTTCCTAAATATTTAAAGAAATATGTAGTATACTCAGCTATATATTGTAAATCACAAATTTGTAATTGTTCTAAATTTGTAATTGCTTTTATTTGTTCTTGTTCACTTCTGCCATCTAATCTATTATGATCTAAAAATTCTTGTTTGATCAAAGCAACAAAACCATCTATATTAAAATGTGTTTTAGCTGCCTGATGCTGTTCTGGATTTTGGACTTTCCATGACTGAAAATAATCAAAAACTAAACCATCTAAAGTATGCTCAAAGTAATCTAACATATTTTGTGAATTACTAAAATCTAACATTAATGTTGCATGTACGCAACATTTTTCCCATCTCTCAATCGTTCTTTCCCAATCTTGTGGATCTACATTATCTAAATTTAATATATTACCAGCTCTATTAATTTGTTCTAACCCTCTCAAATATGGAATCCTATTTTTTCTAGGTGGTTTTATCATACTTTCTTCTATGTAATCTACTTTTGCTTTTTCATTACATTGTTCATTTGTTGGTCTCAAAAATTGTTGATCAGTCCTACTAGCGTGTCCTGGATTTTCTACTCCTGATGTACTACTTTCTTCTGCTAGATTACATTCTCCTTTCAATTCTAATAAATTATTATATTCTTTTGACCCTATAATATGTTCTACTCCTATTTCTAAAATCAAAATTTTCATCTCTTCATCTGAAATTTTATGTAGTCCTAAATCATATGTCTTATATTTTTTTAAGTACTTTTCTTCATCTAAATGGTCAATATCTTCTATAAGCTTATCTACAATATGATCAAAAAATTTCTCAACTAAATTAATATCTAGATTATCAAAAGCCATATGTATACTCTCATTTTCGATTTCACTTTCATCCTCTTCTATTTTTTCTAGTTGCTTGTAGTTACTAAACCTAATTGTTGCTTGACCTGTACTAGTTTCATATATTTGTACTTTATCTGGTTGTCTATTTCTTGCTACTTGTAAATTAGGTAATGTCCACTGAGTTCTTTCTAAAAAAGCTATTATCTACGGGTTTTGCTTTTATCATATTTACATGTTTACTACCAAATTTTTGAACTAAATTTTGAAATTCTAAATTAAACTTATGATTATATCTATCAGACAATTTACCAATATACATTAAGCTAATACATAAATTTTTGTACTCTCCTTTCGTATTGTAATTTTTTGTTCTTATGCTCACTTTAATATATTTACTAATTCATTAATTGTCATAACATAATTTGGAATATAACCTATGACTGCTAAGTTTGAACTTAAATCTACCTCAGCTATTGATATTGCTGCTTGTTGGTGATTATCCCATCTATCGTGATATATGTATACTAATGCTTTTGTGCCTACTTGTGCTCTGGTTAATCCTGCTATTCCAATTAATATTGTTCCTATATGAATCTGACTAAAATGTGATTTTCTCAAATGCATAACTGCTTCCTTACTAATTAAATTAAGTGTAACTTCTTTATCGATACAACTAACTTCATGTTGACTGATGCTACTTACAATTCTACTTCTGTTTTCAAATAAACCTAATTGATACAAATTATATTTATTTTTTTGTGTTCTCTCAAAACCTCTTTGAATAAATTCTTGTGCTTCTTCTTCATTTGGATAAATATCTTCAGCTCTAACTACTTCTTTTCCTTTTTTCCTAAAGAGTTCCATTTTCTATTATCTAAAGGATTTAGCTTAGGTCTTCTAATATTATTATTTGCACTTAAAGTTAAATTTTCTAATTTATCTAGCAAAGATGGTGGAAATGATGAAGATGCGTTCTGTAAAACTTGGTTTATTTCTGCTATTTGTTCTTCAACTTGATCTAATTTTTCAGCCAAACTTAAAACTAATTGAATAATTAAATTATTTTGCCTAATGGGAATATTACTACTGGATACTTGTGTTGAAAAATCTGTTAAACCTTTTAGTTCTTTATCTAACTTACTAATTTCTTGCAAAGTTTGGATATATTTTCTGCTAGTTCTAGAATTTGTCATTAAACTAATAATTTATCTATTTTATTATGCAACTTATCTATTTGTTCACTCAACTCTTTTTGCACTAATTGAATTTTTTGAACTTCTAATTTTAACTGCTCAACTACTTCTAATGATCTAAGTTCTACTTGCTTCGGCTTACTATCTATAAGGTTAACAAGCTCTTTTATCTCTCTTTTGCTAGGAAACCTTTGAATATTTTTATTATTATCTTCTAACTGAGATGTAATATAGTCTAAATTTTGTCTAATTGTTTTTTATGGAATTTTTCTGAAAAATGCTCTAACAACTGGTTTAACAAATGATTATGCTTATTATTTTCTAATTTTATATTTTCTACTTAACTAATAATAAGATCTACAATACTATTGGCTTGTGGATTTTTTTTACTATGCAAAATATGATTATGCTTTCTCAATGGAAAATAACAAACTAAACTATTTTGGTCTAAAGTTATTTTTCTTTATTGAGCTTCACTAATTTCTAAATTAAGGTAATCTATCATAAACTACAGTCTACCTTTCTCTAGAGTTACGACTAACTGGTTTCTTAGAAACTCTCTTTCTTCTCTCAAGGTCTCTAAAACTTGATTTGTTGCTCTTTTTGCTTCTAAAACTTTATACTACACTTCTGTGTTATTATATTTACGAATAAATGAAGGATGTTCAAGATAACCAAAATAAAACTTTGGCTTCTTCAAAGTCTTGCTAATTCTTTTGGATATATATGCTAATCTTCTCTTTATGCTACTTATAGTTGGATGTCTGAGACAATAAATACCTGGTGGTTGTAGTTGACAAGGTCTACAAGGACATAATATCTGTTGTTCATACAAAATAAACAAGTGTGATATCAGTTGTATCAAGGTACTTTACTATTATAATTATACTATTAAAATGCTAAACTTGGCTCTGATACCAGATTCGCAACGCAGGCTCGGTTAAATAGTCGGATGGCCATTATAACAACTAGACATAGAACCTTGCACATGGAACTCGACATGTTTCAGCATGACGGCCACTCACAGTACAAGTATAAGGCCTTAAAGGCTGAACTCAGAGGTGCCCTGGTTAATGTCCAGTTATTTGTATGGCAAGCATTCAACTATAACAGAGTGCTCGAACAAAGTATGATCGTCAGTTTAGTAGGTTAATAATATAACTACAATAGTGTTTCCCTGTTTTGGACTAGAAGTCTAAATAAACAAACACTCTAAAGAAGGAAAAGAAAACTTACTTAAGACTTGGAGATTGCTTGAATATGTACACTTGAACTTTTATTGATATATAGAATGTTTACAAAGAGAAGTGTTTACAAAGAAATGTTTACAAAGGATGCTAGGAAGGTTTTGGATGCTTGAGTGTATGAGGATTGAAGGTTGGTGTGTGTATGGTGTGTCTCTGTTGTGTTGAGATATTGAGGTGTGTTTACAATGAATGAAGTTTCTCCTTATATACACCGAATGAGGATACTAACATACAAAATTCTTTACAATTGAATGATGTGCATTATCTTCTACTTTTGGCATTGTTTCTGAATCTGTAGACACTGTTTCTGATTCTGACGAGCTGTAGACACTGTTTCTGATTTTGACGGGCTGTAGACATTGTTTCTGATTCTGACAGGATCTTGTCTTTTCTTTCTTTTACTTTGATAAAGGCCATGTGAACCCATGTGAATCCTCCTGCATGGTTTGTCTCCTTGGAGCCCTCCTTTGTCATCTTTCTTATGCCCAGTTTGGGTATTACCAAATTGTTTAGTCCTGATGATTAAAAGCAAACCTTTTTGGGTGTTTTGGATAGTTTTCTCTTAAAATATAGTTTGATACTATAGTTGAAAAGTATAATTTAAAAAACCTATTTCATACATTAGTTGAGTACTTAATTATATTAATAACTATAATGTTAAAAACTATAAACCTAATAATAATCATGAATATCTGTCATGATATTCATAAAATGTACTTGTATAACATTCAAATTCGTAATCTTACAGCATTTTGTTAAAGCAGAAATCTACATAATTATCTCAAATGTTTAATAGTTCAACTTCCGCTCCATCGAATTGTCTTCAAGAGTAATTATTATTATAACTAACAAGATAATATAATATTTGCTTACCATTTCATCACTAGTATAACTGGAGACTGCCAAACTGATTATCCTTTCCTATAAGTTCTGGCCTCTAAACTCTACACGCATGAACTTTGATCTTCTTGTTGGATTGAAAGGGTAACAAACCTTGGATCCGATCTATCTTCATTGCGCTAAAAATCTGGCAGCTAACATACATGCGATTAGAACAAAAGTGTAGACATGCATATATAAACATATATATTATTGGGAAATAAACAAAAAGACCCATTTTCTTAATATTGGGACTAAAATACACTAGTACAAAAAATACTTTGCGTGACGTAGGTCCTTCGTCGCGCAAAGTCAAAAAATTGCGCGACCAACCTTCGTCACGCGCCAAGCATCACGCCAAGCCTGTGAAAGCAGGGTTTGCGTGACGAAGAAGTTGCATGCGTCGCGCAAAGACACTTTGAGTGACGCACATCGCGCAAAGTGTCTTTGCATGACGCACAATCCTACGTCACGCAAAGTGTCTTTGCGCGACGCACCATTACACTTCTTCGTCACGCAAACTATTTTTTTTTGGACAAAAAAATTGCGCCATGTAGGATTGTGCGTCACGCAAAGACACTTTGCGTGACCTATGCAACTTCTTCATCACGCAAACTATTTTTTTTTTGGACAAAAAAATTGGGCGACGTAGGATTGTGCGTCACGCAAAGACACTTTGCGTGACCTATGCAACTTCTTCGTCACGCAAACTTTTTTTTTTTTGGGACAAAAAAATTGCGCGACGTAGGATTGTGCGTCACGCAAAGACACTTTGCGTGACCTATGCAACTTCTTCGTCACGCAAACCTTTTTTTTTTTGGGACAAAAAAAGTTTTGATTTAATTTTTAATAAATATTGTAATTCAATTCTAAAAAATAAATAATAAACCAATAAAAAGTATTTAATTATAAACTATATGAAAATGTACATACAAGATGTCCGAACAAAAAAAGAAAAAACTACAATAAGTAGTCTTCTAGGTTTGATACATCAAACTACTAAGTATCAGCTGGACGAAGTGGCTGGGAGGTCGAAGGTGGAGCAAGATTAGGTGATGGCATCTGGATTTGAAGACCGGACATCGTTAAGGCCTGTAGAATCATACTCATCTGGTCACCCTAGGTCCTAACCTGGGCCTTCATCTGGTCGTTCTCGGCCTTCAGCTGCTCGTTCTGAACCCTCATCTGCTCATTCTGGGCCTTTATCTGCTTGTCCTGGGCTACAAGCTGACCTTCTAGGGTTGTCACTTTCTCCTTCAGAGCATTGACCTCTCCTGTGGTCGATCTGGAAGAGGAGGCACCCGTTTCACAAACACGCACCTTCCCCATGCCCCGAACAACTTTGCCATGACGACGACTGAACTTCTGATTTAGGACCTCAGTCATGATCTCAAAACCTGCATCCTCGGGTACAGTGACATCCTCAATCGGGGTATCCGGGGGAAGTTGCGATGTTGCTTCTTGGAGAACAACAGCGCGCTTTTCCACCATAGAAGCCTGTAATAATAAAGAAAAAACATATAATGTTTAATAAAAAATATAAATAATATTTGAACAATTCATAAATATAAGAATAATAACAATTACATATACTTACATAAAGCTGCTCACTGGTCTCATCGCCAGGTTGAACGTAAACGTCCTTAAACAAGTCGATCTCTGGGAACTTAGAACCCTCCTGAAGAAAAAAAAACATTAAGAAAATTTTATTAAACAATAATAAAAAATAAATTGTATAAAATTTCAAAAGTAATATACTTTTACCTCACGTCGTGCCTCAAGCCTATACGAAAAGGGCTTCGAACCGGAATGGTGGAGAAGTGTCTTTGACTCCCAAGCAATCTTGCCAGCAATAGATTTCTTCTGTGAAACACATAATATAGATGTTAGTGCGACGATTTGAAAGCAATTATTTTAAAATGCTTAAAAATAACTAAAACATTAATGAATTATTATTAAAATATTATGTACATACCACAAATTTTGGGTCCGTAAAATGGTTGCAGAGCCACTCCCAATCCTCTCGCCGGTCCGCCAACTCGGATGGGCAACCCTATAGGCGAGCAGTCTCCAGATCACCCTCATTTCTTAAAATGCGCATGAAGATCGCTCTTCCAATTTTTGTACCAGTTTGCGAAGGTCTCATCTAAGTAGGTGATGACCTCGGGGGATATGTCCTTAAAATCAAAATTGACCTACAAATATGAAAAACAAAAAAATAATAGTAAGAAATTTAATAATATTAAGATAGTATACTTTGGTTTATAATATTTGTAAACATAATTGAAAAAAAAAAAGATAAAAGGCTAAAAATTAATATACTAACCGACAACTTGTCTCGCACCAGTATCTTCGTCTCCTCGGGAATTTCTGCCCAAGATTCCCACTGCATAGGACAACAATTTTTAATAACATAACCACAGCTAGTAACGATGATACTATGTTGCTGTGAGGTAGCAGCTCCACGATGTCGCGAGTCATTTGCAATCTTGATCAAGGAGGCGGACAGACGTACCATATGTGCCGCCTTCAGCATTCGATTAGGCCCCCTGGTGTTTTTTTTAGCTACCCAAAAAAACTATGGTGAAAAGCCTAAGCTTAAATTTCTACAAAAAATTCTGCAAAACCTCCCCTAATAGTATATCATTTCCCAAAACCTTAAAAAAGTAAAATAACAGTAATTCACAACCCGCAACACATTTTCACAATCCAGCAAATTTTCATAATCATAAAAATAATAGTTTTAAAATGAAAAAAAAATACAACGTAGTGAGAATTAGAAAAAAAAACTACCTGGCGGGAAGCCCCCATCCTCGACTCTGGATGACGAGGAATTGTGAACAGAAGGCTCCGAATCACGGCAGCGCTGGTGAGGCCACCGTGCATTGAGAAACTAAACCGACACTGATGACGTCGATGATAATGGCACCTGGGACGTCGTAGCAGTAGCCTCAGTGAAGGGTGTAGGCTCCCCAATCAATGGAGCACTCACGGCCGGAGCAGTGGATGGTGATAATGTGGGAGGCGCATTGGTCACAATCCTACGACGAGTGATCAACCGCGACATCTACACTTTTTGAACCATAAAAATATAACATTAGAAATTAATCATTTCTTGCATTTGAAACTAGAAGAAAAAGGCAAGAAAACTGAACAAATAAACCATGTCTGAAAAAAGCAAAGAAAACTGAACAAATAAACCATGTGTTAAAATTGACTTTCACAGAGGACGAGATGCTTCTTAGAGAAATGTAATCAACAAGACTTCAAGGGATCAATCATGGCAACAAGATGACAACAAGAAAGCATCAAAATTTACGCGATTAAAAACCATTGGACCAAAAGTTAAAAAAAAATAAAAAAGGGAAAAGTTGAAACAAAAGTAACACCACCAATATATAAATAATCAAATTAGTGCAGAAAAGTTAAACCAAACAGATCGTAATCGAAGACGAACAGAAAGGCCAGGAATACCTACGTTTTCAATGCTTAAGGTTGACTAGTAGAGACAATCTTGTTTGAGAAAACATGTGAACTAGGCAGCCTAAAACACGACAGATCAAAGTAACTAATTTTCAAGTCACAAACTTCTTCATATATACTATTGATGAGGTGCTAATAAACAGATTTTGAATCGCTCCCAGAGAAAGGCTAGAGAAAGATGCCTAAATGCAATCAACAAGACTTCAAGGGATCAATCATGGCAACGAGACGACAACAAGAAAGCATCAAAATTTAAGCGATTAAAAACCATTGGACCAAAAGTTAAAAAAAAATAAAAAAGGGAAAAGTTGAAACAAAAGTAACACCACCAATATATAAATAATCAAATTAGTGCAGAAAAGTTAAACCAAACATATCGTAATCGAAGACGAATAGAAAGCATTGCATATGCGGGAACCTTTAGTCATCCACCCAAAAACCATTGCATACGCGGGAAAATCGTTTACTGTCCACATCACTGCTGCTCGCATGGTGAACATATGCCCAGTAGACTTATCGTATGTACGAACATCGTTTTCCCATAAATCTTTTAGCTCATCAACCAATGGTCGCAAATAAACATCAATGGACTTTCTTGGATCTTCGGTAATTAATAGAGTCAACATCATGTATTCTTTTTTCATGCACTTCCAAGGTGGCAGATTATAAGGAAACACGACGACCGGCCAAGTGCTGTGGGTTTGGTTTAGAACCCCGAACGGATTAAATCCGTCGATGGCAAGTCCCAATCTTATGTTTCGCAGGTCAGCTGCAAAATCAGGGTACATCCGATCGAATTCTTTCCATGCCTCTCCGTCTGCAGGGTGCCTCATCACATCGTCATTTACCCGTCTTTCTTTATGCCATCTCATATCGGTTGCCGTATGCATCGACATGTACAATCGCTGCAACCTAGGCTTTAATGGAAGATGACGCATTACTTTTTGTGGAATCTTGGTCTTTCTATTCTGCGATGTCATTTTAAACCTCGGCTAATTGCATACAGGGCATTTATCCAACTGTATGTTCTCCTTATAGAACAATATACAATTATTTACACATGCATGAATTTTTTCATACCCCAATCCGAGACCCTTCAACACTTTTTGGGCACTTTTATGATCTTCAGGTAAACAATTGTCCTTTGGAAGCATCCTCTTGATAACTCCCAAAAAGTAATCAAAACACATGTTTGACAAACGAAACTTGATCTTGCCATGCATCAACTTCACAATTGCCATGAGCATCAAAAAGTTCTCGCAACCCGGATATAATTCTTGCTTGGCATTTTTCAATAGTTTTTGAATGCCTCACTGTCCATGGTTGGACGACTGTCATCTCCCCCTTCCTCATTGGTGTTGGTCGAGACGTATGGATAAACGTCATTTAGAATATCCATAACTTGTTCATTAGGATACACATTAGATTCAACAGTCTCCACTCGTGTCATATATGAAGACGAAGGTTGGTCTAATCGTTCTCCATGATGATACCAAGTAGTATAGGTCTCAATCATCCCATTTCTTACTAAATGAAATCGAACATTTTCGAATGTCTCCCTCATTGAGTTGTTACACCTCCTACACGGACATCGGATATGAGTTGAACCTAGGTTGTGTCTAGTTGTGAATTCAATGAACTCATCTATTCCATCCAAGTACTCAACAGCACATCTATTATGATTCTGTATCCACTGTCTGTCCATTTTTTCTGCAATCCCAATAAAAGAACAAGAATTACAACAACTTCAACTATTGTCTTGTCACCATATTCCTCCGGTAAGGGCCTTATCCCATTCAGGAATGCACAGTTATGTGCCGTAATTTACGATTCCAATGGATGAAATTTCGACGCGGGCAAATTTCGACAGCATCTCCTTACAATTCTTCAAGTGCACGCTGTAGATACATAATATCCACCGTGTACTCGAAGAACATCAGGAAATGTTACCAAAATTTCCACTATCGAAACCTAATCCGTAAACCGCAAACTACAACACATAACTATGCATTCCCAAACTGTCCAAAAAATGGGACAATTCAAGAATTAATTGGACCGCAGTCATGCTTTTGCATCCATGCACGAAATCCAACTAATTCTCAAACGGGAAACTAAGCTTTTCTTGAAAAAAGTGTACGAAGTTAAGTAGTATTAACTTCGTACAACACAAAACAATTTTGTACGTGATGTACAAAAATATGTGCATACAAATAAATTAAATCACAATAACTAGTGAAACTAAATAAAATAGATACAAAATATTAATACTTCTAAACTATAATGTTAATGGCCTTAGTTTTTATTTGTATACTAATTATATCATAGAATATACATATTCTAGTTAGTTACACTTGAGTAATTTTGGTGGTGAGATAAATGTATTGTTAGAATATGAACACAAGTGTACGCGTATTTTGGCTAGATATTGGTTTTAAAAAATCTTATTGAAAGATGTTTTGGTTGTCTTCAAGTTTACAAAGGATTGAGACTGAAAATGAATCCTGAATTACTTACTTGTATTAAAATTGGAAGACAATATTAATTTTCTACAAGGATTTAATAGGAGAATCGTAGCCATTGTGTATCTACATAAGTATGGCATATGCTCACAAAAATCAACCCCCTCATTATTGAACTAAAACATGTTGTCTTAGCATTGAGAATTTAATAGCGTTGATAAGATTAGTTTTGAAGTTCATGGCTTTTGTAGGTTTTCTATATAATTCTTAATTACCTGCGGTGCATTGGATTTACCCTCAATTCAACCGTATAGCACAAATTAAGGAAATTTCAAGGGGAAACCAACATTTCTTACAATTTCTTCTATGTAAATATATAAGTTAACCCATATGCAAAATTAATAAAGATTACTAAAGGGCATAGCAAGTAGGCAAAGGTACCTAATAGGTAAAATTAATAAAGATTACTTCAAAATTCAATCTCACAAAACTCAAACCATTACCAAAAAAGGGCATAGCAAGTAGGCAAAGGTACATATACAAAAATCCCATATGCAACATGAAGAAAATACCTTCAAATTCGTTCTTCAATGATAATCGTATACAAAAATCCTGTACAAAACAAATTTAGTAGTTTTAGTTTGAATTCTCAATTCAAAGTTACATATACAAAATCAAATCGCTTACCGGATAGAAAAAGATTGAGGAAGGGAGAGAATTGGAGAAGGTTTTGAAGAGAGATGGGGGAAAGAGGTAGCTGCTGCAACTATTTTGCAGTTTCTACCTCCCAAACTGATTAAGTGAAGTAAGAAAAGGTCGTTGACTTTGCGCGACGCCACCTACGTCACGCAAAACAGCTTTGCGTGACGCATGTTCACCTACGTCACGCAAAGCTGTTTTGCGTGACGTAGGTTGCGTCGCGCAAAACTGTTTTGTATGACGTAGGTGAACATGCGTCACGCAAAGATGTTTTGCGTGACGTAGGTGGCCTTGCATCGCGCAAAGTCAACGAAAAAAGCGGCAAAGCTATCTATATTTGGCGCCAAAATCTTGCGGGACGCACAAAACGTCGCGCAAACGGCCTTTGTGCGACGGCAAGTTGAACGACGTCGGTCTCCATCGCGCAAAACAATTTTGCGTGACGTAAGTGAACTTACGTCGCGCAAAACACTTTTGCGTGACGTCGGTCTCCGTCGCGCAAAGGCCGTTTGCGCGACGTTTTGTGTTTAACGTCGCGCAAACATACTTTGCGCGATGAATTTGGCCGCGTCGAGCAAGTTTTCGTCGCGCAAAGTGTTTTTTCTACTAGTGATAGGATTTTTCAGCTATTCAATACAAAAAACACATCACGGTTACTCATATCAACCCAAATAAGTGTAATCATCTTTTTTCATTGGTTTCGAATTTGGACTTAATCTGATAAGTTTTATAATTTATCATCTTGCATTTACTAAAAAGCTAGTAGAATTTGAACTCATTACCAGAAGAATTAAGCAGATGATAAATACATTTAGAACATTTTGCATCACACTCAGTTGTACACGCATTTGAGACTATCTGACATTTTTGCATATGTAAACACTGAGATTTTATACTTGCAATGGTTTTTTTGAAGTCGTTTCATGCTATCACTCAACAAACAATATCTACATCAAATATTCACTAAAGGCCGCATAGATGTATATCATTTTTGTCTATCTGAGACATTTTGCGTAGGCTGTTTATATTTTTGCTGAACACCTGAGTTGTGAATCTTTTAGCATTGACAAAAATAGCAGACACTGGCCTTTATGTTTTAGTATGTTCGGACTAAGGAAATAGAAGGAAGAAAAAGGCTGTGGAGGGATATTTGAAATGTTTTTCTTTCCGTTTGGATGGTCAAATGTAGAGAGAAATAGACATATTTGAAGAGTCTTAAAGCCCTATGTTGTGTCATTTTTCTTTTAAAAATGAGATTTATGTGTTTGATTTCAATTTTTCGAAGATGCCAGCATTTGAAGTCTCGAAAGTTTCTCTCCATTTATGTCCTAGTCCCTATCCAGCCTAAAAACTAAATTGAATAAAACACTCATCTTCTTTCTCTCATACTTATTCTTTTCTCTTCTAGCGTAAAATACATTGTAAGTTGCTTCTTGCTGAAGTATGCAAGGGCAAAAACTATGTTATTCTGTTTTCACGTGTGGAGTTGTGCACCTTGCCTATCTGTAGATTGTTTTAGGTATTATGTTACCCTAATTGATGAATGTACCAGATATTGCTGGATTTTTCAATTAATAAATAAATCAGACTTTTTTTGCAACATTTATTGCCTTTCATTCTTATGTACTTACTCAATTATCTGAAACAATCAAATATTGCAAAATGATGGAGGTGGTGAGTACTTGTAAGACATTTCAGTCATTTCTTAAAAAGACAACATCGAATTTAAAATTGAAAAGACAACATCGGCCCACTGGCCGAACGGAAACCCCAATTTCCGACTAACTTTAAAATTACCAAATTTTAGAGGCATGTAGATCTAAATGAGAGGAACAATTTTCATACTTGGGCCGAAGCCCAATTCCGTCAGGAAATGGCCTGAAAACATCTTGATCCGCTGGAAAACCCTAAAATGGGTGTTCTTCAATTAACCCCATTCGATGCTACGCCGCCCCCAAACTTGTTTGGGTTTTGTTCTTGGGCTCAAGAGAAGTCCTTTGGTGGTGGTGATCCACGGAAACCTTTTAGAAAACGGCGGATTGTCGTCGTGCACCCCACGAAGCCTTTGGCTTCAATTCCCATGAAAAGTCACCAAAACAACTCGGGTTTTTGGTGGAACTAGGGGAAGGAAGGTCGGGACTGAGTTTCCAGTTGGTGATTTGACGAGATTTGCAGGAAAAATGACTAAATTTGCGTCGTGAAATCGTGCAGAAACTGGGTCCACAGTCGAGTCAAAACTAGGTCGAGGGTGGATCTGGTTCCCTTATTCTCCTCTTCTCTCATTTCCCTCATTTCCCCCCCTTTGATTGGGCAGCACCCCTCCTTTTCTCTGCTTTCCTTCCCATGTCAGCCACACATGTGGTGCCAAGAGTTTTACCAAGAAAATCTGGAGCCTTCCATATTAATTGGCAAAAGATCATTTTGCCCCAAACTTTGCTCGTTTATATCTTCTTTGTTATAACTCTGTTTTAGGAACGGTTTTCATCAACGTGCTCATGAGATTGAGCTCTATCCAAATATGCCAAGAAATATGATGAAGTATATAAGGGTAAAATACTTCCTCATATAAATTTGTTTAGCCAACTAGGGGCATTTTTGTCTTTTCCACTTATCGTAAAATTATATGACGTAAATCATGATAAATTCTGTAAACGAAATTTTCACAACTTCCCCATTTGGATTTCATAACCATAACTCGATTTATTTTCCGTTTTCCCTCACATACTCAAATATGATTAGCTAATTTATATATTTTAATTTTTCAAGGTATTACAGTTCAAGTACTTTTCGAGTTGTTACTTCTCAAAATGTTGTTGTGCAACCCCATCACTTATAGTTGAGTCACATATAGATACATCATCCATAGATCCACAATCAATCCCAAATACATCTCCACGTAGGACTCAATCTACTGAATCTTATAGGCTTACACCTCACATACACTCTGGTACCCTATCCACATCTTCAACCTCCATGTCCATTACTGATGCAACAATCACAACCCCTTCAGCCCAAACTATGAAAGAAGAAATTCAGGCACTACACACTCAAGGAACATGGAGCTTTGTTTCTTTACCTGAAAACAAAAATCTTATGGGTTGTAAATGGATATTCAAGATCAAAAGGCATTATGATGGTTCAATTGCAAGGCATAAAGCGAGATTAGTTGTAAAAGGGTTTAGTTAGGAGCATGGTATAGATTATAGTGAGACATTTAGTACTGTTGTTAAACGAACAACAGTGAGAATTGTTATAGCACTTGCAACACACTTTAACTTGTCTGTAAGACAACTTGATTTGAAGAATGCATTTCTGCATGGAATTTTGGAGGAGGAGGTGTATATGGCTCAGCCACTTGAATTTGAGGATCCAATTCAATGTCACACCTTGATCCCGACATACGTCCAAGATCGACACATGACATCACCACATACTTGTTTATCTATCATGTCTCGCCTCCAAGACAAGACCAAAACACAAACAATGATTCAACCCTGCAGTAACTTTCTTTTATTTCATGGCTACATCTAACATTTGCATCTAAGTAGGGATCAAGCCATTCGTAGTTCACCTTTTATTAAACTATGAACTTTTCTTAATGCACTTCCTAACAAAAAAAAAAACATAGGGTACCACACTACATAACAACCATATGCCAACCAAGATTTGTTATTTCGTCATTCACATACATAACATGCTTTCTGACACCATTCCACAATCACGTCAATTAATCAATTCCATGAATCAAAGATGCATAATATCAACATTTAACTACGTTAATCCATCAACAAGATCAAATGTCATTTCACGAAATTTAATAAAGTAACTCTAGATGATTCCCTACCTAGATTCCTAGTAATAACATGATAATTATAATTTATAAACACAATGTCTACTGTGAGAAATTCTCATCACTAGGTCTAGGGTCCCAGACTAACTTTATGGAAATAAACCAAAGCAAAGATTCCGGACCACTTAACGAAATCCAACCAAAATATGGTCGCCTATTAAAATGTACCAAGTACAACTAATCCTGATAATCCTAGGTAGGCAATGATCACTTTTTGCAGATATACCAAGCATGATCACCCCTAGAATGCGTATGGTCCCATTGCAGATATACCAAGCAGAACCATAGGCATAGCCTAATCGTGCATGCAGATATCACCTATCGCAGATATACCAACCATGATCACCCCTGAAATATGTATGGTCCCCCATCGCGGATATACCAAGTAGGACCATATCCTAACTTTAGGTGGTGATTACCCATCGCGGATATACTAAGCATAATCACTCCTAGAATGCGTATGGTCCCCCATTACGGATAAACCAAGCAGAACCATGGGCATAGTCTAATAACGTAGGCAGTGATCACTCATCACGGATATACCAAGTAGGACCGTATCCTATAGCTCTAGGTAGTGATCACCCATGGCGGATATACCAAGCATGATCACTCCTAGAATGTATATGGTCCCTTATTGTGAATAAACCAAGCATAACAATAAAGATAATCTAACCGTGCATGTAGTGATCACCCATCGTGGATATACCAAACATGACCAACCCTGAAAGACGTATGGTCCTTTATTGCGGATATACCAAGCAGAACCATCCATGTACTACTACTAGATGTTGCAGTCAGATCAACACATAACTTACCCCTACCTAAACCCCTATTATTTACAACCTACACACATGCAATATCAATTTCTCATGATCACTAACTATCTTGAAGACATGGACTCGTGAGCCAAGCTTTTAGATGGCGTCACATGGGTTGTTTGCCTAAGTTCCTTTAGAAAGCATATGACCCAGTATAGGAGGAATGCTCTGCTTACCATGATGCAGAAAACGGTGATTCTGGCCACTGAGTCTATGTTCCTTGACTAATGGGACACTTGGGCTGCCATGTAGGTGACAATGACTATGGCAGTTGAGGCTTATTCTTCTGTCGAGAAGATAAAAAAGGTGGGGTCTGAGCTCGTTGCCAGAAGATCGTTGATTTGAAGACTAGGCTTGACGCGATCGAAGTTAAGTATAAAAGTGCAGAGAAGGAAATTGGTCCTTACATACCTCAAATTCAAGATCTTGTGCGTGCTATTTCTGAGCTTCGTTCTGCTACTTACGTAATGGATGAAGAGTTGATTGTTGCTTATAATCAAGTGATCCACTTCCAGAAAATCGTCAATAGGCTTGAACCCCAAATGTTGGAACTCCAAGGTGACTTGAAAATCAACGAAAGTCTAAAGAATGAAGGATAAGCTGCAACACGTCCGTGTTGGCCTGCTCGAGGAGGACGAGCAGCTGAAAGGTGAGAATGTTGGTTTTGAGGCTTCGCTTGTTCAGAGTTAGGCCAAATTCTACAAGCTAGGTTATGTAGATCATCTCTTTGGTAGGCCGTTTGACTTTGAGTTTGTTGGGAAAGACTTCAAGACCTTCTCTATTTCTCCAAAAAACTTGCTTGCCCTTACTTTTGAGACTTCCATTGGTAAAGTAGTCGAAGAAGTTGGTGCCCAAGCTATGGCAGCCGGTGGTGAAGCGCTGGATGATGCAGCTGCTGAGAGTATGGCGGCTGTTGAAGGTGTGGCGACCGAGTAGTCATGGGATGTCCAAGCTACTAAAGAGTAGTCTTCTAGGTAGCCTTTAGGATTTTCTTTATTTTCCTTGTTGCTTTTTACTTTGCTTGAACTTCATCGGCCTTTGCTATTTGTTTAACAATTTTGCTACAAAATTTAATAAATTTGTTGCCTTCGCATTTCCTCATCTTCACTTCCTACGTAGCCTATATAGCCGTAGGTTTTGATGTAGAGCATTTGAAAAGTTGTTAGCCATAGGGTCGATAGCCCGACACTTTACTTATAGAAGCAGACGAGCCCGCGTGACCACTTATGTTAACTTTGGCTTTCTTCAATCCTTTGAGCTATGTGGCCTCCATCACAACATACTAAAGATTTCTGGGACATGAAATTTGCTAACCTTTCGTATCAAAAGTATGTGGTTGTATGGAATTTCGTAGGCAAAGGTCCAAGAGAACTTCTTGCCCTTTATGTAACCAATTTCATGGGTTACGTAGCAAGTATCACAATACTTTAGGAATTAGTGTAGATCTGAATGATCACTCTGTGCTTGGCAGAGATGAAGCTTATCGACTGCGTAGCATGTCAGTAGTGGATAGAGCTTTGTATATGCACGCTAACTGTTTAACCTCTCAAAAAATATGCAATTGGATAAGTTTAGCGCGGCTTACTGCTGGAATGGCAAACCATAGGCAATCTTCTGGAAACCGTAGGTAGTCTTTTGGGAACCGTAAGCTACCTTAGTGCACTTGGGTAGTAGCTTTAGGGTGCCAGGGCAGTCATCCATAAGGCGTACTGTGTAATATGCCTCCTTTTCCCTGGGGCTCGATTCCCCGCAGATTACGCCAAGAGACCAAAAATCCTTCAGTTAGCTAAGCCTTAAAAAAGACCATTATGGCCACTTCTAGGAATTCTGGCGCAAGCCATCATGCACCTAGTTACATCAGGGCAGCCTAGCTCATCCACGTCTGGATATTCGGAGTGTATAGTTTATCATCTCGCATCAGAGAGCAAACCATGTGGGTGTCGGGGAATTGGTTTACCCTCTTGCACTGGAGAGCATGTTTGGTCCCCAATGAGTGATCAGTTGTTGTGAGCGTGCAGCCGAGCCAAGTTGTAAATTACTTCTGAATTCCTCATTGAAAAACGAGTGAAACGGACGAAAACTTAGTTGTAAGGTAGGAAATGCATAACAACTAGATAGTCATTCGCTTGCGAGGTGGTGCCCGTCGAGCTGCCTGAGTCTTTAGGCTTTTATTAGCGAGAGGTCACGAATGGTACTTCCTCAAATTGTAGGCACTCCACTATTTCTCGATCTCTTTGTCGTTTATGGTGGCAAGGGTGTAGCTACCCTTGCCGTCTACTCTGTTGATCTTGTACGGACCTTCCCAGATGAGATCTATCCTTTTGGAGCATTCTCTACAGATAGTGATGAAGGCTTTTCTTAGGACTAGATCTCGAGGTTGGAACTGCCTAATCTTGGCCTTTTTATTGCAGCTGGAGATGAGCTGTTGCTGGTATGCTGCGATGCAGGTGATAACCTTCTCTCATTCCTCCTCGACCAGATCTAAGTTTGTGGTCATATCCTTTTTGTTCTTCTCGATGCTTGGCAGTAGAGTGCTGATACTTGGCATGATGACATTGGGAGGAATGATGGATTCTGAACCAAATGCCAAGGAGAATGGAGTCTCACTTGTTGCTCATCGTTTGGTAGTGTGATACACCCATAGACATCCAGAAAGTTTGTCTGGCCATTTTCCCTTCATGTCGAAGAGAGATTTCTTGAGGTAGTCGAGAATCGTCTTGTTGAATGCTTCGGCCTATCCATTGTCTTAAGGATACCTCGGCATAGACATGTGCTACTTAATGCCATTGTAAATATGAAAATTCTATAGTGAATGAAACAAGAACACGTGTACAAAGTAAATTTGTATTAATAAATTTGTAGGGTTACAATCTCTGTTTACAACTTTCCTCTGATTCAATCTTCAAATTTGATGTAAATGGAGTAGATTGTTGATCCAAGTGTCGCGATTACTTGATCTTGGATGAACGATTGAACGATTACTTTAAGTTTTGAACTTGAAACAATGTGTGGATTGTCTTCACCTCAAGGTTTATGTATGCCCTGCGGCAAAGGTGATGTCGATGTGGGATTTTTTTGATTCAAGGGTTTTGGCGGCTTAATCTTGCAATAAAGTCTTGAAGGAATCAGCACAGGTGCTTGTTGATTCTTCAAAGGAATGCTTCGACTTTGGTCGAAGGAAAGCTTCAGCTTTGGTTGTACATTTTTCGAAGAAAGCTTTTGCAGCGTATTAGTCTTCAAACATTTGTGCAGAGGTTCTTCTAGATGTAAGATTTTTTCGGCTCATTTGCTTGTCTTGGGACCTTGTATTTATAAGTTCTCAAATTCATGCCTTTGGATATATTTGGCTTTGATTTGTGTCTTGATTCGTCCATGGGAGAATCTAGGCATGTTTTGTGTCTTGTTTTGGCCACTCTTTATCCTTACCAAATTACAGGGCTTCTTGCCCATTTTGTGAGCAATCTTCAATTCTTGCCTGTTTTATGAAGATGCTTTAGTTTTCTTTCCGGTTTAAGGAGCAATTTGGATCCCTTTGCCTATTTCAAGAGAGATTCTGTCCCTTTTGCCGAGTTTTGGGAAGGTTTTGTACTTCATTTGCTTAATTTGCGCCACATGTCATTGATGACTTGTCTATTTGTGATTAGTCATATGCCACGTGGAACTTTATGATGCATAGTTTGTATGCAACGAAATTTACATGTCTACAAATGTCTCCACTTCAAGGCGCGTTGTAGACATGTGCCTATCACATGTAGGAAACGTGTTTTGAAGTCCTGCAATGTGAATGCTCTAACTCAAGGGTCGTCAAGACTTGATCTTGAATTAGTTCGCTTCTTCAATGGCCGTAAAGGGGTATTTCTTGAATTGAAATGCTGAATTTCGTCAAGGGCCGTTGAGGTGTATTTCTTGAACGAAACATTTCTTCAAGGGCCATTAAGGCTTGTGAAGGAAAAATTTTGTCCTCGATAAGAACATGTGAGAACATTTGAACACATATGCAAACTAATAACACTTTAAAGTAGGCATGCATTCAAAAACAATTCTAAAACCAATGACTTTCAAAGCCTAGTGAATGGTGAACCAAAAGACTCCTTAACAACATTAAAGAGTATAAAGGATTTTTGAGATTCATTACCCTTGAAGCTATAAAGTTGACTTTATACTACCTCACATGTGAGTGGCAAACTTGCAATTAATCCAAGTTTGCTTCCACTCACCCACCCTTATGGCCGGCCTTGATTTTGTTATTGGGCTAATTGCCCATTTTGTTTTAGTTGTCATACAACTTAAACATAATGGGCCTTGTGGACCAAAATACTTTGGGCCGCCAAGACCCAAAACTAAATTGAAAGCCCAATACGAACCTTTCGTATAATTAATTAACTAATTAATTAATCTTGACCATTCTCAATTAAACCATTTAATTACTTATCCATCTCATTTATATTTCTTCACTTTCATCCTTACTCGGTGTACGATCCATTAGGTTCCAATTAGTGAGGCAGTGGGCGATTGTTACTCTTAACGATCGATTGTGAATTGAAACCGCATTTCAATTCTCCCTTTGATGAAGATTAGTGTTTGCTAATCTTCAGGGCTTCCACAAACCATGAGTGACACCTAGCAGTATGTCATGATTACCCAAGCTAAGTATAAGTAGTTGGAGAACCTATCCAATTACAATTACAATGCAATACGGTCTTTCTCTAATACAATACTCTTAATCACATTGTTTGAGTGATAGTTTGTTTCATGTCTACTATCCAATGTGATACTTCTCTATATGATTCAATTGAATATGATTTGGAACAAACTTCCTAAGTCATATTCGTATGCTTTGGCCAAAGACTGTCGAATCATATCTCAGAGTATTCTCCATCCACCATGGAAGGTTAGAGATCCCTTGTTATGCATTCATATGCCTACATGACTAGATAGCTTGACCCCAACAATGTCATGGACACTCTCGATGGAATGCCTTTGACATGATCAAAGATCAAGGACCTAACCATTAGACATCTATGATGCCTCAAGTCAAAGGACTACTTTGCATATTGCAACTTACGAGTTCTTACATGACATGTATGTTCGAACTCTCTTTTTTATCATAGTTCAGTGTACTCGGTTACCTTTTGAGCACCTATGTGTTTGTCTCAATGTCCAACACTAAATGACTTGAAACTAGTCATACTCACGCTTGAGTTAACATAACACATACTAACCTTAGCGGATTGTCAATGCCCAATTGGCAATCCTATGGCTAGGAATGTTTTAGGAATGAACATAAGAGAAAACATCTCGTTAATCTAACTTACTTAGATCATTTCTCTCTTAGATTCAATACATTTATTGGATTCCCTCATTGCTTAAACACATAATACAATAAATAGTGATTACCAATAAGCTTTGCCCTTCATTAAACATATAAAAGTTCAATACAATAAGTATTCCAAAAGCTATTACATCAAATGAGTGGCTTTGTGGGCATACTTCCAACAGCTTGGTCTTAAACGAAATGTAAATTTTCTTTAAGGGTCGTAGAGGCTTGATCTTGAATAAAATGAAAATTTTCTTTAAGGGCCGTAGAAGCTTGATCTTGAATGAAATGAAAATTTTGAAAATGGATAAATTGGCACATATTTATTGTGCATATTGATTTTCCATAAATGTTTTGCAAAATACATTTTGTGTATTTTGAGACTTGGATTTTTTTTCCTTGTGGGTGTGATAAAAATGCTTTTCTTGCCTTATGTAGGAATCTCCTTTAATTTTGGTAATGAGGGTATTTTCCTTCAAGGTGTTGGAAAGCTTGAATGCTTGTCCTTGGGTAAGTAGGATTTGCATTTTTTTTTCTTTCCTCTTTTTTTTTCGGGTGTTTTCCCCTTTGGTTTAGGAAACTTGAAGATTTGTCCTTGATTTGGAGGGATTTCCTCTTGTATTTTGGCAAGGACTAGTACTTTCCCTTGATGTTTTGGAAATTTTGAAGCCTTTTCCTTATTTCTTTGTTTCCTTTTCTTTTCTTTCCTGATTTTTGTTGCAAAAACATGTATTTCTCCTTGTTGCCGATTTTATGTTGCCTTTTTTTTTGCTTGGAATTTGTTTCCTTCTTTCAGCTGGAATGTGCTTCCTTCTTTTGATTTTCCTTTTGCTATTTGGTGAATTCTCCTTATAGCATTAGAAAGAAATTGACCCTTATTTATAGGAAAATTGGGTGTGTATTTTTGTCACAAAACCTGCCGTGCACTGCTTGCCGTGCCTTGTAGCTGCTGTTGCTGTGCCTTTTGCTGCTTGGTGTTGTTCCAGTGCGTTTCTTTTTACCATGTGGTGTTGTGTAAAAGACTGCAACGAGGTTACGCTGTGTAGTGCCTTTCATTGCAGTTTCCCTCGATGGTGACTTTGTTGTGCAGTGCAAGAAACTGCTTGCGTAGTCTCGTTGCAGGGTTGCGTAGTGTGATTGTGTAGCACTTTAGCCTTCTTTGCTACTATAACGTGCTTTGAAGAACCATCTTATGGTTGCCCTCTTTGCCGTGCTGCCCAAGATCTTGTGGTTAATTTCTTTTCGTCGTTGTGACTTGAACATTGTCATCCTTCAACGCTCACGAGGTTTGTTTCGCATGTCTTTTGCTTAAGTGAAGCAATTTTGTTTCTTGCCGCCCCACTCTTATGCTTATGTTGCCTTGTTTATTTTGTTGCAGCCTTGGTATTTTTCAAATGCTTTAAGAGCAATACCATCACTATTCTTACGAAAGAAGGGGATTCACAAGATAGGGGTGTAGACATGTAAATTTCAATGCATACAAATGATGCATCACAAAGCTCCACATGACATATGACTCAGCACAAATAGATAAATCATCAATGACATGTGGCACAAATTAAGCAAATGAAGCTTAAAAGCATTTCCAAAATTCGGCAAAGGGGAGGAAATCTCCCTTAATATTGGCAAGGGGTCCAAATTGTTCTCAAAACCGGAAAAAAAGCTAAAGCATCTTCTTAAAACAAGCAAGAATTGAAGATTGCTCACAAAATAGGCAAGAAGCCCTATAATTCGGCAAGGATAAGGGAAAGTGGCCGAAATAAGACACAAAACATGTCTAGATTCTCTCATGGACGAATCAAGACACAAATCAAGGCTAAATCCATCCAAAGGCATGCCTTTGGAAGTCTATAAATACAAGTTCCCAAGACAAACAAAAGGTCGGCAATTCAACATCTTGGCCGAAATTACACATCCAGAATAACCTCTGTACAAATCTTTGAAAACTAATACACTACCAAAGATCTCTTCGAAGAACATACAACCAAAGCCGAAGAATTCTCTTGAAGAATCAACAAGCACTTGTGCTGATTCCTTCAAGACTTTGTTGCAAGCTCAAAACTTGTAACAACGTTTGATTCAAGATAAAGTCACCAAAACCCTTGAATCAACAAAGCCAACATTAACACTACCTTTGCCACAGCCTTAAACCTAAGGTGAAGACTATCCACACATTGTTTCAAGCTCAAAACTTAAAGCAATTGTTTAATCGTTTGTCCGAGATCAACTCATCACAACCCTTGAATCAACAACCAATGCATCTACATCAAATTTGAAGACTGAATCAGAGGAAAATTGTAAAGAGATATTGTAACCCTACAAATTCATCAATACAAATCTACTTTGTACACATGTTCTTGTTTCATTCGTTACAAAATTTTCATGTTTACAAATTTGGCACGCCCAGTGGGACAATCTTTGCCTTTTATTTGTGTTTTCAAATCTGCGAGAAGCACAAATGGCATTAAGAAATGATCAAGTTGTTCTCGCTACCAACGCGAAGAACAAGAACATCCTTGTCGCAAGTGGTGGCACTTTGGACATCACAACTCGAAGCAAGGCAAAAGCTCTCTCGACCGCGCCTTCCACCCCTACATCAACCCTGCCGAATGAGCAAGAGCACCCACTGCACGAGCCCATGATCACCTTGGCCTAGCTAAGGGCACCAAGGGGAAAAGCCCGATGAGGTACTTCGAGTCTTTGACTTATGATGTCGACTCAAGTAGCAGCTCGTATCTTGTAGCCATGTAAGTCATGACTACTGGTGCGACTTTGATTGAGAAGCAGCTGGCACAAACGAACGAAGCAATTACAAGGCTAACAAGGTGTGTGTTTTTTTTCACACAATCCTTGCCCTGCACATTAACTCTGCTTGCTGCCGTGCCCTTTTTTTTTGCTGCTGTCGGGGCATTCCTCATCAACTTCAGTCAAACTATGGCCTTTGATGACAAAGTACTCTGGCGTGTTTTCTGCAAAAAGCCTTGATGATTTGTAGGCGCAAGCGTTGTTTAAAAGCTGTGAAGGTTTGAGAATGGACCATCTAGCAAGGGTTGGTTCGGCACGACAAGGCCTCATAGATGATTCATACCTTCATTTCTCAAACTTGTCTTACCTTACAAGTCTTCGTTTGGGGTATGTTTCTTTGTGGCAAGGTGACCGATGTATTGTTCAGCCGTATAGCCTTCACCGTTTTAGTAGGCAATTTGGTTTTGTTCAACATATACCAAGTAAGCTAAAGGAAAATGCACAACCGGAATCCTTGCAAGTTGTGTATATGCATTGGGAGTCTTGTACCCGTTCATGCACAAATGCTTCTATTACCTTGTCGGCCAAGGATGAGTTCAAGAGCAATCCAGTGACCTGTGCCTGCGTAGGTTGGTGGTCAAAGGTACACCATTAAGACTTAAGGACGACAAGAGGCACCAATTCTTCTCACTCATGCCATGATGTGCTGGGAAAGGATTGTTTCGCGGTTCTTACGCAGCTGGCACCTTTTGATTGTGCGAGTGCAACTCCTTTGCAAGGTGGACCTGTGGTTTTAGCTCCTTAACGCTCGTGCTTGTCTTCGCAACATTCGGATGACAAAGTTGACTCGCACAAAGATGAACTTGTTTTGAGGCAGCATCAACAAGTTTTGAACAAGCAATCGCTTGAAGGTGCTCGGGATGGCAGCGACGTCAGTTTTCATCATAAGAAGAAGAAAGTGTTTAGGCTTTCTTAGTTTAATGGCCGTGTGTCACTTGAGAAAGATGTATGTATTTCCTTCTTTCTTGTGATTTCTTCTGATTTCATTGGTTTAGCTTTTGTTTCTAACATCTTTCTTTGTCTTCTTTAGGTTGGGCCTTTTTGTTCTTTTGATACGGAAATGCTATTTGGAGGCAATCTACCTATAGATTAGGAGATTGGGGATCCGCCTAGTGCAGAGCTTGTTCCAAACCCGCCAAGTGGCCCAAGGGTGCCGAATGTAGATGTAAGCATGCAAGAGCCTGTCATGCATCCCACACCTTTGCTAGCTAGCTCTGAGATCTCTTTTAGAGGGCCGAACCTTAGTGGCACTGAGCAGCTCATCCATCGCATCAACCTTTGCACAGCTATAGATATCAAGAGCCATATTGAGAAGAGGATTGCGAAATGCCCATTGGAGGACCTTGCGTTGCTCAAGGAAGACTTATTGAAGCTTGTTTCTGCAACTGACAACCTTAACATTGATTCCTAAATTTTGAGAGTCAAGATTGCCAAACTTATGGCTACCTCAACTGAGTATTCTTCTTTGCATGCTATTTCCTTGAGGAAGTTGAGTCCCGAGCTTAGGGCTCAGCAACTTGCGGCAATAGATTTATCAATTGGCCAAGTTTGGTCTTCTCAGCAAGCTGCTTTGGAAGGTTATCAAGTCACAGGGACTTCTTTGGCTTCCGTCCAGGTGCATCTAGAAGCGTTTGAGCGAGAGCGAGAGCAGTTGGAAATCGAAGCATCATGACTTCAAGTTGTTCTCTTGGAGCAAGAAACTACACTTTCTCAACATCAAGAGGAGATTTCACGCCTAAAGTAAGAGAAAGGTGCGGCCATGGAAATGCCCACCTTGTCTCCCACCGATGTGGAGACTTTGAAGACTTTGGAAGGCTTGCTTGAAGACCGTCGTCGTAGTTTTAGGGACATAGCTTTCAAGTAGTGTCTTCTATTTTTTGTACTTTAAGTCTTCTTTGTTTTGCTTTGTCACCAAATTCTTCCGTTAAAGAAATAAAGTATTCACATTTTGAATTTGCTCTTTATTTTTCAAAGTGTTTGTGTTTTTGTTGATGATGTGACTATACTTGAAGTTTTGAAATTTCAAGTTGCCTACATACCCTCGGTTGAGGAGGGATCAAGTCATAACATAGTTCAAAGGAATGATGGATGGTTTTTGACGATTTTAAGGATGAGGAATCTTGGCTTTAGCTGACATGTACTTCTGTCAAAGTTGGCAAACTTTATCTTCTATAATAATATCTATTCTTTTGAGGATGCAAGTGCTTCTACTATATTGCAATTATGCTCTAACACTGTTATTCTGTAATAACGGTTTCGACCTGCTCACTTGCACACTTTTGGTTTATTTAATTCAAATTTCATTTCTTCGCACTTTGTACGTTCACTACACATTATGGTTTCGTCACCATGTGAGTGTACACGTGGACATTCCGAATTGAAATGTGTCAATAATTTCCATGAAGCTCTCTCTAATATTTATTCTCCATCGTTGTGGATGACATTGATATCAATGAAAATCATCAAGGGTTTTTTTTTTTTTTCTTTCCAAAGAAAATCATCAAGTTATAGTATCGCTTATTAGTGTAGAATTATATAATTTTGAACTTCTTAAGTTCATGGATCATTTTTAGCAAATTAGGAAGGGAGAAATAAGAGAACGAAACATTATAAGAGGTAACTCATCAGAGAGAATCAGGTCTCATATTTCTCTCGTTGCAAGCACCACACTAGTAAGATTTTTAGTAACCAACAACCAAATAAGTCGATGCTTCTGACCTAACTCTTTAAAACAAACAGAAAAATCCCTAGAGTCTAGAAGATATTTTCTTAAAAATAAAATTCTAGAATGTATATAACAAACATTAACCTCAGGAGCTACAAGATATTAATAAAAGGAATAACTAATTAATCCACATTATCAAGAATTGAAATAATATGAGTAGACGTACGTACATGGCACTTCTTGTTATTTATTTATTTTTTATTCATTTTTATATAAACCTATATAGTGTTAACTACATTGCAATGGTTGTGAATTGAAGGGAAAAACAAGGAGAAAGGATGAACAGAAAGATGAACAGAGAGATATGAGGGAGAGAGAGTTTAGAGAGAGAAATAGGTTTTGTATTCACTTATAAATGAAGATTACACATACTGTTTATATAGAAATCCTAACTACTTTAACCAAATACTAACTACCTAACTACATTACTAACTGTATTACATTTTTACCCTTAATACTCCCCCTCAATCTCAACTAGGGTAACCCAGTTTGAGATTGGAAGAACAACTGCAATCACTGTTATGAAACCGGAAAACAAAAGACTGAGTTGAACCATTCAAAGTTGAACAACAGCAGCCCTCTCAATTGCACAATCAATCTCTTCGTGGTGGTTCTGTCAAGTCTGATGCTCCAAAGACTTCTAAGTTCCTTGTTTTCACCAAAAGATGGGAAAATGGAGTCTCCTCTCCACCAAAGGATGTCACTTGCCCAACAAGTAATGCCAGCAGTAGATGGAGAATTTTACAATCCCCTGCAAACCAAGCCTTTCAATAGCTACAACTCTAACCAACTAATCTTTACAGAAAACATGGCTTCGTGCCCACAAACTTCAATCAACTAATCTATACAGAAAAATGGCTTCGTGCCAAAAAAATAATATTAATCTTGAAATGGCTTCGTGCCGCAAACAAATGGTAATGGCTTCGTGCCGCAAACAAACAGTAATGGCTTCGTGCCCAAAGAAACAAACTTGAAACGACTTCGTACCGCAAACAACGAATAATGGCTTCGTGCCTCAAAGAAATCAATCGACTACTTCACAAAATCAAAGAATCATACACTTTTGCAGGGAATTGAAACATATAACCTGAGAAATCCAGCAATGTCGAGAAAAACCCAGATGCACCGACTCAAAACCAGATTCGCCGACTCAAATTCCAGATGCACCGACTCAAATTATCTTGGCAAACAATCAAGACCTGACAGCAGAAAGAATCACCACCGCGGAAGAGAAATTCCTGCAAGCCCAAGAAGCCATTGTAGCACAAGAAATGCCTGAACAACAATTAAGAACAAGATTCAGCCCGACAACGAAAGAAACGAACCCTTTCGAGCCCAGCAATAGGATGATCCGGGACCAATCGACCATGTTCTTGGCATCAGAAACATTAGAAACCATGTGGGAATTGGAATCGCAGGCCGCCCATAAGATAATATCCCAACCCTGATTAACGTCACTCGGAACCAAAGCAGAGGACGGACCAAGAACACCGTGAATCGAAATCCCATGAAACAGATTCGAGTACCACACTTCTTCTCTCAGGCTTTCCTTCGAACACCTTGTGAACATGACTCAGGGTACTTACTTGCCGACTCTGCATCAGAATAAGAAATTCAATCCCCAAAGTCGATGAGAAGTAAAGATAGGTGAAAATCAATCACGTTCAGTAGAGATCACAATCCAGAAAAATCAACCCAGAAGTAAAACAACGATCGCGGAAGCACTCAGAAATATATTCGAACATCTAATGAAAATTTGGAAATAACTAAGCTAGAAACATATGAAAAATAATGGGAAGTGGAACCACCAGAATCTATGGCGTGAGCCTGGTGGCTCTGATACCATGTTAACTACATTGCAATGGTTGTGAATTGAAGGGAAAAACAAGGAGAAAGGATGAACAGAGAGATATGAGGGAGAGAGAGTTTAGAGAGAGAAATAGGTTTTGTATTCACTTATCAAATGAAGATTACACATACTGTTTATATAGAAATCCTAACTACTTTAACCAAATACTAACTACCTAACTACATTACTAACTGTATTACATTTTTACCCTTAATATATAGCACTTGTTGCTTGCAACAGCCATGTGTGGTTATCATTTGTTGAAATCCTTCATGATTCTTACAGCCTTACATACATATCGGAGGATGTTAATACCAATTAACAAGATTAAAGCTAACTAGTGATGAAAACAAACCAACGCGGCAACACTAGCTAGTTATTCGTCATTGCTGCGTGCTACCGTTTAATATGTAACCTTTGTATATAAATTATGACTACTTGGAGTGCCATAGATGCTTGTTAATTACCATGCCATCATTTGATTCATAAATATTCATAAATTAATTCCTTGAATCAATTCGATCCATCCCTATCTCGCTCGATCGATCTCCATAATTGATATGTACGTAGATTAGGGTTTAGGCATAATTTGATCTTTCTCTGCAATCTGTCCACCGTACTTTCGTTTCTGTGTGTATAGAGAGAGGGAAAGAAAGATACATATTGCTGAATCATGAAGTCGCTTGAAGATTTGTTGGCGCTAAACGTAACGCGGGACCATCAGGCCCTGGTTTGCATCTCGCTCCCTCCCAACATTCATTCAAGCGGTTATTGGAGAAATTCTAAGGTAAATGATGAGTCGCCCTATTCTGCAACTCATCCATTGAGCGTCAAAAAACTCTCAAGTGCTACGTTGTCAGTCCTCGAAGAGCAAATGGCTTTGGCTTTTTTCCTCACCCAGTTCCTTCATCTCGCTCTCAGGTGCTTTGGAATCCCCGTCTTTGTCACTCAGATGCTGGTGAGTAGACGTATCATCATCCTACATTCCCGTTTGATCATTTATTCTCTTAGTTTAATTCTAAGCATTTCAAATTTCTTAATCACTTTATACATAGTTAATAGTTTCTTCTAATTTAATTTTATATATAATTATCCAATATTCTATTGCACGTACGTACGTACGTCGTCTAATTGATTAACTATTAATTGTAAGTAATAATACATACGAGCCTCCAATTTGTTCGAAGAGGTCATGATTATCAATATGCATGGTTTTGTTATATTAATAGTACGTACGTGTACGTGTATATGTTTGTGCAGGCAGGTATAATCCTCGGTCCAGGGATGTTGGGGAGCATATGGCCTGGATACGAAAAAATCATGTACGACATTGTAAGTCAGGACGTAATGGGGACGTTAACGGTGTTGGGGTACTGCATGTTTTTATTTCTGATGGGAGTGAAAATGGACATCGGCATTGTACTTAGAACAGGGAGGAAGGCCTTGTACACCGGGGCTGGCTCCTTGCTAGTGCCTTTATGCGTCGGTCTGTTCACTCTTGGAACCCGAGGTGTTTTTCTTAACTGGGAATTAGAGCAAAATGACTTACAGGCCCTTGCATTAGCCGTAATCACAAACGCTCAGACTTCATTTACCGTCATTGCCTGCCTCCTCGGGGACCTCAAACTCCTCACTTCGGAACTAGGCCGCTTAGCACTCTCCTCGTCTATTGTGTCTGACATTTTGGGTTTGTCTCTTCGAACTTTTACCAAACTGGTGATGAGCACTGGAAAGGAGGGCGGATTTTTTCGCAACACGATTGCCGTGCTCGGTTATATCCTTGTTGTTTACTTTGGGGCACGCCCTGCTATGTATTGGATCATCAGACAGACGCCCAAAGGCCAGCCTGTTCACAACGGCTACCTTCTTATCATCTTGATTGGGGTCTTATGCTCGGCCCTATTTTCGTTCTATTTTAATCAATATCTTTTCTTTGGCCCTTTCGTTTTGGGCTTAGCTGTCCCGGAAGGACCCCCGCTCGGCTCCGCTCTCGTCAAGTGCTACGATTTCATGGTGTCCGATATTCTTCTTCCACTGTTTGTAACTTCCAATGTGTGGCTCATGAATCCCAAAGACATCAAGTTTAAAGGAAAATTTGCAATTCCTAGTCTTGTCCTCCTCATTGTGTCTACCGTCTCCAAATTTGGAGGCAGTTTATTACCTGCACTCTACTGTGACATGCCTCTAATGGATGCTTTGGGACTCGCTCTCATAATGTGCTGCAAAGGTGTCGTGGACTTGGGCTCCTTAAGCACCGTCACCAAAGATATGGTATTTATCTATCTCTCTGTGTCTGTTTGTCTGTCTGTCTATCTATCTAAGGTCTAGAACAATATTGCTACATATTTGTACCACATTTATCAACCACATTACTAATTATCTCTCCAATACATGCACGACTCACCTTAAACACTAATTAAAGAGGTAGTCGGCAATATGGTCCAAATAGCAGCGCTCATTTATATATCATCTTGTATTGCCTACTTGCTTTCTATAATGTGCAATGTACTTGGTATATCATCTTATATTGCCTACTTGCTTGCATGCAGCCTTTGAATGAAGAGATTTATGCCATTAACGTACTTGGTA
Organism: Malus fusca; assembly: GCA_035220775.1. Lineage (NCBI taxonomy): Eukaryota > Viridiplantae > Streptophyta > Magnoliopsida > Rosales > Rosaceae > Malus > Malus fusca. Next base: position 9,079,981 of record CM069072.1, on the reverse strand, counting down.
TCCTAATGATCGCATGCGTTGTGTCATTGCTTTTGAAACACTTCAACATATCCTCAAAGAAGTATGGAGGATATGAGCAAAGAAACGTAGCGTGTTTGAAACCCAACTCAGAGCTCCGCATACTTGCATGCATTCACAAGCAAAACAACATTTCAGCCGTCATCAATTTTTTGGATGCCTGCTGTCCAACTAAAGAGAGCCCCATTTCCCTTTATGTCCTTCACCTCATTGAGATGTTTGGCCAAGCTGCCCCTATCTTCATTTCCCACAGAATGCAAACCAAGACACTCTCCAATTGCTCGTACTCGGAGGACATGCTTCTTTCTTTCCTTCAGTTCGAGCGGGACTTCTGTGAAGCAGTGACCGTACAACCTTTCACAGCCATTTCTCCAACCAAATCAATGCATGAGGATACATGCACCCTTGCACTTGACCGAGCCACGTCTCTCATAATACTCCCCTTCCATCGCCACTGGACTCTTGATGGCTCTATCAAGTCCGACGATAGGGCTATAAGGTCTTTAAATATCAGTGTTCTCGAAAAAGCACCATGTTCTGTTGGGATTCTTATCAACCGTGGACCACTAAGACAATTAGCACTGGAAAAAAACTCATCATCAGAAGCAGTACAATACAAAGTCGCCTTGATCTTCTTGGGAGGCGAAGACGATAGGGAGGCATTAGCCTTAACACTAAGGATGGCAGCGGATCCAAGCATCAGCCTGACCGTCTTTTATTTCACAACCTCGAGAGACTGTGAGGCCACTAACTGGGATAGGATAGTTGATTTGCAGAGCTTAAGAGAGTATAGGGAAGGCTATGTTCATGCTTGCGGATCAGCATTTTATGTAGAGAACATTGCAAAAAATGGACCCGAAACAGTGGCAATACTTCGAAGTATTTTGAACGAATATGACCTTTTCGTTGTTGGAAGAAGAAAACATTGGGAAAGTCCTCAAACTTCAGGGCTTGATGAATGGAGTGAATTCCCGGAGCTTGGTATTATTGGGGACATGCTTGCCTCGGACGACTTCAGGTGCAGATCTTCAATCTTTGTGGTGCAACAACAACAAACCACATAGTCAGTATTCAATTTCCCAACAAATACTACTACAAATTTAGACTTTACTGACAAAATTAGTTTGTCAGCAAAAGTTCTTTCCCGACAAAAAAATTTGTTGGCCATTTCGTCGCGCAAAGCATGTCGCGTAAAACTCTAGCCGACAAAATTTAACATTTCGTCGCCTATGAAGTGGTTCTTTCCCGACAAAACATATTTTGTCGGCATAGTCTTTTTCTACCGAACATATTTTTAAGCCTACAAAATGTACCTTTTAGCGAACATGATGTGTTCGTCGGCAAAGATATTTTGTCGGCATAGTCTTTCTCTATCGACAAAACTAGCTTTGTTGGGAGAGAATTTTAATTTATATAAAAAAAAATTAACAGAAGCTTGAACACACTTTTTTTTTTTTAAATAATGCTTCTTTGATTAGTAATATGTACATGTACAGTGGTTATACAAAAGTATATATTATACAATAATCCTATTCTACTCTCATTCTTCAGTATCTGTCTAGCAATAGCATTGTATAATAATATCCTGCAAAAATAATATAAATGGTAATTATTATGTATGACAACATAAGAAAAAGCATCCTTAATACCGAAATAATCAAATTGTAGCCATTAATCATTTTACAAGTAATAATATGTAGTTTTTACTGTTTACGATTCACACAACAATCCGTTAGGAAGTAGAAAATGAGAAAGGGCTACAGAAAAACCATACTATTACAATAAACAGTGAAAAAACTTAACCAATTTGTCAACAAGAAAGCACGTACTCATGTAATTATCTAATCAGACTTGAAACAAACTTGAATTTTACTTGTAACTTGGATGATAAAGCATGGACTCATGTAATCAAGCATATAGTAAGTTTTGATTAATACCATTCATATATTCTTAGAGGCCAAGACAACGGTTCATCTTAACCTTGCAATCAACATTACCTGCAGAAAGCTCACAACTTTATCAAATTGTGTTAATGACGACAATTTGTAACTTGTTGGGGAATCAAATTACTTGAACAATGCTCATTGTTCTTGTCTAGTATTCGACATACTACTTATCCATGTATTTAGAATAAACACAAGGCAGAGAAAAACAAAATATACAATATATTCCCAGCACAGTCAAACTTACCTGCAGAAAGCTCCTTGCTAAGTGTGTTCTGCACAACAGAGGGACAAAATATACAATATAAGCAGTATTTGTACCTCTCACAGAAGTCATGAATAATTAACAAATTCAAAGATAAAGAAAAACCACACAATTTACAAGAGGAAAGAAAATAAAGGGATAAAGAAAGTAAGAAAGGAATACCTCTATGGGAGGACTCTTATTTGCTTCAGGGGTGTACAATATTCATCATATACACACTGATATTGGAAACCAAAAACAGAAAGAATAACCTCAGCTCATCATACCAATAGAGATAGAACTACCCGATGCCCAAGTATGACTGAAAAATGGCAATCCAAACATGAAGCCTTCTAGCTCATCAAACTATCAAAACCTATGTTCCACCAAAAAGATACAAGTCACCTAGTTACTTGTAAAATAAAATTCTGTTTCAAAATAGTGGAAAATATGATTAACATTTTTGAAAGTCCACATTGCTGTACCTACCAAGAAACAAGAAGGATTGTATCTTATCATGAAAAAGAACATAGGTACCTTTTCAATTGTAACTGTACAAAAATGAGAGACCACTTCCAAACTTCTCTTGGATCTTCAATCAATTTCTGCCCACTTTTAAATGCCTTGACGACATACTTAAGCCTATTTCTTTGAGCTTCAGTTTTGACTTTTGATGCCTTTAAATTTCTGTAAAGATTCTTATGAAGTTTTACAAACTCACTTCTATACAACCATTTGTTAGTCTACATACCATGTTTCTTTGAGCTTCAGTCTGTGCAACACCAAAACCCCCAAATAGTACCAGAATTTTGCAATGTGCAGGGAATATACAAAAGAAAATAAAAAAAATAAAAAAACCCTAAACCACAATCTAGTCCTATCTATCTAAAACAAAATCAGAACCCAAACCACAATCAAAATCCGTAAAATTAATTTACCCAACCCCTAAATCTAATAATTTTAACAAATATTATAGCATCAATTGAAAGAGAAATTGAGAAGATACCTAGAGATTGCAGAGAGATATGAAAGGAAGAGCGTTTCCTCTGATAGGGGTTCCGTGAAAGAAAAGGAAAAAACCCCAAATTACATATTAAGCAAATATAGATAGATCGAACCTTGAAAATTGAAATTTCAAACAAGAGAAAGGTTATAAACTTACAACGATCTGAGTGTTGGTCGCTGAATTTGGATTTGGGTTTTTGATAAGAGAGAGAATCGTACGAGGAACCGATAGAGGAACTGCACTGGCAACAAAGAGCAACTGATATGGTGGAGAATAGACGATGCCGACGATTTGGATTTGGGTTTTTTTTCGTTTTTCTCGGTATCGCACCTTTTTTTAATGGAAAAATTTGATATGAGTCCAATTTTGTGAGCTTTATGAGGTATGGTCCAATTTTGTGAGCCTTTATGAGGTATGGTCCAATTTTGCTTGATTATTGACTTAGGTCCAATGACTCATTGTACACATCAGCTTGTTTTTATTCTCCTGCCAAATTTATCCCTAAATTGACTAATTAAGTAATTAATATATTATTAATTTTTTTTATTTATGATGATTTTTAATCCTTATTCATAGGATTATCTTATGCTTAATGATCGGATTAAGTATAGGAATTTAAATCTCTTTAATATTCTTTCATCCTCCAAAACGTTTCCTATTCTTCCTTCTCTTTCTCCCTCACGATGTCTCCTTCTCATCACTCACGATATCTTCTTTTTTCCCCTCCTCCCTGCTCCCAAGCGTAGATGATCAAAGATGTCCAACCTGAAATTTCTATTGTTGGTTTGATTTGTAGAATTTAGCCAATCTTGTATGCTTTAATTATTTTTTTTTCTTCATGTTTCTTTGTTCTTTTTTTTTCTATTCTAAAACTCTTTCTTTCCTCTTCGTGTTTTACTCCCTTAGCATCATCTTTTTATGCATCATTTTCTATGGATCTTCTTGGTATATATAACACATTTTTTTTCCTAATCTACCTCTGTGTGTTTTATATATACTACATGTGTCATGGATAAATTGTATTATCTGCCTATCACACATTATTCATAATCTATCTCAAGTTAATTGTGTTTTATCTACCTGTATCATAGGTTATCTTGTTCTGTCTGCCTTATACCATGGATTAATAGTGCACACACACATTATTTCTTGATATTCTAATTCTAATTAAAAATATTTATCTACCTATACCATAGGTTTTTGTTCATTGCTTATATTACAGGTTTTTGTTCATAGTCTACCTATATTATAGGTTTTTGTTCATAGGTTTTTTATATATCATTCAATTCAACTTAAGTCGTGGGTTTATAGTCATACACATGAACTTACTTTAAAATTTTTTTTCCTTAAATTGTGGCTAGACTGAGGAATTCGAAGATTCAAATTTTGAAATTCAAATTTGAGTAAATAATGCATAAATTAAGAAATTTAAATATATATTTAATTTTTACTATAAAGGGCAAAACGGGAATAAGATGAGATCAATTAGACCTAAATTGGTAAGAACATCTAACTGGACTCAATCCAAAAGTAGCTGATTTTTTTGGACCTAGATCTAAATGCCCCTTTTTTAATAGACCATGCCGACGATTTTCTTGACAAATAGATGCTTCGTTGGGTAAACTTATTTTTTGCGACATTTTATTTGTCAGCTTAAACCTATTAGTTTCTAGCCGACAATTCGGATATTTTGTTGGGGAAAGACTTTTGTAAAGACAAAATTTTGCTTTATCGGTTTAGAATTTGTCGGCAAAATGACATTTTTTAGTAAGCGCAGGATTTTATTTGCAAGTAGTGGATTACTATGGTGTTTGTGTTCTTATTGTTCAATCCATTACGTTCTGAGTTCAATTCTCTTAGCCTATTTTAGAAGAGAAATATCGTTTGTATTAAAATGGAAAGAAAAAAAAATATCAGTAATCAAACAAAAACGCTAGGTCACGGTGGTGGATCTAATTAATATATGTGAACATTCTGGCTCCAGTGCTTCATACTTCCAATTTTGAGGATAAAGATTTATAATATTCCTTTTGTTGTTGTTGTTTTTTTGTTTTTTTTTTTTTTGGAGTAACTCTCCAATTGTTTTTTTAGTTTTTCTTGTCACTCCAATATCGTAACTATGGTGGAATCACACACATGTTTATCATGAAAATCGAAGAAAATGGAGAACTGAGAAAATGAAAGGAAGCAAAGAAAAGAAAGAGAGAATCTTGTAGAACAAGCTGATGTATTCTTCAGTAAAATGAGTAGTTACAAATTACACAGATGTGCAACTATTTAATAACTGTCAATCGTATTGACTAAGATATCTACTTAGCTGACATGTACAAGATAGGAATATAACACACATGTATGCTGACATGTACAATACTCTCTGTTAATATGTACAAGCAAGGTTCTAAAGACGCAAGGCGCTAGTCGGGTGATAGGCTGGGGCCTAGACGGTTAGGCAGGGTCTAGACGGGTGCATAGGAAGACTAGGTGGATAAGTAACTTTATTATAGATCATATAAATAAGTACCTACTTAAAAATACGTAATTGTGTTGGAATACATAAATTGCAAAATAAAATGATATATAAATTATAGGTATTAGAGCATATTGATAACATGGGGAACAAACATATAATGAATGTTCATCCAAGTATTCAACAAGTCTTACATTTTATTAAAAAAAATGCAAAATGAAAGTTATCGATTTTCTGTCTAAGTGAAAGTCGCGACCTAGGTGGATGCCTAGGCGGGTTCAAGTGGTCTAGGAGGGCTAGGTGGATGCTTATACGGTCTAAGTGCTCTTTCTTAACACTACTAGAAAATCTAATTTTGCCAACGAATTTTGAGCCCACAAAATTTATTTTGTCGGTAAAAAAGTTTTTACCCGACAAATTTTTTGGTTTGTCGGCTAAATACGTGCGCCAGGGTTAAGGTTTTGGCAAGGACTTCTCCCAACGACTGTGGTTATAGCCAACAAAATATTTTGTCGGCGAAGAAGTTGTTAGCCGACAAACTTGATTTGTGTTGGGTAAGAATTTGGTGGGAGTTTTCCTGCCTTCTTGAATTTTTTTTTTTAAGTCGCGCGTTTTCTTTAATTAAGCTGGCAACAAAAATAATATTTTGCCGTTTAGAATTTTTTTGAACAATTGCCGATTAGAATTAAAATTGCTAATCTTCAAAAGCATTTTATATTAGCACATCATAAAATGTTGAATGTACCCCATATTAAAATTTAATATTAATAACTTATTTATCCTACTATGCAATTACAATTTTGACCTTATTAGGCTTAAAAAAAATAAAAAATTTCTAAATACACCTCAAATCACTTTTTACGTATTATTTATCTACTTCAACTATCAAAATCCCTCACACTCTCCATTGTTGAATAAAACCCTAAGCACTGAAACTACAAACATGTTGATTGAGAAAAATTATTTTTGACCGGAACATGAAATCGGTGTTTCGAAAGCTTTATATGAGGTAAGACTTCATATTTTTCTTTGTTTTAGTAATTTCGACGACATCGATAATTATTTAATCTCACTCAATCTAATAATTCAAGAATTAGCACTTATGTATCTCATAATTCAAAAACCATGGCATGCGAACTGATTGCAGATTGAGTCAATGACATTCTTAAGGTGCTTTCTTGCACTATTCTAAGATGCTTTCTTGCAAGTCGACTTGGTTATACCAAAATATGCACAAGAAAATGAAAACAACATTGTAGTTTTGATATCATTATTATTGTTATTGAAAAACGTTCAAATGAACCTAAACATTTTTTTTCAAATCATTCAATTTAAAATGATTCGGCAAAATAACGTTAAGATGGCTTGAAATCATTCGGCAAAATTAAAAATGAGCGTTGTAAGATTTGAGAAATGTGGGGGTGTATGTAGAAAATGTAAGGTGTATATTAAGAATGTGATGTGTGAGGGTATTATGGGGAAGGAATTTGGGTGTATTAAGATAATTTTTAATACAAAAAGTAAATGTGGGATGTATTAAGTATGTGGGGTTTATTCAACAACTTGTGGGGTGCTAATATAATTTCTAAACCTAATTAATTAAAAAAATAGTGCCGGGATAACACTCTTCAATCACGCTGCTCCTTCTCTCTCGTTTCTCACGTATCTGTTGCCGCCTCTTCTCTCTCGCTCTGTCATCTTGAATCTGCATTCCTATTCTACAACGTCGTCGATGCGACCTCCTACTCCAACTCTGAAATTACCTTGCAGTCATCACCCTCTAGGCTCCAGATTGGTTTCTCATCCCGATCATCTGGTTAAACACGAAAACCCCAAATCTCCACAAATACCGAGTTGTTTCTCTCGCAGCCCCCTCCGTCAGCCTCGATCTGCTCCGGCTCTCTCTCCTTCGGCCCGTCTGTTCAATTCCTAATCACAAACCCGCAACGCACCAAGGGTATAGCGGTTTAGTTATTTTCTTTTATTTAATATAATTTTTAATTAACTAGATGCCATTTTGTCTGATATTGGTTTGATATTGATTTCCATTCCATTTAGATTTTGGGGTTGCCTTGAATGATTTCTTGTTTTGTGTTTGGATATTTAACTTGGGTTTAAATTGTCTTAGAAGCAACGAGATTTTTATGTGCAGGGTCAATGCTTGGTTCTTGTAATTGTTTAATTTGGGTATGTTTGAAAGATTTTTATGGTGCGGGGTCAATGCTTGGTTCTTGTAATATTTCAAATGTACCAGTTGAAGGGAATTGAATAGGTTGTCAAACAAGGTTAGAAAATGGCTTCATATTTTTTATTTGCTCGTGTTTGTTAACACTGATTTTAATGGTACTTTTCATTTAGTGATGTATGTGTTTTCTAAAGTGAGTTAGAGCTAAGAAACCTACCATGGGCAAAGAAACCTTCCAATGTTGTCCAAGAAGCAAGTCTTTTTGGCAACTTGCTTCACATTCAGCAGGTAACCATGTAGATATTACTATGCTAGTATCATTTGGTTCTGAACAGTGGCAACGGTTTAAATTTATTGTATGTTGCATTTTAGGATCTTGTCCTAAAGTGCAATTGGACTTGGATTCTATTTCAACACAGAAAATGCGAGACTTGTACATGGAGTTCTTATGCTGAAAACAGTTGTTGTATGGCATCGATCATCTCTTAATCTTAATTATGTTACATTGACACTACATGTTTTATTGAAAGAATCCTTTTTGTTAGATTTCTCATGTTTGTGTAAACTCTAATAAAGATCTGTAGTTTGTGGTTTAATCATATGTTTGAATACCTCGATTGGATGAAAATAACTAAGTACTTTAGTCAACTATTACATAAGAGACTAAAAGCGAACCTCTCAGTACTTGAGGGCTACTAATTAATCCCAGATTTGAACTGCTACTAATTATTATTGTGCAACTTATTGTACCTTCTTCATTCATTTTGATTTGCATCTTATTAAGGGACTAAAGAAAACCTCTAAATTGGCAGGTGGTTTGAAATGTTCATTACAAGGTTGGATGAACCATTGTCCTGGCCTCAAAGAATCTATGTATGGTGAACTTCCGATGCTTAATCAAACTTACTTTATGCTTGATACTAATATGATGTTAAGTTTTCATTTTTTATTGTACTACTATGGTGTTATTGCCGCTCTGCCCCATTTTCTACTATGGTGCTATATCGTCCAAGGTTTAAGGTCGCAATTGATGCTCTTTAGTAAGCCACCTCTTGCCTGATGAAAAATGCTCACATTTATGATATTGCTAATATTAAACAAGAAATTTCGTAGCACAAGACGTACTTGCGCGACGGAAAAAATGTTTCGTCGCAGAAAATAGACAGGATAAGAAAAAAAAAATTGCGCAGTCAGCAAGAAAACACGAGGTAATTTGGTGCGAAAAACTTTTGCGACGAATAGGGGACAATTTAGCGACCAAGGGTTCGTCGCGCAAGTTCCTGTCAGCTTAGACTATTCACTACAGGTGAATCGAAATCAATACCGCATTTAAAACAGATGTTTGCGCAACAAAGTCTTCGTCACGCAAAGGCCCTAACCTTCCTATAAATATGCGCTTCTGTTGTCCTTATTCTTCACAATTTTGTTTTCCTAATTCTTCAAGAACAGATGGAGGATAAACATAAGGATTCGAGTGTGCCCGCCGTTAACACGAATGATTTAAGGCAACATTTTGAGTTCGCACATGCGATTGCTATCGCCATGGGGAATAATTGTCCCATTGCTGAGTGGCGTTCTTGGAACGATGTGCTCGAGAATGTGAAGAAGGCTGTGATGGATAACTATTAGTAAGTATATTGTTGATGGATCAATAATTAAGTTTGTGAAATTTTTAGTTATATGTTGGAATTAATTATATGCATATATGTGTAACAGTGTAAGTATACTCTTGATGATGATACGAACTAATAGTTGATGAAGTTGATGGAGGAATGTACCAGCACCATCGAAATAGTAGTTTTAAATTTATGTTTTGTATGACAATATTTAAATTTAAGGTATTTTTTTATAAGTTATGTATTTGGACTTAATTATGTTTTAATTCTTGTTTAGTTTTTTTTATTGAGGCCTAATGTAATCACCTTATCCTTGGTTTGTATGTGTTTTCAATCTTCAATGAATATCGTACTTATGCTCAAAATAATTGTATGGATTAAGGCATTAATTATTTATAGAATAAATATTTAAGGTATTAATTATTTATGGAATAAATATTTAAAGTATTAATTATTTTTAAAATAAATATTTAAGGTATTAAATATTTTTAGAAAAATATTTAACTGAATATTTGTTTATAATTATAAAGTTTACGTAAACATAGATATATATGTTTACGTAAACTTTATAATTACAATCATTCCATTTGTCGCTAAATATATTGCGGGACACCATGTTCGTCACGTAAGATTACTTTGCGTGACGAATAACAGATGTTTGTCGCGCAATGCAGGGTCAGATTGTGTTCAAACCTTCCCATTTATTGTGCATTTATGCGTTTTGCGTGACGAACATGTAGCTTTGTGCGAGCAAAGGTATCCTAGTGCTATATAAACACAGTTTCAGAACCCTAGTTTAAAAAAAAAAAAAAAACTGTTTAAAAAAGAATAGCCGATTCTGGTGAAGGTTCTGGCAAAAAGAAACTTGTAGTGCTATCAGAGAGGTATCAACGGAAGCAACTGCCGTACTTTGAAGGCAAAAATATGGTTAAGGCGTACGCCGAATTTAGGTATGACATTGAGATTTTGGTGCGGAGGGATTGTTTTGCTGAGTTTGAGTCTTGAAGAAAGGTTCTTGAGGAGTTGAAAAAGTCCATGCTGATGGAGTTATCGGTAAGTTTGTAGTAAATAATGAACAATTATTTTTGTTAAAACGTAATATTTTTAAATTACTAATTTATTGTTATTGGCATTAATGTAGGTTCATTGGGATGTTGATGAAACCGAAGAGAAGCAACGAATTTATGTGGATGGGCTTTTCAACCAGAGTTTCCGGTAGTGCAAGGTTGATGTGTTGCGCACGAGGGAGGATTGAAGTTGAGGAGGGTTGCTTTATTTTTTTCTAAAATAAGATTTTGTGGACTTTATGTGACAACCCGTCCCTAATTTTAAGTTTGATAAACTTTAATTTAGTGATTTTACGAAAATACCCTTGACGCAAAGATTTTGACTTTCGTTGACCATCGGTTAGAGAGACGTATGACTCATTCTTTTAGCGTATTTGTGTAGCACTCAATGATACGAACGTGTGGGCACAAGTGGAATTGAATTTGGAGCAAAAACGAGGATATTATGGAATTCGAAATGTAATGGTATCTTGGTAAGTTCACAAATGGAGATATTTCTCCATTTTGGACCACTACATGATTGACACGTGGCAGCACCCCATTTCTGGTGCCCTTTGTCTTTTCCCTCCCGTGGTCTCCCCTTACAGGCCAGGAACCACCGCATTAACCCATTCTCCCCCATTTTCCTGAGTTCCCTATCCCCTGGATCTCTCCCTCTCTTTTAACTCTCACTGCCCTCACCTCTCATTTCAAACTCACTCTCTCTCTGGATTAGTTACCACTGAGACACCACCACACATGACAGCTTCCGTACATACGAAACCCATACCATTACACCACCATGCTACCATCATCACACCTTTATGAACTTAACTCCAAGTTTGGGTGACGAGAATTGTCCCTTGGAGCTCAAAAGGAATTCAGTTTTAAAAGTTGAGATTCTGGCAACTTCAATGAAACCCGACCAAGGTAGGCATTAGGATCTCTCTCTCCCTTATTCTTTTTCATTTCTAGTGAACGATCTCAGGGCTTAGACATGTTTTGGATAGGGTTTAGAAGCTACGGGGACGAAGGGAGGACTTCCCCATAAATTTTGGAAGCTTGGACCGTGACTATTTAGCCCATTTCAGAGGATTTTTCCTGCCATCTCGGTGATGGTTGGCCCTCGAAACTGGTATAGCCTTGTTCACTACATTAGCCTAGCCTTGGACCGTGACTATATAGCCTTGTTCACTACCTTAGCCCATTTCAGAGGATTTTTCCTGCCATCTCGATGATTCAAGTTAGTTTTTGAATCATCGAGTTTGGTTAAGTAGTGAACTAGAAATTAGCCTTCAAATTTGGGTTGAAATATTTTAGATTCTGGTAATTTTGGCCGTGACCATTTGGCCATCTTTAGGCCATTTTTCTGGCCAACGCCGACATAAACTCAGCTTCAATTTGGTATGGACTTGTTCTCTACATTTATAGCTTTAATATGGCTCTTGAATCATCGAATTTGATTGAGAATCGAGCTAGAAATTAGCTCTGAATTGGGACAAAATTTCCCAGATTCTAGAAAACTTGGACCCGTGGCCATTTGGCCACTTTCAGACCATTTTCCTGGTCAACTCCGGCCATTATTCGATTTCAAACTGGTACAAACATGTTTCCCACATTTCTAACTTCTAGTTGACTTTTGAATCATTGAATTTGATTGAAAATTAAGCTTGTAATGAGCTCCTAAAGTTAAGGGAAAAACACGAAATAAAATCTAGAAAACTCGTTTATACATTAGCACGTTATACATAATTACATAATGGTTTTGTTTCTAGGTGAAATGCATTGCAAGGATCTTTGAAGCCGCGAGGCGGGTTCGACCCGACGTCATGTTCTGTGAGTGGGTTTTTTTTGGTTTTCTATATATATACGTATATATGCTTTACATTTTCCAGACATTGTTTTAAATGGATTTACGTTTTTTTTTAAATGCCATATCAATTGCATTACATTTTAGCATATGCGTTAGTATAGATACGCATATTATTGCATGACGCTGCGGATGCCAGGTAAGCTTCAGGTGAGTATATATTGATGATAGTGATTGCAGTGGGTATGGTTATGTTTAGATGCATTTAGTACTTATTATCCTGCACCCCGGTGTTAGTGCTTCGCCCGAGGCCAGGGCCTAGCCTTCATGTGATCGTTCACCTCCAGCACCACACGCTCACCTTGGATCCAAGGCAGGTGCCAGCCTGTTGTACAGACCACATTAGGTGGTTCCGACTTGTAGGTGACTTGCGATACTTCGCACAGCCTTCACATTATCGTAGCACTTGAGTGTATCTATTTATACCCAGCCTGTCGTACAGACCACATTAGGTGGTTCCGACTCGTGTGCATGAATTGGTAGATGAGCTATAGGCTCAGTCGTACAGGTCACGTTAGGTGACTCCGGCTGACGTATCATTTTATATTGATTTATTTCACTTGACTTACTTATTTCATTGTTGAGATACTTGACATGGCATATACTTAGTTTTCACTACTTTCGAGCATCATTTCTATATACGTATGTATTATTATTTTCGGGAAACTATACGGGTTTACGGAGAGGGGTTATTATGTTCATAAAGATAAATATGTTTTCACATGTTTTGTTTTTGCCCACTCACCCTTATTTTTCGCCCCTCCAGGTTTTAGCTGCTAAAAGTTCTTATCGACGAGGATTCTTGGCGAATCTCAGTATAGGTGGCTACCTCTGAGGGTATGATCCTTACCCACACTACTGTACTATATTTATGCTCTGACGTCGCGTGTGAAATAAGTTCGTTCCCGCTCACAGCGCACTCTTGTCTTTAGACATTATTAGGTTTAGATTTATTCACATTTTCCGCATCACTATACTTTATGGCTTCGTCACCTTCCAGGTGTTGGCCAGCACAGCTCGATTCGAAGTCCTAGTGTACATTCCGGGTCGACGTGTGTCAGTTTGGTATCAGAGCATAAGTTGGGCAGTATTGCATTCATCACACGCGTGATGTAAGCATTCTTGTTACTTGAGCCTAAATGTCGAATTTTGCCACCTCGTCGACTACGGAAAATGTATTAGCTTTTCTTAAGTTTTGGGTGATTTAGATGACTTATCGACATTCTATAACATCGCTTTGGTGACTGCCTCTAAACTTGAATGAAGATTTTCCTTGCTAAGGCAAAATGTTGATTTGAGACAAGTTGATGGCCTTGAGGCAGAGCTACCATATCGATGGTTGTGCATCATGGGGGATTTACCTACCAATTTTACTGCCATCTAATCATTTTTACCAACCTTTTCAAGTTAGGAAACCAGATATGGTTTTGATTCCTTGGCAGTACCTGTTAGTATACCATCTATTTGAATTCCTACAAAGTTGACTTCGTCAAGATTCCAAAATTTGTCTTGAACGACAACCTGGTGCTAAGTGGTAGCACTTGACAGGAGAACATCTGGGGAACAGCCACTTTTGGTCCCCAATTGCACTAATCTCTTCAAACGCATTAAGGATCATTCCGGATCTTTAGGATGAAGATCGACTTACGTTTAAGCTGTCCTAAAGTAGATCATTAACAAATTCCTTTTCCAGCCTTAGGACGTACCAACGAATACTAGTTTCCCAAATTTCTTTTGGTGCTATACTCGTTATTTTGATGAGCATAGGCACATGAATACGAATTGTTATATCTACGGTCAATAGAATCCTCGAAGTAGTAAGTATTTTTCTCCTATAGTTACTAAAACCACTTTACAGGACCAATTCCTTACCAATCGTCTTAAACTAGCCACTTGAGTGGGTTATAACCTATAATCCGTCTACAGTGGCGCTACTAATTGACGATATTGTTCGATATCTTAGAACTGTCTACCAATATTCAGGTGGTATGATTTCTGATACCGGACACATGCTAGTATCTGGGAGTGTGTTTAGACCCAAATTTACACCATCGACCCCTGTAATCAAGCTGTTGAGTAAGCATAGTTCTCAACCGTCGTATGAAAAGTGAAGATAATTTTGCTATTATTGAAAGATATATTGTGGTTTTAATCATGGCACTATCTTTTAATATATTTTAGCCCTTCTCTGCATGGGATAATATTATATAACCAGTAGAAGAATTGCAATTCATTTGCAATTCTTTAAGTCAGCACATGCATATACGTGGAAGGTTGGGAGACTATTTCCCATGTAATTATGTACCACAAGTTTGTGATTATTATCTCCACAAAGCAACCAACCACAGCGGTGTAAGTGGATTGGTGGTTATTTTGATGGGCATTATTTGATTAAATCCAAGCACGCAGGTTATCTTTGGATTTGATGTGATAAGGCTGAGCACAAGGATTGAATTGGGTTGGATTTTTGACTAAGTTCAGAGTCTTAGGAATAGTAAGGCTTATCTGACGCAATCAGTGGAAGAGTTCTAATACATGGCAGAAGTCTATCAACCAACGCGCATATGTCCCTATAAATACAGAGGCAGTGGCAATGGAATAAGCTCTCTCCAATTCAACACACAAATTGCCCTGCGCAAACTCTCTCAACAATCTTGAGATTTTTATTTTCTTTTTTCGCCAACACATCTTCAGTTTGGATAAACAGCACTGTGAAGGCAACCAGTGATATCTTCAGTTTGGATAAACAACACTATCACCGTAGAACCAGCCGACCGCGGAACACCTTCAGTTTGGATAAACAACACTGCGTTAAGGCCGACTGGTTATCTATCCAAGTCCCGGTCGAGAGAGACTTTCGGGTCTTTATTGGCAGAGGTCATCTTATTAGCCTTTTCGACGAGGTGGGGTGTTACAGTATACTAGGGCTCGGCACATTGAACGCTGAGTTGTTTTATGATTGGATACTCACAAGTAAGCTTTAGAGTTCAACATTCTGACGGCCGAACCACATTTACCATCAAGACATATATCTGTTTTGAGTATTTGTGCCCCTATACTGCTTATACCCTTATAAATATAATCACTGTGACCGAATCCGGCGCCGACGATTTGTGAACTTCACAAAATTAGCAACCTTGTCTTCAGGCTCTAGAACCCAAAGGTCGGGACGAATTCCTTCCTCGGTCGCAGTCTCAAGATCTAGAAGTCAACCGCGCGCTCAACACAACATCAACACATTTTACTCATCGGCCGAGCTCGGCTGTTGAGTTGGCACGCCCTGCATCAACCGAGTGACGTAGTTAGCTCATTAGTTACTCGGCCTGTGCGCCACGTAGGCTTGGTAGTTTTTAGGGTCAACAGAGTGATACCCCTATGTTAGAAAGCTGGTTCACAGTTTCAAGGTAGCGAACAATATCAAAATATCGTATATGCATTAATTAACGGTACGACTGATAGACTGATTAACAGTTACTACTTAAGCCGAAGAAACTAAATCATGGGAAGTGAGGAGCAAGTTTTGTATTAGAACAGTAAACTCATAGTTGTTTCTACCTTATCACCTATCTAGGTAAACAGAATCTCTCCGACTAGTCACCTTTTCGATCATTTCTACAGATGGACAGAAGAATCGAAGTACGAGTTAATTCCTCACTGTTAGAGTGAACTGAGTATCGAGAAAGCTGTGAAGACCTATTAGCATGTGGCGTAGTGGAAGGAAGTAGTGTGTTACGTTTCGAGGACGTATATCTTTGGCGTCTAACCTCAAACTTTACATGAGATACCACCAAACGGTGAAATGAAGTACACCAATCTTCCTTGTATCTTTCGAACAAATCCTACACACTGAAGGAACTTAGTTACTAAAGCTTACCGATTAGGGGATTACCCAACCAAACATTTTACCTAGGGAACCCTAAACCTATAAGTGAAGGAAAAATGCCAAACTTTAGGATTGTACCTAGATTTTAGCAACTCAATCGGGTAATGATTAAAATCGTTAACCCATACTTTGAATTGTTGGCCTTTTTCGATAAACTTTTTGAGCCTTAGTTTTCTTCCATAGCCTAACTAATTCATAGTAATCTTACATACGACTTTCCCACCTATACCAGTTATGAGATTAAATTCCCTAAATACCAACAATCAACTTATTACCACGTTCCGCAAAGGTTAGCTTGGTATTTCAAGTTCCAAAAAGCTAGTAGCGGAAGAAAGTTGAAATTCTCACAAAATATTGTGAATTTCGAGATATCTTTGATCTTGTCAATTTTATCGACAATTTGTTAACCATCTTTCAGCCATAGTGTTTTTCCTCACTTATTGATCGAAGAAAGTTAGTCCAGTTGTGATGTTGAATATGAATAAAGTCTCTGACAACCGAAGTGTTGTCTCACATTACCCTTGTTTTACACCTTTCGATGACATTGATCATTTTGGAGATCCATGGTGACGTGTTCGTTGGATGTTATGACTGTGCAGAGGCAACATGATGGAGTATCGTTTATATTTTCCAACTGTTGAACCGTTTGAAAGGAGTCATCATACACATGACCTAGAGTCAACAATTATAATTTTCACTCAGAAACTGGATGACACTTCTCTGTGGAGAAAAGTGTCTAGAACCTTTACCAACTTTAGACTTCTCACATACACTTTCTGTTGGGAAGAGCTAAAGTTATGACAGCGACAATGGAAGAACTAAACCAAATCCTATGATTGCACTATCGTGTACCACCCCATTGTGCAAAAATATGTATCTACCCCTGAACGTCGTCAACTTATTCTATCCCAGTTGGAGTTCACGAGCATTGAATTGACGTTATTTTTTAATCATCAAGAAATCGTTCGAGTGGTTATAATCACTTCTTTTATCCTAATGCAAATAGGGAATATCAGCATAAACTCCCAGTACGAGGTATTCCGTACATGTGGAAATTATGATGATGTTTCGGTAATTATCGACCAATTTGACAAGTCATCTCATTTTTGTTGGTCTTGAAGAACTACATTTAGATCACTTGGCAAAATGCCTCATTTTTGAATTTATCGGATTTTCTGACAATTCGATCAGTATATACTCTGATTGTGATGCTATATTCACCTTTTGGTGCTGAAGAGCATTCTAGTCAATCTTTGGTACGTGTCTACCCTACTACACTTTGTATTATTCTTGAAGTAGAGAAACCGTCTAAAGGAATTGCTCGGATATTGAAATCTAGTGGTGATCGTTAATTCTTCAGACAGCCAACAAATACTTCATTGAACGAATCTTTTATGCATTCAATCCAGTTATCTTGTACTCTAGACTTGAAAGACTTGTTTTGACCTCGGATACTTGAGTGCTCTTTTAGCCTCTTGGCATAGTCTTTCGCTAAATTCGAGAGAAACTCAATATGAATCTGCTCCTCATAGCGTTGTGAACGGCGGTATTCGGCTACATGGTGTGTGTATCACTACTACATCTCACCATGACATGTATTTCACTTCCAAGCCTTGGGAAATTTTCTTGAAGGCTATGAGTGCTAATATTTTGTCCAGTAACATATTTCACCCTCAGACTAACGGTCAGTTTGAATGCACTATCCGGACCTTAGAGGACATATCACTTTTGTATGTTTTATAGTTTTAGCCGGCTAGGTATCTTTGCTTATGTTGCGTACGACGATAGTTATTATTCTGATTTGGCTATATTCTTATTTGAGTCGTGGTATCAAGATTTGTTTACGCACGGCACATGATTGACAGGTAAGTATTACGAACATGTATTGGAATAATTGAGATTACAATCTAGAAAACTGTGTGCTAGTTTCGTTGTTGCCTGTAAGGGCAGTGCTTGAGCGCAATCGAGGTGCTAGTCAGATGATTCATGTATACCTTCCAATGAGGAGCAAGATGGTATTATTGCACCCCCGGGAATTTGTTACTCACTTATCAATAACTTATTCGTTGGGTTTGTTAAACAAGTCGATAGGTAGGTTCGTTCACGTTAGTATACTTACTTAATTAGTTACTTATTGTTTGGGCTTAACCCAAAGTTACTACGAGTACGTGACGCAATGAGTGTGTAAGTGAAAATATTCTATTTTCAGTTTTAATTTCAGAATAATTACTTTAACTTTACATTGTTATATATGTGTATTTTGGCGGGATGTTACTATACATATATACATATTCTCGATGTTATGTTTTTATAAAAGTATTATGTTTTAGTATTGTACTGAAGGAGGAATCACTGCACTCCGATTGCGACGGAATGGCATTCTCTTTTATGCAACCGCTCTAGCTAGATTTCTTCCTTATATATGTACTTTCTCCCCACTTTTTGGAGTTTTATGTATGGCAAGTGATTTCAAATTTCGGGGATGAAATTTTTTTTAAGGTGGGTAGAATGTGACAACCCGTCCCTAATTTTAAGTTTGATAAACTTTAAGTTAATGATTTTACGAAAATGCCCTTGAGGCAAAGATTTTGACTTTCGTTGACCATTAGCACTTTTAGCGTATTTGTGTAGTACTCGATGATAAGAACGCGTGGGCACAAGTGGAATTGAATTTGGAGCAAAAACTGGGATATTATGGAATTCGAAATGTAATGGTATCTGGGTAAGTTCACAAATGGAGATATTTCTCCACTTTGGACCACTGCATGACTGACACGTGGCACCACCCCATTTCTAGTGCCATTTGTCTTTTCCCTCATGTGGTCTCTCCTTTGAGAACCCTCTTATTTCTCTCTCCCTCATTATCTTCTTCTTCTTTGTAAACAGAGAGGCCAAAAATACAGGCCAGGAACCACCGCCTCAACCCATTCTCCCTCATTTTCCTGAGTTCCTTATCCCCTGGAGGAGTATTGGAGGACTTGGAAGATTTGGATGCTTTGGAAGTTTGAGCTCTAGTCATTTTCTTTGTGGGGGTTGCCCATGGAAATGGTATGGAGAGTTGAGCTCGAGGTCGCTTTTCAGGCTCGGACTCTGAAGATTCTACTACTGTTGCCCTTGTCCGCCGTGTTGCCCAAGTCTCCACCACAAACTCAACCTCGCCCTCCGAGTCTCTAAGTAACTTAGAGACATCTCCGCCTTCTCCAGTGCCTTGCCTCGCCGCTTTAGCCTCAGCTTCTTAAAGGACAAAGGCTTCCCAGCCTCCTCATCTAGCCCAACATCCACCCCTTCGGTGTTGCCTTGGGCTGCAAGTATGAAAAAACCAAGGAAATGATTAGAAAAGGGCAGACTATAAAAATAACATAAAATACATGTTAGGAGAGTAAAAGCTACCTATTAGAAGAAGTTGGTTCTTCTGATGAATCATCTCCTTCCAATTCTCAATCTCGCCCGAGCTGGGGTAGGATTTAATTGAGAGTTGCCCAAAGAGGCAGTCACGGGTTTCACGCAAATCTCGTTCATACTTATTGGTCCATTTTGCGTCCCACCAAGAAAAGAAAGAAGAGGTGCATTCAAAGTTCAGAGCCATGGGCTTTTGTGCAATCCTGCTCATGACTTCCAAACTGCGTCGAGCAGCCAGAAAGGTAGTTTCTAGTGGAGAAGAAAGACGATATGAGGTGCCACAATGAACGGAGTCGAAAAAGGGTATAGGGATGACTTGTCTAAACCCCAATTGTCTAGCGCAGAAGTTGGGGTGGTAAACCTCTAGCCCGCGCTCGTAGCAATCGTTGCGGACTCACTATGCCAGATCTCTTGACTGGATGCAACTGATAAATTTTTCTTTGCAGAAGAGGATGGCGTCTTCTCCAAACGCATCTTGAAAAAGCTTGGTCGGAGAACCAAAGATATCTCCTAAGCACTGAAGCTCCCCACTCCAGGTATGCCCGAGTCTTGCAGACTCTAAAAAAATAAAGCCAGGAAAATGTGGAGTGATTGGTAGGTGAAGCCACAGCAAGAATTCGGGCAGGAGCAACACCTTCTAGGAATTCTAGATTTGGTGCTTGAAGTTCAGGAAAAAACCACTGCAACCACAACTGAACCATCTAGGTTGGTCCGTTGAGGTTGGTTTCAAATGGCTCACTCCTGGTTATTTTATACAAAAGGTGATAGATATAAGCGAGGAGAAAGGGGTTCGTGGCCATGTCATCAAAGTTGTGCAGAGATTCCACCAAATGGATCCACTCCACTTTTACTCCCTTGGATTTGTTGGGGAAGACATGCTTGTTGAGCCAGTATAGTAGAAAATACATATGCTCCTAATCTCTGTTAGCATTGGAAGACGTTGAGTCAAAAGTATTCTTGACAAACGGGATGAAACCCATGAAAAAAGTCTCATCACTCATGAAAGTAGAAGAGTTGTACTCCAGTTGGGTTATGGGACTGGAGGTGCCCGAGCTCTCAGCAATTAGGCGAGAAGAAGAAGACCAGTCATGGGTGACATTCATAACTCTGCCCGAGGGCCTTAGCCCGAAGACTTGAGCCATGTCAAGAATGGTCGGGGACATGAGGCCCATCCTGAAGTCAAAGGTGTTGGTGCCCGAATTCCAGAAAAGGATAACTGTGGTTAACAATTCAGGCTTGGCAATCACAGTAGTCTTGGATAACATAATTTGCTCGTACATGCCATTGTTCATCCATTTCTCCTTGAAAATAGGCTCGAGCTCATTTACCCACTGCACCCAAGCTTCATCATTCATCAAGGGAAATCCTCATCGATGTGTAGACCATTTAGAGGAAGAGATGCCAGCTTCAACTAAAAATAGGTTTGGGGTGAATCAATTCACCTTGGGCATGTTGTTTTCCATGGCAATAGGAACCTGAGAAGTCCATGCAGGCCCCAAAGAGTGCACTCCTCCCTCTTCAAAGAAAAGTGAGGTCTGAAGGCCAGCCCAAGGACGATGAAGGCCGTTGAGCAAGCGGCGCATGGTGGTAATACCTTCACCAGATTGATAGGAGGATTGAGGTTGGGTAACTTTGGGTGCCATTGGATGATTTTGAGAAGAAGATGGGGTGAAAGTTAGGAATATGGAGTGTGAACGGAGATAATAAGAGAATCTAGGAAGTTCTGGAAATTCGGAGGTTAGATATTGCTAAAGTATTTGGCCGAAGGGTTTAAGTGAAGATTATATAGTAAACGGTTAGTTAACATTGGAAATCATGGGTTAATGCAACGGTTTAGTTAACAACGACTGTCTTAAAAGGTGCAAGTCCCAAGTGAAGGCATGCGACGGTTGTTTAATCATCATTTGCAGACACAACAATGATTAAATGGGGCACTATTTGGGTTAATATTTGAATATTGGGCTTAAATAAAGGAAAGCCCAAGGATGCCAACTAAAGGGGAAACTTGCCCGAAGCCCAGCATCGAGCCCAGAGCAAGTTAAAGCCTTCGTAGCCAAAATACAAGCCACGTGTCTATGGGCGAAGTGACAAGTGATGGGGACTAACCTATTATCTTCCAAAGAACACTCTCCAGTGGCATCACAAGTAAAAAGTTGATGACTCACTACCCTTCATGTGCTTGCGGGTAAGAGCAAAAGCTACAACAGTCGGGCCAAATTGTCTATAAAAGAAAGAAGAGACAGTGGGGACAAGGACACTCAACCAATCAAACAAACAAACATACAAACTCTGCTCTCAAGCCAGATTTGCACCCAAAAGCTGAAATCAACCCAGATTCAGTCCTTTTAGCTGTAGTTATTTAGAAAAGCTATCTCTTATCTAGTGTAAAAGCTCTGTTATTTCCCTCAATGGTGTAGTATCGATTCCCTTGTGTAAACTTGTTTACCATCCATCCCTCTTTAGCATTAAAACCCTGTAAATTCAAAGAGAAGTGACTGAAAGAGGTTCAACCTTGCCAGATAAGGTGAAATCTTGCCCGAAGCTCTTTATTTGTTTTCTAAATTAGTAAATCTATTACTTAATACATTCTCCAGCATGTATTCAAGTTATTTCCACTTGTTTTTTTTTTCTATTTTAAGAGTTCCCTTTGCATTTGGATCTGGTTAGTTTGACGGATATGTTTTCAGTAAATGTAATCTGGAACCAAACAAGTAACTTAAGGGGCTCTCAACTCCCTTCATTCAAACATACAAGACCATTAACTAAAAGTCCTTGTTTACAAGGCAAGAAGAAGAACTTAATGTGGACTTAACCCATCCACGACAATCCTTTGATAACAAGAAGTTTAAACTTGGGGCGCAAGTAATCGACTTAAAACACACTTGTTCTACATTTGCTATACTGAGATAGCAGTGGCATGCCTAGCACTTAGTTAGCTTTGAGTGTGAGCCTCAAGACCTGCACCTAAGGCCCCACAAAGGCACCTTTCAGAACTAACTTTGTCCTCTCCTTGTAGCACATCAACAAGTAAGAGCCCAACTACACATCCAAAGTGCCAATCCCATGGGGAGCTGTGCTGAGGTCCGAGGAGCCTTCTCCAGAAGAATCTTTGCCCGAACACCTCCTACCCTGCCACTACGCCAATAAGTCCCACCAGCCCGGCTATGACGTCATTTTCGGTGGATAATCATCCCATCTTTCTCTTTACATATTTTGTTGACATTATTCATTTTTGTTTATGTTTGTATATGCGGTTTGTACATTTCATCCCACCTAGCATTTAAATTGATGCAGGCGGCGGAGAGGAAGGTCTGAAGTGAGGGGTTCTTTAAATTTAACTTTTACATTGAAGGATGGAAGGTGCTAAGGATTACCGCGTGCGTTTGGTTTACAATTGTTCCGAGTATTTTTGTTTCTAAATTTTGTTTGATACAGGTAGCATTGGGTGCGAATATGCGCGGGCATATATGTTGGAACCGTTAGAATATTCGGAGGATCCAACAACCACTTTGCCTCCCGACTCGTAATATGGCATGGCAGATGCCATCGTAAATTTTATTATATCTTTGGTTATTCTTGTGAGATTCTATTATATTTTATACTTTAGATATTATCTTATTAAAACTGTAATTATATTGGGATAAGGAATTTATCTTACCTTTAGTGGCATAAGGAATTTACTTTTCCTACTATTATAAATAAAGACACAATAACATGAGAAATCATACCTCTGAATTCACCCAATGCTCTTTATGTTTGCCGCACTCTCTTCTCCATAAGTCCTACAATACGCTTTCAGCACGCTCGACGTTACGCTAAAGAGAGTTTGTTGATCTTCAATCAGGGAATTATTACGTTTTAATCATTCTTTTAATGATTAACTTATTATTTTATTAAATTGATCTACATGAATTTGATTCAATTTTATTTTTTTGTTTTGAACGTGATACAACGCATTGGAGATGAAATTTCGGCTTTCCGAGAAGGATCTTCTACAAATTCAAATGCTCAATTTGTTTTTTGCCAATCAAGATCTCGTAAAATCCATGTTTGATATTTTCAACGACCATGATGCATCCCCTTTTACTCCCCCTCCACACCATTATTAAAAAAGAAAATGGCAAAAAATTTGTAAAAGATATGGTTTCGTCCCTTACCTAGTCACTCCGGTGTCGTTTTCTTTAATTTCCCAAATAAGCACCTTGAAAATGCTCGACGAACAAAACAATAAAGCACCTTGAAAATGCAAAGCCACTGCAGTATATAAACCAAACTATTAGGTACGCAAAGGCACATGTGATGATCTACTCTTTCTCCGAAGTCCACCATACCAACATCTTCATATAATCAGCTTATAACCCTCCTACATTCTCTGCTTCCTACTTTTTCATGGCTGGCCTTCAATACTTCTTCTTTCCCACTGACTTCCTCTACCCTCGTACTACTCCTCAGTTGAGGAACTTAGACAAAGCTACTGTTCTTCCCCTCCAAACCACCAAAACAGATCATGTAGCCAGCGAGCTCGAACAGCTCAAGATTCAATACCGTGGAGTTCAAGTAGTCAAGATTGCAAAATCTCCTCCTCCCATATGAAAGGATTTGCCTGGTCCGATCACCCCTTCTGTTCGACAAGGGCAGTCTTTGTCAATGCTGATACTGTTAGGGTTTGTGAAGCTTGTGAAGATCAAGATCATGAACTTCAGGATTGAGTTATTTACGGGGTTTCTTTTTTTACCCCCACTATGTAGTTACTTTGCTTGCTTGTCATCATATATGATGTATAACATACTTAATTAGTCTCGCTTTGTAACAACACCAAGAAGGTGGATGTTATATGAATTAGTATCATCCAGAATATGTGTATGTTCAGATTATTGCTATAGTGTACGAAGATATATGTACGGCGATATATAATCTTGTTTCTTTTATCTTTTCCCGTTTTCCCCAGTAGCTAGAATTTAATTCAAAATCTGTGGATTTAAGGCATTCGTTTACTTTCCAATGCGAATAAATGTAATCTCTGCTCAAAAATTGTAATTTCTGCTGCAGAGGACTAAAAGAGAATCGTTTGTTCCTCAAAAATTATAAATAAAAAAATGGAAAAGTACAAGAGAAAGAAGTGTATATTCTCTGAATATATAATATTCACCGCTGTAAAGGCAAATTTTATTGGAACCCATGTAACCTCATTTTACACCCAACTTAAACTTTAAAAGTGAATTGTCATCTTCGCCCTATTGTATAATTACCATCAAATACAAAATGAAATTAACAATAAAACTAAAATTTATTAATAAACCCACACTAATAATTGAATCCTTATCATCATGCAATCTTTCCCTTACGTTCTATTCTAGCTAAAACCCTACGTCACTCACATAGACAAAACCAAGCTATTTTTTACGGATGGACAAGGATTTAGAAGTTTTGGAACCTTCAACTAAGGTATGAATCAATTTATGTGAGTTTTTTGTTTGATTTTAATTATTTTTGTTTAGGGTTTACAAGTGTATTGCTTGCAAAAAGCTCAATCACATTCGTACATAAATCTACATCTCGAATATAAAATCATCACTAGCATAAACTTTTCTTACTCCATCTTCTTTGCATTGTAAACATGTTTAATTTTTAACAAGGTGACTAGTACTACTTGCCTTCAATGCACCTGCATCACTGCCCAGTTGCCCTGCACCCCTGGGACAATCCTTTCAGAAAGGAATCATCAGGCCACTAGCTAAATTTTCTCAAAGGCACCAGCAACTTTAGGATGCTCAACCGCGTTGGATTTCCAAGGTTTCATTCCATCAATCAAATAAACAATTCACATGAAGTGATTGTTGGTTTCTTTTTCTTGATCAGGTCAAGTATTGGTACACTCATCCTCATATACTTCACACTGGCTATTTATAGAAAAGTTTGACAAACCATGGACGGAATAGAGCATAGAATAGCGTAGATGAGCACGATCGAAACGAAGCGTATTCACTCTCTCCGATTTTATTTTTCTTGATAGCTGTAATGTTGGGGATAACTACTCCATTCATGATCCTCCATGATGCACTCTCAATCTTCGTATAACAGGTTTTCATTTAATCAATTTAGTTTTGTTTTAATGAGTGTAAAAATAAATTTATATTTTGAATTGGGTTTGTAAGGGTAGTTCAAGTAGTAAATTTGGGTTTAAAAACATTTTGATAGTTTAATTATTTTTAATATGGATATAAAAAGTAAGTTGGGTATAGAAAGATGTTAAATGAGTTCAAATAAAATTTCTCCATTGTAAAAGCTAATAATTTGTAAGATATTTTGCTCTGCAGCTTGTTCATTGCAACAAATAATTAATTAAATATCACCTAGCACCAAGGGTTGGTTAAATATAGGAGCACAAAATAAATAATTGCAACGAAATTATCTATTTTTTAAGTATAAGCAGACATTTATTTATATAATATCTAATTAATTTACTAAAATCCGTTTAGGCCTCACCTAGGCGCTAGGCCTCAGTCTACTGCCCGATTAGCGCATAACATCTTTCAAAACATTAGTATCACATAAAATCACATGACTAAATTAACGATAAAATAGAATAAAATAGCTTTGAATTTAATAACAGAACCGACCATAGCAGTTTTTAATAGTACTCGAGTATTAATTTAACGACTAAATCAGTACATTATTCAAATAGAAAATAGTAAGGAAGAAAAAAAACTCAACA
Organism: Malus fusca; assembly: GCA_035220775.1. NCBI lineage: Eukaryota > Viridiplantae > Streptophyta > Magnoliopsida > Rosales > Rosaceae > Malus > Malus fusca. The sequence continues at coordinate 9,053,589 of CM069072.1, read as the reverse complement.
TATATATCATTCATGTTGCAGCCGTCCAACTTAGCGGTGAAAATTGTTGTAAGTAGAGTCAATGCTGGATCACATGTGCAAATAATTTGGGGGGAGGGGGGGTTGTTTGGGGTTTGATGTAAAGGGAATAAAATACGATTTCATTCACAATTCCAAAATAAAATATTTGCACATGAGTTTCTGTTTCAATTCATCCAAAAAAACAAAATGAATTTATGTTCAAAGTTCAACAGTTTCCAACTTTCCAATATAGTTGACTTGCATACATAATAAGAGAATGAAGCGTATACCAATCTGCCATGGCGTGCAGTCCACGGTGGCTGTTTGGTATTGGCTCATGGCTAGCTGAAATATGCGAATATGCCATTGAGGACAGAACTGAATAACATTCTACATGCAGCATGCCAAAGACTTCTTTTGTTTTCTCTTCTTTTTAATTTTTGGATGGAATAATTAGGATCCAGTCCCTAGTCAACAATGTTCATAGAATGAAACTTTATTGGTTTTCAGTTTTTAATCAAAATTCCTTGACTTTGTACACCTCAGCATTTTACTATTAAAATACTTCCATGTCATCTTTTTATTTTTTTACAACAAATTTAAATTTAAATTTTTCCCACATTATCACGTTTGTAACTGAAAACCGCAAAATTCTCTCACTCAAATTTATGTTTATATTCATATTCAACATTATTATATTGAATATGTATCTTGAAATTTAAATTTTGCCAAAAAAATTTCAAACTTATTTTTTCTCCATGACCATCATATTGCAAAATCGAAATAAATGACATTATATTGCTATGAACACAATTTTTGTACCCAACTTTTATTCTATACTACCATTGTAACTTTTTCTTCTAAATTTTTATGTACCCATATATGTATAACTTTTTCCTATATGATTTATATAGGATGTACCCTTAAGTAATTTGGTCTTATGGTTTGCTTTCATTTTTCTATCCTTTAATCATTTTTTACATTAAGAATTTATATATTGCATTTTTTGTTGTCACATATGGGTTTTAATGTTGAAATTGTATATGGGTACATTCTTGTGAATTACTATAATTGTACATGGGTACTTTTTCCTTATAAGATTTATGTAGTATGTACCCTTAAGTAAATTGGTCTTATGGTTTGCTTCCATTTTTCTATCCTTTAATCATTTTTTACATTAAGAATTTATACGGGTACATTGTTTTTTTGTTGTCACATATGGGTTTTAATGTTGAAATTGTATATGGGAACATTCTTGTGAATTACTATAACTGCCTGTGGGTACATTCTTATGGGAACATTTATCTTTTATCATGACATTTAACAAAAAAAGAATTCTTTTCATAACTTATTTTCTGTTGTAGGCCTATTTGACTGAACTATTCTAGGGGAATAGAGAGGGGGGGCCGACAGCAACAAAAGAGAGAAGAGAGAGATTTAATTGTGAGGTGTATCCTGTATCACCCCATTGTGCCTTTATTTATAGTATTATGATAGGTTAAATCATTACCCTCTTAGGATTACACCTCTAATAGGATATTAACTACTAAGGGGAATATTCAAAGATATCTATAACAATCCATAAACTAAGGAGAAAAGTGAGAAGTATGCATAATGTCTATAACAAACGTCAAACAGGACGAACGTAGTGAACTCAACGGAGTATGATCATCCCAGGATGGGTGCCTCATCAAAACCTCGTAAGGTAGCAAAAACCCAGTGGGAAAAATGTTCCTAATCGTAGGAAAAATAATACATTAAGATCAAGTGAGTATGCTTCAAGATACTCCCCCTGAGTTAGACATAACTTCCAAATAAGAGAACTACAAGTAATTCAACTCAGATAATTTACACATACCAATTCCTTGGACGAGCTTCTAAAAAGTAGATTTGGGCAATGACTTGGTAAAGAGATCGGCCAGGTTGTCCTGGGAACATATTTACTTGACTTCAATGTTCTGATGCTGTTGTTGCTGGTGAGAATAAAAGAACTTCGGCGCTATGTGTTTAGTGTTGTCTCCCTTGATGTAACCCTTCTTGAGCTGTTCGATCCATGTTGCGTTGTCTTCATAGATCATCGTCGGGACATCAATGATGGGGTAAAGATCGCAGAAGCTTCGAATATGGCCCACAACTACTCTCAACCAAAAGTATTCCCGAGTTGCTTCGTGTAAGGCAAGAATTTCAGCATGGTGCCTCTAACGGTAAAGACATAACCTGTTTAAGAGTGCGCCTTGTGCGGATCAGATAAGTATACAGCGTCGGTATAACCAACAAGGCGAGAATCGACTAGAGATAAGGGGGTGTGGCATCACTTGAGGATCCGTAAGGATAGAACAAGCTCAGATCCGTAGTACCCTTAAGGTAGCGGAAGATCTCTTTAACACTAATCCAGTGTCTACGTGTTGACGCATTGATGTATCTAGCCAAAAGATTAACAGAGAATGAGATGTCGAGTCTAGTGTATTGAACCAAGTACAATAAAGCCCTAATTGCCCTTAAGTATGAAACTTCAGGCTCCAAAATCTCTCCATCCTCTTCCTTTGGATAGAAGGGATCTCGTTTAGCATCTAGAGTCTAAACGACCATAGAAGTACTCGAAGGCTTTGCTTTATTCTCATTAAAACGTCGCAACACCTTTTGGGTGTAGTTCAATTGATGTACTAGGATTTTATCCGAACAATGCTCGATCGCCAATCCAAGACAATATCGAATTTTTCCAAGATCTTTCATCTCAAATTCCAATTTCAAGTGAACGACAATTTCCTTAAGCTCTGCAGGAGTTCCGATGAGGTTCATGTCGTCGACATAAACTACAACGATTACAAATCTGGAATGTGACTTCTTTATGAACACGGATGGGCATAATTCGTTGTTCACATAACCCTAACTTGTTTAAATATGTAGAGTAATATCCTCAATCTAATAAAGAGAGTGTTCCGTGGTCTAGAACTATTTGAACCATCCAGTGGAAGTTTTTCTGGAACTTTCATCTAGATCCCCATACAGATACGCGGTTACCACGTACATAAGCTGCATATTCAGTTTTTCTGAAACTACCAAACTAATAAGGTAGTGGAACGTTATAACGTCCATTATGGAGGAATACATCTCTTCGTAATCAATCACAGGACGCTAAGAGAAGCCTTGCGCTACGAGGCGTGCTTTGTATTGCACTATTTCATTCTTTTCATTACGCTTCCTCACGAAAGCCCACTTGTACGGGCTTCACATGTGATGGAGTATGAGCTATAGGTCCAAACACCTTATGTTTCGCAAGCAAATCGAGTTCGACCTGGATTGCTTGTTTCCAATTTGACCAATCTGTTCTACATCAACATTCATCAACGAAACGTGGTTCAACGTCATCGCTAAGCATGATGTTAGTAGCTATTGTGTACGCAAATGCATCGTCGACGATCATCTCATTCTGATTCCAAACCTCATCCAATACTACGTAGTGGACCAAAATCTCACGATTCTCGGAAGGTCGGGTTGTTTCATCTAAGACATCACCGTAATCTAGAATAACCTTGTGGGTTGGAACAAATGAGTAAGCGATGGTCGAATTCAAACTAGGGTCACTAGTTTGTGTCGTTTTCCTCTTCCGGGGTTGTGAATCCTTCGAACCAAGGGGTTTGCCACGCTTCAGGGTCGGAACAGATGATTGGCTAGCCGCCAATGTACCAGGCCACGTGGAAGGTGCGGCCTCCCCACCTTCGAGGATGGTTCGGCATTCCCAAGTGATATTACGGCATACTCGAGGTACGTCTATCCTTGCAGGTGTGTTTGCAGCATGTATATGTAATCTTGTCACCTTTGCTAGATCAATAAAAGTATCCGGCATGCTTTGAGCAATGCTCTGAAGATCTATAATTCGCCGCACCTCAGTTTCAGACTGGGCAATGTAGGGATTTAATATCTCCATGGATGTTCAAATAGGCAAAGTTAGACTCACGACGGGAATGATACTTGGCAATGGCCTCAGGGGTAGCTCTGCATACGCATAACCAATGATCATTTGATCCACAATGGTAGCACATGTCCATTTTAGTGGAAGCCAATTGAACGGTAACTTTTCCCTTGTTCTTGAAGTTTGGGGCCTTAGAGGTAAGGGTTGGTGCTTCTGGGTCAAATTTCCTTCCTTGGGTGGGCCTTGGTTCTGTTGACCTTGGGCTCGTGGTTGGGCTTGCTACTCATTGCCACGACCACGATGATTTTTTCGTCGTTTGTGGTTGCTAGAATTGGTCGCATGCACTTCAAGCGCGGCGTTCGAGCCAGTGGGTCGAGCTTGATGATTTTTCATCAAAAGTTGGTTATGTTTTTCAACGAGAAGTAAAACAGAGATCAAATCCAAAAAATTGGTGAACTTCTATGCCTTATATTGTTGCTTGAGGACAATATCGGTGGCATGGAAGGTCGAATAAGTCTTCTCCAGAAGATCTGATTCTGTTAAGTCGACTTTACAAAACTTAAGCAATGACCGGATTCTACAAACTTCAGAGTTGTATTCATTCACGGACTTAAAGTCTTGGAAGCGTAGATGATGCTATTCGTGTCTTGCCTCAGGCAAGTAAATCTCTTTTTAGTGATCGAAACGGTCGGCCAGAGCAAGCCAGATGGTGCATGGTAGTTTGTTCCAGATACTTTCAGAGCTGTGAAATCGAGCTTGTTCAAGTTCGACATGTCCCTAAAACGGAGGGTACAACAAAACGTGGTTAGTCATATGGTAATCCATAGACATACATTGTAGAACATTCGGGTTATATAGACATGTATTGGTTTAATTTAAGTATGAAAGCTACAGGTTTCATGTGGTAAGTTTTGAATGAAAACTTCGGGTTTCAAAGGCACTAAATATGAAACTATAGGTTCAATTTAGTTTTACGAACGATTAGTTCATAAATGAGAGGTTCCTACAATAACACAGAATGAGAATGCAATATGCTAATTTAAGTGTAGTGGATTTGAGTTGCTTTGGGAACTCTAGTGTGAGAAATTCGGGACTACGAAAGGATATCAACGGTACAAAGTATAAAAATAAATTATTGAACAGTTAATGTCCAAAAGTGAACTTCAGGTCAATAATTTTGGATTTATCATCAAATTAATGGACTGCAGGTCACTTTTAATTAATTCAATAGATCGGGACCAAACGGGGCCGATCGTGGAAGCAAAAAAATCACATACGGGTCATATAAGCTTCGGTTGGTGATAAACCAAGTGATAATTAATTTAGAATTAATTAGCGTAAACCAAAGTACCCTAAAAAATTATTTGGGTATGTTTTATAACGCGGGGATGCCAAAAATTAGCATTGGGTTGAAAAAATAACGTGGCCCAGCCAAAAGTGGGATGGCTGCAATGTGAAGACAAGCCCTGCAACTGTGCTGTAGGCCATAAGGCCACGAGGAGGACTGTTGACCTCAGGCCTTGTGATTTGGGTGAGCTCAGCAACAAAAGCTGCTAGTTTTAGGCCAAAAATAAGGCATGGGGCAAGCCCAACCCAAAGCTGGCTTGCGGGTTAGTGGGGAAGCCCAGCCAAAGCTGGGTTTCAGGTTTTTGGGTCGGGGCCTGTCAAGCCTAGCAGCAAAAGCTACAGGCGAATGGGCTGAAGGTTGGAACGAAGCCCAGCGAGCAACGAGGCTGCTGCGGGTAGGCCTGGGTATGGGTCTTAGAGGCTCTGCAGCTCTGGGCTACAAGAGTTAAGTCAAGGACGTGCGAGATAGGGCCAAGAAGAGTTACAGGCCTTATCGGTTTAGGTTGGGGGCTTCAAGCCTGTGTAACCCTATCAGGCCAAAAGCCTGGTGTGTCCGAGTAGACGCAGCAAAGCCCAAAGGGCTACTGCCGTGTGGTCTAAGGCATCAAGCAACACCGTTCCATAATTTGCTCCACGCGGGTGGGCTGCAGACCGGTTGCAGTGGTCGGTGATGGTGCCACGGTGATGTGGCTGCCGTGCCTCATAATTCCTTTTTTTTCTACATCTTTAGGGTTTCAAACATATATAATTGCGTAATGCATGAAACATATATATATATATATATATATATATATATATATATTGACAAATATATGAAACATATACAATATATATCTCGGCAGGAATATATAAATATAGGGGGGTTCATGCATCATGGGAAATGTTTTCATGCTTCGTGGACGTTTCAAATATCTTACTTTATTTTAAGCGTACCTGATTGGCAGAAAACAAATAAAAGCATTTGAATTTTGTAGAAGAGAACATCCTCCTACGGTACTTCAGTTCCTTAGCATCTAGCAAGAGCGTGCGGATAACATGTTGTAAGCCTATTTGACTAAACTATTCTAAGGGAATAAAGAGGGGGAGGTCGGCAGCAATAAGAGAAAAAAGAGAGAGATTTAATTGTAAGGTGTGTGTTGTATCACCCCATTGTGCTTTTATTCATAGTAGTATGATAGGTTAAATCCTTACCCTTTTAGGATTACAACTCTAGTAGAATATTAACTACTAAAGGGAATATTCAAAGATATCCCTAGATACACTAGGATTTATACAATCACATTCCTATTCTAAATATGACTACAACATTTTCCACATTTTAATCACCAATTTTTAATTGGTTTAAGGTTTTCTATGGGTGGAGTTTGTTGTTTAATCCCATAAACGTTAAATTTCAAATCTTATGGGAGTTTATATCCAATAAATGTGGTAATTTATTTTATTTAATTGCTTTAAATGTTCAGACAAAAAAAATTGCTTTAAAGAATGTCTATATTACAATATTTAATATAATGCTCAATTTAAATGTAAATAGTTGACATGGAAATTGATTAATGCTAATATGTTGATGTGTACAAAGTTAAGGGACTTTGGTTAAAATCTAAAAACTAATAGGGTTTCAATCAATGTGCACTAGTGATTAGGGACCGCATCCAATGTATCCCTTTTTGGATAGTACTTGCATCCACGCATGGGAATGTACATATCCCTATTTGTGAGTAACGTATTTTAACCGAATAAAATCAAAGGTCGGAACCATTTAGTTTATTAAGATCACTCATATGAAAAAATAATTCAAATTGGAGATCGTTTAATCATCCAAGCATATCACATAAAATGCTATTTGACACGTACACCGTCACTTTGTTATGTACATTCGAATGACTAAGTGATCTCTGATTGAAATGAGTTTTTGCGTGGGTGATCTTTGATTGAAGATTAACAAATTGAACGGTTCCGATTAAGAAATTTATAGTCAAGATATATTATTCGAAATGGAGGAATGAGCTCATACCTTAAAGAGGAAACGCAAGTATCATCCTTAATTTTTAGTTCTACTAGCATATACCCAATCATGTTCTCCCAAACATCAGAGGTAAATAAAAGTGATGCTCATCTATTGTTCGATCTTAATATAATAATGGTGGTCATGTAATTTTTGTTGTATTTTCTCCACTATTGTTGAATTAAGATTGAACGGTTAGTATTCACGATTTACTCGCTAAAATTTAGGAGAACGGGACTCCTAGCATGCTGAACACTTTGCTCTTAAGTCATCCTGCATGCCTTAAATATATATGTTTGTTTAATTATTTTATATCAAGTCATCGCCATCATGCATGCATGTCTTGAAGTATACATGTTTGTTTTATTATTAGTGCCAAAATAGAATCTGTATATCATATAACTAATAACTTGGAATTTGATATACGAATCTCATCGGAACTCAGAACGTATGAGTGAGATGTAGTACGAGTTTGGTTCAGTTGTAACTAACGCTAAAAAATCTAAATTGAAGCCAAACGGAACAAGATTCATTTTTAAAAGAACAAAGCAATTATTCTTTAGTAAAAACATGAAAACAATCGAATCAAAATCGCATGGTTCATTGCACAAAAATAAATAAATAATTAATTAAATAAAATGAAAAAAATATCATATGGCTCGGTTTTGCCAGTTGGCTGGTATTTCAGTAAAAATGCAGTTATTCTTCATTTTTCTGTTGCTGGAAGTTTACTTACCGAAAGAAGGTTCTTCTGATTTGATAACTTAATGGATACGTACGGTTCATCAATAAATATAAGGAAAACTAATGAAAAAGGCTTGAAAACTTTGAGTTTTAACGATAAGGACAAAATAAAGGGTAAAGTGAATAGTACCAATATTGACTTTTTAGTGTAAAAATGTGGTTTTCCGTTAAAGTAAACAGTACCGGAGCTTTTCGTTAAAGTTCCCATAAATATATGCATATAACTGATAAAAAAGAATATGCATATAAGGAAGCACAGCTACCTGCATTCTGTCTAATTTGGTGTGCCAGAATAACTTGTGATGAGTTGACCTTAAAAATAGAATCTCCCGATGAGATTCATATATCAAATTCCAAGTTATTAGTTATATGATACACAGATTCTATTTTGGCACTAATAATAAAACAAACATGTATACTTCAAGACATGCATGCATGATGGCGATGACTTGATATAAAATAATTAAACAAACATATATATTTAAGGCATGCAGGAAGACTTAAGAGCAAAGTGTTCAGCATGCTAAATACCAGCCAACTGGAAAAACCGAGCCATATGATTTTTTTTTCATTTTATTTAATTATTTATTTATTTATTTTTGTGCAATGAACCATGCGATTTTGATTTGATTGTTTTCATGTTTTTACTAAAGAATAATTGCTTTGTTCTTTTAAAAATGAATCTTGTTCCGTTTGGCTTCAATTTAGATTTTTTAGCGTTAGTTACAACTGAACCAAACCCGTACTACATCTCACTCATACGTTCTGAGTTTGAAATTCTCCCTCCTTAGGGTATTGAGTTTTGACTTCTACATCGTGAGTTCGAAACTCTCCCTTTCTAAATGAATGATAATAAATTTTAAAAAGTGAATGCTGTACATTCTTAGGGTTTGTGAAGCTTGTGCATATCAAGATCATGAACTTGAGGATTGTGTTATTTACGGGGTTCTTTTTTCACCCCCTTCTATATATATAGTTAGTTTGCTTCCTTGTCATCATGCATGATGTAATGTAGTACATATTTAGTCTCGCTGTGTAACAAACTATAAAAATAGAGTTGTTTCTGCCATTGTCCATTTTGTTCACCCTTTTTCTCGGCAGCCAAACAACTATCAAATCTCATTTTATTCTTTTTTGTATGAAAGTATGAAAGGAGAAAATTATCGTATATCAATTAAGTTATTATTAAATGAAAAGAACCTTTTTTTATGAAAAGTTTTTTTTTTCCTTTCTAAAAACCGGACAATTCGATGGAACCATACCTTTTTTAATTGATTTCCCTCTGAGTAATTGTACCAGTCCCTATCATGACACGAAATGTCCTGAATATACGCCCCCAAGCAAGGCTAGATCTGGCCGTAAAGTAGTAATGGTTGTCGAAACCCATGTGGAGGTTGTGCAACATTTTGAACTCAAGGATATCCAATTCAGCCCCATACCACTGATTTAGCAACTCAAAGCAAGTGATGAGCCTAAAGGCAGTAGGGGAGAGATTGCAGACTGCTATGTCGTAACATAACAAAATGCCTTTCATAAAGATGGAAAGAGGAAAACGAAGACCCAAGTTTAGAAACCATGGGTGAATTCTGGTGCACAGACGCTGGGATCAGACAGCACTGGTACGTCAACATAGATGTTATGACCAGCTTCCCACCAAACATTGCAATCATTTAAAATGTTGTGATGGTCTTCAACAAAAGCTTCACCCTCTTCTTAGCTACGGACTCTTGTCAAAGGAAGGTTATAAGGAGAAACCTTAGCCGACTTGGATTTCTTGCTTGAGGACGCCATATGAAGAGCTTCAAGGAAAGACAGGATTTTGAAATCGGTATGACAAGAAAATTGGAGCCTGTTCTTCCAACGGGTGATTTGAAAGATTTTGGTAAAGTAAAAAGGAAGATATCTGAGGATATATAGGCATCGAAAGACAGAGTCATCTAGCCGTTAAATTCAAACCAACTCTCTTGTGGAACTTTCAATATGATAGTTGAAATAAATGAACCACATCGGAGAAAATTTCTCCTTTTTAGTAAACACGCCACAAAGTGCAGGATCTCATCATTGCGAACTTTCCGGCACGATGCCTAAGACTACACGACTGAATCTGAAACGCTTCCACCTCGATGCCAAGGGTTACTCCAAAAGGCATGGTCTTTGGATAACGATCTATCCTTAAGGGGAATGGGTTGCCTCTCAAACAGATAGTTAGGGGCAATTGTTGGACCATGATTTTCCAAGACCAAAATAAGGCTGATTGAATATAGTTACCTCAGAAGTCCGGTTATGGACTCACCAGCTCCAGGCGAAGCTGTACCAGACAGAGTAACGGTGTCACCATCACTCTGCTCCAAGGCACTAGGTGGAGTCCTAGCGACTATACTGGATGACTATGCTCGTTCCGTAAGACACTCGATCTTATCCGTATATGGACACAATCAGATCCTATAAGTCTTGAAGTTCCTACAATCTAGGAATTGGTGTGCGCCGCAAGTAATCATAACTCCTAAGATTATGCAATATCTACTTTTATATATCCTCTAGGATTCTCCCCGCTTAGAACGAGGATTCTATCCTGAAAGGTCTCTCTCCCCCACAATATAAATACACCCATCTAGGGTCCATCTATAATAAAGTAATCTAAACACTTGAATTTTCTTGCCCACTGCTTGAGTCTAAAGTCATTCACTAAATTGACCATGGGAGAGCGTTTGGCCAGCATACCTCTCCCCTGGTCTTAGGCTTGCTCACGGTTGTTTATTGTTTTGTAGGTTGCTTGAGTTTGTGCTCAACTACCACTCATGGCAGTGCGCAAATTTGGTTCCAACAAACCCTATCAATTAAGAAATAGCCATCATCCTCTTCCAACTCAAGGCAGGCATGATTATCCAACGTACACCTCCCACAATAATAGCAGACCTTAAAAAATTTCTCGTAGCTTATAAGAATATGGTGATCCTTCTCCCTGACCCTCTTAAGTGGGAAACGCAGGTCAACCTCAACAAGAACCTTGACTAAGAGCCCATTCAAATGCAGAGTGACATCATTCACTCAAATGATATTGCCCATAGGCTGAGTGATGACCTTGATAATATTAGCGTCCTTGTATTGCACCAGGTCACGTGAAAGCCTAGCCCAAACAACCAAGTTATTGATGGTATTCATGTCACTAAACTCAGTGGTCCAACGCTTAAGGTGAAAAATTTGCCCACGAATGTACCACGACCGATTTTGCATCACAAAATTAAGATCATCTCCATTTGTGAGTCCAACATCAAACCACTTCCTACCATAATGATTCACATAAATGTGTTCTTAACTTCATTATTCCAGAGAAGACGAAACTACCACTTCATAATCCTAGCCTTGATGTGTTGACCGAACATTCAAGGATGAACAACAAAGTACTCACCCTGGTGACACCACGTTACATGGTGAACGTACCAAAAGCCTTCTCAATAACACTAAGTTCATGCACAGGTTGTGGAACAGGGAAGGGTTGGCCCACCTGGAATGTGAAGCTCAGTACAAATCCTAAGCCTCTTGGGGTGGGATGAGCTTAAAGCAAGAGCTTTTGAATTGGCCATAAAGGTAAAGTTAGGAAAGAGATAGTAGACAGAAAGGCAAGAGAGATAGAAAGAATTAGAGACAATGAACAAGGTTAGAGCAACCCAAAACAAATACACCTGCTTAGGGGGAAGCCAACAATCATACAGGCACAAAAACGAAACGAAATAATTATAAAAAAATCCAAAGGGAAGCCAACCATAGCATCAGTCATGATTGCCCACAAAGACCGAGAATTGGGTTTAGGATAGCTAGGTTGGTAAGGAGGAGTAATAATGATTAAAACCTAGCTTGAATAGTAAAGCATGGAGAACGAGGCTCAAAAATCTTGACAACCTAACCGCCCCACCTAACCCTAGCCGACCCATGTGCATCTTTTGTTCATGCCCTCTGCATGCACATGATATGGACATCATGCACATGTCTCATGAAATGTACAATTTATCCATAAATTCCTAATTAATTATCTTAATACAGAGCTTTTAAATTAGAGTAAGTAAACTTTTGATATTTTGTTATGTTATTTTAAGCATAACTGAAATGTGGTGAACTAATGCATGAGTGCCTAGCAAAGTGGGCCATAAAGTGGCGCCAAAACTTGTTCTCTTGGCTTATACAAGGAAGGGGAAAATTGTGGCAAAAATGACAAGTGGGACTATGTGTTGTGGGTCTAGGAATTCTCTTAAGCACTTGCTACCAAAAGGGACAAGACTTACCCCAATTTTTAAAGGTTTTTTATCTTGGAAAAAGCACCAACCGCATCTTAGTGTAAATCCCAAACTAAAAACTACTACTTGCTTAGCAATTTTTGGCTTACATGGTTTGTTGCTAAATGAATTGGTTGGCTTCATAATCTTAGTGATAAGACAAAGTAGATATAAGGTTTTGTAAAATTTACTATATCATTTGCCTTTGTCGTTTGGGTTCCCAAAATATCTTGGGATGGCCTCTTAATAATTTGATTTGCACGCTCTTACATGGTATTGATAAGACCTTGGGTACCGTCTATTACTACCATTCATTGTTGGTAATGATGAGACCTTAGATTTCCCACGAAGATCGAGGATTCGCTTAAAGTGTAAACAACCTTACCGAAATCAGGAAACAACCTTACCGAAACAATGACAATCAAAGAGCAATATGCAAAAATTGGTCAATTTCAAAAGGCTGTGTTGCAATTCAAACAGCATTATTACAAGAAAAGTAAAGGAAAAGAAACAAATTTACTCTACCTATATTTACCATATAATATATCACAAAACATACTTACTTCATGATGTCATTTGCACGAATTACAGCTACTGAATTTGTCATAGTCAAAGAAATCCCAATGTGATCAAAACATGAAAGGACCATGTGGACTTCCACATTCGTTGCATGCTTTTAGGGTAGCATTTTCATCGTGAACTTTTGTAATTCTAGCTCTTACCTCCCTATCCACCCAAAATGTCGAAAAACACCGTTGAACCATCTCTCTACATTCCATTACGCTCAACATCCCAATTTGTGATGGTTGAGAGAATACAAAAGCTTGAGGCCTTCCTACCACCGTAGCACACCAAGATCACACCATACACGTACATTGCTACTTCATGACCCTTTGAGATCGCCATCTTTAAAGACTCAATTTCGGGTTCTATTATATTGTCTTAGAAGTAGTATCGCAGCCCTAGCCTATACAGGACCTCAAAATTGCCGAAATCCCTGCATCATTTCAGGAACATGGAAACATTTTCATATCTGCTCCATGAATTAAGCAGATTGAAGCTTTCAAATTTGCTAATGTCGATGTGTTCGAATATGCAATCGTCTTAGGTGATTTGGTTGAACTTTTTGCAACTTATCTTTGCTGAAAACAAGTCATTAAAAGAGCGTGAAGCAACCTTCGTGAGTATTTGGACAAGAAGCTCGTCCAAAAGAGATTATACGGACGATGAGGTGGTTCTGGCTTTCTTCACACTCTGGTTTTGGATTAAAACATAATTTTGACAAGAAAACTTAAATAGATGGTTTATACTTCAATAAGAAGCGGAAGATTTGTATGGACCCAATAAGGCGTTAACACTGCCTTCAAATGAAGTAGATAGTAAATACAAATTCATGGATAATAACAAATACATTTAAAGATGGGTTTTTGTTATCGATTACAAGTCCATGTAAACCCAATGCATGAATTAATAACAAATAAATTTTAAAGATGGGTTTATGCTATTAATTACAAATCCATAGTCCAAATACATGAATTATAAGGTCACTAATTCTAGAAATAATGGCCAATTGTTAGTTATATGCTATTGATTACAAATCCATGTACAAATACATGAATTATAAGGTCAGTAATTCTAGAATAATGGCCAGTTGTTAGTTATATATTACAGACCTTCATTGTTCCGAAAACATCACTACCAAAAGCAAGTATCAAATATGAAAAACATCACTACAAAACGCAAGTAGTACGTGATCTAAGAAAATGGCATCAAAGCTAACAACTTCTTCTCCAGCTTTCGCTGTTACTTATGCACACCACATGCACTCATATGTACACTATATTCATGATTTGCACAAAACTGGAGATTGGGCAGGGAGCTGCTTCTGACATTTATAAGATACATTAATAGCATGTTATTCATATACTAGATACAATTACAACATAATCCACAACGATCACATATATAAGTTTAGAGTGATGGTTAAATATATGTGAAGAATTACCATGACATCAGAAGAATCATATGGTCACATATAAAATTAGAACATAATCCACAACTATGGCATACATAATCCACAACAATCACATACACAATTATAATATAATCTACAATAGTCACATAACAAAATAAATATTAGCATGACATCGGAAGAATCATGTGGTCTCGGGGATTGTAACAAGTTCCCTGCAAGTTTGCTCATTATGACCAAGCTTTCAGCAGCTCCTTTCTCTTCACCGCCTATGCACTCCTTTTCATTATCGCATGTTACCCGCCTCCCACTGTAACAAACCATTACAGGTACTTCCCCCATGTTATGTTGCACAAACTTGAAATTACATATAACATACATGCATCAAAACTAGTGAACATTCCTGCTTGTCATATTAAGTTACAGCCACGCACACCAGGAAATTTTTCCCAAAATTCCCAAATTTTATGAATTTCCTAAATTTGTGCAATTGAATACTTGAAACAGAAATTAGAACATACCCAGTATTCTAGCATGTCAAAAATAAAGTTTTTTCCACAACCCTAGCCCCAACATGAAACATAGACCCTAATTGACCTTCTAAGTATTAGTTCATCTTACAAATAACCCACATATCCCATAAATCATTGATATAGGACTTGGAATTGAACACCCTACCTTACTAGCCTCCAAAATCGAGCCGATGCTTGGGGTGCCGAAATATGTTTGTCGAAGCTTCAATGGTTGAAAAAAATAGCAGTCAAAATGGAAAATATAGTACAAACGTGTTATCTTTAAGGATGGAAGACTTTGTTGTGTTTGGTTATGGAAGAATAACACACATAGCTCACAAATCTAAGCTCAACCAACCCCGACCTCACTGTTCTCACCTCACTCTCGACATCCATGTGTTCGAAATCAGGGCTCAGAGTTCTAAGCTAAACCCAAAACGAACGAGCTCACTCTTTTGTGCTCTTTCTCGACTTCCCTCTCTTCAAAATTAGAGCTCAATAATTTGCTCAACCCAAAAACTCAGAGTTCACAACTCTCTCTCGACATCCTTTTCTTCGAAATCAAACAAATGACTCCATCATCTGTGAGTTTTTACAATTTATATGTGCGTATTTTCGTCATTTCACTGTTATGCATGGTGAGCATGGAGTGTACATGGCATGTTTGTCCTATTTTGGTCCCAAGAACAACAAAATGGCCAATTTGCGCCAATTTCCCTTTTTTATATGAGTTCTTAGATTAATCTCACGGTATATTAAGCTATCAACTTAAACATTTTTTGTTACACATAAATAAAATATTAATTGATAAAAACTAAAAACTAAAAAAAAAATAAGAAGAAAAAAGAATGTTTCACATCATATATCGAATCTCTTCCATCTACAAAACCTGGTCACCTCATCAAATATCTAAACCCTCCAATTTAATAACTTTACATCAAATTTCATCCATTCTTTTATCAATAATATTCAAACCCATTTAGTTACAAAGCACCCAAAAATTGAGATTGTGTGGCTTCGAAAATTGGGATATCTTTTCTTGAACGCGTGAACCCTTTTTCATATGAAATTTTCTGAAGACGGTGAAAATTTTGAAATATATACATCTCCCTTTTTCATGCGCGAAAGGGAAAAAACAAAAAGCTCAAGAGGAGAGAAGGAGAGTGAACAATCGAGAGAGAGATGGATAAAAGAAGGGGATGTGGAGGAGAGAGAAGATAGGAGAAGAAGATGGAAAGTTTCACACGATAATTTTTTTTAAATTTAACTACTTCACAAATTATTGTGTTTCAATGTAGTAGGATTATTCAAGTTGATAACTTAATTTATCATAAAATTAATCTAATGGCTCATATGAAATACATCATCCATCTTATCCCATTAAAAAATGTAACAAGTAGGCTACTTGTGTGTATAGACATCAACAATGTGAACTCAAGTCTTCATTAATTAGATATCATTTCTATATTAACTGGTTAGTACTTAGTACTACATTGGATGCTGAAATTATGAGATTATATCTCATTTCTTAAACAAATTGTAACAACTAGATTACTTGCATATATAAATTTATTCCATAGTGGCCCTATATATAAATTATGCTTGACCATAAAAATAAAATAACAATTGTTTTGTGTGGGATGCTTCATATTGAATTCATAATTAGGTTAATATATTTTATAGTCAGAAAAATTGATAGTTTTTCATCGATGTTCTAATCTAATTCGATTTATGAAAAAGAAAATTAGAATTCAAATGAGCACACTATTCTAATCAAGTCAAGTGCAAAAGGAAAGATTAGGTTTAGTCTCATTTAAAAAACAAATTTAAGATGGAGCTATTTACTCTACATTTCATGTACAATCGCCAATATATATAAATCGATGAACTGGAAAAAGCAGCAAATGATCGAGCGATGGTGAAAGAAATGAAGGTCGAGATCATTTCAAGAAAAACAATTAGGCCATCCTCCCCAACTCCTCATCATCACAAAAACTTCAAGCTCTCTCTTTTGGACCAAAGACATAGTCCTAATTTGTATGGCAATATGATCTTCTTCTACTCGTCTACCAGCAACTATGATCATACTTATGGTGACTTCAATCCCCATGCATTGAAAATGTCAAGCCACCTTCAGAAGTCGTTGTCCAAAACCTTGGTTCATTTCTATCCACTTGCCGGGCGGCTCAAAGACGCTGCTACCATTGAGTGCAATGACCAAGGGGTTTATTTTGTAGAAGCTCGAATGGATTGCCACCTCTTGAATTTTCTCTCCCAACCTGATTCCACCTTATTCCAGCACTTTATTCCCACCTCCAGTGCTGAAAACGAAGATGTTATTGTTCTGCTTGTTCAACTCACTGTCTTTAACTGTGGAGGAATTGCTATTGCAGTCTCTCTTTTACACAAGATCGCGGACGCTTCATCCTTGTGCACTTTTGTCCAAAGTTGGACGGCAGCCAGTACTGCTCTTGATCAATCAGAATTCATTAGTCATGACCAGAGATTAGGTCAAGTGCTTCCTTTGTTTATTGGATCGTCGTTGCTGCCGCCTTCAGAGATGTTGATCACACGCACCTTGGACATCCCAGACCCACATCAAAATTTCACCACTAGGCGTTTTGTGTTCAGCACCTCAAAGATGGCCAGTCTCAAGGCAAAAGCAGCTATTACTACTAACAACCCTACAAATGTGGAACTAGTATCTGCAGTTGTGGTCAAATGTGCTATTGCTGCTGCACAGTCCATATCAACATCGTCATCAAGGCCATCAGTGTTGTTCCACGCCATGAACTTGCGCAAAAGAATGGTCTCTCCACTGCCGGCCAATACTGTAGGTAATTTCGTTTGGGCGTTTCCAGTGCTTATTGAAGAAAGTGATATAAAATTACATGAGGTTGTTGTCAAGTTGAGGAAAGGCTTAACGGACTTTTGCAACGACAAGGCTAATAGGTTTAAAGGCGAAGATGGTTTTGCCGTGGTTTCCGAATATCATACAAAGGAGGTTGAATTCATCTCAAGGGGAGTTAATATATTTCGTTGTACAAGTTTGTGCAAATTTCCAATATATGATATGGATTTTGGGTGGGGGAAACCCACTTGGGTTGCTACTTCTATGGGCTTTAAAAACTTTATAGTTTTGATTGATAGTAAACTTGGTGAAAATATTGAAGCGTGGGTGACACTGGCAGAACAAGAGATGGCTATCTTTCAAAGGGATGAGATGCTTCTTTCATTTGCTTCCTTAAACCCCAGTGCAGCTGTCCATGAAAGCCGTATGTGATGGAAGTATATGGTGAATTTATGGTTGTAATAAGATTGTTCATCCTATATATCTTTGTGTCATCATAACTCTATAATTTATAGTTCTATATAAATGTCAAAACCAATTTCGATAGTTTTGTTAAGCAATGGAGAAGCAGCTTCTGGCTTTTCAAAACCAATTTATATTTCTAGTCCAATAGGTTATTCTACTGTTTTGCAGGTAGAGGCTATGGCGTTAAAAGCAAGCTCTAAATTGGCGACTTTCCTCACTCATTAACGATATATGGTACTTCATGATCTAATTTCCTAATGATACCATATATATGTTACATACATTGAGAAGCTAATATGATTGCAGAAGGATTTGCTAATATCGGACATCTTCGATCAGTCTTGTATTTGGTTTAGCAATTTCCTGTTAACATCATAACTAAGATACATTACGATTTGTATGGTTGAGGAATCTACAGAGGATCCTCTTTGTAATATTCTTTAGTTTGTGCACAATTACAAGCTACTCCTTGGAATGAAAGACAATTTCGAATTCACTTTATTTACGAACAAGGAAGCTATAAGCAGTAGAACTTTGAATCTCCAATTCTCCATGTTCGGAGGAAAATTACCATCCAAAAATACGGAAAGAAAAGGGGGACTTTTTACTACCTTAATAATTAAGGCTTAATTTAATAAGCAGTTGAATATTTTCCATAAACATCTGTAAATAACAAATTTGATGTAACATGCAGAATTTTAAGTCTAATCAAATTTAAGTACACAGTTTAAAACGCTGACATAAGCAATTATAATTTGAAAGATAATTGTCATTAACACTAAAAAAATCAACATGAACTTCGTCCTTTGTTATTTATTTCACTAAGAAGGAGTACATAATGACATTTTTTGTGTGGAATGGCTTGTTCAAGGACATTTGGGGCCTCCTCTCTTGGTCTTCCAGTTGTTGTAGCAAGGGCAGAATTGCTTGTTCCCATATGTGCCTGGAGGGACGCACAAGCACTTGGCACAGCACTTTTGGCAGAAAAACAAACATGGTTTCTTGTATTGTGTGTTTGAGCATCTTGTGGTGCAATGAGGACCGCACTCTACAATGTTTATCACTTAATCAGCTTCAATAAAAATAATAAAAAATTAATCTACCTTTTTTTTCATTTTTCCCTATTTTTTTGGTTAAGAAGCATTTAATTTTTAGGAAATTACACGCAAAGTTACATTATAAAACTATAGTTTAGAAAGAGATAAAGTTTTTTATTTATTGCATAGGGGGACAAAATCTATCCACGTGGCAAGTAATGTCATATACCCTTTTTATTTTAATTGTAAATTGTCTTTACATTGTTCCCTTCTTCAAATTGTTCCCTAGATTTATGAGTGTTTTTTTCCTTATATGAAAACCATTGGGATTTTTAATTTTGGTTTTTTTATTGTAGTATTTTCTGAAAGTATTTGATTTTGAGATTTTGATGATTTGGAATTTGGATGCCTATATTTTGAAATTGATCTTACAAAAATGCTAAAAGTTTGAAATTAATCTTGCAGAATTGTAGAATTTTGAAACTGATCTTGAAAAAGTGTAAGAATATCAAAACTGATCTTGCAGAAGTGCAGTAATTTTGCAATTAATCTTGTAGAAGTGCAAAAAATTTGAAATTAATCTTGCGGAAGTGCAGAAAATTTTGAAACCGATCTAGCAAAAGTGCATGAATTGTGAAACTAATCTTGCATAAATTAGTTTTTACAGATCTAAAATCAATTTGGAGTTTTTTATTAATGGTGTAGTTTTGGACAAGTCTATTAGGGGCATAGCTGGGATTTTAACATTTTGGTTTGCTTGTTTTTTAGCTAGATTTGTTGGGGTTTGGGCTTTTGTCTCTACTTAAACTGATTCAAAACTAGTAAAATTGTATAAAATGTAATTTGTGTTTTTGTCTCTCTAGGTAAAGTTTCCTTAATATTTTAAATATTGCTAATACGATTGTAATGTATACATGCTTAATTAGTATCCTTACCTTGAGGTTGAAGGCTGCCTTCAGTGATTCCATTCTGAATTTCATAAGAGCAAGAGATAATTATAAACTTGAGATTTCATTTAATTAACAATCTAATACTGTAAAAAAAATGTATCTAAAACTGAGGCAGAAAAATCAGATAATTTAAAAAAGTTGCAGTCTGAAAATATATAAATTTCACCATGGTATGGTTGTTACTGCTTTGGGGCTGCGGTGCTGGAGCTTCAGTGCCAGTGGTATTAGCCTGCGACATTTTCAAGTATACTGTTAGAATTCAAGCAAAGGAATAATCTACATGCATGCACTCAATAATATTAGTTTTTTTTTTTTTTAATTTAAATTTAACACCCAATTTCTTTTCGAGTGTCTCGGCATATAATAATGTACATGCCTTCTTTTTTTCTGAATAAAACATTCTGCTTTGTTTTTACAATCCTACTGCAATGAAATTATCTCCGTTTCAAGTATACTGTTAGAATTCAAGCCAAGGAGCTAACGGCAGGTTAAGATGGTCAACATGCAAAGAATTTTCATCTGACTACAACTTGCAGATCTTGCTAGTAGAAAGCAGGCATGTTATACAAATTTATAATTTCTTTTTAATACAAGCGATATTCCTACTCTAAACTATATTAAGTGAGTTCAAATTTGAAATGCAGTGGGCCGACAACAACCCCACACTTGCATGACCAGGTGTATATATATGTGTGTGTATATACAATGATGCATATTTATCTCTAGAGGGAGAGAGATGAAAGATGGCTTACATGGTTCTCTACTGTTAGGGCAAAGAACAGTATAACAAGGAAGAACATCACAAAATTTAAAGCCCTTGCCATTGCCGGCTGTACCAGAAAAATAAAATTCTTGAACTCAAGAAGCAACTAGATAGAGAGATAGAGAAGAGTGAGAATTATATGTTTTCCTGAACTGTGGCCCTGTGGGTGGAGTTAGTCATATATATAGGGCTATTTATATACAAGAGAGAATTCTATGTATGCCTTTTGCATAGAAAGGGATGTGCGTGTGTCATATATATTGCCATGCATGCAAGTAAGTTCTAGGGATCAACATTATTTTTATGCAACTTTGTTGTTTTCGACATGTAAGACGCAGAAAGTCTAGACCACGTACTGACAGAAACGACCAACTCACCACTTACAGTTTATTAATTACTTTACATATAAAAAGGCCTTCTTTAAATATGAAAAACGCTTTGGTTATTACCCGAACAAAGACGAGGTAATTGCGTGTTCAAGTTTTGTAGTTGAGAATTATTGTGAGAACTAGCAAACACTATATGAGTCCAAGAAATGAGAAGAGACAAAAATAAAAAAATAAAAAAAAAATTGTCTTTGAATCCACGAGACATGTGATGAAAGTTGAGAACCACATGTAAGCAACAGATTGCAAGTTTTCTTTTCCATATAAGTTACCTAAAAAACTAGAACAAAAGTTTACTTAATTAATTAGAACTGCATGACAACTGTTAATATTAGTGAAAAACGCTTCAAGATATCAAGTTTTTGAAAGAAAAAAATAACTACATTTATTCTGATAGGATCTTGGATATATATCATGGATCTATATATGTTGCTTTCCTCAAGTTTAGTGATTCTTCTCATGCATGTGAATAATGGCATTGTGAAAGCGATAGGGTATATAGGATGCCACCTCACACATGTGCCCTCACATGTCCCTGCTACTGTTAGGCCGGTTTCTAATGGCCAACATATATACAACTGATGAAATTAACTGAATCGTTAGAGAGTGAAACATGCAAGAACATAAAACTATTATATATAACAACCATGCATGCACTCACCTCTCATACCCACTTCTCTGTTTGTCCTCACAGGAAAGCATTGCCAGTACCGTAGAGCCCTTTCGTTTGGTCTAACTTAACTCAATGCCCGTGACCAATTTTGTTTGCTCCCTCCCTATATCTTTTTCTTTCTGTTTTTTAATTAATTCTTGGAAATGTGTGTGTGTGTGTGAGCGAGAGAGAGAGCCTACATCAACCATATGGAAACTAGAGTTTATGTGTTGAAATCAGCTATGTTAGTTTGATCTCGTGAACCATTCATGTATGATAGTTATAATTGTTTTCGTTGCTTAGACAGCATCCAAGGAAAAAATCCACAAGAAAACCAAAAAAATGTTGCCAGGTGTTACACTATATGGTGTTGAAATCAGTTATGTTAGTTTGATCTCGTGAACCATTCATGTATGATAGTTATGAATTGTTGTCGTTGCTTAGACAGCATCCAAGGAAAAAATCCACAAGAAAACCAAAAAAATGTTGCCAGGTGTTACACCATATGATGTGCATTTAGTGATGAAGTCAGAAATTCTTGTGAAGATGAGTCTTTTCACAAATGTAAAAAAAGGCGGGTAATAATTACAAAACTATTAACCACATGATAACACTACTACAGTAAACAATTTTCGCTACAAACAAAAGTTCATCACATAAAGTCAATTTTCATGGCATAAACATTGGCTCGACGAAAACTTTGTCTCACAGACGTCGTCGCGCAAGGTTCTTTCCTTGACAAATAATGCGTTCGTCACCTCAAAGATAGGGGAACGAAGCGTACCGTAGCACCAAACTAAAGGGTACGTCAGCTTGTTGTCCCATTGAGTTTACAGCGACAACTAGTCGTTAGGTAAGACCATGGTCCGAAATGCCGATAATATCGGCGATATATCGCCGATATTATCGGTTTTTAGGGGAACCGATTTTTTTTTCAATATCCAAATGGTTTTCGGGATAATATCGGACCATGACTGCTCGGAGAAGAACGCCAGAGCTGTAGAAGCTCCGGCCGACTGTAAAACAGGACCCTAGACTCCGGTCTAGGTATGAAAATGAAATAGAAGACGAGATGAACGTTTTTATATATGAAGTTTGCCGTGAAACCGTCGGAGGTGTTCGGAAAGTGAGTCGACACGCACGGCCTCGCCGGAGTTCGCCGAGTTGCAGAGACGAGAAGGAGAGGGAGAAAGACGAGGTTGCTGATGATGATGGGTGTGCGTGTGTGTATGTGGGTCTCGGACCCTCGGTGCAGAGAGAAAAGAGAGAGACGACGGCGGCGACGAGGGAGAAGCAGAAGCCGATCTGCCGATGTGGGTCTATGTGCGTGTGTGTGGGAGTGGGAGAAGGATCGAGAGACCTTGGGTCTCTGTGTGTGTGTGTGTGTGTGGGAGAAGGATCGAGAGACGTGGGAGAAGGATCGAGAGACGTGGGAGATCCGTGTTTGTTGTGGCCCGTGGGAGAATGGAGAAGGGGGAGAAGGGAGCTCAGAGTCAGAGAAGAGAAGAGAGAAGGTTCGAGAGTCTGAGAGAGAGCTGTATGCGTGTGAGGTGAGTGTGCGTGGGTTGTGTGCGTGTGTGGTGTCATGTCGGTGTGTGTGTGTGGTTAGGTCATCTCATCTGAGATGCCTGACTGATTTCACAATATGTCAATAACGTTTTGCAGTTTCAGACCATGGACATCAAATAATACTGCTTTTATAATGAAACCGTGTCCGTGTGCCACTGTGAGTCCGTGATATTCTTTCACATGCAGAACAGTGTGTCATTGTCTATTATATTCTTTCACCTTATCAGAGGTGGAGTATCACTATCAGAGGCATTCAGAGCATTCGTTTCTTCTTCTTCCCTTACCATTTTCAAAGCCATTCTAGATCTATTCCAAAGCTTGAACACAAACGGTTCCATATTTAAGGTAAGTTTACAAACTTAAATTTATATTATTGTAATTTATACAACAACAAATAAATTTGTGTGGACTCGTATGTTAATTTTTTTAAGTAATTAATACCTGCATGTTAATTTTTGTAAGTAATTAAGTAATGTTAACAATTACATGTTAATTTTTTTAAGTAATTAAGTAATGTTGTATAATTATTCCCTAGGATAATTTTAATATGTTTAATGTTATTTATTATTTTATTTCCCTTACCATTTTCAAAGCCATTCCAGATCCATTCCAAAGCTTGAACACAAACGGTTCCATATTTAAGGTAAGTTTACAAACTTAAATTTATATTATTGTAATTTATACAACAACAAATAAATTTGTGTGGACTCGTATGTTAATTTTTTTAAGTAATTAATACTTGCATGTTAATTTTTGTAAGTAATTAAGTAATGTTAACAATTACATGTTAATTTTTTTTAAGTAATTAAGTAATGTTGTATAATTATTCCCTAGGATAATTTTAATATGTTTAATGTTATTTATTATTTTATTTCCCTTACCATTTTCAAAGCCATTCCAGATCCATTCCAAAGCTTGAACACAAACGGTTCCATATTTAAGGTAAGTTTACAAACTTAAATTTATATTATTGTAATTTATACAACAACAAATAAATTTGTGTGGACTCATATGTTAATTTTTTTAAGTAATTAATACTTGCATGTTAATTTTTGTAAGTAATTAAGTAATGTTAACAATTACATGTTAATTTTTTTAAGTAATTAAGTAATGTTGTATAATTATTCCCTAGGATAATTTTAATATGTTTAATGTTATTTATTATTTTATTAATATTAGGTTTTATTATCAAATTGGATTATTATTCATTAATATTAGGTTTTTTTTATTATCAAATTGGATTATTATTCATTAATATTAGGTTTTATTATCAAATTGGATTATTCTTCATTAAATTGGATTGTTCATTAAATTGGATTATTATCAAATTGGATTATTCATTAAATTGGATTATTATCAAATTGGATTATTATTCATCACCATGTTTTATATTAGGATTATTTTTTTATCAAATTGGATTATTATTCATTAATATTAGGTTTTATTATCAAATTGGATTATTATTCATTAATATTAGGTTTTTTTTATTATCAAATTGGATTATTATTCATTAATATTAGGTTTTATTATCAAATTGGATTATTCTTCATTAAATTGGATTATTATCAAATTGGATTATTATTCATCACCATGTTTTATATTAGGATTATTTTTTTATCAAATTGGATTATTATTCATTAATATTAGGTTTTTTTTAATTATCAAATTGGATTATTATTCATTAATATTGGGTTTTATTATCAAATTGGATTATTCTTCATTAAATTGGATTATTCATTAAATTGGATTATTCATTAAATTGGATTATTCATTAAATTGGATTATTATCAAATTGGATTATTCATTAAATTGGATTATTCATTAAATTGGATTATTATTCATTAATATTAGGTTTTATTATTCCATATTATTTGTATAATTACTTAAATTTTTACAATCATTTTCTTTACTTCGTATTTAATTCTTCTGTAGAATAACTTTATTATTTAGGTTCTCTTATTTTATCAAAAAATAATTGTCTAATTTTCATGAAAAATAAATATAGGTACGTTTAAGATGTCCAGTGGAGTTACTAAACGTGATCCAGCTTGGGAACATGGAGACCCAATAGACGGAAACAAACATGGCACAATTTGCAAATATTGTGGTCGAGTAATGAAGAGTGGCGGAGTGACACGACTTAAGTACCATCTTAGTGGATTAGATCCAGCAAAAAATGTCCAACGATGCGATAATGTCCCCCCAGAAGTGAAGGCATTCATCAGCACATTATTAAAAAATAAAAAACAGCAGAAGGAAAAGATAACACATGGAATGGAAAATATTCGAGCTGGGCTACGAGGAGAAGTCATTGGCCAAGCGGTTGACAGTGATGATGATGACGATGAGGACGAATGTGATGATGACATGGGACCTGAAGAACGACGCAGTTTGAAACAAGCATTACGTGCCTCCAAACAGTCAGCATGGGAAAGAGAACACCTTCATAAAATTCCTAATAGAGCACAAGGTTCCGGGACAAGTGGTGGTGCACAACTGAGATGGGGAGGCAGTCTTAGAGAATCACAACCAACACCACCAATAGCCCCAAGTTTATATAAGTCATCCAAAGCATGTCAAAATAGTGTTTGGAGTTATTTCACTTGAGGTAATGTGAAGGAGGGAATGGGGCGTCTAATTAGCAAGTTCTTTATCTATGAAAATGTCCCTGCTGAGAAAGCATCATCACAGCATTTCAAAAATATGGTAGTGGGATGTCAACAGGCCGGTGTTGGAGTACAACCTCCCACTCCCTATGAGATAAGAAACAAATATTTGGATATGGAGTATAAAGACATTGGCGAGTATGTTAACAAGTTGAGGTCAAAGTGGGAAACTAATGGTTGCACAATCATGTGTGACGGATGGACTGGCCCGACCAGATTGTCTATCATAAACTTCATGGTATACTCCAAGGGAAAGACAATTTTTTTGAAGTCTGTTGATGCTTCAGACCATATAAAGAACTACAAGTATATTTACAAATTATTGAGGGATGTAATCATGGAGGTGGGAGAGCATAATGTTGTCCAAGTCGTGACCGACAACGGTTCTGCATTTGTCAAAGCTGGAAAAAAGTTAATGAAGCATCATAATGTGTTTTGGACATCATGTGCAGCACATTGTATTGATCTCATGTTTGAGGCAATTGGGAAGAGAGAGAATGTTGCTACTGTGGTCAAAAGAGCTAGAACGATCACAAATTATATTTACAATCACGGTTGGTTGTTGGCAAAGATGCGTGAATTTTGCAAATGAGAAATTATTCGTCCAACTACCACTCGATTCGCCACCAACTATATTGCATTAGACAGCCTACTTAAGAAGAAAGCAGGGTTGAAGCAACTATTCACTAGTGACGATTGGGCCAACCACAATTTCAGCCGCTCAAATACAGGTCGTATCGTGGAAAGTATAGTGCTTGATCATGCTTTTTGGACTCAATCAGAACATGTGTGCCAAGTGTTTGAACCTCTTTACAAAGTTTTACGGATCGTTGACACAGAAGTGTATCCTACTATGGGGGCAGTATATGAGTTGATGCGTGCAGTGAAGGATGAATTGGAAAGAAAACATGGTGCAAGGTGGGTCATAAAGATAATTGAAGACCGATGGTATAAAACATTATACCACGATTTGCATGCAGCAGGTATAAATTATGTCATAATTTGCAATTCATTTCTTTAGTTGCATAAGTATTATTTCTCTTATTAGAGTATGTGTTTCTTTGAACAGCATATTATTTGAATCCTCGATACCAATACAGACCCGGTGTTGGAGATGATGGTACCCTTATACGTGATGTACATAATGTATACTTTAAATTAGACCCTGCATCACCAACAATTGGCCAATTTGGAAATGAGGTACACAATTACTTAAATTATAATAATTACTTTGTTGTATTAAACTAACACGATTTATTGAATTCAGCTAACATGGTTTAAAGATGCAAGAAGAACTTTTGGAGAACCAACATCAATTGATGCTCGAACAACAATGTCTCCTAGTGAGTGTAAACATATTTCACTATAAGTTTATAATAGAATTTGTTCGAGTTATTAGGCTTATCAACATTGTTTTTCATTGTAGCTGAATGGTGGATCATGTATGGGACCGATGCACCAACTGTGAGAAAGTTAGCAATCAAAGTATTATCACAAACAACTTCCTCATCTGCTTGTGAAAGAAATTGGAGCACATTTGCACTCATACACACAAAGCAAAGAAATAGATTGGCTCATAGTAGGTTGGAAAAATTAGTTTATTGCTACTACAACATGAAGCTTCAAATTCGAGATAAGGAAGCAGAAATAGATCATGTCGACCGTGGTGACCCACTAGATGTGTTTGATATTGTTGGTGAAGATGATGATACAGAGGGTAACCAACTTTATCAATGGATTAGACCTCTTCATTTAGATGATGATGAAGGCAACCCAGCTCCCAGAGTTGCTGAAGAAGCACGTAATTAAGGGATAAATGTAGAAAGAGTATTAGAGGAGAAGGTGGGATCTAGCAGCACTGACTCTTTGGAAGAACTTTTGCGCCCAAGACCAAGAAACACTGGAATTCCACCTTCTTCCAATCCTACACAACCACAACATCGTGCTGATACTAATGATAGCTCTAGTACAAGATCAGGAGACTCACCTACCACCGGAGGTGGGAATGATGAAGGATACAGTGGAGCTGGAGGTAGTGGAGCTGGAGGTAGTGGTGGTGGATATGGAAACTATTATGGACCACCTCCTGGATTTATGACCCCCTTCACTGGTGAGGCAAACTTCACGCATGCAACACAGGATGATGACCATGGCAGTAGGCGGGCAGGACCAGGAATTGGTGCCATAGGGAAGGACTATACGCGTAGAGAAAGAGACAAGGGGATTTTGTCAAGTCAAGAAGATGACTCGTTATCTAGAACTTCGGACTCTGTTGGAGTGGGAAGTAGTAACTATGGTTATACTCATAACCAACCATTTCCCTACCCTTCATATCCCATTCTAGTTGGGATGGAATCGAGCGACTCATGGAAACAATCCCAGACTCAATCTTCAAATGATTTTGCTTATGGACAACGTCAACCAATCTCGGATCCATATGGGTGGCATGTTAACAATTACATGCAAAACTATTTTGGGGATTTATCATTTGATAACTACTCTTCACAATACACTCACTCTACACATAGAGATGATGAAGATAGTGAAAAATTTGAACCTCATAGGAACTCTATGTGGTACTAAAGTGTAAAATATTGTACTAATTCATTATATATAAATGATTATGGTGTGTTTAGACTTCTTTCATTAATTACTACATATTTTCTACACTCACAATGTTTGTCAGCTCGCTATATAATGAACTTGATAATGTTAAATCCATCATGCAATGCATTTCCTTCCAATTTTTTGTGATAAACTAATAGATAATTGAC
Source organism: Malus fusca (assembly GCA_035220775.1). NCBI lineage: Eukaryota > Viridiplantae > Streptophyta > Magnoliopsida > Rosales > Rosaceae > Malus > Malus fusca. The sequence goes on along the minus strand of CM069072.1, from coordinate 9,024,712 downwards.
TAAATAAACATCCTGCAAAGTTTCAATAAAAATTTCCAAGTTTTTCTTACAATTTCCGTGGTTTCCATGTAATTTTATATTTCCGATATTACCGATATTTAATACCTTGGGTAAGACTCAGTGTGACAAATTTTTTCATTGAGTAAACAAGGATGCTACGAAATTTGTCCCATAAAATTTGGATTTCAAGTATTTTAATATTTTTGAATTATGAAATTTTCATTGTTCAAGCACTGCGCGACGAAAAGCTTCCTTTTTAATCATATGCAACGAAGGTCTTTCGTCGAACAAAGGTAGTTTTTTTTTTAATTTGTTTTCCTTTATTTATGATTTTATTAAATTACATATTTTAATTTTCTTTTTTTGTAATTATTTTAATTAAAATAAACAATAATTAAAAACAAAAAAAAAATTATTTGTTTATAATATATATGAAAATGTATGTACATGCCGAAATATTTCTATAATACCCGAATATAACAAAAAATACCAAAAAAGGTCGTCAAGGTCTGCTGGGTTAGACTGCTAGGTGGACCAACTACGAAACAATTTTATAATACCAACAATTCTACTACTGCGTCTCCGATTTTGACTTCGTTTGTCTTTCGTACTTACTTTTTACGCCCCTTTTCTTTTAACTTGAATATGATCTTTAAGCACCTTGGTTTGAGAACTCATGCCTTCCTCTTCAGTTTGTTTTTTTTTCTGACCACGGTTACCACCTAGGGGTGGTCACAGGCCGGGCTGAGCCCAAATTTGAAGGATGGACTGGATTCGTTTTAAAATGCAACGGGACAGGCGGGGCCGGTTATAGGAAATTTGAGTTTTGAAACCGGACCTAACTCAACCCATTTAAAACGGGCCGAATCGGGACTGGTCCACGGGTCCAATCCCTTTTTTTTTCCAGAACAGTTGGATTCAATCAACAGCTTCATCAAACAGTCGAATTCAACAATTAACACATTCTCTAATTATCAAAATCACAAAAACGCAATATTGTGGATACACAATTTCATCAATCAGTTAAAAACAAATAAAATTTCCAAATTTTTTTATCACAAAAAGTGTTCTTCCTCAACATCGCAATAATGAACACACATGCTGATAAACATGCCAGTATTAAGCCACCCCAATATTTGCCCACCAATCCCCAATGCCCTAAATCTGAAAATTCTCATAATTCCAATCTCATTAAAAACAAAATGCAAAGCTTCAAAATTAGAAAACTAATAAGTCAATTCCATCATCAGACAACTAGAAATTATTAGGTCCACACCCCCAAAATTCCTATATCTAAAACCCCTAAATCCTAAATCTCTAACAATCAATACCTTAAAATTGAAGACTTCGAACATAATAGCAGAGTGGTGGTCAGATTTAAGAAGATATGATGGTGGTGGTCGGAGTGAGGAGAGAGAAAGACCTCGGATACACAATTTCATCAATCAGTTAAAAACAAATAAAATTTCCAAATTTTTTTATCACAAAAAGTGTTCTTCCTCAACACCACAACAGTGAACACACATACTGATAAACATGTTAGTACTAAGCCACCCCAATATTTACCCACCAATCCCTAATGCCCTAAATCTAAAAATTCTCATAATTCCAATCTCATTTAAAAACAAACAAAAAAAAACAAAAACAAAAACAAAATGCAAAGCTTCAAAATTAGAAAACTAATCAATCAATTCCATCATCAGACAACTAGAAATTATTAGGTCCACACCCCCAAAATTCCTATATCTAAAAAACCCTAAATCCTAAATCTCTAACAATCAATACCTTAAAATTGAAGACTTCGAACAGAATAGCAGAGTGGTGGTCGGATTTAAGAAGATATGATGGTGGTGGTCGGAGTGGGGAGAGAGAAAGACCTTAAAGTCGTGTCTCAAGTTGGGTAAATTTGAGGATAGAGTCGACAGAGGAGTGACCAAGAGACGAGGGACGGACAAAAGGAGTACTGCGCAGCCACTGCCATTGCGAATTCGAGTCAAGAGATAAATTCGATACTTCGATTTGAGTCTTTGAGGAATCAAGAAAGGCGGAGAGACTCAGAGAGAATGAAAACGGTGGAGAGGGAGTGATCTAATGTTTAAGAAATACATGGTGAAGATTTAATCTCATATAATGGACAATTGAATCGGTCTGGGCCCGGGGCCCATTTTCTCATTTATTGGGATCCACCCCACCCCACCCCACCCCATTTTGAGTTTACAATATTTGGACCTGCCCTGTACCCGCCCCGAACTGCATGGACCATCCCCCCCCCAACCCGCAGGTACAAGGCCCGTTTGCCCACCGTTATTACCACCACCTAAAGAGTTGAGCTTCGTATCCTAGGATTTCAAAGCCCGGGATAGAAGTTGGGTACCTTCCTCCAACATCACCGCCTTGCCAATTAAATCTAAAACTTTTATCGAAAACTGAGCTCTTTTGGACAAGGTAGAATTTTCGGCGTGTTTGCCCACTTATTTCCCTCCAGTGTAAAAAACAATGTCGGATTTGGCGGTTTGAAGCCACCTTTACAGGATGTAATGTTCCGGTAACAACTCTATTTGTTCCATTCTCAAATCGACCAATATATGTCAACAAGGAAGTCCCCAAAACTTCATCTCTTTGCAGCTGCATTTAGCATATCCCGAGATCGTATCAACCACCAACCTCTTCATCTTTGTCACCTTGCAGCACTCTCAAGTACTTTGTACAATGCCTTATTGCCATCCCACCACTGCTCCCTCAAGAAACAAGTCGAACTCTTCAATTCCTCACTTAAAAAATTTCGAACATAAATCGTGTGTACAATTTGGCCAGTTTAGTTTCCATTGAGGTGCAAAGCTGCAATGGAGGGGCACGATTTTAATCATTAAGGTCACCAACCTCCTCTTTCTGACGTTGCCGTCTAAGAGCTCGATTTAATGGAATGATGAATTCAATCAAAGAGTGCTTCATATGCACATATGCTTGAAAAAAGAATGACAACTCTCGGCACGTTGACTACTTGACATTTCGACTAAAAAGCATGCTTACAAAATGCTGAAACCTTGCACGCAACTTATAAATGTTCTTAAGCCACGTTTTATGAACCAGTTCATGTTCTTCTACCAACACCTTCCACCTTGCCTCAAATTCTTCTTTGCTTTCGATATCTCATATGCAAGCATGCAAATCCTTGAAAACGTCCTCAACCCAACCCTTGTCATTTAACTTATTAATAATATGTCATATGCAGTACCGATTAAAGGTGGTTGGTAGTTTGCTGACATTAGCCTTTGCCATAACTCCATCTTGATCTATAGTTATGACATTTGGCGACTCACTCAGTTGAGATTTAAGCATTTCTTCAAACAACCACTTAAAGATCGTGGTTTTTTCATTTTTCAAGAATGCACAACCCAATACCATGGTTTAACCGTGGTTATTAACTCCTAACAAAGGAGCAAACATTATCCTGTGCACATTGGTATTGCAAGTGGTGTCAAACACAATCACATCACCAAAATGGCAATAAACACGTCATGACTTAGCATCCGCCCAAAATGAATTCTTAAGTGTCCCGCCTTCATCAATCTCTATCTTGAAATAAAATGAATCATTTTTCTCTTTCTCATCCTCAAAATGCTCTTTCAACATTTTCGCATTATGCCTGATTAGATGAGTTCGCAGTTGTTGTTCAACGTTATACATATTCTTGGGGGTGCAACCAATATTTCTAATTCCTCCATTTTGCACCTCCAATCATCACCTTCATTGCCTCTAAAACTCAACGAAATGATCTAAATAAGTGTGATGCACTTGACATAGGGTGCTTGTGTCAATCATTGAAAACTATTACACCAAATGTTTCACAACCAATTCCCTTATTCAGCGCAAGTTTCGCCTTTGCACTCAGTTCTAGCATCTCCCCTTCTACCTTTCATATTGGGTATGGGATTAGCATCCACCCTCTTCTTGCCTTGTTTCTAACAAACAATTTCATAACCAACTTTCACCGTACCTGGACTTTTTACTACTATACTCATGAATCTCAAACCCCGCTACAAGTGCATAATTGTTGTAAAAAGCATACCCTTCATCCAATGACTCAAACTCCATTTTTAATTTCAATTTCAACTCATCATCTACCATTAGAAAAACTAATTCAACCCTCCCTACACCACATTGATCTCCCACATCTACATCCTCTTTTTCCATCACAATTTCGTCTGTTTCTAACTCATCCCCATCGAATTACACTTCTATGTCTACCTACTACCAATCTACACCATTTATCACAACCCAGCACAAGTTTTGCACATATGTATCTAAAATCCAATTTCACGATTTCGACCAAGTAAAATCCCAGAATTATACAAACCGAAATGGAATGGAAATTGATTATACCAGAGGTTCTAAAATTCTTCAAAGAGTCACCTTCACAATCTTGGTTTCTTCACAGCTTCTGGATGAACCACCATTGTCAACTTCAACACAAGCACAGTTTCACATGAAATCGAACCTTGACACTCTTCACCACCTCCCTCTCTCTGCCTCTCTTTCTTGACGAAGACAACCCTAATCTCTCCCTCTCTCAATGACAAAAAAAAAATTAAAAATTAAAAAAGAAAAAAAATCCAGTAAACCAAAAGAATTAAAGGTATAAGATTACCAGGTCACTGCCGCAATGCAATTTCAATCCAGCTAAAATTGGTTCTTCAGCTCAGCTCCCTCTCAGCCTCTCAGCCTCTTTTTCCCTCTTCAGCGCACCAATATTACCTCAACTACCCGCCTTCTCTCTGGCAACAAGATGCCTAATGAAGAAAAAAAAATTAAAGGTATAACATGATTGGGTCACAATCGCAACGCAACTTCAATCCACCTGAAATACAATCCTCACCCCAGCTCACACTCTGCGTCTCTTTCCCTCTTAAACATGTGAACTCTCAGCCCCCCCCCCCCTTTTTCTCTCCAAATAAAAGATACCTAGTGAAGAAAATAATTAAAAATAATTTAATTCCAATATATCACATCAATTGAGTTCTACCGTGAGCTCAACAAATCAAGACCGTCTGATTCCCGTCTGCACGCAAGGTCTGCACCTCAGAAATGCCCAAAGGTCCATATAGATTCATTGAGTTCATTTTGGACTTTTCAAATTGGGTGGACAAGTCCATTAAATTTTGACTTTAAAACATAAAAGAGCATATCTAATGGAGATCCCAAATATTAATCTGATGGCTGACGTGGTTGATCGCCGTCTAACACCTAGGCGGCCGCCTAGGCTGATTTTTAGAACACTCATATGTATCACAAGCACGAAAGTCAACGACAGGTCAATAATTACCTTAAGAGGCATTTTTGTCATTTCACAATTTCAAAAAATAAAATACACTTAAAATTGGAGATTTAACCACACGTCCGGCCATCTTTTGATCTAGAGCATAGTAAGCTTTTCGCACAAGGAAACAAAACAAGAATAAATGTTGGTCGGCATCAACTCAGTTTTATGCAGCAATCATAGACTTGAGACGTGTGGGTTTTGCTTCTTTACAAAAGTACTGGTCTTCACTTGAGATCTGCAACTTAGGCAGAACATGAAGCTTCCAAGTGTAAAACCATTTCGTAACGTTTCTGTCTGCTTTTCAGTTAGCTCTCTCTGCCGGCTGAATTGTGACCTAACTAAGCCCAACAATAGCTCTGTCACTCGATGTTAGTGCAATGGAAATTCTCCCCCGCACATTTTTATTCTCGACCGAACCGTTCACACCTGTTATCAATTATCCAGGTATGGGCGTATGGGCGTATGGGCGTCGGCCCGTGACTTGCAACTGCAGGTGATGACCCCACTGAAAGGAGACAAGCAGTGTTATAGCTCAATTCATCCCAGTTGAACCGTCCACACCTGTTATCAATTATCTTAGGTCAGAATCAACCAACAGCACACTTCCGATCGCCTGAGACTTGAATCACGTCAATTACGCAACAGAGCAGACATTTTAGACGAAACAGATTAATTAACTATAACAAATTTAAAAAATTACTTGGTTTTCATTTACCAAAAAAAAACCTTCATCCTACAATCCTTCAAAATTGAATCGGATATGTTGCCTGTACGGTCCTAAACAAATCGATGAACAGCAAAATTGGTTTACGTGGGAGAACAAAATTTCAGGTTAGGTTAAAACAATGCAGTTAGGTGTTAACTGGCAGCAGCAAGACTGGTTACATGTCACGCTCTGTAGCATACAAGAACTGAATCGTGGCAGAGACGCCAATACTCTTTGTAGGAGATTAGCATCCACGGAAATGTTGGAAGATCAGTTCCAATTGAAGATGGAATCCTGGAATCAATTTATTAAAAATTTAAAATTAAAACAGCCATGAAAACGATCAAATTTGAATTCAATTTTCAACTCACCGTCTGCCAGTGAGGACTCCATAAGCTGCAGTGGCAACCAATGTCCGAGGTTTCCCAGAAAGAACCTTGTTGTAGTGAGGCATGACTATTTGTCCTGGTATATATATTCCATCAATATAGTTACGAGAAAAGCCAAGACCGAGTAATTAATATGTGAAACTTTCAGACTTGAGATACAGTAGACTACAGAAATATCACTAATGCACTAAACAAAGATCAAGCTCTCACCTACAGTCAAGAAGTTACTATGAAGAAATGAAACCACCACAGATGATTTTTCTCCGGTGAGGCCCTTTCCGGGCTGCAGTTTCTCTGACGGTGAATTAATATCCCTAGGAGAATCAATTCCACCACTCCAAACAGATACAATTTCAAACCATATCCCAGATGGAAATCTTCTCGGCCTCACCAACCAAAGGAAAATTTTGATATATGGTGTGGCATGAATGAAAGATATAGTGACTTCAATCAGTATACACATAAGGCTGATAGTTGTGTTCATAATGGTAAAAAAGATGTAGAAAACAGAAGTTGTCGGTAATAGAAGTAGGAGTGGTGTGAACAGAAGAGATCCAACGATGTGTTGCTTGACAGTGTAGTCATAGCTATCTAATCTCTGACGAAGAGGATTCCACTTTCGGCCCCTGAAAAACATCCAGTAAGTACATGAGCACCTAGATGTAGTAAAACAGCAAAACAATTACTGATAAAGGACATATTTTACTTATACCTTCACCAGCAATATACAATTGAAATTCTAAATTTATAATTGAATTGTGGCCAGGTGCGCAATAAAAAGGGAGCTTTTCTCAGAAAATAGCAATTTAAGTCAATTAATTATAACAAAATTAACTACAATACAATATAGACAAGCATGTCTTGTATGGGCGTACACTGTATATTATTTATACATACAGACGTTATTACATACATATATGAGTATATCAACAGATAAATAGATATAAAAAGCACAGCAATCTCTTCTAGAAACAGGATGTTATGCATACTTATATTATAAAGGGAAACATACAAGAAGTTAGTGGATCCAAAGATTTAACATTTTAGCTTTCACGAACATGACTCTGCTACAGGAACCAAGAGGTGATATTAATAAAGTGACTGCAGTTTTGAGTGCACGCTAGTTGTTAGGTCAATATGTCTTAATAAAGTGCAAACTGAGTAAAGCGCCTAAATGCAATGCACTTGAAAGTAACATGCTGTCGGACTGATGCACTGTGGTAAAATTTGACTGCATACATAAAAACATATATTATGCTTCAAAGCACACTTGTTACGGGGTTTCCAATTTCATTTTTTAGCATTATGGGCATTCTTATTGCAGATGGCAGCTGCATATATGGTAAATCTAATACTACTGTACAATCAAATCCCCATATAAAAGCACAGTAGCAACTAGCTAGACAAATAAAAAGGCCAAGGTTAAACCAACGAGTAAAGTTCCATAACGACAGTAATCAGGAACAGAAGTGCCTCTTTATTGGAAGGTTGGCCAATAGCAGAACCAGGTCAAGTCACACTTTCCCTGTAGTTTAGCCTGCTTTCCACATAAATCCCTGTGCTTCTAAATATTTTCAATTTCATGCCTATCCCTTTGCTACATTTGCAAATTGAGGACAAAACAACTGCATCTAATAAATTAACGGAGTGGTGATGTGGTATATGTCTCAAAACATACCTATCATATAATTTTCACGTTGCCAGACTGATCTACATTTAGTCCTGGATTGCAAATGTAATCAAAATACCAGGGTTCAATTAAAACATATTTAAAGTACAGGGAATTGGAAAATGGGCAAAACTGCAGGAACTACAAGTGTAATTTGACTGAAGAACTATGTATTAAAGACCTACAAGTCCAACCAGCAGGTTCTGAATAAGCATATGACATGTCTTAAGGGATAGAAAATAGGTTGGCTAGAAAAATGACCCTATCGCATGTATACAATAAGCAAAAAAAGTAAAAACATCCTGTATTTAGTTACTGCAGCTGGTGTCGTGTGAAGTTTTAAAAACTGAAAAAGGAAGAACAAGACATCACAAAATAATACCTGAAAAGGCGCCACAGAGCTGCTAATGCCTGTATCTGAGTTGAATATAAAAGCGATATCAACCAATGAAGAGTAGACACATGCAACGTTGCTAGAGCAATCAAGTCGATTATCAAAGCAGCAGGTATAGTCACCCCAAAAATGATTCCTGATATGGCAAGTCCTCTAATGAAATAAAGAAAGTGGGACACCAAAAAGATCCAAATGGTAGACCAAATCTGGATAGCAGTTAAAGAAATCATCCCAAGAACTTCTGCCAATTCATTGTTTAACTTAAAACCTGCAGGTACCCCCATCAACCACACACAGCCTGAGCGCAATAACTCATTTGTAATGTCACTGGAAAATTTTAATATCCATATGCAAGCAGATTCTGCATGATACAACAGTACCAAACCAAACAAGTTTCCCAGAAGTACATCAACAGCTAAACTTGACCACATGGAATGCTTATGCAATGCAGCTTTCTCCGCGTATTCCACACTTGATAGCGACCTTTCAAATCCAGAATAAGGTGATGAAATAATTGCAGTTTATTCAGGAAAGAAATAAGAGGAGCCTACTACCACAACAACAACGAAGTCTTATCCTACTAAGTGAAGTTAGCTATATGAATCCTAGAATACCACCACGCTTGGTTTTGCGCCAAGTCATCCTTTAGCTCCATGTCTTTTCTTAAGACATGGCGATGGAACTACCAGAAAGAAAGAAAGAAATGGTGACGGAACACAAGAATGGTGACGGAACAATACGAAACAGATTCATCAGTAAATGTCTATTGGATATAAAAGGTTACATGTAACACAAGAGAAGATGAAAGGGTTATTGTCAATGCAGTAAAGTAGTTGATGGAAGAGATCAGGTAAACGGGTCAATCATGGTCTTAAACAAACCTAAATCTCAGCCTACAAGTACAGATAAAAAACCCTGAACACTTGCAGGGTAGAAAATTTATAAATAGGAAAATTTTCTTATAAACCAAACTGAAGCGAAATCTAATAACATGTTTGGATTTATAAATTTTATCCAAAATTAGAATGCAAATGAAAGGGAATTTAATGCCCAACTTATCAGTCAGACAACTCCACAGGATTCAAAACATATTCCATATTTGTAGTTAAAATTTTCATCTTACCTCATTCCATTATATTGAAGAAAGATTGGCCAATACAAGATCTGAGAACCACGGATTCTGATATTTATCTTTGAGCTGCTGAATACCTTTACTAATATAAGGTTTATACATGAGTCCGATGCATAATTCAGAAGGCTATAGAGAAACTGAAGAACGACATAGAATAAAGTGGATAATGAAGCCACAGACATGGCGAATAGTTGCCATGCGAAGCCCAGAAACCTGAAAAGCCACAGAATAGCCATTTAAATACTGCAGATAATGCCGGGCATAAAAAGGAAAAGTAGTTGAGAGGCTGAATGTGTGAATAGATACATGTAAACAGTAGAAAAGCACACAAAAGACGTCTTGGGACCTATGCATTTTTCAAAAACAATTTCAGCGGTAGCGGAGCTATTAATTGCCAGAATGACTGTATCCTGCATTTAAACAATATAAATAGCGTATCAGTGTATTAACAAAGAAAAGTCCCAATCTACAAAAGAATTCTTACAAAACTATTACCAAATCAAGGAGTGGTTGCTTTTGGTGAAGTTCATCAACCCATTTGGGTTTTCTCATAGGCGCACTCACTTGCTCAAATGAATTCCAAGGATGTAATGAGAAATGGTGGGCACCATAGGTAGGAGTCTCATATAATATTAGCTAAATTTGATCAAATCAAAAACAGGATATTAATCACCAAAAAATAAACATGATGATCAACTATAAAAGATAACAGTTAAATAAAGTCCGACACATGCCATTGAAGCATTCATGACTTACATACGTGGACATCACATCGAGACACGACCTTCCCATTCCAGTGAACGTGATGCAGTTTAGGAATCCAAGTAATGTCCTTTCCAATATGTTCTTGAGGATCACATAACATCCGAATCCAATAACCATTTCCCTCGAAATTTTCCCTACATTGTCCTACTGATCCACTGAGCTTGTGGCACCCACAAGAAGAATGAGATTGATCTTCTTCTATTTGGTCCTCAAAAATTTGACCCAATACACACATCATAGACTTATCCTGAAGCAACACAGGCATCCTTCCATTCGTGTCGCGAAGAATTCCCTGAAAACAATATATGATTTCAATGTACCAATTTCCCAAACCCTACAAAATAAGCAAAAATTCATTGCATCCCAAAATCCAATCAACAAAGAAGCGGATTGAAACCGAGCCACATAAATTGCAGATATAAATTATCGAAATCTGATTAGCATTGATTATTTGAAGACGTTTATGTACCTGGAGGGTTGATTGGATACCAGAAAGCGCAAGCTCAGTGCACGCGAAAGCGACGACGACGTCGAGAGAAGACGGAGAGGAAGAAACGAACCAACCAAGCAAGAAATTGGAGGATGATGACGATGGTTTCCTCAATGATAGTTGCTTTGGCCACCAAACCCTACATCTCCTTCCCATCATCGTTGTGAGTATGGTTGCTGATTTCTTGGAGAATGGGAGACAACACAGGGATGTGGGTGGAGATGCAGACGAAGTGACCAAGACGCTGTATTTCAATATTGATTCTAAAAATAATAAAAACACAAAACAAAATTAGAGGTAACTTTTTTTGGTAAAATAATAAAAACACAAAGCAAAATTAGTGGAAATTTCTTTTGTTTTTTGTTTTGTTTTTATTTCTCATTTGACAATGGTTGTCTAGAGAAAAAAAAATGGTTGTTTGGAAGTGTTTTTAAAATGATTAAAATTACTTTTCGTGAAATCGTTTTTAGGTTTTACTTGCATTTTTACTAAGTATTGATTCCAAAAATATTTCTATCAAAAACGTTTTCAGTTATTTCAAAAGAACTTCCAAACATACTCGTAATTATTCAAGCGCTTCTAGTAAAACTTGTAAAAGTACTTTCATTATAATCACGTTGAAGTCCTATTAAAAATTCAAGTGCCTCATGAAGAAGCATTGATATGTGTTTATCTAACAAGTGTTTTGATAACCCTGAAATGCTTATAACTTTGTTTTAGTCAATCATTTAATGCTATGTTCTAAATTATTTACCCCTTAATGTAAATACATTGTTTTATTTCAATAAAGAAAAAGTGTTGTTAAACTGATTTAGGCTTAAGTATAAAGTGTCCTTTGTTATGTGGTATTGTGCTCTCTCATTTGTATCCAATTTTGAGTTCCTTTCTGGATAGTTCGGATTAATCTAAACTATACTAGCATTTGTCTACGCACTTTGTGTGTATGAACACATTTTTTTAGAAAATGAGAAGGAGAGAGGGAGAAAGAGAGAACGGGAGGAGTGGGAGGTTTTTGTTTTTGGTTTTTTTTTTTTAATATTGGAGGTATTTTAACATCACCGGTAGGTGAGGCTTCAATAAAAAACAGTAAAATTTGGACCTGTGAAATTACATTATTGCCCATCATTTTTTTTTTGTGAGAGAAGACTAATTTATCTTTTCATCCCATTTTGGTTGACAAAGAGGGTTTCATTAATTAGTAGAGATATTAATATAACCCTCTTTATCAATCAAGAGAGGGTAAAAAGATTATTTAGTATTCTATCACAACAACAAAAATTAAAGGCAATAATGTAATTTCACAAAACAAAAGTTTGCTAGTTTTTTGTTTAAGCAACAATTATAAGTGATTTTAACATCTCTATTTTTTTTTAAATTAAAAATTAAAAATAAACTTCTCTCTCTCCCCACTCTCACATTCTCCCTCACTCTCTTCCTCTCTTCTTCAATTTTAAAAACAAAAACAAAACATTTCACACACAAGTTGTGCGGCCATATACTAGTTTGATGTAAAAAGAAAAAGAAATCTCCATGAGTTATCCTTTTTCATATTTTGTTTAATTTTAAGCTTCTTATTATATTTTTACGGTCTGATGATATTTCTATTCACTTATAACTGAGAGGTCATAGGTTTGAATCTCAAAAATAACGAGTTCGATATTTAATTTATTTCTCCACTCCTTAACGTAAATATATTGTATACAATGGCGTAGCCACCCACAAGGCTAAGGTGGGCTCAGGGAGGTTTTCTGTAAGAGTAGTACTATCTATGCACTCATTTTTACTTCTCGTATACCATTCTCAATTTTCGGTTGTTCGAATCAAATGAGTTGGAGATGATCATTGACAGATAATTAATAAGGCTGTGTTAGAAGTAAAAATGTGTTTGTGAATAGAACTATTCTTTTGTAAAATCATGTTTATAACTTACTCAATTTCAATAGAGATTATTATTTAATGTATATTTTATAGAGGATAGGTAATAAATAATACGTTTTATGCTAAAAATTATAAATTAGCTCTATCTCCAGTCCCTCTTTATCATATTCTTTAAAGAAAAAGACCATTTACCCTATGTAATTTAGCCTTTGTGCTTCTTACTCAAGAAAAGAAAAATAATTTCTTTAAATCCACAATTAAATCCTTATCTGCGCAATTCCTTAATTTCCGTTGCGATTTTTCAATAAATGTCACCTTTGGTACTTTCTTAATCTCTATATTTACTTATTCTTGATTTAATTAGTAGGTTAATTATTTATATGGTCCATGAATTTATCGGTTAGGGTTATGATTTTGAGAATAGTTTATATTATATTGTTGTTCTTTTATATTGATTATTATATAAGTTTATATAAACAAAAAATAAACATTCAATTAGCCCACCCAAAGAAAAAATTCTGGCTCCGCCCTTGATTGTATAAAAAAAATACTTCTCACTTTATTACACCTAGTTGCAATATTATATATACTAAAAGCCGATTGAGCCCAGGCACTATTTAGAAATAGTGAAAGGGTAGAAATGCCCTTGATTTGTTTGGGGTTTTAGCGCTGTTGACTTGGCTTTGTACAGTGGAATGTCATTTTTCCCCCCGCTAGGTGGTGTTTTCAGCTGGCCGAAAAGCCCTTGGCATTTTTTATGGTTTATGATTGTGTCATGTGTTGCAGGGAGAATGTGAGAATTGATTGTGCCACGTGTTGGTCTTCATGTTGTGTTCTTTTTGGACTTTATTTTGGTTTCTTTTCGTTTTGTTTGCTTTCTTATTCCCGTTCCCACTTCTCTGTCGCTCTCCGTTTGTTTTTCATTTTGTTCTCTACTGTCTACTGCCCTTTGTCGCGCTTTTGTGTTTTCGTCTTCTCAGTCGTGCTTTTCTCACTTCATAATTGTTTCCTTCGTTGGACAACTCTGTGGTACGTGATTTTCTTTGCATTTTTATCTTCATTTGTAGATTTTTGTGTTAGTTTGCAAAACGGATTTTTTTTTGTTGTGTTTAGAGAGATCTGAACTTTGTTGGTTTTTGGGTTCGTGGTTTAAATTTTTTGATGTTTGTTTGGGTTATTTTTGCGTTTTAAGCTCTATGAGGAGTCGCAGCCTGTAGGGAGATAGGTCTCGGTTTCAGTTTTTGAACCAGGGAAGAAAATGGAAAATTTAGACAGGGGTTTGTCAAAAATTAAGAAATCAAATAAGCTTTCAGGGGTTTCAGGTTGTATTTCTTAATGACCATGTCTTGTACTCATAATCGGCAACATCATCTATGGCTGCTTGCTAGAGGTTTTCAAAAGGTTAGAGCGAGAGAGAGAGTTTGGTTATTCTGTTAGGGGGTCACAGGAAGATGAGAGACTAAACTGGGAAGAGATAGAAATGATTTTTGTGTTTTTTTGTTTGATTGTCTAAATTGAGAAATCAAAGAGGCTTTCATGGGTTTTAGGTTATATTTCTTAATGACCATGTCTTTTACTCATTATCGGCAACATTATCCATGGCTGCTTGCTAGAGGTTTTCAGAAAGTTAGAGAGAGAGAGAGAGAGACTTTGGTTATTCTGTTATGCTCTCTTAATTTTATTATGTAATTTGCTTCTGTGATACGATGATCTCTTAACTTGCTTTTGCAGATCTTCTTTGGTTCCTATGCTAGCTATGTGTGTCTCCCATATCCAAATAATTTAGTTGAAAATCATTAATACACATGGAAATCTGAAAGGGTTTTGGTCTTTGGATGGGTTTAAAATGTTTCTTGGTGATTGGCTGTATTGCTGTCAAATATTTGTTGGATAGTTTGGAATGGAGAAGCTGGTTGATTTAGAGAAATTGAATACACATGGAACTTTGAAAGAGTTTAGGTCTTTGGATTGGTTTAAACTACTTTCTTGACAATCAAGAGTATTGTGGGGAACTTTTGGTGTTCCATTGAACAATTTTTGTCATATTTTATCAATGTAAATGACACAATATTTCTTAACATTTTTTGCATGTAAATGGCCCAACGTTTCATAATCTTTTGCATATAAGTACTGTTGTCAATGTTAAAACCAGGGTATCCCATTGTTTTCATGAAAATTGTCTGTTATTTGCCGGTGTGATAGGAGGGAACTGCAATCCACCTATGTGTTTTGCGTTGTATATTGCATTTGAAGGTGTTCAATTTATGCAATTCTTATGTAGCTATCGAATAGGTGCCATCTACATCTTTTGTTTGAATTTTTTTCCCCTTTTTCTACATCTTTTGCTTTAAAATTTTCCCTTTTTTGGCCATCATGTTAGCTGTTTTGGTTATGTGTTTGGGTTGTTATTTTCTATTTGTAGCTTCTGAAGCCCTTTTTTTTAAGGGAGTTTTAACGAAAAGGGTCTGGCACTATTCATTCTTAATCAAAATGACATTTTAGGTATGAAAAGTCAATAATGGATGCTCTTTTCTTTATTTACTCTTATGCCATTATTTCATTATTGTAGTGGGGTTCATAATGATGTTGACATTTTTGTCTGATCAAAATACATTATTTTGCATGATGTTATTCAACTTATGCTAATTTGCTGCCAGCTCTTCATGCTTCCATCATGTTGTCGATGTTATGCAGCTCTTCTTCTGTCAAATTGTTCTAGTACTGTTCATCGCATTCTAGTAACTCTGCATCTCTTTCTTTATCTTCTTTCATCTTGTAGTACATTTCTGCTGTTTCTTCTTTGAAATTTTGAGGCTTCCAATAGGGCTAATGACTAATCCTTGTCTTGCTGTAAATATACATTTCTTCTTCTTCTGCTATTAACACCATATCATACCTAAAATCTTCAAACTCATATAAGGCTAACATTTGGATTCCTCGGAATTTTAGAATAATTTTGTGTGAATGAGTCCACCTATGTGAGGAGATAGGGGATAGTCTGACGAACTCTTCATTAATCATGGCTATATGCCTAGTTTTCTCCTTATGTATATGTACATACCAATCTGGAGGACTACTAATAAAGCTTATGCAAATTTCTTTCCACCTTTCCAGATAATTTTCTGCTACTTTTGTGAGTTTTTCAGGAAATGATTCTAGTTGGGAAATACGGTTAATGAATATTTTATCAAGATAACCAAACTCTAACAGAAAGGCCGGGGTAACTTCTATCATATTATGTTTTTTTCTTATGCTCATAACTAAAATACCATGATCTATAATCTCTCATGTTAATCCTGGCTATAGCTATGTTAACCTCTGGTTTACAAATATAATTCTCTGTATTATCACAAAGACATGGTGGATACATCCTTGTAATAATATTCATCCCTGGTTTTGGATCAAAGATTGACTGATACAAAGCACATTGTAATTGTAATTATAACTCTTTCATGGACTGTGATGCTCTGCTCAGGATCTCATTTTGCATTCTGGTGGCATTATTCTTAATTTTGCTTTTGAAATTTCTTCTAATAAAATATCATCTAATATTAAGTCTGAAGATGTATTCCTAAGAAAACTTTCATATTTTTCTTGTTTTTCTTTGTCACTCAGAATCTGATGATGCTCATTATTTTGATGTTGCTCCATTTCAATGTCTTATTCTAAGAGCTCAATCTTAATTTCTTGGCCTAATCGGATAAATGGTCCCCGTGGTCATAAGGTATTCGGATGATAGCCCATGTGGTAAAAAAATTCGAATTTAAACCCCGGTGGTCTAAGTCTGTTAGGATTTATGCCCTTTTGTTAAATAATGCTGACGTGGCTGCCAAATGTCTGCTACGTGGCAAAAATAATAATTTTTAATTTTTTTTTTTAAAACCTGAATTTTTACAAAAAACAAAAAAACAAAAAAACCCAGATCTGCAGAAGAAGAACAAGCTCCCCCCGCCCTCTGCCCGTTCCCCCCTCCCCCCCCCCCCCCCGCCGGACTTCTTCTCCTTCTTCTTCCCGCCGGAGACCAGCTCTCACCCCGCCGGAGCCCTCTCCCCGCGCGACCCTCCTCCCTCTTATTCTTCCTTCTTCTTCTTTTTCCCGCCGGAGACCAGCTCCCCCCCTCGCCGGTCTCCCCGCGCGACCCTCATCCCTCTCCCTCTTCCTTCTTCTTCTTCTTCTTCTTCTTCTTCCTGCCGGAGACCAGCTCCCCCCCTCGCCGGAGCCCTCTCCCCGCGCGACCCTCATCCCTCTCCCTTTTCCTTCTTCTTCTTCTTCTTGCAGATCTGGGTTTTTTTTTTTTTTTTTGTAAAAATTCAGGTTTTTTTTTTTAAAAATTAAAAATTATTATTTTGCCACGTGGCAGACATTTGGCAGCCACGTAACATATATGTGGCAGCCACGTCAGCATTATTTAACAGAAGGGCATAAATCCTAACAGACTTAGACCACAGGGGTTTAAATCCGAATTCTTTTACCACAGGGGCTATCATCCGAATACCTTATGACCACAGAGACCATTTATCCGATTAGGCCTAATTTCTTCTATGGGCTCATTAGCCTCTTGTTCTATGGGTTCAATAACCTATTTTCCTTTATTCTTATGCTAATCAATTTCTAAACCTATTTTCAATTCTCTTTTCAAGGTGTCACTTGCCTTTTGCTGCATCCTAAGAGATTGGAGTTCTTGGTTCATTTTGGTAAACTTACCAAGTAATGACTCATGGTCCCTAGAGAGGACTTGAAGTTTGTGCTCAAGAGAATGAATATGATGCTGGCTTTGATGGAAATTAAAATTAAAACTATCAAACTCTTGTTCCAATGCTCTAATTAATTTTTCATGACCTAACCTCATGCTTAGCTGCTTGATTTGGATATTCCAAAAATTATCTAAGAGAACCTGTTACCTATCAGAAAGCCCTGGTGCTCTTGACCTATATCTCATAGTTGGATTTCTGATTCCTTCAACAATATTGCCATTAAAGTTGAAAGTAGGTACTGGTGGTGATGCTGGTCTGCTTATGCTATTTTGGAATCCACTAAATGGTGGAGGTTAATGGTGCATCATTATGCTACTGAAAGGTGCTCTTCTGCCTTGTGGTCTTATGCTGTTTGAGGATGATGGTCCACGATATTCCATACATGTTCAACAAATTAATCTTGATAAGATATCGGCTAATGTATTGTCATTACCTTTTATATGTTCAAAAATTGGTTTAAAATCATTTTCTGTAATTGAATCAACAAAATTAACCCATTTTCGGGCTGCCTGTTTATTAGCATGTATCTTGTTATAATGAGAAACTATATTTTGACAATCTGTTCTAATCGTAAATACTTCATTATGTAAAAATAAAGAAAATGCTTCAAGTGAATTAATTATCCCTAAAATTTCTAAATCTGTTGATGGTAATCTTGACTACATATTACTAAATTTTCTTGATGAATATCTACAAACTTGTTCGTCAGACTTTGGTGACTCTTTATGCTTTTTTGATATAGTATACATGTCCCCATCCTAATGATGAAGCATCTGTTTCAACTATCTTGTAACTATCATGTAATGGTAATGTTAATGGCTTAAGTTTAGTAATTTCTTCTTTTATATTTTGAACTAATTTAATATCTTTACTATTAAAATATTGTTGTCCTGTTTTGCTAGTTTTATTATGTAATACTGCTATTTTTCTTCCTAAATCAGGAATAAAATTTCTTGCATAATTTAACAATCCTAAAAATGCTTGTAACGGTTTCTTATCTTCTAATTTGTCTGGAAATTCTAACACCTTTTTAGCTATATGATATTGTAATTGTATTGTACCTGACTTGATATACATTCCTAAAAATTATATATCTTGCTTTTCTAATGCTATTTTATTTTTGCTAATCACAATTCCATTATTGATAAATTCTTGTAATACTATCTCTAAATGCTTTCTATGTTCATTTTTATTTTTACTATGTACTAAAATATCATCTACATAAACACTACAAAAATTATCATATTTTTTAAAAATTTGATCCATCTTTCTTTGAAAGATTGAAGGAGCATTTTTAAGTCCAAATATCATAACTAGCCACTCAAAATGTCCTTCTGGACAAGTAAAAGTTGTCTACTCAATTGATTCTTCTGCTAATCGTATTTGCCAAAATTCTGATTTACAACAAATATGCTAAAATATTTACTCTCTTGAATTTTATTTATAAGTTCATCCTTATTTGGTAATTTATAACTATCTTCATATGTATTATCATTTAATCTCTTGTAATTATAAACTATTCTAGCCTTACCTCTCTTTAATTCTGAATGTTTTCTCACAATAAATGTTGATGATCTATGTCTAGACTTAGAGGGTCTAATTACTTTTAAATTTAACAACTCTTTTATTTGCTACTCAAACTCTTGTTTATCTATTAAACTACAACACATATCAGCCGTCTTAATGGTTAAATCTAGGTTAATTATATCTAATTTTGTTAGTATTTTATTTTTACTCCAATGTAACTGTGGGTCTTCTCCTATAATTCTAGTTTGTTCTGCTAATTGTAATAATTCTTCTAAACTCCTTGGTTTACTTAACTGTAATATTTCTATACGATTTCCTTCTTCTAAAATCGGATATTCATGTTCAAATATGTCTTCATCAAACTCTTCTACGTTATTATGCTCATTTTGTTTTGAGTTTTCTAAATGATAACTATCTTGGCCACTAGACTCTTCTATACTTATGCTTTTGTATGCTTCTACAGTATTATTTTGATCAGTTATTGTAATGCCTCTTTTGAAAAATGTTATGTTAGGGTTCATAAATAAAAAAACCTTGTAAACTTTTCAAAAAGTTTAAACCTAAAATGAATGGATATGATCCTACTGGTGAAACAAATGTTAATGGTAAATTAAATTGTTGTTTTTCTACTTTAATAAACTCATTATTTATACAATGTGTTAAGTAAACTGGTCTCTCAACAAATTGTATTATTCTCACTGGTTTTGCTAATTTTTGTCTATATTTTTCTGGTACTAACTCTTCTCTTATGACACTCTTTGTACTCCCTGTATTTATCATAGCTGTTGTTTGTATCTTATGTTCTTTTGCTAATTCTATTTCACAATTTATGGTAATTAAAGAACTATTTTTTGGTTTTTCTATACTATGAACAATATTTCCTAATATTTCAGTACTTTCTTGTGATTCTGCTGAATTAACTTCTAGTAACCTATTACTATAATACTTTTCACATAATATTGAATATGTATTATAGTATTTATTTGCAACTAATTTACTACACTTATGATATTTTTTTGGCCAACCTAAATTAATGTAATTATATTCTTCTTCATGCTGTTCTTCTATGAATGCACACATATACTCTTCTAGATCACTATTTGTGCTACTTGAATCTTCTGATTCTGAATCTATCATGTTAATACTCTTTATACTATAAATACTCTCATTATCACTTAAATCATCTAAACTATATATTGACTGAATATCCTCATCTTCTTCTAACTTAAACAACTCCATCAAATGTACTTTTTCTTTCGACTGTTTACCTAATTTTGGACATTTAGGTCTAATATGTCTAGCTTCTCCACATGAATAACATTTACAACGACTCTTATCTTTTGGCGTTTTATATTTTCTAATCCAAGGTTTGCCACTTCTTTTTCTAAATTGTTTTGGAATATATTTTCTCTTCCTATATGTTCTTGAAGGTCTTATACTGAAATTCTTATGTTGTTTGTAGGGTTTATATGACTTATATTTCTTTTTTTATATTTTTCTTATGCTTATTTTTCTTATGGCAACCATACTATTGTGGTAAATCTATATTTTTACAACTCATGTAAAATTGTTTCCTAATTTGTCTCTTAGCTTTTATTTGACTACACTCTTGTCTAAGTATATCATATACATGTTGAATTCTAGGTCCTATTGCAATATCATTCTTCTTTGGATGCTTTTGCCATCCATTCCATCTTTTCACCTATTGGTCCTTTTATTTTTGTCGTATAAGTATCAAATAAATTAATATCACTAATTCTACCTGTTCTTCCTAAATATTTAAAGAAATCTGTGGTATACTCAGCTATATACTGTAAATCACAAATTTGTAATTGTTCTAAATTTCTAATTGCTCTTATTTGTTCTTCTTCGCTTCTGCCATCTAAACTATTATGATCTAAAAACTCTTGTTTAATCAAAGTAACAAAACCATTAATATTAAAATGTGTTTTAGCTGCCTGATGTTGTTCTGGATTTTGGACTTTCCATGACTGGAAATAATAAAAAACTAAACCATCTAAAGTATACTCAAAGTAATCTAACATATTTTGTGAATTACTAAAATCTAACATTAATGTTGCATGTACGCAACCTTTTTCCCATCTCTTAATCGTTCTTTCTCAATCTTGAGGATCTACATTATCTAAATTTAATATATTACCAGCTATATTAATTTATTCTAACCCTCTCAAATATGGAATCCTATTTTTTCTAGGTGGTTTTATCATACTTTCTTCTATGTAATCTACTTTTGCTTTTTCATTATATTGTTCATTTGTTGTTCTAAAAAATTGTTGATTAGTTCTACTTGCGTGTCCTGGATTTTCTACTCCTGATGTACTACTTTCTTCTGCTGGATTACATTCTGCTTTCAATTCTAATAAATTATTATATTCTTTTGATCCTAAAATATGTTCTACTCCTATTTCTAAGATTAATTTTTTCATCTCTTCGTCTGAAGTTCTATGTAGTCCTAAATCATATGTCTTATATTTTTCCAAATATTGTTCTTCATCTAAATGATCAATATCTTCTATAAGCTTATCTACAATATGATCAAAATTTTGTTCAACTAAATTAATATCTAAATTATCAAAAGCCATATGTATACTCTCATTTTCGATCTCACTCTCATCCTCTTCTATTTTTTCTAGTTGCTTATAATAACTAAACCTAATTGTTGCTTGACCTGTACTAGTTTCATAAATTTGTACTTTATCTGGTTGTCTATTTGTTGCTACTTGTAAATTAGGCAATGTCCACTGAGTTCCTTCTAAAAATCTATTATCTACGGGTTTTGCTTCTATCATATTTACATGTTTACTACCAAATGTTTGAACAAAATTTTGAAACTCTAAATTAAACTTATGATTATATCTATCAAACACTTTACCTATATACATTAAGCGAATACACAAATTTTTATACTCTCCCTTCATATTATAATTGTTTGTTCTTATGCTCACTTTAATATATTTACTAAATTTATTAATCGTCATAACATAATTTGGAATGCAACCTATGACTGCTAAGTTTGAACTTAAGTCTACTTTAGTTGTTGTTATTGCTGCTTGTTGGTGATTATCTCATCTATCATCATATATGTATACTAATGCTTTTGTGCCTATTTGTGCTCTGGTTAATCCTGTTATTCCAATTAATATTCTTCCTATATGAATATGACTAAACTGTGTCCTTACTAATTAAATTAAATGTAACTTCTTTATCGATACAGCTAACTTCATGTTGACTGATGCTACTTACAATTCTACTTCTGTTTTCAAATAAACCTAATTGATACAAATTATATTTATTTTTCTGTGTGATCTCAAAACCTCTTCGAATAAATTCTTGTGCTTCTTCTTCATTTGGATAAATATCTTCAGCTCTAACTACTTCTTTTCTCTTTTTCCTAAAGAGTTCCATTTTCTATTATCAAAAGGATTTAGCTTAGGTCTTCTAATATTATTATTTGCACTTAAAGTTAAATTTTCTAATTTATCTAGTAAAGATGGTGGAAGTGATGAAGATGCGTTATGCAAAACTTGGTTTATTTCTGCTATTTGTTCTTCAACTTGATCTAATTTTTTAGCCAAACTTAAAACTAATTGAATAATCAAATTATTTTGCCTAATGGGAATATTGCTACTGGATACTTGTGTTGAAAAATCTGTTAAACCTACTAGTTCTTTATCTAACTTACTAATTTCTTTCAAAGCTTGGATATATTTTCTGCTAGTTCTAGAATCGGTCATTAAACTAATAATTTATCTATTTTATTATGCAACTTATCTACTTGTTCACTCAACTCCTTTTGTACTAAGTGAATTTTTTGAACTTCTAATTTTAGCTGCTCAACTATTTCTAATGATCTAAGTTCTACTTGCTTTGGCTTACTACCTATGAGATCAACAAGCTCTTTTATCTCTCTCTTGCTAGGAAACATTTGAATATTTTTATTATTATTTTCTAATTGAGATGTAATATAATCTAAATTTTGTCTAATTATTTTTATGTAATTTTTCTGAAAATGCTCTAACAACTGGTTTAACAAATGATTATGCTTATTATTTTCTAATTTTATGTTTTCTGCTTGACTAATAATAAGATCTACAATACTATTGGCTTGTGGATTTTCTTCACTATGCAAAATATGATTATGCTTTCTCAATGGAAAATAACAAACTAAACTATTTTGGTCTAAGGTTATTTTTCTTTTTTGAGGTTCACTAATTTCTAAATTAAGATAATCTATCCTAAACTACAGTCTACCTTTCTCTAAAGTTACTACTAACTGGTTTCTTAGAAACTCTCTTTCTTCTCTCAAGGTCTCTTAAACTTGATTTGTTGCTCTTTTTGCTTCTAAAACTTTATGCTACACTTCTGTGTTATTATATTTACGAATAAATGAAGGATGTTCAAGATAACCAAGATAAAACTTTTGCTTCTTCAAAGTACTGATAATTCTTTTGGATATATATGTTAATCTTCTCTTTATGCTAGTTATAGTTGGGTGTCTGGGACAATAAATACTTGGTGGTTGCAGTTGGCAAGGTCTACAAGGACAATAATATTTGTTGTTCATACACAATAAACAAATATGATATCAGTTGTATCAATGACTTCCGTCCTCAAGGTACTTTACTATTATAATTATACTATTAAAATGCTAAACTTGGCTCTGATACCAAATTCGCACAGCAAGGCCCGGCTAAATAGTCGAATGACCATTATAACAACTAGACATAGAACCTTGCACATGGAACTCAACATGTTTCAGCATGACGACCACTCATAGTACAAGTATAAAGCCTTAACGGCTGAACTCAGAGGTACGAATAACTCAGAGGTACCCTGATTAATGTCCAGTTATTTGTATGGCAAGCATTCAACTATAATAGAGTACTCGAACAAAGTATGATCGTCAGTTTAGCAAGTTAATAATATAACTACAATAGTGTTTCCCTGTTTTGGACTAAAAGTCTAATTAAACAAACACACTAAAGAAAGAAAGAAAAAACTTACTTAAGACTTGGAGGTTGCTTGAATATGTACACTTGAACTTTTATTGATATATAGAATGTTTACAAAGAGAAGTGTTTACAAAGAAATATTTACAAAGGATGCTAGGAAGGTATTGGATGCTTGAGTGTATAAGGATTAAAGGTTGGTGTGAGTATGGTGTTTCTTTGCTGTGCTGTTTCTGTGTTCTTTACAATGAAAGGAATTTCTCCTTATATACACTGAATGAGGATGCTAACATACGAAATTCTTTACAATTGAATTCCTTTCAGTGTTTCTGAATCTGTAGATATTGTTTCTGATTCTGACAGGATCTTGTCGTTTCTTCCTTTTGCTTTAATAAAGGCCATGTGAACCCATGTGAATCCTCATGCATGGTTTATATTCTGGAGCTCGTACCCTTACTTTATCATTTTGCATTCAATTGTTGTCTAAAAGTTTTCAAGGGTTGCTGCATGTTTTGTCTCTCTGGAGCCCTCATTTGTCACATTTCTTATGCCCAATTTGGGTATTACCAAAAAAATTTGTCCTGATGATTAAAAGGAAACTTTTCATGGGCTTTTGGTTAGTTTTCCATTTTTTTAATCAATTTTGGGTTCATACCTTCTTTTTTGTAATTTTGGTAGATAATGGTGGTTGCTCAACTCTTTGTCTTTTTTTTTTCACAACATGGATAAGTAAATTGCACATCATTTATAACTTTTATTATTTTTTCTTTCTGTGGTTTTATGGGAATTTCTAATGTGTTGTTACAATTTCTTCTTCATAGGATAAATGGAGAACATCCGTCCAACTCATGTTGATTAGTTAAGACCATACATGAAGGCGGACAAAATCAAAGTTCAGATATGTAGAATTTGGAAATCGACTATTCTAGGAATTGTTTAGAAGTACACTGCATTGTATATTGGTTGATGAAGCAGTGAGAAATAATTGTTTGATTAGTTTAATCAAAAGTACAAACAATGACAATTAACTCAACAAATAATGTTCATGTTGGGATAGTTTTTAACATGTCACATGATTAAAATTAGTCGTCTTATTGACACACCCGACCCTGATATTCTCCCAAACACTAGGGTAGGCACGTACTGGCCGACACCCGAAGTTGACGAAGCCATATTAGAATGCATGAGAACAAGAAATAAATAAGACTTATAAATTTAAATATAAATAATATGCAAATGAGGAACGCGTTCAGAGCATATAACTAATCTAGAACACTAAAAAGAAATAATATAAAATTGAATGAATAAAGGAATGAGTCCTACACCAAGAGGACTCGAAGATGCAACTGCAGGAGTGCCTTGACGCCGAGATTGTATGCCTTGATTCTAAGTCCTGAAGGGGCGCAAAACAAACACACACACACACACACACACAAACACACACACACACATATATATATATACATATATATATATATATAATACTGAAACAGTTATTAACATACTAACCCCCAAAGAATAAATGAAAACTCATAGCATAATAAATAGTAGGTTTTCCGAAAACCCTAGCATGCCATAAAACTTCTCATGAAACATATCTCGTATATAGGGTGCTAAATAGTGGTATCCAATAACAATATCTCCTGGCCCAATGCCAGCTACTATGTCTCTACACCTGAAGCCAGAGATTATTTCTCCCAGCCCAATGCCAGCTCCTATCTCTTGGCCCAAAGCCAAAGATTATTTCTCCTAGCCCGCAACCAACAACCATATCCCTCGCCCATAGGCGGCACGGTAACCACTAGATACGCACAAAATCATTGAACATAGTCTTTCCAAACATAGGTACATATATCTCAAGGCATCTTCATAGCATATAGTCATCCATCATATATACTATAAAGAAGTGTAAAAACATGTTCATAAGAAGTATATAGTCATCCATCATATATACTACAAAGAACATAAGTTCGATAAAATATGGTATTCCAAAATATTCTCCGCAAGCATAATATCTCATAAAACGTAATCATTAAATCATGCTTTTCATGTATGTATTTTTACTATTAAAACATGCATTTTAGAAGGGGTCCACTCATAGATACTTCGCCGCCGAAGAACCACGCAAACTAACGAAGATGGAAATGCCACAATAAATGCCCCCAAGCACATAAAGGGTCCAATTAATAAAACTCTAATATAACGGTTGAATTTGGGAAAAAAGATTCAAGACGTCGAATTACCCTAAGAAGGGTCTCGGGTAAATTTCGTAAAAGTCAACACTAAGAATATTCCAGGAATATTCTAGAGAGTATTCCCTGAAGAAATATTCCAGAGAATATTCCATCAAGGTTGGGCTGGTGGGTTTGGGTCGAATGGTCATAGGCCCTTAAGGCCTGGTTTTAAAGGATTTAGGGTTGTGTTTAAAAGGAATTGGGTTTGCCAATTTAGGCTGGTGTTCCATGGCCCAAGGCCTGGGTTAGGGTTTTACAAATATGGGTTTGGGTTTAGATAGGGCCGAAAGCCTTGGGTTTGGGCTTTAACAACTGGGCTGGGTTCATGGCCTAATGAGTTGGGCAGGTCTAATTGATGGGTCGGGTTGGCCGGATTTCAAAGAAAGGAGAAAGCTGGAGCTTCCATGCTCCGTTCAACCTCGAAACTTGACCAAAACATGCAAACCAATATACCAAATTGAAGCCCGTGAAGCAAGGAAGAGATTTGTACCATTGAAGGTCGAGAGGTGGCCAGAGTTGGTCGGAAAACGCCTGTAAACCTCCGGTCTTCGTCGGAAAAATGGAAATTCTTCCCCCCGAAGCATTTTCTGCGTTCAAATGTTCCAAGTTTCTCAAAAACAACCCATCTAACCTATAACAACAACTAAAGAGGTCTAAGGTGCTTACCATGATCGGAGATTCAAGAAACTCGCCAAAGGTCACAAGCACATTGATCGTGCTACTGTGCCGAGAATGAGAGAGGAAAAGATGGTTATCTAGCCTTACGTGGTCATCGTAGTCAAAAGGTGGTGATGAGGGTGTGTTGTTGTTAACGTTGTAGGTGTGTAAGTATGTGTATGGGCATTGGTCGCCGGGGTGGAAAAAGCACCGAGAGTCGAAATGGAGAGCTGAGATAGAAAGAGAGAGAGAGAGAGAGAAATGGGAGAGGTGAAGGAGAGAGAGCAATTGGGCCCGAGGGATAAAATTCAGGGGTGGGCCCCTTGGCACACCCATTAAGTCCCAAAATTAATTTTAAAAGAAAATTATCTAGCCCAATGTGCAATTTCACGAAAATACCCCATTCGTTCCGATAAAATTAGGACTGGTTGTTACAATTTACCCCCGCTAAATAAAATTTCATCCCGAAATTTGAAATAACTTGCTACACTGAAAAACTCGAAAATAGGAAAAGAAAAATATATATTTACGTAACGAAGAAATCAAGTCAGAGTAGTTGCACAAAAGGGAAAATGCCACACCGTTGCGTTCGAGTTGCAATGATTCCATCTTTCGTGCCTCCAGGCTCATACCTTCATTCCCCATCAGTGTAAAAGTAGAAAACATATTTTGTATACATATAAAGTTGAAAACACATATTGACGTAAGGTGAAAAATATGTACGTAAAATACGATAGCGTCAAAATATATATGTGTCGAAAAGTTCGTACTGAAGTTAACACTGAAAGTGGAAAAGACTCAACCAAACATTTGTAACTTTAGAAAACAAATATATAACTATAATAAGGTAAGTTAAAATACTTGTATTGAAAACCAAAACCGAAAATGAAAATGGGTCTCGCCCAAACATACGTAATGTCACGTACTACAAGAAAAATTATATTTGGGTTGAGCCCCAACAATCACAAAACCATAATAGCTATCCGACGGGTCTTCCTACCCACTTGCTTAACGAATCCAACGAATAAGTTATCGATACAACAGTCGGCCGTTTGCGATATCGACCACACATTTGTTGTCTTGATAAGCAAGCAGTAATTTCCAAAGGGTGCACAATTTTCCATCTCGTAAATTCGATCTTCCGAATATCATTTTGCCCCGCAACGTGAGAGTGTACAAAGACCGTTCGATTCTCGCCTCGACCGCACTGTTGTACTGTTCCAGAGCGCACCAATCAGATATACTAAAAATATTTTGACATCCACATACTCAAGAACAATAAGGTCCTGGAGAGAAGCAGTGGAAAGATACGTTGAGGCGAACACATCTCATCATCTTGCTACAATTCATAGGCATCATATCGTTGGAAAAGATCTACCAAAGTACTATATGATTTTTATGAATTGTAGCAAAATAATAAGAGGTGACTATTCATTTCTGTGTGGAGATAGTGATTGATGATGTAATCTGCTGACCACCTGCACTACAACCTTCATCATACTCTTACTAAAAGACAGCTCAAACCCCACATCCACGTGGAACTCTTTCCGAATAATTGGTAAGCTTGTGAAAAGGTTATGCTCCTAACGTTCTTGTCCGAATCGATATTAACTGAGCGCACATTTCAGCCGAGTCGACCCTTCATAACATCCTTACGGATTAAGAGAGAAACCATGTCAAGAAGGCTAAAAGAACACTCAAGAATTTGAGGGTCAAAACAAGTATAAGGATAATTCGTATTTCGGAACTTCTGTGAGGAATTTCAATTTCCAATGGTCGCAACCCTTTTTTGGAAATTGATGAGAATAGCGTCTGCTACCAAAGAGTCTCCCAAGAAAAGTATAAAATCTAAACGAAGTCAATGCTCAAATGATTTGGTATGAAGCTGACAATCAATGGTTGGGGAACTTGACTTTGTTGTTGGAGTAAGCGAAAAGGTAATCGATAGAACAATCATCGGGGATTGTTTTAAGGATCCACACGAACTTCCACAGCGGGAACGAGTCTGAGAATGTTGATTTGATCCCACAAATCACCACTTACAAAATTTCTTAACAACTAGCGCTTACTCGCTTTCTCTGACACGTATTTCGAAAGTTTTGAATAATTTCCATATAGATGTGACTTTGCCCACCATTCTTAGTGAACGCATGTCGTAGAGTAGCATCATCGTCTTAAGTATCCAATTGGTCTTAACCAACTTTCCGTTTCCTAACATTCCTATGTAGATCTGACTTCATCTGCAATTCTTAGGGAACGCATGTCGAAGAGTGACATTGCCATCTCGGATCTTCAACAAGTCTTAACCAAACTTCTTTTTACTGAGATTTCGAAATCACGTCACTTCAATGTACAACCGACTGCTCTCAATTCCCAGATGATGCATGTTGCAGAGTATCGATCTGACGTTGAAAGCCATCCAACAAACTAATTCATCACTGATGAGGCACAATCCCGACACGAATGTCTTATTCTTCAATAATATGTGACTATTCACGCAGAATGACGGTCGTACTACCGTGCCGAGAGACAACAAATACGGAAGTCGTGACATCCAAATGATGTCATGACAGACAAACTACTACAGTAATAATATATCCTGAGTATGCTCTGGACAAACCACACTCTGATACCAAATTGACACGCCCGACCCTGATAATCTCCCAAACACCAGGGTAGGCACGTGTTGGTTGACACCCGAATGTGACGAAGCCATATTAGAATGTATGAGAACAAGAAATAAATAAGACTTATAAATTTATATATAAATAATATGCAAATGAGGAACGTGTTCAGAGCATACAACTAATCTATAACACTAAAAAGAAATAATATAAAATTGAATGAACAAAGGAGTGGGTCCTACACCGAGAGGACTTGAAGATGCAACTGCGGGAATGCCTTGACGTCGGGATTGTACGCCTTGATTCTAAGTCTTGAAGGGGCACAAAATAAACATGAGTGGACCAAGTTGATATATATAATACTGAAACAGATATTAACATACTAACCCCCAAAGTTTAAAAGAAAACTCATAGCATAATAAATAGTAGGTTTTCCAAAGTAGGTTTTCCAAAAACTCTAGCATGCCATAAAACTTCTCATGAAACATATCTCGTATATAGGGTGCTAAATAGTAGTATCCAATAACAATATCTCTTGGCCCAATACCAGCTACTATGTCTCTGCGCCCGCAGCCAGAGATTATTTCTCTCGACCCACAGCCAACAACCATATCCCTTGCTCGTAGGCAGCACAATGACCACTAAATACGCACAAAATCATTGAACATAGTATTTCCAAACATAGGTATATATATCTCAAAGCATCTTCATGGCATATAGTCATCCATCATATATACTATAAAGAAGTGTAAAAAACATGTTCATAAGCAGTATATAGTCATCCATCATATATACAACAAAGAACATAAGTTTGATAAAATATGGTATTCCAAAATATTCTCGGTAAGCATAATATCTCATAAAACGTTTCATAAAATGTAATCATTAAATCATGCTTTTCATGTATGCATTTCTACTATTAAAACATGCATTTAAAAAGGGTTCACTCACATATACTTTGCAGCCGAAGAGCCACTCCAACTAACGAAGACGAAAATGCCACAATAAATGCCCCTAAGCACATAAAGGGTCCAATTAATAAAACTCTAATATAACGGTTGAATTTGGGAAAATGAACGTCAAAAACGGATTCAGGACGTCGAATTACCCTAAGAAGGGTCCCGGGTAAATTTCGTAAAAGTCAACAAAAAAGTCAACACTAAGAATATTCCAGGAATATTCCCTAACGGAATATTTCAGAGAATATTCCATCAGAGTTGGGCTAGTGGGTTTGGGCCGAAGGGTCCTAGGCCCAAAGGCCTAGTTTCAAACGATTTTGGGTTGGGTTTCAAAGGAATTGGGTTTGCCCATTTGCATCGGTGTTCCATGGCCCAAGGCCCAGCTTAGGGTTTTACAAATATGGGTTTGGGTTTAGATAGGGCTGAAAGCCTTGGGTTTGGGCTTGAACAATTGGGCTGGGTTCATGGCCCAATGAGTTGGGCCAGTCTAATTGATGGGTCGGGTTGGCCAGATTTCAAAGGAAGGAGAAAGTTGGAGCTTCCATGCTCCGTTCAACCTCGAAACGTGCAAACCAATATACCAAATTGAATCCCATGAAGCAAGGAAAAGATTCGTACCATTGGAGGTCGAGAGGTGGCCGGAGTTGGTAGGAAAATGCATGCAAACCTCAGGTCTTCGGCGGAAAACTGGAAATGCTTCCCTCGAAGCATTTTCTGAGTTCAAATGTTCCAAGTTTCTCAAAAACAACCCAATCTAACATATAACAACAACTAAAGAGGTATAGGGTGCTTACCATGGTCAGAGATTCAAGAAACATGCCGGAGGTCACAAGCATAGTGATCGTGCTACTGTGCAGAGAATGAGAGAGGAATAGATGGTTGTCTAGCCCCTAGGTGGTCGTCATAGTCAAAAGGTGGTGATGAGGGTGTGTTGTTGTTAACGTTGTAGGTTTGTAAGTATGTGTGTAGGCGTTGGTAGCCGGGGAGAAGAAAGCACCGAGAGTCGAGAGGGAGAGTTGAGACAGAAAAAAAAAGAGAAAGAGAGAGACGGGAGAGACGGGGAGAGGTGAGGGAGAGAGAGCAATTGGGCCCGGGGGACAAAATTCAAGGGTGTGCCCCTTGGCTCACCCATTACGACCCAAAAACAATTTTAAAAGAAAAATATCTAGCCCAAGGTGCAATTTCACGAAAATACCCCCTTCATTCCGATAAAATCATGACGGGTTGTTTCACTTATGGTTAGCGAAATGTGTGCGTTGATCGTCTTTTTCTCTCTTTGTTTTTTTTCACAGTTCTTCAGCTTCTGCGCTTATGTTTAACGAGTGGTGTTTTTTCTCTCAAATTTTTGTGCAGCCTTGGATTTTTCTTTCCATCTTGCCTGAAATAACTTAACTGTTCTAATTCATTGTGTTTCGTTATGGTAACAATTTGATTGATACAATGTGAAGCAACATGTGATGAAAGGTTGTACATCAGATGTTGATTTTGAGGTTGTGGCTTCCAAAATTGAAGCCGGTGGATGCTATGAAATAACTGATTTTCAGACTATAAGAATTAGGGGACAATACAGGGTAGTGCTACATGAAACCAGGTTTTGTTCAGCTCGAAAACAGTATTCCGAAAATTAGTGACTGTATTCCCACATATCCTTCGCCATTGATTTTTTATGCAGGATTATAACACATTGTACCCTCGCTTGAACACGGTTGACATTCTCACAAGTACTATTAATATGTATGTGCATGTGCATGGGTTAAAGTGTGTTTATATTTGTTTTCCAAAATGGTCTTTTAACGATTTGCCTCTGTTTATGTTTTAAATAATAAGATGGCATTGGTCGTATTAGCACTATACAACCTCTCGAACCTAAATAGATTAATCAGAGGATTACATACAAGTGTGATGTTCATCTCGAAAATATAAGGTTATTTTTGTTTCCTATGGATGTTGTCTGCACTTGTTTTCAATATTTGTTAAGTGATGAATTTATTTGTTGTTCCCTTTGTCAACAAGAAAGAACAATTGATGGTCACGTTGTGGGCAGACGTTGGAGAAGAGTTTTCTTCTTTGTCAACGGACACTTTTTCTTTGCCAATTGTTGTTGTTTTCACAAGTCTGAAAATGAAGCTCTACTTGGGTGTTTTGTTTTCTTAAAAACTTATTTTACATTTTTTATTTTCATCTGTGTAAATGTTGTTTCATTTAAATTCTTTGAATGTTATATCGTTCTGTAATTTTATTATTTGTCTTTGGTTTGATTTGTCATTATATGTTTTCCTTCTTCTTTGTCAATTAATTTACAAGTATCTTAATATATCAGTCATTACTGACTGGTGCTAATTGCTTTCTTACTTTCTTTTCTTTTTTATTAAACCATGTCTGTTAAGTAGGATTGGTTTTTCATTAACGGTTAGAAAACAATGAATATTGTGTTAGGAATGAGTTAGTTGGTTTGAAATGCACCACATCATAAAGTTCATTGTGCCACCATTTTGTGAAAACTTTTTAAACAGTTGAGTATTTGCGTATTATCGATTATCTATATTATGTAGTTTTTGTCACAAAATGTAATTAGCTACCTTTATTAATATTTTCTCTTTGTTTTCTACACTACCATTCCAATGTGCAAATAAGATCGTTTTGAATAGTACTAGTTCGTCCTTTTTTTTTATTAATCTAGACATCCCCGAAGTGAATGTGCATAAGTCAATGTGAGTGTATTTCTCATTGTTTAAAAACAAAAAACTATCTGTTGGTTATTTTTGTAAAGAATGGTTTGTTTTTTTTCTTTCAAATTGTTAAACTCATTAAATGTTTTGATGCCTACAGGTTTTCTGATTGCATAGAACCTTTGAAAGTGCTCCCCCCTTTCAAAAGAAGCAAATGAAGCTGCAATTTTGCAAACTGCTAGAAGGGTTACGACTGATGAATTGGTGTTTTTGGATCCGGAGTTGCACAAGATATCAAAATTTCATGATTCAAGTTTACATTTTCAACAGAACTAATTATGTTGTTGTTCTGACTATTACAAATGTGTTAAAAAAACATATTACAGGATGACACATTTCTGTGCAAAGCATCTATTAAGCGTTTTGACATGCGCTTTGATTGGTGGTACAGTGCTTGCCCAAACTGTGTAAAATAGATGCACAATAATCTAACCATTGGCCAACTCATTTGCCAAAAGCATCCCAACCAGATTCCAACGCATTGGTAATGTTACATTAAATATTTAAACTGAAGCTAACAAAAAATTTGCTCTTTCTTGTTGTCGTGTAGTTTGTTGTTGTTAACCAATTGGAACAAATAAATACATAGAAGATTATTGACATCCAGTACGGAATATACAAATTTAGTTTGATGCTTTATATAATCACACTTTACAAAATTTATAATTCTGGATTGCCAACCATTTGAACAATGGATGTACATAATGGTTCATAAACATGTTGTTGTTTGAAAATTTATTTTTGTTATCATTGTCTTCTCTCTGTTTTATTTTTTTTTTTTTAACCCACTTAAGTCATATAAACTTAAATCTTATAGTTTTTTTTTCCTACTGTGGCAAAGCCTTTTTTTTTTCCTGTTTGTTTCCTTTTTCTTTCTCTTTTTTCTTATATGTGGTTATATATGATTGTTATATTACTACATATGTGTAATCTATTTTCATTCTACTTTTTTACGTAATGAGTTTCTGGTAATCTGTGATTCTCAAAAATCTCATCAGGTTCAGTTTTTAAATGTAGGTACAAAGTCAATCTCATTCTCGAAGATGAAACAAATGAAATGAATGCTTTAATAATTCGGTAAATGTGGCGAGAAACTTTTTGGCATGCCCTGCAAAGACCTGGTAATGAATTAGCGACTGGTGGAGCAATGACAACTACCGAACGAGTTTCTCAGGCTTATTGGACAAAAGAAGATTTTTCACCTGCGATTTGGCAATAGGAGGAATACTTTTAATTCTAACGATGTGCTCATTCACAATGTGACTGAGGATATGACTATGTAAGCAATGACTCCGCAGCCTTTGTCAAGAGAAATCACAGTGTCCTCTACCATTGTTTCATCTTCTACTTCAACGGCAGAAACTACCGAGCAATCATATAAATAGAAGAGGGAATCGATTAGGAGAGCTTTTTTCACCGCCGGTGAACAAAGGTTTATGCCGTTACTGCTTTTACAACTATCAATTTCAAATTTCCATATATTCATACTATTTAACGTTGAAAACCTATTTAAAATAGTGAAGTTGAGGAAATTTCAAACACAGATCCAAGAGAATTGGATGAAGTATCGATCAAATTACTTAAGAAGAAGTCATCCCCAACTAGAAAGTTGGACGCCACTCCTCCAAAAAGAACCTAGGTCACTATATTTTAATGTTGGTCTTTTTTTTTGGCAAAACTTATTCCAACGTGTCACATCCCAGCCCAGGCCCCCACCACATCCCAAGCTCGACTCTGCCGTAGCACGATATTGTCCGCTTTGGGCCCCGACCACGCCCTCACGGTTTTGTTTTTTGGAACTCACACGAGAACTTCCCAATGGGTCACCCATCCTGGGATTGCTCTCGGGCGAACTCGCTTAACTTCGGAGTTCCGATGGAACCCGAAGCCAGTGAGCTCCCAAAAGGTCTCGTGCTAGGTAGATATGAGAATATACATATAAGGCTTACGTGATCCACTCTCCTGGACGATGTGGGATGTTACACAACGTATATTTAATAGCCATCTGACCGTTTTAATTTCTTTCGTTTCTCTAGGTTGGTTTTTCAAAAATGGACAGTGCAGTAGCAGAAGTTGATCCCAACGCTAAAAAATGCTGATGCTTTTTTGTTAATGTGTATGAAACAATATTTATCCTATTTGTTTGCCATGTAAATATCTCCCTAATCTGAACTTCATAATATTCTTTGCCTGTACATAGACCAGCACTTACCAATTTCTTGTATCTGAATGCTGGATGCACTTGAAGGGTGCTTCCAAGTGCTAAAATCCAACACATGTCTGTAATATTTTTTTTGTTTGTATGTAAATAAACAACTTTTAGACTTTTGTATTTGCATTCTACAACTTAAACATTTTGTTTATAACCCTTTTGTGAGCTCTTTATTTTTTATGATGTTTGTATTAAATCATGCCATTTGTACATCTTGAGCGAAAAGTAATCAAACGGACAAATTTTGGAGTGATTTCAATTGGAGGATGTTAGCGAATCTTTCAAGATGATTGTATCAAAGTTTCAGATTTTTCTACTTAGCCGTTTGACCGTGGTAATGAAATAAAGGTCCAGCGCGTAGCTTTCCCAAATTGACGTTTCTGTATATTTTGGGTATTTTGGATGTCAAGATAGCATATTTTGAGAAAGATTCCTTCTAAGAATTTGTAGGGGATGACATAAGCTTTCAAAATAGACCTTTTGGGACCAAATTGGAGTTGATTTGGTCGGTCAAAAGACTGATTGTCTGATAAGTCTGAATTTTAGTTCAAATAGGAAACCTTTTATTTTCTGTTTTATTATTTTATTATGTTTCCTAGTTTTATTCTAAGACCTTTTAGGGTTTTATTTTGTAGTAGTATAAATAAAGATATTTAGCCATTAGGGTTTTAAGAAGGAGGAGGGGAGAACATATGCACTGCTTAGAGAGCTTTTGACGATTGAAGTTTATTTTCAAGGTGTTTTCTTTCCATGTTCTCAATAATATTTTGTTTTATGATTGTTCGTAACTAATTTCTTTTGCTAGGGCGAGGCCACGAGCCTTAGCAAGAATATTTAGTTTCTTTTCAATTTACTAATGATATTATGCATGCATGTTTTGAATTATTAATCTGTTTTAAACTATCCAATTGTCTTAGTGATTCGCGACCATTAGGATATTTAGAAAGGTAATTTGATGCAATTTTGGTCGGAATGTTCCTGAAATTGGCTCTGGCTTCTTATGGTTAATAATTGTAATTTCACTTAGGATGAACACCACATCTTAAGGGTTGCATGTTTTTTCAAAGGGTTTGCATAAAACTTAATGAGTCTTGCATGTTCATATTTGATCCGAACGTCCGGACGGGTTGTATTTTAGATATACGTTCTATGTTGGAGGTTCCAAGTAGAATATATATTAGGAAAACCTAACCTGCAAAGTATGCATGGATAATTCATAAGTAATTGGAAGAACTATGTACGATTGTTTAGATGACGGCTGAACCCTAGGGCTTTTACAAATTGATTTTCTTTAAATTGGTTTCTAGTTGATTTATTTAATTGTTTTTTATTTAAATTCGTTTTTATTATTTTAAATTCTAAAATCAATATTTTTCAAACTATGTTTTAAATAATTAATTAAGAGTTGGTTTTAAATACAAATGATTCATTCAATTCATATGGAAAACGACCTTGCTTGAGTTGCTATATTACGACAACCTTGTCATCTTGCAAGTATTTTTAAGTGTTTTTATCTTTACTTTTGCAGGTGGTAAAAATCCTATTAGTTGTCCCAGGCCCAAGCATGTCCATACCCAAGTAAAATTGTACATGGAGGATCGAATTTTCTCTTTTGCACAAAGAACAATTAGATTGAAATGAACGGATGAGATGGAGAATTTGGTTTGAGTTACAAGGGGTCAAATGAACCTGATTTGGAACCCAATTAAGTTGAAGATCCAGTAGAAAATGATGGTGTCTCTCTTGGCAGAAGCCAAAATTAGAAAGATGAAGAAGCAAGGAGGAGCATGTGGTCTAATATCTTAGTAGATAAGATGTTGGGTTTCCATCTATGTATCCAGGATCAAAACTCATCTTTCTCCTAAATTATTATAATAGTTTGGGAGAATCTAATAATATTAAATTTCTTTAAAAAGAAAAAAAGAAGCAACGAGAGGAGGGAAGCAAGAAGTGCTTTATTTGCAGAGTTTTTTTTCACAATATTTGTAATCTGATTACATTTCTTGTCTCCCTTTATGCCATTTTTATTTGTCATTCTTCTCTCCCTTTATGCCAGTTTCACTTCTCTTTTCTTCAGGCGGTTTTTTCACTTCACTTTCTCCTTTAAATGTTCATGTTTATTCAAGTGGAGCCACTCTCAAAGAGTTACAGGACTTGCGTAATTTTGATTTTGAGATGATTTCTTCACTTTTCACCCTTCCTCCTTTCTCTTTAGGGGATGTATTGATCAATTGGAATTTTGAGGGAATTTAATTCTTTTAATGAATCTAAGGTGTATTCAATCAGGATTTTAAGTGATTCTCTTGAAATTCAATGTGTATTTAATCAGGATTTTAAATAAGTTTATAACATTTCAGGTGTATTCAATTAGAATTTGATTTTAAAAAATTTGAAAACGTTGAGGAATTAGATGGAATTGGAGAGATTTCGTAGTGTATTTTAAGCATCCACAAATCTCACCCCCATGAGATTTCGAGGGAATTGAATCAAAATTTTACATGGAATCTCTATAAATCAATTAAACTCCATAAAAATCCATGGATTTATAAATCCATTTAAATCTCTCAAATTCCCAATTGAATATACCCCCTTAATTCCTAGGGTTTAACCATTTTCTAATTTACTTCAATTCAATCTTTCACAAAATCAGCTCATATCGTCAATTTCTTTAACACGTAGTTAAGTATTATTATTTCTACCAAACAATGGATTAAAAAAAAAAGTATTTCAAGACAATGCCACTTTTAGTCGTTATACCAACAAAATCATTTTGATGAGAATTCTGGGGATCCGTGAATCGTGTCCATTCATCATATATTATGCGATCAGTTTTTGTCAAGTACTGTTTGTATTTAATTTTAAATAAAAATATTTAAAATAATTTCTGACCGCACGATATATGATAAATGAACACGATTCACGAATCATCGAAATCATCACAAAGAGAATCCGACGAAGATCCGGATTCGTCGTTATACACATCTCACTACACTTCAAATTTTTTATTTTAAAAATTACGCACATAGTGTCCATCTAAGTATAAGGAGAAATTTGGAAAATTAGCCAAATTTTGAAGTCTAAATAGAATTTTAACCAACAATTAAAACTTTTCATAATTCTAACCAAAACTTGACATAAAAATACTACAATACCCTTTATTAACTAAACTAATTACAAAACTTTATATTTTCCATTGTGCAGTATTTCCCTTTGATTTTTCATACTTCTTAATTACTTTGACCGCGAGCCATGAAAATACTATCGGCCAAACTTTCGCTGATCAATGAACCTGTTTCTCCGGTAACAATCTTGACATCATATAGATTTTTCCCATACTCTTAAAAGCAATTATTTCATCAAATGGTGATTTGTAAATAGTCTCACTTGAATGCACTTGTGCTCGAGTTTCTTCCAACAGAGGATACAAATAAGACCCAAATTAATGTTGAACCGATCGAAATTATTAATCTCGTCCACCTGAAAAGGTAAAGGTTCAAAAGCAATACAATATAAGAGATTGCAAACCACCATTAGAAAACTAATCACAGGAAATATATGCTACAGTAGGGTTCAAGATTCAAGACCAAAGACAGCAGCTTTGCCGAAACCAAGGTGTATTCCTGTACCCCAACTACTGTACAGATCTCAGCATAGAAACCTCACATAGATTTCAACTTAAAAGGGTTTTTGCTCCTCTGTTTTTAGATTCAAATTTTGCTTCAAATGTTCAGTTCTTGATTAATTTTTAGGCTTTTTAGTTTACTAGTTTCCGTTCAGTTTTCGCCTTCTTTGATTACATTTGAACAGGCCCTTTAAGCAGTGGCGAAGCCAGGAATTTTCGGCAGGAGGGGCGAAATTTAAAAGCGTAAAAGGTTCATAAAAAATATAGACAACCAAATCTTTGTACATAATATACAATATTAATATCGTTCATAACTACCTGGAATACTCGAAGGAGGATTTGGAGTAACTGAAATATTCGAAGAAAGATTATCCGGAAATATTCAAATAAGGACTATCCGTTGTACCCGAAATATTTGAAGGAGGATTTAAACACTGTTTTTTATAGTATTGTTACGTACATTACGTAATTGTACAATAGAAACAAAATAGATAAAAAGCATATTACGCTAATTCTATATCAATTAAACAACTAATGCAAAACACCACTTACAAATTGTAGGTATTATAGTAGCCAAACAATGTGCATAGTTATTATTTTTATACAAGTATGATAAATGTTTTATATAAAAAATAGATAAGTATACCTTGTTCATAAAAGGAAAAAAAAAACAAATAAAACATAAATAAATAAATAAAAGAATGAAAAATTAATTAGAGATGCTTGGGTTCAAATGACGTGTGAGCCATAAAAAGGATTTGTTCTATTTGAATAAACGTCATCATCCACTTTAAGTGCTCAGCCAAACGGCATCGTTTGCTAAGATTTGTTTTATAATATTGCTTCTTCTTCCTCCTCTTGACCTGGCCGCTATTGCTGCTCGGGTTTTGCC
This sequence comes from Malus fusca, assembly GCA_035220775.1. Lineage (NCBI taxonomy): Eukaryota > Viridiplantae > Streptophyta > Magnoliopsida > Rosales > Rosaceae > Malus > Malus fusca. The sequence goes on along the minus strand of CM069072.1, from coordinate 8,984,789 downwards.
CTTCCTCACAGGGTGGTTTTAGGCAGTCTGGGTGGGTAAAATGGGCTTCGGTGAAGGGGTTTTTCGAGAGCCGGATGGGCAACTTCCCACTTTTTTCCATAACGTGTGTCCGCCCATGGCAGCAACAAAAGTTGCAGAACATTCTTACAGGTTTTCCGACTAACGAGAGGGGCGGCTACACGCTCCTGGCCTTATTTTTCGACGAGATGAGGGGCGGACCCAGAAATCCAGTCCTATTTTCCGGCGAGGGGAGTGGCGGTCGCCACTCCTCGCCCTCACGTGGCTTCACCACTGCCTTTAAGGGAAGGGTTCCCCATTTTCAAAAAAAAAATGGGGACACCCTCTTAACCATGAGATTTGACTTTAATGAAATTATGTGGTTGAGATTAATTCACAGCCCACATAATATCAACCACAAGATTTCATTAAAATCAAATCTAACGGTCAAGAGGATATCCCCGTTTTTTTTTTTTAAATGAGGATCTTTTCCCTTAAAGGCTTCCTACATTTGAATATGTATATCTACTCAATATATATATACACACACAGTATATATAGAATAAGAGTGTAAGAAATGGAGGGGTTTGAGAGTAGGGTAGTATTCAAGAGGCTACGTTCCTCAAGATCTCAATCAATTGCTTTTTTTTTTCACGGTTAAAAGTAATAAATAATTTCAGTTCATAAGGGTATATCCAGTGGCGAAGCCACGTGAGGGCGAGGAGTGGCGGCCGCCACTCCCCTAGCCGGAAAAACAAGACTGGAGCGCTGGTTTCGCCCCTCCCCTGCTGGAATACCCACTGGTTCTGCTGCTGCTCTTCGTCTCCGACCCTCCGGTGGTCTGTCTCTGTCTGGTTCACAGCATAGCTGACTTCTTTTGTGTTTTTAAAACAACCAGGCCAAAACGGCCCGTTTTGATAAGTTGGAAGAAAAAAAAAGGACAAATGAAACGGCCCGTTTTGATTAGTTGGAAGAAAAAAAAAATTATATGGGGGGACCGCGTGTCCCCCATTCATTCAATCTCTTCCTCCCTCTATCTGTGGTGTCGTTTTCCCCTTTCCCCTTTTCATCCTCCAATTAGAGTAGCAAAGTGCAGTTGCTGCTCCCCCTTTCGAAGCAGAAAACGGAACGGAACCAGTCATCACAGGAGCACCATTTGGCAACAAACAAATCAGCTCTCAGCAGCATCGCCAGCGCCAGGGCCCAGCTTCCAACCATCAAACCCACTATTTAGGTAAATTTTTTAATTCCCAAATTTATAATCCCTAACCCTAATTAATTATTTTAAATAAATTTTGTTTAATTGGTATACAATCATATAGTAAAGCACTCAATGCACTAATATGGTTATTGGTTATTGATTATTGATATGAAATTATGAAATTATTTTTTAGGGTAAAAATTAAAATTTGAATTCTCGATTATTAATTAATTAATTGAATTATTACATAATGTATTATGTATACAATTATTCATATGATTAGTTGAATTGAATTTTTATTTATCGAATAATTTGTATGCTTATTGGTATTGATTAATTGAATTGTTGGTTGGATTAGTTATTATGCATACTGTCACAGCCCGTCCCGGGAAATATATATATCGGGAACGTGAATTGACGGGTTTACCCTTGACTTTACTAAGGTATGTGTGCGTAACGTTATTTGGGTTAAATTAATATATGTTTTGGGGATAATTTGGTTTGCAATTTTGTTTGTATGGTTAGGATGAAAAAGGATGGTGTGGATTAGTTTGGACCACACATGACCTCTCTCTTTCCTTCCCTGTGTCTTCTCTGTCTCTCTCCCTCACGATCTCTCACACTCCCATACACCCAAAACGTACGGCACACACCCAGTCCTCCAAAAAGTCGACGGATCGAAGCAACCAAGGTATGCATCTTCATCCTCTTGACGTTCTGAGTTCATTGGTACTAGTTTTAGGAAGTGAAACCCTCGAAATCACGTGGAACCCGAACCTCCATTTTTGAGTTACTGTTCATGCACACGTAAAATGTCGTGTTTCAGGGAATTCTAAGCTTGTAGTGAGCTTAGTGAAGTCCTAAGGAGGCTCGGAGTGCTTCGTTTGAAGGATTTGGACGTCGGGATCACGTGGTTCCATTTTGGCCGAATTTCTTGGGAATTTTCCGGTGAGATTTCTTGATTTTTAGAGCCTTAAACTAGTCTATCGTGATTCTTCATGTTTGGGGCTTCAATTTGGTATAAAATACGAAGAAAATGGGTGAAAAATGAAGGAGAACAAGGAGTTCAAAGTTTGGCCGGAAACCGGCCGCCGGAAAAACCAGTCCGGCGAGCCAAGGAGGAAGATGATGCGCGTGGGGGCGCGTGTCCCCGTGCTTGTCCTGGCGCGTGGGGGCGCGTGCGGCTTCCAAAAATTATTCTAAAAATTGTGCGACGTCCGTGACGTCGAGTAGGTCGATGTGGTATATTCATATACCCAATTTGAGCATCGTATGAGAAGTTATTTAGAAATGTTGGTGATGTGCTTTAAATAATTTTATTTTAGTTGTTTCGCATATAGGTGACACTTATCCCGAGGACGAGCGCATCCAAGGACGTCACGGGGGCTACGACCCATCGACTTACCAGTGAGTGGGCAGTTTTGTTTTCGTATTACCTATATACTATTGTTTTCCCAGAAAATGCTTTTATATGAGAAAATGTTTTAAGTTGCCATGCATAGAAGTTTATGAAAAACATGAATTAATATATGATGCATACATGTTGCATGGTGCTGTGGAGGCACAGGTAAGATAGGTGAGTTCATTTATTCATTTAATTGATTGATGTTGAGATGTTTTGAGCTCATAACATGCACCCTAGGTGTTAGTGCTTATATTATTCACCACACCGCACGCTCGCCTTGGATCCAAGTAGGTGGATGTCGTACATACCATGTGAGGGTTCCGACATGCTAGTCGTATAGATCACTAGGCGTGATTCCGACTAGTGGGTGACCTTAGTTATGCGCGCTGATGATTGATGAGAGAAGCACTAGAGCGTATTTTTACACCTTTCATCGTATAGACTACCTTACGTAGTTCCGAGTGATGTGCAGAGTAGGGCCGTATAGGTCACTGTGGTGACTCCGGCTAAATGGGATATTGAGCTATTGAATTAATCGTATAGGATCAACTGCAGGGTCTCCGATTGATTCCTTATTTCACCTTATTTATATTTTGATTCATGGCATGGCATATTTTTCTTGAAAAATGTTAAAGATTTGGGATTTGAGTTTTGAGATTATATATGGTTTTATATATACTATTTTCTGGGAAAATATACAGGTTTTACGGTGAGGGGTTAGAAATGTTTTAAATGAAATGTTTTGAGAAATATTTGGTTTTTACTGACCCACTCATCTTTGTTTTGCGCCCCTCCAGGTTCTAGTTAGCGGTTGGTGACTCTCGAGGTCTTTTTCCGGCATTCTGACAGACTCTTGACATGTAGGACTCACCTGAGGGTGATGTACTTTTATTTTAGTCCTACTTGACTGCACTTAAACCTATGCTCTGAATTTAAGTGTTTGTATTAACTCCTCATTTTATTCTAGTAGGTTGTTCTTCTAGAGATTTGTTTAAATTCCTTCGTATTCTATTATATATTGCTTCCGTGTCGCACTTTTGGTTACGTCACGCTCGCGTGACGGCCAGCACGCCTTGATCCTCTGGGTCGGGGTGTGTCAGTTTGGTATCAGAGCCTAGGTTGCAGTCCTGTATAATTGTTAATGCTTTAATGATCTTTTGATGTTTTCTGTCAGAATTATGCCGCCTCGTAGAGAGCGTAGGGAGTCCCGCCGTGCTCCTAAACCTAACTTCCCTGACATAGCTCAGTTAGGGGAAGCGATTGTTCATGCTTTTCAGAATATAGTCCGTCCTCCTCCCCCTCCTCAAAGAACACCCTTGGAGACCATGTACAACCTGAAGTTAGACCGCTTCATGGGAAATGAGGGGCATGAAGGGGCGGAAAAGTGGCTAGACCACATAGAAAAGACTTTTCAGGTAATGCAGAGTCAGGGAAACCTTCCTGCTAACAGATGGGTTGAAACCATTTCTTGGTTTTTGGGGCGAGAGCCAGCAGGTTGGTGGCAGAATCAGGCTTGGTTTATGTCACCGGATATGGCATCTGACTGGGCAGTGTTTAAGGATAATTTCAAGAAAAGGTTTGTCCCTCCAGAGTATATTGACCGCAAGAAACAGGAATTTACCAGGTTGAAACAAAGAAATATGTCGGCGCATGAATATTACAGAAAATTTACAGACTTGTCTCGTTATGATCCGGATATAGCTGGTAATCCAGTAGAGATGCTTCGTCGCTTTAAGTTGGGATCCAAGAAGAAATGGAGGACTTTTGCTAATGCACTTCCCTGCGCCGATTATCATGAGTATTTCGAGATTTTGGTTAGGATGAAGAACTCTGATAATCTTCTTGACAGTGAGGATGATGAGGACAAGAATGAGGGTCAGAAGAAGAATGATAAAGGTAAGGGTATTTCTATTCCGGGACCTCGCCAGACGCAGAACTTTAAGAAGAGTAGAGCGAGTTCGAGTTCTTCTAGTGGTGGATATAGTATTACTGGCCCGATGAGAGGTGGTGGTAGATTCTCTGGTGGACCCAGATTTCAGGGGCAAAGGGATTCTGGTGGTGCTGGTGGTTCTGGCGCTCCGTGGTGCCGCCATTGTAACTTCCGTCACCATGGTGAGTGTAGGAGAGGTAGTGGTGCTTGCTTTACTTGTGGACAAATGGGACATCGGTCTTCTCAGTGTCCCCAGGGTCAGCAGAGACCGCAGCAGACCAATATGCCACCTCCAGCACCGGTTCAGCAGAGTTTTGGATCAGGCGGTTATGGCCAGTTGAGCCGTGGTGATGCCTACCACTACCAGGGGGATGCTGCTCCATATGCTTCCGGACCTTATCAGTATCCCCAGGAACCTTATTCTCAGGACTTTGGAGGTTATTCTTCTTATTCATCTATGCCAGCTGGTGGATCGCAGCGGCATCAGGGAGGTCAGCCCCGTCAGGGGGAAGTTGCTACTGGTGGTGCAGGATCATCCAGGCAGGCTAGTCAGCCAGGCCAGGGGCGTAATCCTCAGGGACGAGGTAATCAGGGCAGTAGAGGTCGTGGTGGACGACAGCAAGCTCAGGGGCGAGTTAATCATATTTCACTGCAAGAGGCCCAGAACCATCCCGACTTGATCATGGGTACGTTAAATGTTCTTGGTCATTTTGCTAAGATTTTGATTGATTGTGGTGCTACGCACTCTGTGATTTCTCATACGTTTGCTCAAATGACCCAACCTCACCCTTCACCTCTAGGATTTGATTTAGAGTTTGCCATGCCTAGAGGAGATAAATGTTATGTTGATAGTGTGTGTCTTGGATGTCCAGTGATGGTTGAGGGCGTGATTATGTCAGCTGATCTTATTCCGTTAGATATTGTGGATTTTGATGTGATTCTAGGGGCTGATTGGTTACATTATAATCGTGCCCATATTGATTGTTATGGTAAATCAGTTACTTTTTATCGTCCTGGATTACCCGAGGTTACTTTTGTGGGCGAGAGAAGCGGGGTGAGACATGGTGTTATTTCTGCCATAAGAGCAAGGAAATTATTATCGAAGGGTTGTCATGGATATTTAGCACATGTGGTGTTAAATGATGCTGTTCCTACTAGTATAGAAGAAGTTGGTGTGGTCAGACATTATCATGATGTATTCCCTGATGACTTGCCGGGGTTGCCGCCAGACAGAGAGGTGGAATTCTCTATTGATTTGCTTCCAGGTACTGATTCTATATCTCTAACTCCTTATAGAATGTCTCCTGCTGAGTTAAGAGAATTGAAATTTCAGTTGCAAGAATTACTTGATAAAGGTTTTATTCAACCTAGTTCGTCACCTTGGGGTGCCCCAGTATTATTTGTGAGGAAGAAAGATGGAACTCTGAGATTATGTATTGACTATAGGCAATTGAACCGGGTAACGGTTAAAAACCGTTATCCATTGCCTCGCATAGATAATTTGTTTGATCAGCTGAAAGGTGCGTGTGTATTTTCTAAGATTGATTTGAGATCTGGATATTATCAGTTGAAAATTAAAGAGGAAGATGTACCTAAGACGGCTTTCCGAACCCGTTACGGACATTATGAATTTCTGGTTATGCCATTTGGGTTAACCAATGCACCTGCAGCTTTTATGATGATGATGAACGAGGTATTCCAGCAATATCTTGATAAATTTGTTATTGTTTTTATCGATGATATTCTGGTATACTCTAAGTCTCAAGCAGATCATATCCGACACCTTAACTTGGTGTTAAAGAAATTGAGGGAGCATCAGTTGTATGCTAAGTTCAGTAAATGTCAGTTCTGGTTGACTGAAGTGGAATTTTTGGGGCATGTGGTGTCGGCTCAAGGAATTCAAGTTGACCCCCAAAAGATAGCAGCGGTGGAGAATTGGGAGCAACCTCGAACCGTCACTGGGGTACGAAGTTTTCCTGGTTTAGCAGGTTACTATAGACGGTTTGTTCAGGATTTTTCTATGATTGCTTTGCCGTTAACGAAGTTGACCATGAAGGATGTTAAATTTGAGTGGGATGAAAATTGTGAGCGGAGTTTCCAGCAATTGAAACATTGCCTCACTCATGCTCCAGTGTTGGTACTTCCTGATGATAGCGGTAATTTTGAAATTTATAGTGATGCTTCCTTAAATGGGTTGGGATGTGTTTTGATGCAGCATAATAAGGTGATTGCCTATGCTTCTAGGCAGTTGAAAAATCATGCAAGGAACTATCCTACTCACGATCTTGAATTGGCAGCAATTGTTTTTGCTTTAAAGATTTGGAGGCATTATTTGTATGGTGAGAAGTGTAAAATCTTCACTGATCACAAGAGTATTCAGTATCTGTTTACTCAGCATGATCTTAATCTTCGTCAGCGAAGGTGGATGGAATTGCTAAGTGATTATGACTGTACTATTGAATATCATCCGGGTCGTGCTAATGTGGTAGCGGATGCACTGAGTAGGAAACCCCAAGGCAGACTCAATGCCTTATATGCTTGCCGTGTTCCTCTTCTTACTGATCTGAGGGCTACTGGAGTAAGGTTGGAGTTGGAAGATCGAAGTGGAGCTTTTCTTGCTAGTTTTCAAGTCAGACCAGTTTTGGTGGATCGTATACTCGAAGCTCAGATGGTGAATGAGGAAATTCAGGAGTTGGTTCAATTAAGAAGTGAAGGGAAAAAGAAAGACCTCAGAATTCGAGAATCAGATGGTATGCTCATGCAGGAAAATAGAATGTATGTTCCGAATCATGAGGAATTAAAGAAGGAAATTTTGGATGAAACGCATTGTTCAGCTTATGCGATGCACCCGGGAGGAACAAAAATGTACCATACCATTCGACCATTTTATTATTGGCCGGGAATGAAGAGGGAAATTGCTGAGTATGTGAGTAGATGTATTATTTTCCAGCAAGTTAAAGCTGAAAGAAAGAAGCCTTTTGGGCGAATGCAGCCACTTCCCGTTCCCCAGTGAAAATGGGAAAATATAACCATGGATTCCGTGTATAAGCTTCCTCGTACACGAAATGGATTTGATGGTATTTGGGTGATTGTGGATCGACTTACCAAGTCAGCGCATTTCATTCCAGTGAGAGAGAAGTACCCTCTGAATAAATTGGCTAAGTTGTCCATCTCGAAGATTGTGAAGTATCATAGAGTTCCAGTGAATATTATTTCTGATCGAGACCCAAGATTTACTTCTAAATTTTGGGTAGCTTTTCAGGAAGCTCTGGGTACACAATTGCTTTATAGCACTGCTTATCATCCTCAAACTGATGGGCAATCAGAGAGGACGATTCAGACGTTGGAGGATATGTTGAGATCTTCGGTATTACAATTTGGTGATTCCTGGCATGATCGTCTGGACTTGATGGAGTTTGCTTATAACAACAGTTTTCACTCGAGCATTGGTATGTCACCATTTGAGGCACTTTATGGTAGGGCGTGTCGAACGCCATTATGTTGGTCTGAGGTTGGTGAAAGGGTGTTAGAAGGCCCAGAGATTATAGATGAGACAACTCAAAATGTTCAGGTAATTAAGTCTAACCTGAAAGCAGCCCAGGATCGACAGAAGAGTTTAGCAGATCGACATACTACTGATCGAGTGTATGATGTGGGTGATTGGGTGTTTTTGAAATTGTCACCTTGGAGAGGTGTGGTACGATTTGGAAAAAGAGGAAAGCTAAGTCCGAGATACATTGGACCTTATGTGATCACTGAAAGAATTGGTGAAGTTGCCTACCGGTTAGAGCTGCCTCCGGAGTTATCTAAGGTCCATAATGTGTTTCACGTCTCTATACTTCGGCATTATATTTCTGATCCTTCTCATGTGATCCCTCCTCAACCGTTAGAGATTAATCCGGATTTGACATATGATGAGGAACCAGTCACTATATTGGATTGGAAAGATAAGGTTCTAAGGAACAAAACGGTGAGTTTGGTGAAGGTGTTGTGGAGGAACCATTCGGCAGAGGAAGCTACTTGGGAGACGGAAGATCGGATGAGAGAGATGTACCCAAGGTTATTTTATGGATATTAAGTGCGTTATTTGGTTCTGGGAATTTCGGGGACGAAATTCTATAAGGAGGGGAGATTGTCACAGCCCGTCCCGGGAAATATATATATATCGGGAACGTGAATTGACGGGTTTACCCTTGACGTTACTAAGGTATGTGTGCGTAACGTTATTTGGGTTAAATTAATATAAGTTTTGGGGATAATTTGGTTTGCAATTTTGTTTGTATGGTTAGGATGAAAAAGGATGGTGTGGATTAGTTTGGACCACACAGGACCTCTCTCTTTCCTTCCCCGTGTCTTCTCTGTCTCTCTCACTCACGATCTCTCACACTCCCATACACCCAAAACGTACGACACACACCCAGTCCTCCAAAAAGTCGACGGATCGAAGCAACCAAGGTATGCATCTTCATCCTCTTGACGTTCTGAGTTCATTGGTACTAGTTTTAGGAAGTGAAACCCTCGAAATCACGTGGAACTCGAACCTCCATTTTTGAGTTACTGTTCATGCACACGTAAAATGTCGTGTTTTAGGGAATTCTAAGCTTGTAGTGAGCTTAGTGAAGTCCTAAGGAGGCTCGGAGTGCTTCGTTTGAAGGATTTGGACGTCGGGATCACGTGGTTCCATTTTGGCCGAATTTCTTGGGAATTTTCCGGTGAGATTTCTTGATTTTTAGAGCCTTAAACTAGTCTATCGTGATTCTTCATGTTTGGGGCTTCAATTTGGTATAAAATACGAAGAAAATGGGTGAAAAATGAAGGAGAACAAGGAGTTCAAAGTTTGGCCGGAAACCGGCCGCCGGAAAAACCAGTCCGGCGAGCCAAGGAGGAAGATGATGCGCGTGGGGGCGCGTGTCCCCGTGCTTGTCCTGGTGCGTGGGGGCGCGTGCGGCCTCCAAAAATTATTCTAAAAATTGTGCGACGTCCGTGACGTCGAGTAGGTCGATGTGGTATATTCATATACCCAATTTGAGCATCGTATGAGAAGTTATTTCGAAATGTTGGTGATGTGCTTTAAATAATGTTATTTTAGTTGTTTCGCATATAGGTGACACTTATCCCGAGGACGAGCGCATCCAGGGACGTCACGGGGGCTACGACCCATCGACTTACCAGTGAGTGGGCAGTTTTGTTTTCGTATTACCTATATACTATTGTTTTCCCAGAAAATGCTTTTATATGAGAAAATGTTTTAAGTTGCCATGCATAGAAGTTTATGAAAAACATGAATTAATATATGATGCATACATGTTGCATGGTGCTGTCGAGGCACAGGTAAGTCAGGTGAGTTCATTTATTCATTTAATTGATTGATGTTGAAATGTTTTGAGCTCATAACCTGCACCCTAGGTGTTAGTGCTTATATTATTCACCACACCGCACGTTCGCCTTGGATCCAAGTAGGTGGATGTCGTACAGACCATGTGAGGGTTCCGACATGCTAGCCGTATAGATCACTAGGCGTGATTATGACTAGTGGGTGACCTTAGTTATGCGCGCTGATGATTGATGAGAGAAGCACTAGAGCGTATTTTTACACCTTTCATCGTATAGACTACCTTACGTAGTTCCGAGTGATGTGCAGAGTAGGGCCGTATAGGTCACTGTGGTGACTCCGGCTAAATGGGATATTGAGCTATTGAATTAATCGTATAGGACCAACTGCAGGGTCGCCGATTGATTCCTTATTTCACCTGATTTATATTTTGATTCATGGCATGACATATTTTTCTTGAAAAATGTTAAAGATTTGGGATTTGAGTTTTGAGATTATATATGGTTTTATATATACTATTTTCTGGGAAAGTATACAGGTTTTACGGTGAGGGGTTAGAAATGTTTTAAATGAAATGTTTTGAGAAATATTTGGTTTTTACTGACCCACTCATCTTTGTTTTGCGCCCCTCCAGGTTCTAGTTAGCGGTTGGTGACTCTCGAGGTCTTTTTCCGGCATTCTGACAGACTCTTGACATGTAGGACTCACCTGAGGGTGATGTACTTTTATTTTAGTCCTACTTGACTGCACTTAAACCTATGCTCTGAATTTAAGTGTTTGTATTAACTCCTCATTTTATTCTAGTAGGTTGTTCTTCTAGAGATTTGTTTAAATTCCTTCGTATTCTATTATATATTGCTTCCGTGTCGCACTTTTGGTTACGTCACGCTCGCGTGACGGCCAGCACACCTTGATCCTCTGGGTCGGGGTGTGTCACATACTATAGTATAGTCTACTCTAGGATTAAGAGTCTAAGAACTGTTTGTTGGTTTTGGTGTTACCAGATGCAACCGCTTCGGTGGAGAGAGCTTTTTCTGCTATGAAGATTGTGAGCTTTTTCTGCTATGGGAGATCAATGGTTGAGTGATAGCATGCTTGTTTACATTGATAGAGATGTAATTGCTTTTATTGATAATGAGCCCATTATGCGACGTTTTCATGATATGAAACCTCGTCGGCAATAATTGTAATTTGTTTGTATTGATAAATTATGGAAGACATTACTATATAAAAGGATTTGGTTGTTGCTATTCTTTTGAACCTTACAATCTTTTAACTTCGCCCCTCCCCCCGTCAATTCCTAGCTTCGCCACTGGGTATATCAGTACTTTTATGTCAAATTTTTATTGTAATTATCATAAATTTATAAGAGTAGCTATAATTCTATATAAAAGATAAATTTTGATTATTTTTTCAAATTTCACAAGTATAAACTAGTAGTCATTTTCTCGTAATTGGGAGGGTATGATTGTGACGTATGCCCTTTTGCCTGGCAGGAACCACACTTGGCAGGATATGTGTCACATCCCTCTCATCCGATCATATCCAGTATTTTACTTAACCGACCGCCGGCCAACCGCCCATGTGCCAATACGCGCATGATGCGGAGCGGAGAAATCAAAACCCCCGGCGGGGTCCACCTCGAATAGATACGTCACCAATTCTTCCAAACAATTAAATATTAGCCGTTTGATTAAATAAGCATACATCTTTTTTTTTCTTTTTTTATGCATGGATGCTTTCCACCAGTTATCCATTTCTTATCATTCCTTATGGGTCCGGATAAGTTATGAGAAATTTTATCCTGTTTATAGCGATAGTTAAGCAGACTTACTAATTCTGAACATCGAACTCAAAATCTCTTATATTTTTTTATTAAAAAACCGCAATCTCCGTCTTTACCACTAAGGTACTTGTTATGGTTGCGTAAGTGTTTGGGTTGGAAAGTCTAAACCAGGCTCACATGGAGGGGTCCCACCCCGACCTTCCGACCTTCCGACCTTCCGAAGTATTAATTAAAGTCATTAACGAATCCTAATGTGTATTACGACACAAATACAAGTTTCCAGAACTTTTGGTGATGACTGGAGGGTGTACAATCATGACCGTTCCAATATCCTACATGCATCTCGGATGTCTCGGATGGCTCATGGGCCCTGATGAGGCGTGGGCCTTAGTTGGAAGGAACGACTGTGATTGAATAGTGCAAACCATCAGGATGGACCCCCGAGAAATAGAAAGCACCTCTTTTGTCGTTATCGATAAAGGTCTTATGCCATTGCCACGCACGCACTATCACCTCGGCAGGCCTGGAAGATAAAAAAAAGGGATCACATCACATCCATCCCTAATAATAATATAATTCCAAGGCATATATTTTATTCAAATGTGATTTATTATTCTTTTACTTTCCAATAATAATTGTCCTTGCACCAAGTGTGCAAATGATCCATTTTTTGAACATGCTAAAGCATGTGGAAGGTATACCTTTCATTTTATACGGTAGACATTTTTTAAATCATGGCGTATTATACTCAACTTACACATTTTAAATGTACTTATATGCGTGAATTGCTTCAATAATTTTTTTATGATAAAAAGAAAGTCAAATATTTGAAGTAAATAAATAATATTCGACCATGCTAGAAGAAACCTCTTATAAACCATTTAAAGCAGCATAATCCACATAATAAAACCAATTTTTTTAATTTCCATATACATTATATTGAATTTACATTAAGAATAGAGAAAATAATATTTAATAAACAACTGATTGAATTACATTATTGTTAGCACATTGTTTGTTAAAAAAAAGATCATTTGACAACTAATTGAACCACATTATTATGTGAGCGCGGCTAAGCCTACCCCCTCCCCCTTAGTGTAGAAAACATCATTGGTTAAAAAAAAAACAAAAAACGATCATTTGACAACTAATTGAATCATATTATTATGCACGTGCAAAATGTCTTTTTTATAATTGGCACTACGTGCCTCTTAAGTGTTTAAAAATAGATAAAATAATATAACTGATTAAATCACATTATTGTGCGTGCGTGAAAGACATTTTTTTATCACTGGCGGTACACTACTTTTAAGATATTTTGGACATGTTTAAAAATAGAAAAAATAATATTTAATAAACAACTGATTGAATTACATTATTGCGAACCCAATGTGAGGCTAAGCCCACCCCTTCTCCTTAGTATAGATAATATTGTTTGTTCGAAAAGAAAGAAAAAAACAATCATTTGACAACTAATCGAATCACATTATTATGCGCGTACGAAATACTTTTTTTATAACTAGCACTACGTGCATCTTAAGATGTTTTGAAAATGTTTAAAAATAGAAAAAATAATATTTAATAAACAACTATATGAATCTTATTATTGCTAGCTCATTATGAGACTAAGCTCATCTCCTTCCCCTTAATGTAAATAATATTGTTTGTTCGAAAAATAAAAATCATTTGACAACTAATTGAATCACATTATTATGCGTGTGTGAAAGACATTTTTTTATAACCAACACTACGAGCCTTTTAAGATGTTTTAAACGTGTTTAAAAATAGAGAAAATAATATTTAATAAACAACTGATTGAATCGCAATATTGCTAGTCCATTGTGAGGCTAAGCCCACCTCCTTACCCTTAGTGTAGATAATATCGTTTGTTAAAAAAAAACAATCATTTGACAACTAATTAAATCACATTATTATGCACGTACGAAAGATCTTTTTTATAACTGGCACTATGCGCTTCTTAGGATGTTTTGAACGTGTTTAAAAATAGAGAAAATAATATTTAATAAACAACTGATTGAATCACATTATTACTAGCTTATTGTGATGTACTAATTATAAAAAAAAAATTAAAAAATTAAAAAATTAAAAAAAAAAACTGTACAAATAGAATTAATTATTAAAAAAATAATATTTATATGATGAAAATACCCCCTGCATTATTTGGTGCATTATTTTGGTTTGCTTTTGAAGTTTTTTGTTTGAGGGGCATTTATGTCCAATTATTTTTTGTGAAGCTTGTGACCCCAAAAAACACTCTTCACTGGGCTGTTGGCTTTATATATATAAGAAGATTATGTTATATTGTAAACATTGTGGTTTCATTAAATTGGATGGGTAAGTTATTGTTCAAATTAAATAAAAACAGTTGTGCTTAATTTGAAAGTTCAAAGTTGAATTGCTTAAGAAGAAAATTTGATATTGTCTAAACTTAATTACTTATTATTATCTATTGAGTTTTATGACCTCGGTAATATTAAAAGTTAACTCCCAACTAATAAGTTGCATCTTATACTATATCTCTCGGATATGAAGTTTATTCTCTAGCACACCTATTCACGAATGGCCCCATACAGTCACATGATAAACCAATTCTCACATAAAAAATGGTCAATTCATCATGTCGGAGCTAACAAAACATTTCGATAGCTCGGTCATAATTCATTCTATAGAGCTAACGCAACTTTTTGAAGGCCCAATTATTCAATACCCTTAAGTTCGAACTAGTTGCAACTTTTTGAAAGTCCAACTTAAGAAAGCAAGTTCAAACCCAATAAATTAGACTCATGACATTTCTAAGGAATAATTTACCCTGACTGACACACCCCGACCAAAAATCAAGGCGTGCTGGCCGTCACGTGAGGGTGACGTAGTCATGTGCACAATGCGGGAGCGATAAGGATAAGAAATATACGAATAAATAAAACTGAAAGTTAACTAAGGTGCACTAATAAGCAGAAAGTGCTAGGAATGAGATACAAGTGTAAATACACCTAATCAGAGCATAGAAAGTCTAGGTGCAGTCCAGTAGGACAAGTACTAGTTATACAATACCAAAAGATATCCTATGAATATTATATTTTGTTAGAACCGGCGAGATCCTCAGATGCCACCAACAACAAGTCTACCTAAAACCTGGAGGGGCGCAAAACAGAAAGTGTGAATGGGCAAAAACAAAGCTTTTCAAAATCATTTCATTTACCAAATGCTATAACCCCTCGCCGTAAAACATGTATAATTTTTCCCATAAATAGAATATAAATATATATTTCTATATATATATATATTCAAATCATTCTTCACATATTCATAATCATAAATATGCCATGTCAAGTTATAAACAAAATAAGTAACTCAGGTGAAAATAAATTCATGAAAAATAACATATTGGTCGGAACCCCTGCAAAAGTCTGTACGGCTGAATTCATAGCTCATTAATCAATCTAGCCGGAGTCACTACAGGTGACTTATACGGCACTACACTACACATGACTCGAAACCACTGGAAGGGTCTGTACGACAAGACTGGGTGTAATATAGTTATGCTCAATGCTACACTCTTATGATAGCTATGCAATAAATTGCTAGTCACCTACGAGTCGGAACCACCTATAATGGTCTGTACGACAAGACTGTGCACCTAAATTGGATCCAATGTGAGCATATGGTGCGGGATGTGACATCATAA
Organism: Malus fusca; assembly: GCA_035220775.1. NCBI lineage: Eukaryota > Viridiplantae > Streptophyta > Magnoliopsida > Rosales > Rosaceae > Malus > Malus fusca. Next base: position 8,969,432 of record CM069072.1, on the reverse strand, counting down.
ACAAGCTTGAACCATATCTCTGGCTAAATCAAAATTTTCCGGGATGCATGTTTATGAGCTTTCAATCACATCTCATATTATCAATATCTCATATAACAAAACATAACTCACTTGATACTTACCTGAGCGTCGACCGCACCAATTCATATTATGCATCATTTACTAATTCATATGTTGAATATAAATTTATATGCATGGCATTTCAAGCATACTTTCATTTAAACGCATTTTCTGGGAAACTATCAAGAATATAAATATATACTGAAAACCAAAAACCCACTCGCTGGTATGTCGAAGGGTCGTAGCCCCCGAGCCGCCCTTGACTATGCTTGTCCTCGGGATAAGTCTCCCCTATATGCGAAACAACTATAAAAACGTTAATTAAAGCACATAACCAATACTAGCTAATAACTTCTCATATATTTCTCAAATGAGGTATATAAATATACCAATGTCATCTAAACAACCTCACGAACATCCCTATATTTGTAGAAAATTTTTCCGACCACCCACGCGCTGCCCACGCGCGGGCACGTGCTAGGCACACTAACGGTAACCCTAACGGCATTAGGGAATATTCCGTCAAAGTTGACGGATTATTCGCTTGTCCTCTTCCTTCGACTCCGGTGACCGTCGCCGGAAAACTAGGAATTTGAAAAACCTTGATATTTCAGTCATATCTTAACCAAAACTCATGAAATTGGTCTCAATTTAAAGCTTATAACTAGAAGAACACATCCTTACCAATTTCAAGGCTTGAAACCCACGAAAACTCGTCGGAGAAAGCTCGATAATCCGGCGTAAACTTAAAACTCGTCGAACTCGATTTCCCGACATCCAAATCGCTTGGTTTTTCTTCTCTGAGCTTCGTGAGGATGATTCAAAGCTCCCTATATCCTTAAAAACTCCTAAAAACCTCACATTAATTAGTGCATGAACAGTGCATGAAATATGGGGTTCGAGTTCACGGTGTTTTTGAAGCTTTCACGACCTAAAAATGGTATGGTTAAGATCCTAAGGTTACAAGGAACTCAAACATGGCCTCTAAAGGTTCGATCTGCAAAGCTTTGTGAGGGTTGGAGTTTGTCCGTTAAGTTTGTACAGAAAAAGAAGAGAATCTAGAGGGAGGAGAGAGAGAGTACACGGGAAAGAGAGAGAGGGAGTTGGAGTATGTGTGTGGTCTAAAATTGTTTGACTTCCAAACAACCACAAAACCATAACAACTTTAAGTCCTAATTGGTTCCAAAATATTAGAGACTTAATGTATTAGTTCACTTCTAAACTTAAACCACATAACCACACAAAACGTCCAAGGGCAATTTCGTCTTTTCACACCATCGATAACAATAATTCGGGACGGGCTGTGACACTGACACCATAATACAACTATTAGCCCATTATGATCTAGAACTACATTTGTTGTTTGTTAATATTAGTATAATTTATTCAATTCACAAAATTATATTTTTCTCTGTAACTAGTATAACTTATTCAATTCAAAGAGAATAATAGAAAAAATTGAGTAACAGAAAAAAAATTGGTGTGAAATTTTTTTATAGTACAACAATATATCATAAACATTAAGCTTCAATGTTCAAGTCAAAAGAGTTTCTCACATGACAACGCACACTAATAAGAAGCTCTCAAGTACATTTAGCCTTTTTATAGTTCTTGGGAATATGGAGAATAGACTCAGTTTTAGATTCGAATCTAGTGGATAGCATATTTGATATCAAATTAGGTTGCCTATTGTGTAACTTAGTTGAACTTCCCTTTCCATTAGTATAAAATATATCCTTGTACTTTAAAAAATAAGTAAAAAAAAACTTTGAACCACATTAAAAAAATTTGTAGTTAGTCAAACTCCCCCTCCTATTAGGGGTGGGTTCGGTTCAAATCGGTTATTGTGTAACTTAGTTGAACTTCCCTTTCCATTAGTATAAAATATATCATTGTACTTTAAAAAATAAGTAAAAAAAAACTTTGAACCACATTAAAAAAATTTGTAGTTAGTCAAACTCCCCTCCTATTAGGGGTGGGTTCGGTTCAAATCGGTTCGGTTTTTTACCAAAATCGAAACCAAACCGAAATTTCGGTTCGGTTCATTTTTTTTCCGTTTTTTTTCGGTTCGGTTTTTTCCGGTTCGGTTTTTTGTTTTTTTTTTCTTCAAAAAAATGAAAAACATTGAAATTTTAAATTTTAACATCTCCAACATAATCATAACATAAGCATTCTAACTAGAATAAAAGACAATGAAAATAAACATTTAAAGTTGAACTAAAATCATCAATCAAGTCTTCCACAGTCCAAACTAACAACCTCACAACACAAAAATCGTACAAATGACTTAGAAAAGTTAAATTGTATGATGTTGTTCAAAGATCAGGGCTGTATGATTGTAACTGCATATCGACAACTTGATTAGTAAAAGTAATGCGTGGGTGAATTTATTTAGTGTGTGTTGGATTCTTTTCCATCACAAATTACGCAAGTAATCTACCCGAAATAAATGTTTATGGATTCTGTTACATGTTATATGAGAGTAGATTTGGAAAAGAAAGCTGGGGCAAAAGTAGACAGTGCTATGGAGATGGATGTAGGTACTTTAGGAGGAGGTTTGATTCCGGAACCTTATATGGGGGAGAAATAATAAGTTAGGGTTTAGAATTTTTATAGGCCTTTTTTTTAATATTTTGAGCTTAAAGTTTGGCAAATAATACCCAAAACAAATAATTAAATAAAAATAATAATTTAATTAATTCGGTTCGGTTCGGTTTGGTTCGGTTTCTAGATCACTAAAACCGAACCGAACCAAAAGAATTCGATTCGGTTCAGTTTTTTCAATTCAATTCGATTTTTTCGTTCGGTTCGGTTTTTTCGGTTTCGGTTCGGTTCGGTTTTCGGTTTTTTGAACCCACCCCTACCTCCTATGGTCTAGTGGTCTTCCTCATCACTTATAAGTAAAAGGTCTTATGTTCGATTTGATCAAATGCGAATTTGAATCACATTATTGCTAGCTCATTGTGAGACTAAACCCACCATTTTTCTTTATTGTAAATAATATCGTTTGTTAAAAAAAATTAAATATAAAAAAATTAAATATAAAAAAATTCATCAATAAAAGTAAGTAAAATGGCACATTAGAGTAGCTTCAGCGTTCACTAGAGCCCGATGGACAGACGACTTTTGCAACCCAATAGCCCCAGCAACAACCTCCAACCTCCAGCCCAATAGCCACAACTTGGATGACTCGACGGGAATGTGAGGCTCTTTGGCTTTTTGTTTCATCATCTCTCTTTCTACACTTCTCATCCTCATCCTCTTCCATCTCATTTTCGCCCACCTGGAGATTGAACATTTCTTCCCCTTGCTTAAACAATTTTTTCTCTTGCTTATCGATTTCCCACAACATCCTTAAAGAAGACATTGTAAAAATGAAGCAAAAACTATGAATAATGATAGAGATTTTGATTTTGGTATGTGATTTCTTAGGATGGATGGTGGGTTATATGGAGGAAAAAGAAAAGATTAGGTTGTAGATAATGTCACGTGACATGCCGTTATTCATTAAAAATCTGATCTAAATCTATCCTTAAAGATTGTAAACAGATTGTGACACATGGTGCAACGTGATTGGTTAAAAATAATATCGGAAATCTATCATCAACGATTCTGAGAAGGTAACGACACTACGACATTTGATAAATATCTTATAGAAATCTATCACCAAAATTGTCTTTTCGGATAATAACACGTGGAGCAATGAGAACGATTAAAAATCTTATATGAAAATACAAATAAAATTATTTTGTATTATTTTATAAAATAAAAAATACTAATATTTTATTACATATTGCCATGACTATTCATTTTAGTGATGGAGATGCAAAAGATAGTTCTTTAAAGATAATTACTGTTCACTAAAAGATATTCAATAATGAATTGCTATAGGGAATCTTTGCAACGCTAAAGTTGCTCTTAAAAGCGATATTTGCATTATCCCGCGTGGAAAACGTAGCACGGTTTTAATTGGTGTTATCTCAAACTAGTCAAAGTCAATGAACTACAGCTTATTACCGCGTGACACCGATAAGGAAAATCAACGGCTGATAACTGCGCAATATCCAGGAGTCCGTACAGCGCAAACATGAGGTCGAACCTCAGGTTCGTAACTCCAAAGCAGCTAGGCTCGTATTTCCTTCACTATATAAATCCCCTTCCTCCCTCTCGCACTCACACGTATTTCTCGCTCTCTGGTCGATCCCGTTAGCTGATATTTCGCACCTAGATACTTTCTCATTCGCTCGAAGCCTCGAAGGTATTGAAAATCTTTCGATTTTTGTTCTATTTATTGAATTTATTTTCGTTAATTAATGGATCTGATTATTTGTAAAGAAAAAAGATATTGTAAACATCTTTTTGGAGAAAATGGAGGAAAAAGAACCAAATTGCAATCTTGATTCTTTGAATTCAGGTTCTGGTGCCCGAAAAAAATTTAAGATTAGAAGGTTCAGATGATTAGGGAAAATTGAGCGAATGATTTGGCTGTGAGGGTTTGGTTTGTTTTTAATTTCTGATTGGTAGATCTGGTTCTGTTTGGTTGTTGAGAAAATTTGGGAAGACGAGAAAAGAAAATTCAAGAATATAGAAAATTTAGAAAATCTGATTTATTTATTTATGTGTTTAATCTGCTGTTTTGTTGGCTTTGATTTTGTTTTTTATTTTTATTTTTAAGAAAAGCTTCGTATTTATTTCTAAAGAATATATTTTCCTTTTCAATTCACAATCTTTTTCAAATCCGCCAAACTGTCTTCATTCAAATCGACTAGGATTTACTGTTTTCGTTGATCCTAAATTCTGGTCATGTGAACTTTGAAATGTGAAAGTTTGCGAGTTCGTTGATCAATTGAAAATCATAGATTTGGATGAAATTGCGTCATATAAAACGTCTTCCATGGATTATTGCATTTGTTCTTTTCTGATTTACGTGTGTGGAACCTGAAAACGAGAAGATTTCGTAACTGATTGACTGTTTTTCCGATGTAGTTGACTTGCGCTTAGCCAAAGATGGCACTGGTTTCCGGAGGATCAAGATTGAATCCCAACGCCCCTCTCTTTATCCCTGCGGCTCTCCGGCAGGTGGAGGATTTCTCCCCTGAATGGTGGCAACTGGTCACAACCTCCACATGGTACCACGACTACTGGCTCAGTCAGCAGGGTGAGGATGGCTTCTATGATGATAACCAGAATGAAGTTGACAATGTCGCTGATTTGCTTCCGGAGACCTTTGATCTCGATGTTGGTGATGAATTCTCCGGTCTAGAAGCTCAGTTTGAAGAGTTCCTTCAGATGTCTCAGACTGAAGGTAAAGATGGTAAGAACAGATACTCTGAAAGATTGTAGATTGTTGGAAACTGGGATGAACAACTTTAAATGCAGTTTCCGATTATGCTGTTCGATTGTTGGACTCAAATTTTGTATTGGAACAACAGCAGGGTTTGAGAAGGGCGCTACGGTCTTGAAGAATTTGAAGTCACTGGAGGACAGACGTCCGAAGTCCCCGGTGGAGCCAAGGAGGTATGCTGAGAAGCCAGCAAAGCATGTGAGCCCGAAATGCGGCCCCCGTTTCATCCAGCAGCCTCGTTGAACCTTGAAAGCAGCTAGCTTCCCTTGTGTAGTTTAGCCGATGGCAAAACCGAGTAATTTGTAGTTTCTGTAATTTCTGTATTCTAATGGAGCTTTTGTTCAGTTTACTAAAAAATACCCTTGGGGGTAAGAAAGTTGTAAAAAAAAGTGTAAAATTTCAACAAAACAAGTAAAAAGGAGAGAGTTTTCTAGTTCCTCTGGTGTATCGAAACACAATTTTTAACAATCGCGCTCTAAGATTAAGCTCTGTAGCCGAAGCTTTCTGTGATCCACCACGGGCAGTTCGGTCGGAATTTGATTCTGCAAGCTACACACGTAACGCAATGCTAGTCTCGACGAGCCGTCTTAAAACCCTCTGAAAAGCCAAGCTGACTTGCAGAGCAAGCTGTCGTAAAACCCTCTGAAAGGTCAAGCTGACTTGCAGAGCAAGGAGAAGGAGGTGAATCATGTTGCCGGTCGAAAATGAGGTAGAACATCACGCTTCCCTTCTCTTCAAATGGAGACCTCGGAAACGGAATCTGCACTCTCCATTTGAAGCTATTTCCTGTGAGCTTTAACTTCACTCTAGTTACCGATTGCCTCAGATATTGCTTTCAAGGTTGCTTCCCCTTTGAGACCTAACGAAAACCAACCTAAACCAGCTACTGCAATATCGATGCTATTCACATCCCAGCTTGCTCCAGACACTTTGATTTCCCTCTCTTGCCGTTTTCTCATCTCAGCAGCACGATCAGCGCCAATTGGAGGCTGCAAAAGTGTAAGGCGGAGTCCAGTCAGTAAAAGGTAAGGAGCCGCTGCATTTTGCAAGAACACAAAGACTAGTTCCGTCCTATAACTGCTGACCAAAATTTAAGGGATGAATCCCACTCAATATTGTTCATATGCAAAATGCATACATAAAATAAAATTTCATTAAGAATCATTTGATAGCACTTGCAGATATCAAGACTATGATATCGTTAAGAATTTGTATCCAGAATCAATTCGAATTGAACTATGCGATAAAATGCAAAATAATGACAAAAATGTAACCAACTGGGATAAAGAATTACCTGCAACCTAATACCACCATGTTTCCTCCATGTCTCATCAGCATTTTCTATCTTCTCCATATGTAAAGAAATATTTGGCGAAGCCCAAACTGTCAAATAAATTGTTTCGACAGAAGCTTGAACAAGATCTAGTCTTGCTAAACCACCAACATGTATGGTTTGCCCTGCCTGCAGATTTCAAACACAGGATTCAGCAGCACTTGGATTTGATCATTAGTCCATTCTCATGCATCGAAAAATTACACATGTATGGATGGATTACAAGGACTTTCTTGTCGTTAAAACACTTTAAACTCAACAGATTATTGAACTCATAACCTCCAACAGAAATTATAAGCTAGAATCTTTTGTACAAGTAAACGATAGAACCTGACATCTACGGCATTGTTAAAAGGCATCTGTGTGGAATTTGAGCAAAGAAATAAGCATGTTCTACCAACTTAAATTTTAAGATAATTTGAGCAAACATAAATCAAATGAGGCTCCAAAAACTATTCATATCTGCAACTTAAAATAAGAAACCCGAATAAGTGAGTGCTTACAAATAAGGTCAAGTCTCATGGACACCAAATATGGATGCAGAAGTCCTGGAGTGTCAAACAACAATGCCTTAGCTGACAAGATCCCTCCAACTCTCCATATTCCTAATGTTGTCCCAGGAACTGGACCCATCTATCCAATCTAGCAGGCGAAACTTGTGACCGGAGGAGATCAACCTTTGTGGCCACAAGAACAAGCTTTGGCAGTCTTTCCTAAGCTTGGGATCATTTTCAGTTCCTTTTAATGCTGCAAACGACTTTGCTGCCCGTTTAGGGAACGGTCCATCAAAATCAACGCAATCAACCACCATAGCCACAGCAGGATTGGCACTCGTAGCAGGTTTAATCAACCTATATCAAAATCAGGCATCAAGTTTTCAGCTGCTTGGTTCTTCACCTGCCCATAGTTTCTTAGTGAATGACATCGGGCATGTTGTGTTTGGCTCATACATTTGTATGAGCCAATGTGTTGACAACAATTGAAGACATGGTGACTACCACAAGCAAAGTTGGAAGCAAGCAAGACTTGACCTTGTGTTTGCTTGCACACAATTGTGCATGTTTTATTGTGCATGTTTTCTCTTCTATGCATTAAATGACAAATGGAGAAAAGTTGTACTTTATAGACTAGGTATAGGACTTTAGTGCATGCTAGGTAGGCTAGGTAATAATTAAGTCATGTGAACTTAATACTTTTTGGTCTTGGTTGTTGGCATAGTTGCTAGTGTATGCCTATAACTAGATGCAATATTTATGCATTTAGAAATGCTTAGAAAGTGGGAAGGTAAGCATCATAGAAGCATCCAAGGGGGAGAGCATCCAGCTCTCCCATGGGAAAAGTTGAACATGAGTTGAGAGAAAATCAAGAGAGCTAGAATGAAAAGTATTCTAGTGAAAGAACTCTTGTGGTAGAGTAAGGCTCTTGGGAAAATTCTATGAGTGGGTGTGCAAGGGATTCGGGATTGAGTTATGTTGATTTAACTCATGTGTACTTGTACTGTTATTCATAGTGAAGAGCAATATCTCTCCGGGGACGTAGGCATGATTTTTGCCGAACCTCGTAAATTTCTCGGTGTCTTTATTTCTTGTATTTTATTCTGTTCAACTGAGTGTGATTTGGTAAGGTTGTAATCTGAATCTCATTTCCGCACTAACGAACGGGCCAAGGCACAACAGGGCACACACTGTAACCTCTTCTTTCTCTTTCTATGCCTCTCTTGCCATTCTCTTCTTTTTCGATTTGGGCACCTTCTTCTTCTTCATCCTCTCTATAGTCTCCTCTTTGATGTTACCGTACCCAACCCCTGCCGGAGTAAAACCATCCAAATCCAAATCATTTTCTTTCTTCCCCAACAACTTGGCTTCAAACTCATCTGAATCCCACTCAAACTCACCCCCCATTTCCAATTCACTTTCTTCAAACTTCCCTCAATTTCATCCACTGACCCCTCCTCATCCTGATCTCCAATCTTCAGCCCTATCTCATTTAAACCCTCCTTCATTTAGTCAAAGACCCTCCTACATTTGATCTATCAACACTATATCATATGCAAAATTTATAAACCAAGAGTATCATCTTAAACATACCTCGTTAACTCATCCATTACAAATGCAAAAACATAAGAACTTAAACCTGAACCTTGGTATAACCTTACGGTTATGGAAAGCATTCAATTTGTCCTTCATGAGTTCTTGCTATAGTTCTCCCTCCATCATGCATATCCTTTACTGTTTAGATATATGCTATTTGTACTCTTTTTTTCTCTAGAATCCTCCAAGTAGTCACTTTTGAACTATATCCTACATTTTCTTTTCAATTTTGTAAAGATTGTGCAAATCTTTTGCATATCTCGATACCGTTCTATCGATCTTCGTAATATAGATGGCCTCCATAATCGTGCGTTCTGGCATGAATGTGAAATGATTGTCAGGATATGTGTATCTTACCTTGAAGTATGCTAATATCTTCATTGTATGACTCATTAACTCAATACCACTATATGTCATACAATTTTGTATGCCCTTAGCATCTTATTCATTTTTAAAATCTTAATGAAAACGTTTATAATATGAGTGTAATGCTCAACATAGTACAATATGTTTATGAACGTGGAATAAAGGAACCTTAAATGAAAAATCTATGGAAGTAATGAAAATTATGATGAGAAGAAGGATAAATATTACGTACCCCCACGAAACTAAGTGGTTTAGTCTTAAGACAAGATTTCAAAAATTAGGTTTTAAGCTTGAATATTTAGACATGAATAGATCGAGAAAACACTACTGGCATCATTGCGGCTAAGACTTTAACAAAACATGTTGTAGATATTAAGAGGGTCACAAATAACTAGATCATAATAGAACAAGAACTCATCAATAAAACTAGCGTGAAAGCATCTCAAGTTCAGTTGTGTAAGGTCTGAAGAAGAAATTTTAGAAAAATCTTGAAAAATTAGTTCAAAAGAATTTTTGAGAAGGAAAAGCTACTCATAGAGAATATAGCCATGCGTGCAAAGAGGCATGCAAGTAGAGATGATTATATGGCCCTAGATTTGAGGAGAAGAAAGCCATTTTGGATTTAAGGACGACATACAATCTCAGCTAATACCTTCTTTAAAAAGAGAAAAGAACATGTAAAAAGGAAGCCAATACATTCTTCCAAGTGATCACATACTCTTCACTCTTCTTAAAGAAGATATTAGCTAGAAAGAGATCATAATTCAAAACAGCTTCTTCTTCCTCTCGTCTCTCCTCAAATTTATGGCCACCATAAAAATCTTCATAGTTGCATGTCTCCTTGAGCCATGTCCATTTAAATCTCCTCTTATGAGTAGCATCTCCGTCTGAAAGATATCTTGAACAAATTCTCCCCAACTTCAAGCGCATAAACACTAATCTCATTGATGAGTTATGATCCTATTAAAATCTTGATTACTATAACTCTATCCTCGAGCCTCTTAATATCTACATTTTTGTCAGAATCTTATCCGTGATAATACCACACCGTTTCTCAATATAAAATTGTGTCTGAATACCGAAACTTAGAACCTAAATCTTGATGATCCTTTCCCTCATGAACAACCCATCTAGTTTCCTAGAATGACATAATTCTTATGATTCTTCCATAAAATTTCCCGTTAATGTTCATATACTCTGCACTTTTAACGCATTCGACTCACTTAAATCATATCCGCATGTTTTATAGTCCACGTCATAAACGCATTCTACTTTCAACCCCTACCCTCATGTCCCACCCACGTATCCTAGTTAGCTTCATATCCTACTCTTTATTAACATATAGAGCCTAATGAAATCCTTTTGTACAATGTTGATAACTTGATACATCAACAAATTGATCTCCCCATCGTAATATCAACGTAACAAAAAAAAACAAAAAACAGAAGCTGTTGATGCACAAACTCAGCGAGGACTTTGATACAACAGAAAGTGTTAAGTTTGTGACATTCGCTAGATTGCTCCGGTCACTAGTGTGGATAAGTATGTAAATGGATAGGGACAGGGAAGCAAACACAAGATGTACGTGGTTCATCCAGATTGGCTACTTCCATGGAGTAGAGGAATTCTCATTAATTGTGAAGGGTTTACACAAGTACATAGGTTCAAGCTCTCTTTTAGTGAGTATAGTGAATGATTTAGTACAAATGACATTAGGAAATATTGTGAGAGAATGATCTCTATTTATAGAAGAGAGTTTCTAGTTTCATTCTGAAATTGACACGTGTCGTGATTGGCTTCTGATGTTGACATGTGTCGCGCTATGATTGGCTTCTGATATCGACACGTGTCGCGCTACGATTGACCTCTTGGTTGGAGGAAAACTCTTCTGGGTCCTTGACGGTATAACGTTGACCGGTGCTCAGTAGTTTCGGGATTGATCGAGTATGGTACAAACAGAATCATTCCACGTAATTAAGATCAATGCATTTAGTAATCCATAAGTACACACAATCCACTAATGACATTATACGGTGCCTAACGAACAATTCCATGAAACATCAGATTATAATTTTCTACTCACATTCCACTAATTAATTCTAAAAATAGTAAAGAAATTACCCGTTCCTTTGCGTTAAGAAAACTAATCATGTAACTAAAATTCATAAAAATAAAATAAAAATAAAACAACACAAAACAGAGCATATAAACATACATGAGCAGATCAATTTGCTAGTTGATTAAGATTGATTCATACAACACAAGGTAGAAGAAAGTGTTGCAAGTATCTTAGAGCATCATCAATACTCACATATCTCCAATCTCCAACACTCAACATCCCAACACTCACTTTCTTCACCCTCCTCCCATCACAAAACCCCAACTTCAAATCCGCCACAATTCCGCTAGTAACCACGCTCGAGCAGCACCCCGCCGGCGAAGGAAGCTCCTCAGAAAACCACCCCTCCATCCCTTTCCCTTCACAGTCCATCATCTCAAAAACACCCCTCCACCCTTCCAACACGACATTCCATGTCACTCTCACTGCTCCCCGATCCTCCCATGCTTCAAATCCATTGTAGTCACTAACATCAATATCGAACTTAAAAATCCCGTTGGGATCCATAACGAGTTCGCTTCCAGATTTTTCCAGAGACAGGACATTGCTTGATAAGTTGGGGTTGAAGATGTTGATCGTGAAGATGAGGCTATCAAGGGAAAGGCGAGGTTTCGAGGGGGTTTTCTGGCGGCGTTTGGTTGCAGCTCGACCGATGACATAGAGGCGGCTGTAGGAGACGGTAGGGTTAGTGAGTTTAAGGGTAGAAAGAGAAGGGAAATGGGAAGTGCAAATGGGCCACCAAAGGTGGTCGGAGGACATGGAAACGAACCATGACTTGCAGACACAAGAGGATATGGCTAGGGTTTTGGGGTCAAGGTGGTGAGAAACTAGGTCAAAGACTTCCCATGAGGCCATGGCGACGACTGACGATGGTGAATATTGAAATTACTTAGCGGTCCTTGTTTTTCTATAAATTGTCAAATTCTGTTTGAAAACCAAATGGGAGGGAGGTCAAAGAAATGAGTGGTTTAATAGTTGGCGGTGGTTATCAGTGGAGGGCGGTGGTGGTTTCGGGGAAGGGAGTGGCACGTGGAGTGCGACGGTGCTATGCATGGAGATGAGTTGCCACGTAAGATTACAGCAGGTGTGGTTGAGGAATCCCCGTGCCGGTCATGAATGTACACGTGCCATTCCCCTTTTTGTCTCTTAGCTACAGTTTGATGTTTCTTACCTCCACCAAAAGATGAAATTATTGGATAGTACAGTATTACCACGTCAACATATAATACTTCCAATCAGAATTAAACACATGTACAATTATTATCCAATTGAACTTAAAAACTTATTTTAACATAAAAAATAAATTTCAAAAGGTAAATTGCATCACAATCTCATACTTTATGTTTTAAACATTACAATATCATTCATTAACTTATGAATTCATTACAATGTTAGACTTTCATTTATTTTTCCGTTAGTTTATCTATTAAATGCGAACTTAGCAGGTGAGGTGCCCACACTCTTACCCAATTAGAGTAAAATATTAAGAAATATAAATAATTTAATTTAATTTTTTATAAACCGTAACTCCATCCCTTTCTTCTCCGATGAAACTACCAACCTAGTCTTTCTTGTCTCCGGCTACCCCACCTCAACATCTCTCTTCTTCGACGAACGTCCTTCCCTTCTCCAACGAACCAATATCTCTCGTATGGACCTCGTCATCCCATCTTCCAATATATTGATCTCCTCATCATCCCACCCCCTCCCTTTGACAAATCTGAAGCTGCCGCCAGCCATCCTGAGATGCAAGACCTGTTAGTGTTAAAACGAATTTTAACCTTCCCTATGAGCTGTGACTCACAGGTACGTTCGGTATTATGGAATAAAACCTGTTTACACCAATGAAGAAGATGATGCAATGAGAGAAAGGGATGAAGAGTGCAGAGAATATGACTCTGCAAATGTTTTCACTGTTTCATTCCACCGAGAGTGAGAGTGGAAAAGTCTCTCTCTCCTCTTAATTTCAATTACAATTTAAACTTGGCAGTATTCAAATTACATCCAACCAATCCTAGCCATCCATCTTACATCCTATGAGATGAAGACACATATACACTCACTTGTTTAAGACCTATAAGACTTAATAAGAAAGCATACACACAATCCTAGCAATATGAGCTAGAAACCAACTGCTACATCAGATCACAATTTACACACTAACAACCCCCTTTAAATTGTGGACTGATTTAAATCCAAGAAGTTCCCACAAATAACTGAATTGTTCCCTTGCCAATGCCTTTGTAAAAAATCAGCAATTTTCTCTTTCGTAGGACAGTGCAACAGCTCAATTACTCCTTGCTGCAGTGCTTCCTTTATGAAATGGTATCTCATGTTGATGTGCTTGGTTTTCTGATGAAAGATGAGATTTTTAGTGATAGCTATGGCTGAAGTATTGTCACAATTAATTGGTGTTGCAACTGTTTGCATTTCACCAAAGTCCTCCAAAACAAATCTCAACCAAGTAGCCTGTGCAGTTGCTTCAGATGCAATAATGTACTCTACTTCAGCTGTGGATAACGCAACACATTTTTACTTGACTGAAGACCAAGAGAAAACTCCACTGCCAAACGTAAAGGCATACCCAGATGTACTTTTCATATCATCTTCAGAACCGCTTCAGTCACTGTCACAAAATCCCACTGAGATTGCCCCTTCACCTTTCTTGTAGTCCAAGCCAAAATCAAGAGTTCCTCGAACATATCTTAATACTCTCTTTGTTGTCCCAAAGTGCTTGTTGGTTGGACATTGCATAAATCGTGATAGCAGACATGCAACATACATTATATCAGGTCTAGTTGCTGTGAGATACAGCAAACTGCCTACAATTTGTCTATATTGAGCTTCATCTGCAGTCCCACTTCCATCTTCTTTTCTCAATTTATCACATGGAACCAATGGAGTACTCACTGACTTACAATCTTGAAGTCCAAATTTCTTCAGTAAAGATGAAGCATACTTTCTCTGATGAATGAAAATATACTCCTCAGTTTGCATTACTCCCATACCAAGAAAGTGATGTAGGAGATCAGTCATCTCATATTTGAGCATCATATTAGATTTAAAAGCATCCATCAATTCCTGACAACTTCCAGTGTATATTATATCATCAACATAAATGGATACTATAATCATTTCTGAATCTTTCCTCCACTTGGTATACAAAGTTGCTTCGTTGGTGCTTTTCTTAAACCCACATAGTGTAAGATATGAGTCTATTTCACCATACTAGGCCCTTGGTGCCTGCTTCAGACCATACAGTGCTTTATGTAACCTATAGACCTTATCTTCCTCTCCTTGTACAATAAACCCATCTGGCTGATCGACATACACTTCATCTTCTAGCACACCATTCAAGAATGCTGATTTTACATCCAATTGAAACAGCTTCCATTTGTTCTTTGCTGCCAGTGCAATTAATGTTCTGATTGTATCCAACCTTGCAACAGATGCAAAGGTTTCATTATAATCAATTTCGGGCTTTTGTGCATAGCCTTTTGCAACAAGCTTAGCCTTGTTCTTTTGAACTGATCCATCCAGATTCAATTTAGTTTTGTACACCCATTTCACACCAATCACAGGTTTATCAGATGGTCTTTTCACTAATTCCCAAGTCTTATTTTTCTCAATCATGCTAATTTCATCTTCCATGGCTTTCTTCCATGCTTCATCCTGTGCAGCTTCATAATAGGATTCTGGTTCAACAATACACACATGACATCTTTCATAGATTTCACTCAAATTTCTATATCTCAGAGGAGTATGATCAACCTGAGGTGTAGAAATTGAGTCACTAGCACTTCCAGACTCAATGAATGGAGAATCTGTAATTTGAGTCTGAGAACTTTCAGTAACAACTTGTTCCATGAAATCAGAATACTCATCAGCTTCTTTCATCTTTGGAGATTCACTTGCAGCAAATGGAATGTACACTTCTTTGATCTTCTGTTTATCCCAATCCCATTCACCATTCTCATCAAAAATAACATCTCTTAAAATGATTACTTTCTGAGTTTCAGGATTAAGTAATTTGTACCCCTTTTCACAAGTGCCATATCCAATAAAAATACCAATGAAACTTGTTTCATCCAACTTATGTCTCAGATTTCCTGGAATAAGAGAATAACCTAGTGAGCCAAACACTCTCAAGTGTTTAATTCCAAGTTTTCTTCCACTAAATTTCTCAAAAGATGTCACATTTTCCAATGATTTTGTAGGACATCTGTTGAGCAAATAGACAGATGTAACCACAACTTCACCCCAAAGACTATAAGGAAGACCTTTCTCATGAAGCATAAACTTTGCCATCTCCACTATAGTTCTGTTTTTCCTCTCTGCAACTCCATTCTGTTGTGGAGAGTATGCAACAGTAAGTTGCCTCTCCAAACCCAAACCTTCACAAAACTGTTCAAACTCATTTGAGATGAATTCACCTCCTCTATCTGTTCTCAATTTCTTCGCAGAAAAACCACTTTGAAGTTCCACCATAGCTTTGAATTTCTTGAATACATGAAAGACATCTGACTTGTGTCTCAAGAGATATATCCAGCACATCCTCGAATAATCATCAATGAATGTAACAAAGTATCTGTTTCCACTCATGGTTGGTGTTTGCATAGGGCCACACACATCTGAGTGTATGAGTTCCAATGGCATTCTTGCTCTCCAAACTGACTCCCTTGGAAATGACACTCTATGATTCTTACCAAATGCACATCCCTGACATACACCTTCACTATCATGCATTTCAGGTAACCCAAGAACCATATCATGCTCCTGCAATTGTTGCAGACTCCTATAATTCAAGTGACCAAACTGTTTATGCCACATTGTACTACTCTGATGCACATTGGTTTTCAGTACCAAGTGATCGTTTGATTTGAACACAAGTGGAAAGCATTTGTTCCCCTTTTGCTTCACACTAACCACTAAATTTGTCAGAGTTCTATCATAAAAAATAGCCACCTTATAACCACCAAATACCAGAAAATACCCATGTTCAGTC
Source organism: Malus fusca (assembly GCA_035220775.1). Lineage (NCBI taxonomy): Eukaryota > Viridiplantae > Streptophyta > Magnoliopsida > Rosales > Rosaceae > Malus > Malus fusca. The sequence goes on along the minus strand of CM069072.1, from coordinate 8,953,115 downwards.
ATCTGCCCAACACTGAGTAGATTCTCTGCAATTCCAGGTACCAACATAACTTCTCTTATGTACCTTTTCCCTTTATCAGTGTCAATGACTAAAGTTCCTTTTCCTTTCACATCAACAAGAACCCATGTGCCAACTTGCACTTTTGCCTTAATACTTCTATCAATTTCCACAAGTAACTCATCTCTGGAAGTCATATGGTTACTGCACGCACTGTCTATATACTAGGCATCACTCACAGCCTTCACTTCAGTTGATTGCTTAACCATAAACAGATTTCCAGGTTCTCCCATCTTATTTGCAAAGTTCTTTTGTTCTACCACTTTGTTTGCAAAATTTCCTTGCTGGACATTCTTGTTGAGATTACAAACTCTGGCAATATGACCAAGTTTCCCACACTTGTGACATTTAATCTTCCCTTTTAACCAACATTCTCCATAGTGAAGTTTATCACAATATTTACAAGCACCTCCAGAATTATTTGCTTCATTCCTGACACCTGGAGTGAACTTGTTAGTCCACTGCTTCCCTTTGAACTTGAAATTCTTCTGAGATTTCGATCCACCAGTATTGGTAAACTGATTACCAACTTTACTGTTCTTAGATGAAATATCTAAACTAGAAAATGCACGTTCAGTGCTATTCTCTTCATGCCTAGTTAATCTCAGTTCATACCCTTTCATGATGGAAACCACATCTTGTGCATCAATTACATCAATATCTTTAGTATTTTCAATAACAGAAGCAATACTATCATATGATTTAGGTAAACTGATTAACAACTTTTGCACAATTCTTTGATTACTAAGATCTTCACCATAACTTTTCATCTGATTTATCAAATCAAACAACCTAGCTAAATATGCAACTAGAGATTCACTTTCACCCATACGAGTATATTCAAAATCACGACGAAGACCTTGTAATTTCACAGATCATACCTGTTTATCTCCTACGAACTCTTGCTTCAGAATATCCCAAGCTGCCTTCACAGTTTCTAGAGTTGCAATCCGTGGAAAAATTTGATCCGACACTGCTCCTTGAATGATTCCAAGAGCCCTCGCATCCTTCGCCAAATTTTCACGATGCAATTTCATTTCCACCTCTGCTATCTCACCCTCCGCCTTCGCTGGAGGTAGAAAACCCATCTCAACAATGCTCCACAGCTCGTGAGATCGAAAAATTGTTTTCATTCGAATTTGCCAGAAATCGAAGTTCTCTCCGTTGAATATCGGAGCGCGAAGCTCTCCTCCACCAGATCCAGCCATGTTAGACTATGATCTCACTCCTCACTCTCACTGACTTTCTCTGCAACGAAATGTTGCTAGAACAAACCCTCACAAAATCTACGCCCAGAAAATCAGACCCAACAAGGCTCTGAGGCCATGTTAGTGTTAAAACGAATTTAACCTTCCCTGTGAGCTGTGACTCACATGTACGTTCTGTATTATGGAATAAAACCTGTTTACACCAATGAAGAAGATGATGCAGTGAGAGAAAGGGATGAAGAGTGCAGAGAATATGAGTCTGCAAATGTTTTCACTGTTTCATTCCACCGAGAGTGAGTGGAAAAGTCTATCTCTCCTCTTAATTTCAATTACAATTTAAACTTGGCAGTATTCAAATTACATCCAACCAATCCTAGCCATCCATTTTACATCCTATGAGATGAAGACACATATACACTCACTTGTTTAAGACCTATGAGACTTAATAAGAAAGCATACACACAATCCTAGCAATATGAGCTAGAAACCAACTGCCACATCAGATCACAATTTACACACTAACAAGACCATCATCTGTGACCAACTCGAAGTCGCCTTCCAGGCCGTCATGCTGTAGATAGTCGATCAGGTAGTTTTGCCAGTCGAAAACTCCCTCAATGGGGACGCAGAGCTCCGTAATTTGACGAACCTCGAGGAATGGCTGGGGTTGCACATCGCCGTTTTGGAATGAGGGAAGGTGAAAAAATTAGGGAGATCGGCCTCTTCCTGGCGTGCATGGAAGGTTTGTCGTTGATGACCTCTCTGCAACTCATGGGTTGTGCTTGCTAAACCCAAGTGTAGGTGTCGCGTAGCAGTATAAACTCGAAGTCTGAGTATCGTATTCCTCAAAGAACGTTGAAAAAGAATGCAGAATTATCAAGACTGAAACAAAGAACAATATCGAATGAGATGTAACTTATAGAAGAAAAGTTCAACAATTAAAAATACTAAAGCATCAAGGTTCCACCCGCATACAACTATGCTATTTTGCTATTTCGATTCCTTTATATAACTCAACTGAGATACCAACAACAAGTGATCTCAACCGGAAAATATAGCAATTAAGTTTTCCTCATATAAAACCTCTTGAAAGGTGATTTTCATTGTAGATATTCAAAACAAAACGCCCATTCAATATCTTATAGAAATAATCCCAAATATAATTTGTACCTACGGCAACAAAATATTAAGAAATTACTCTGTAGAAATTGTACCAATCTACTAATTTATTCAATTCATTAAAAGCATGAATGTGAAACAAAACTATAAGAAAAACATGATTAAACTTATGAATCATAACCAACATTCATCAATCCGAAAACAGAATAAATAAGAAATTGCATTGAAAATCCACAATGTAAAATTGACATTGAAACTCTGAAATAGAATCGAAATAATAAAACTACATAATCGTAATATAGGTTTCCCCCTTAGCCTTAGCTAGGGAGATTAGTTCGCCATAAACTAAATAGAAAAAGAATAGTCTAAAATTATGAAAGAGCCGGCCACCTTTGGAAAACAATCAAATAGAGATTATATAAGCTGCTGCCGCAGCCAACCTCCCTTCATATTCTTCTTGAATAATGGTCATTCATCAACCCATTATTAATATGTTAATGCCAATCCCATAACCCTCTGAATAATGGTCATTGATAAGCCTTAATGCCATATTGAAATGGTAATGGGGGCAGATCTGGATTTGCATGTAATGTGCTCTGAAATTTTAATGAATTTTGCAAATTTTAAAGTCTTGAAGGTTACATGGTGTTGTTTCATGTTCAGATGAAGGAAATTTGGTTGTGTTTAAGGAGGACGAGGAAGAAAGGGAACAAAGGAGGGAGTGAGGGAGGACAAAGAGAGATGAGCGACGTTCTGGAGAGAAAATGAGGAGAGAGTTTTTTTTTTTAAATTAATTTTAATGGTTGAGTAGGCCCCGTTCTTGATATTTCATCATCTAACAGTCAACTTGACAAAAAATTTAACAGATGTCTGATATTGAGAGGAAATCATAAATTGAGGCATGACATTGTAATGTTTAAAACATGAGGTATGAGGTATGAGATTGTGGTTCTGACTTATAGTTGAGGTAGTTTTTTGTAATTTACTCAAATTTAAACCCCAGACTCGCCTTCTTCCCCCTCCCCTCTCTCCTCTCTCTGATGCACTAACCTTCATGAGGCTTGCATCGTCGTCTCGCTTGCTATGGCCGAGACCTTCGCTAGACTCGCTAAGGCTACACTCAGACAACAAGCCAATGTGGTCTATTCGGATGACAAGCCCATCCCGTCTACTGATTTCCTGCAAAGGCTGCACTCCTCCACCAACTTGTCCACTGATTTCCAACAGTCGGCAACCATGGCTGTGAAATTGAAATTATTTTTATTTTAAGATTTTGATTTTGTTTGAACAAAGTAAATATTTAAGCCAAGGGTAAATAAGTTGAATATATGGCAGATAGAGGAAGTGGCAGAGAAGGGAAGTAATGGAGGGGTATAATTTCTCCAGAGGGAGGAGGATGAAGGAAGGGGACAAAGTGAAAGAATTGTTCTTTATTTAGGGACAATTAATGAAATTTTTAATAATATATTAATTGTTCATTTTAGTTTCCATCTCACTCCTTCACATGACAGTATCTGATTAGTGGGTACCACCATTTGGCAATGCCACGTGGTAATACGATACTAGACTATAATTTCTTCATCAGTAGGGTGAACTTTTTTGTTATTCTACTGTATTAATTTTGTATCAAACATTAATATATGACACTTGTATAGAACTAAAGATATGTAGTATGGTATTGGTATTGGTATCAAAACCAATATCGATAGTGTAACCATACTGAAAATATATGTTTAAACCATATTTTGTAACTCATATGATGTGGTTGTTGATATTGAATTATTATTTAAATGTTGATTAACTTGTTTATTTTCCATTGATGACACACAACACATAATTGCAGAGGAAATAGAATTTAATACCTCGAATGCATAAGTAAATGTCATTTACCCTTTCAACTACAAATTCCTTGTGACACCACTTAAAACTAGGGGTGGGTTTGGTATGGTTACCGTACCGAAATCCTTGTACTAATTACCGTATCAAACTTTCGGTTTGATAAAATCTATTATCATTACCGTACCAAACTTTCGGTATATCGAAATTCGGTATTGCCAAATAGTTCGGTTGGCATGATATGGCAAAAGTAATTGCCACTTTGTTTTGGGACAAAATCTATTTTTGTTTTTTTTAACCCAATTCAAGGGCATTTATTTTTTGGGTACCTTTATTTCATACATTGTACAATAATTTCATCTATTATTCATCATTCACAATTCACACACACAATAATTCAAATGATGCATCAAGATTCATGATGAAAAATTAAGCTTACAATCCAAATAGAAGTTAAAGTTTCAAACCAAATGAAAATTGGAACTAAACTTCAAAAAGTAAAATCCATTGATCAATATTTCAAGTTTGAAATGTCGAAGTTTTTGAAGGAGACATTAAACTTGTAGAAGATTGAGTTTGTGTCAAGCCTACATTACAAACAAAGAAAACATATTAGTAGCAAGAAGAATTAAAGTTGAAAACCATTTAATAACAAATTTACTATCTTACTTGTTTCCACTTCTTCCATTTCCTTGTAAAATTAAAGCATATCTTTCGTTGGTTCCTATAGAAATTTACTTTATCCGCCCTAAGCTAATCACTAGTACACACTAGTGTCTCTACCATTTTAGGAGTACCCTAAAAGGGTCCACAACCCTCATCCTTAGGCTAAATGCATTTTCACTAGCAACGGTAAAGGGGATTACAAAGATATCATTGACTATTTGTGAAAGAATTGGGAACTCTTTTGTGTTTGATTTCCACCAACTCAAGAGATCAAAACCACCAACAATAATGCTAATATAAGAAGCGGCGTAGTACTTATCAACTTCATTGGATATCTCCAAAAGGCGTTGATCCCTCATTTCTTGTATAAGCTCCTTCATCATTTCAATTTTGTTCTCATCACCTCCATAAGCTTGAATTGTGAACTCTTCATTTAGTTCCACATCTTCCAATAGAGCCCCAAGGGTAGTAGAAGAACCCCTCCTATGCTCATTATACAAATCAAGCAAGCAATGGAATATTATAAATATGTGTTAATATAATTATATATTATATTATATTTTCAGTACGGTACGGTAATATCGTGGTAATGGTATTTATTACCAAAACCATACCATAAAATTTCAGTACGGTACAATACCGTACCATTACTGATTGACACAAAAAATTTGGCATAATCGGTATGGCACGGTTTGGCAATTTGGCAAAAAAATTCACCCCTACTTAAGACTTTGATTTGGCACGGTTGCAAAACTTGGAAACTTATTTTGGGGTTTCATCAATGGACAACTATGAATCATTTGACTAGAGGGGTTTCTGGATAAGGATTTTAGGGTGTGTTTGTTTGCCGTCGTTAGGTTTCATTGGACTGGACTAGCTTAAGTGGTATTATTGTCCGGTGTTTAGCATGAGCAAGAATTGCTATTAATGAGACTAAGTCGAACTCGTTCCGACTAATCGCCTCACTAAGGGTCGATATCTAATCCGGAGCTGCAACACGGTATTAGCTAGGATTACCATCCTTCTTCCCTTCGCCGCACTTTTGGTAAACTCTTCCTCGTGAAATAGTGTCCTATCTCTCTCTCTCTCTCTCTCTCCCTCCCTTTTTTCGTTCTTACCTGGGTTTGATCTTTGCTTTTCGAGTCGCGGATTGATTTCTGGGTTGGGTTTTTCGAGTTGTTGTTCAAAGGCGGGAAAGGTGCATATGTTCATACAAATTGAAGAAATTGAATTGTAGTAATGAAAGAAAACAGAAATTTTAGAAGAAAATCCAACTTAGTTAGGCACGATTTGGAGAGAGAGAGAGAGAGAGAGAGAGAGAGAGAGAGAGAAATTGTCTGGATTGGGCTCGTGCAGTTGGAGTGGCGGTGAGGAAAGTAGACGTGAGCAAGGTGGTTTGTCTAGGTTTTACAAATAACAATATCTTTTCTTTTTTTTTCAATTTATTTGTCTTTCACATTTATAAATTCTGAAAAAAGAAAGGATTTTTTCATTACAATTTTTATTTATAGAGTGCATTTTAGGTTTTTAGACAAGAAAGTGAAAGTTTTCATAATTAAAAATAAAAAATGAAATAAAAATTTACTCCTAACTAATCCGGCACTGCACTAAACGCTTCTCAATTCTAGTACTACTTAGTCCATGCTAGGCCAATCCGGCTTAATCCCTTAAGCTAATCTAGTCCGAGATAGTCCGATGCAACAAACGCTTGTACACGAGCTCCTATGTCAAATTGTCCCCTCATGCAATACAAGAAAGGTAGCTACAACTAAAGGATGATTATTGGGTGTTGATAAATCTTTATATATAAAGCCAACAAGCCTTTTTGGGGTCACAAGCTTCACCGAAATTTTTTGGACAAACATACACCCAAAACAAAAAATTTCAAAAACAACCAAAATAATGCACCAAATAATGCAAGGGTATTTTCATCATTTTAACAGTATTTTTTAATAATTAATTCTCTTTTGTACAATTTTTTTTTAATTAAAACCTCACAATAAACTAGCAATAATGTGATTCAATCAGTTGTTCATTAAATATTATTCTCTATTTTTAAACACATTCAAAACATCTTAAGAAGTGTGTAATACCGGTTATAAAAAAAATCTTTCGCGCGTGTATAATAATATGATTAAATTAGTTATCAAATGAATTTTTTTTTAAACAAACGATATTTACACTAAAGGAGAGGGCAGTTGGCTTAGCCTCACAATGAGCTAGCAATAATGTGATTCAATAAGTTGTTTATTAAACATTATTTTCTCTATTCTTAATATAAATTCAATAGAATATAGATAGAAATTGAAAGACTAATTTTATTACGTTTATTTAGTTGTTTTGTTTGAGGGGTTTTTTTTTTAGCATGATCTAAGATTATTCATTTACTTCAAATATTTGACTTTCCTTGTCAATTCAAGCATATAAATGCATTTAAAACGTGTAAGTCGCGCGTAGCACGCCGTGATTCAAAAAATACCTTGTGCACGCACGTGCACGAAGGCTAGTGACATGTTAAGATGAGGCACTTCATCACTGTTTTAGACCTAGTTTGGGAGTGAGGTGCTTAAATAAAAAGCACTCATGAAAAAAAGCTGTGAGGGTTTTAGGTATTTGGTAAACTGAAAAAAAAGAAGCTTATTTTGGAAGCTGTTGTGAGAATAAGCTGAAATCAAAGGAAAAAACTGAAGCTGCTATTTGCAGCTTTGGAAAACTGGTTTTTTTTCAAAGCACACGGAGTTACAATGCTTATTTAATAAAAAAACCCATTATTAGACTGCTTTTTTTTCCAAAAGCACTTTTACAAAAAAGTTTACCAAACACTGCTGATTTATTTCACAGCCGCTTATTCTCACAGCACATCCGCTTATTCTCACAGCAGTTTTTTTTCAAAGCACAGCAATACCAAACCAGCCCTTAGTGTGCTCAAAGTTGCAGCCCACATAAATCCGAAACAATCACCTCGGAACGGGCTATCATGAAAACCTCCTCTTAAACACCTATTCAGAGCCAAGTCAACACATTATCTATCAGTCTTTGAAATCAACTGAAAACTAGACGAGCTGATCGTTTCAACACTTTCAAAGCTATGAGATGAATCATGTTACCAGTTAAAAATGAGGCTGATCAATCAGGCTTATATTTTCTTCAAATGGTAGCCTCAGAAAGGAATCTGCATTCTCCATTTGAAGCTTTTTCCTTGAGCTTCAAGTTACTCTGGTCGCCAACTGCGTCTGCTTCTGGTATCCAAAACCCAGGATGGTTCTCCAAAAGTAAATGCAGTGCCATCCCATGTCCACAATGCTAAGGTTGCTTCCCCTTTTGAGACCTGACAAAAACCACCTGAAACCAACTACTGCAATACCGATGCTTTTTACTTCCCTCTCTTCCCATCTTTCGCATCTCAAAAGCACAGGTCGATGCCAATCGGAAGGCTGCAAAAGTGTAGAGCGAGTCCAGTCAGCAAAAGGTACAGTTAACTCAAGGAGCCCTAGCATTTTGTAAGAACAAAAAACACAGATTTCACATTGTTTCTTGAAGCATCCAAAGAAAAGGATTATCAATTAGAGAAAAAAATGAAAATATATAATGATTAACAGTTAAAAGGAAGTGATCCCCCACACCTCTTTATTCCACCTGAACCCCTCTCTTATTTCTGCCGTCAAGGAACAGAGATATAGAGAGGTGTGCAGAGGAGAAAGGGATGTGTAGAAAATTAGAATCACTTCCCACTCAATTAAATTGGCAGGCTTCTGAGAAAGTTACCGTCCATTTAACCTTCCCATGATATGTGTAAATTGTGAAGTTCCTTCCAAAATGATCTTATAAAAGTATCAAATATTAAAATAGCTTACTTTAATGGTTTAGTGTGCAAAGCAAGTTGTGAAATGAACGCATGCAAAAAAACTTTCAAGACGCATTTTCCATGGTAAATCATAACAATGATACTTGTGTTCTAAGATAAACCATTTCAAAGCAGACAAACAGAGAAGAGGTAACTCAATTTTCTTATGCTGTAAAGTATGCTACAATGCTAATCCAAGACAGTCAGACAGACAACTCAAACCATCATTTCTTCATTATGTTTGAGCACTTGGCTTCATTTATAGTCCTAGACACAAGGTACGGGTGTGTCATGGAAAATTAACAAGTTATGGATAAATCAATGGCTATGATTCACCATGAACCCCAACCGTTACTCCTGTACTACAGATGAAATTACCACAATGTATATAAACATTGAAAAAAACATTAAACAAATTTTTTGCCATATTTCTTTAGGGAAAAGTTCATAAAAGAAGAATTGGTTAAAATAATAACTCTATGACTCTGTCTCTTACGCTGACAACTAAGGACCTCAAAAGCAATATGAGTGCAAGCAAAGTGGCACAAACCAAAACGTTTTAAGCGAACAATGATGCATGTATATAAAATAGCATAACTAAAAACCCCAAATGACATTATCAACCTAAATGAATTAAGAGGTCAATACCTTCAAATCCTAAGAAAGCCCAACGAATGCTTCTAGCAACAATTACATTTTTAGGCAATTACTGATGCATTCATTTGAAGTAACAAAAATAAAAACCTAAGAAGCCGCAGTCATTTATCAATTAAATTGACTGAAGAGTTCATATGTTCAGATCCTCTTAAAAATGATATATTATTTGATTTTCTGAAGCTGCTTTCTTGGGGAGACAAGAAAGCAATGTGATAGGAACATACATGCTGCAATCATAAAATGCTAGGGAAAAAAGGGCCACTAGAATAAACTTCTTCAAACGGGCAAGCATCATCTCCAGACGGTCAGTATTACCACTTCGAGGTCTACTAACTGCCTAAAGATGACACTCCTCTACAATTGTAGAAGAGTTTGGAGTTGACAAAACTGCACACACTATTCGTGTGCAGCCTGGTTTGGCAGAACTCAACAAAACCAACCTAATTGGGAATCATTTTATTCTCATGGCAGAACAGAAATCTACAGACTTTCTAAGAACAAAGAACGAATGTGTTGCCAAAAATCTCATCCACTTACATGTTTATGTGTTATCTCGTGGTTATGCTTGTTTTGATATGTCTTTTCTGTTAGTCTTTACCTTTGGATTACTTCACAATTAAAGTATATTTTTTCGCGGATTCTACAAATAGGAACCTGCATTATGATGTAATCAGATCAGTTGAGTTTAATACATTTTTCTTTTATCTTCTTCTCTTCTTCATATCTTCCCCCTTTGTTATACAACTTCATATTGTACTTTTGTCTGGTCAGTATGTTTGTGGAGCGCACTTCCTCTTAAGATACAAAGGCAGAAGAAAACTAATGACAGATCAGATTAATGGTCAACATTACATGCACAACAAGAGGTTTACCCATTGATGACTACAGGGTAAAGCTGGAATCTTCAGAGCATTTAGAGCACCAGTCTATTCTTCAGAAATATGATTAAAGCTGCCAGTCATCACATCCAAAGAATCTGGTCAAACATTTAAGGAATCTCACTCAATATTGGTGATATATAATATGTACAGGGTAAAGCTGGAATCTTCAGAGGATTTAGAGCACCAGTCTATTCTTCAGAAATATGATTAAAGCTGCCAGTCATCACATCCAAAGAATCTGGTCAAACATTTAAGGAATCTCACTCAATATTGGTGATATATAATATGTACATATATATATGTATAATGTAATAATATTGCACTTAGAACTTACAATCACTTTATATTAACTTCGGATATCAAGATTATGATATCCTTAAGAGTTTGAGTACAAAATCATATTGTATTCAGTTAGCTATGCTATAAAATGCATAACAATGGTAGAATTTATCCAACTGGAATAAAGAATTACCTGCAACCTAACACCACAATGTTTTGTCCAAGTCCAAACAGCATTTTCTATCTTCCCCATATGTAAACGGCATTATTTAGTGAATCCCAAATTGTGGAAATAAACTGTTTTGACAGAAGCTTCTCATTAAATCACCAACTTGTATGGTTTGCCCTGCCTGCAGATAACAAACATATGATCCAGTAGCACTAAGGTTTAATCAAACCTTCCCCTCCACAATTAGTCCATGCTCATGCATCAAATTACATATAAAAAGATTACAGGGACTATTCTCATGGAAATACTTAAAAGTAGAATCTAAATAGATTATAGAACTGATAACTTGTTCTTTCCATATCAACTGGAATTATGAGTTAGTATTGTTTGTTCAAATAAACAAAAACATACAACTGAATTTTCTAAACGCCTCTGTAGCTGCTTAAGAACAAAAAAAAATCAGACATTTGAGCCAGGAAACAAGCACATCCGTAAACATTACAGTTAAGATAAATTCAGCAAAAACAAATCAATGAAGCTCCACAATATTCGTATCTGCAACCTAAACTAAGAAACAAGAAGTAATTGCTTATAAATAAGGTCAAGTTTACATGTCCTTCAATCGGTTATTGAATACGTTCATCTGCAAAGAATCAACCTGTACCCAATATGTTATTGAATACGTTAAGTATGACCAATCATTACATGTTTAACAAGATCTGGCCCAGAACTCAATTTATAACACTTATAAGAAGTCTGAAAAATTATCATATACTAACTTTAGTCAAAATACAAAAAATGCACATAACAGTTACATGCATGCAAATTTAAAGAAAAAATGGTCCAGAAATAAAACAAAATTGAAAGAAATAACTTGCCTTTAAGATTCTTTCGGCATATGATTCCTTTCCCTGGTTCAGATACAGTTGCTAATATGCATCTATAAAAGAAACGTTATAGGCCAATAAGATTAAATATGTAATTGCCTAAAATTTCAGAAGTACCAAGAATGGAAAGATACAAGGAGACACCAAATTGTAGAAAGAGAAAGAAATCTAATCAGTACCATGTGGTGGTCCTTGAAACATCATTCATTCAGCATCCTAACCTTTTGTAAGTGCGCCCGTATAAAGCCCCATAGTTTCCTGGGCAATAACATCTGGGGAAATACCATTCTCCTTCATTTCACCAAATAACTGAATTGCTCTATCAATATTCCCTAGTCTAAAATACCCAATCATGAGCACAGTGTAAGTCACAGCATCGGGAATAACATTTTTTCTCTTCATTTCGTCAAACAAGAAGCTGGCAAAATCCATGCGCAAGGACTTGCAAAACCCATCTATTAAACAGGTATAAGTAGTTGCATTGGGCAAATGGTTATTCCTCAACATTTCATTGAACAATGCCCATGCCTTCTTCATGTCTCCAATTCTATAAAACCCAGCAATTAGAGATGTGTAAGAAAAGACATCCACAACCAAACCCCTTTCACTCATTTCCTTGAACAAGTTATAAGCTTCACGCATTTTGCCTCCATGGCAGAATGTGTTAATAAGGATCGTATATGTTACTGCATTGGGCATGACACCAACTTTCAGCATTCCTTTAAACACAATCAAAGCCTTCTTTGTACTTAACTTCTTTGCAAAACCATTCATAAGAGTATTATAATTTGCAACTTCTGGATGTATATTCCTCTTGAGCATTTGAGGGAAACATTCCCACGCTTTTTCGGGTTGCCTTTCCTTGCACAAACTCTTGATGACTGCATTATAAGTATATGAGTTAAGGTTTATGCCTTGGTTGTGCATCTCATACATAAATTTCAAGGCTTCCTTCAAGCGTCCTTCCCTACAGTACCCTTCAACAATGAGAGTACAAGTGATGGCATCAGGGCGCACCCCATCAGCCACAAGATCACGAAAAATATCCAGTGAGTCATCCACCAACCCAATCTTACAAAGACCACATATCAGTGAGCTATAGCTAACTAAAGACGGTTTAATTTTATAACGCTCCATTTCTTCAAACAAAGTGAGAGCAATCTCAATATCTCCTTCCTTGCAAAGTCCATCTATCAAAATGGTATAGCAATAAACATCTGGTAGTGTCCCATATGTCTTCATTTCTTCCAAAACCTTCAAAGCTTCATATGTTTCACCATTTTGGCAAAAACCAAAAAGTATGGCATTATAACAGTAACTATTAAGAGGTTGATTTCTGCATCTCAAGTTCCGAATAAAGTCCAAAGCAAACTCAACCCATCCAACGTTACAAAGTGCATGAATATATTTGGTGTATATCACAACAGTTGGGTGTTTCCCACTCTTCTCCATTTCCTGAAGAATGTCAGTCGCTTCATCTATATCTACACCCTTCCCTTCATGTCCTTGGCAGTAAAAGTTCATCATAATAGTGTAAGTATAAACATTAGGTGAAGGACCATACTTTCTTAAACATTCGAATAAACTTCTAACAGATTCCAATTTGTTTGCTTCAGCCAAACACTTGAGCAAAAAATTACAAGACCCAATGTGTGGTTCAAGCTGCATGTTTTTGGTCTGCACAAAAGCATCGACAGCATTCTCAAGCATCGAGTTGGCAGCAAAAGTCATAATGAGGGCATCAAATACAAGAGTTCTCGCTCCATTGTGAGGTGAATCAAATAAATATGGGAACAACCCAAATGCATCATACTTAGCATCTCGATAATAGCAAACAATATCACTGAGCAAAGACTGCACTTCCATTTTCATCCCCGCCAATGCAAAGACATGAACAATAACACTAAATGCGCTTAAAGAATGGGAAAAGCCATACTGCTTCACAGACCTGGAGAACCTCAGCTCCCATGCAACCTCCCAATCCAAAGATTTATACACTCTGGTAACAACCGGATAAAGTTTCTGCTTTCCCCGAATACTGGACCTTTCTCTCACAGCTTTAATCTCCTGAATCACATAGGCATCAACCGGCAATGGGTTTTCCTCAAACACATGGGCATCTGTCGTCAACAGCGCAGATGCAGTGGCGTAATACGCTCTCAAATACCCCTTCTCCAAAAGAAACAGAGAGTTTCGGAGAAAACCCGAATCAACCAAACATGATTTGAACATGGGCGGATACCCATTACAACCCTGTCAACGTTCTTCAAGTAAAAGATAACACATTGCCTTATCCCAACTCTCCGGGTTGGCCAAAGGCATGCCTGAACGCAAAACCCAAATCAAAGAACTGAATTCGTAGCCTAAAATATCAACATTTCCCAAAAAAAGCTAGTTTTCGGTAAAATAAGTTAACTGAATTTGTACCCTAAGTTTCAATCTTTCCCCAAAAAAGCAAGTTTTCGACACCAATTTTATCAACCAATATCTAGCAGAAAGAAAAACAGCAAAAATTGGAAGCAAACTTGAAGAATTGAGATTACATACCTCAGAGAGAGATACAGGACGAACCCTTCAACCGAGAAGTCGGGCAGTAAAGTCGCGAGCAAGCGGCCGGCGACGCAGGAGAGGAGACGAGAGAGAGAAGTCGAATGAATTGGGGGTTTTGCTGGGTAAAATTTTAAACACTAACCAAAAACCTTTTGAATTTGCCCCGACAAGTGGCCCAATAAAATAATGGCATCTGTCAGTCTTAACTCTTTAACAGAGGGATTGTGGGTGGACTCGCCAGAGAAGTTGGGCGGGTTCGGGTTGATGCTGGGGTCGACCGAGACGGAGTGAGAAGATAGGAATTGAGTGAGGTCTGATAGTGTTTGGTGACGAAGATAGCAAGTGCTTTGGGAGAGAGTTTTTAAATGAAGTGTAATAATATTATTAATCCACGTATCGTGGTGAGTAATTACTTGAAATAAAAAACGAATAAGGATTCTCTTCGGATCCTGGGGTTTCACGTTTTATCCGTTTATCGTATATTGTGCAATCAGAAATTATTTTAAATTTTATTATTTAAAAATGAACACAAACAGTACTTGAGGAAAACTGACCGTACGATATACGATGAACGAACACGATTCACGAATCTCTGAGATCCTCACAAAGAAGATCCAGAATCATAAAAAACCACACAATCGTTATGTTATGGCCCGAACTGCCAAGAGAGGTAGCATCTTCGTCTCCCTCGATCCCAATCGGTGAGAACAAACCCTGAACTTCCAACGTTCAAGAATTTGGACCACGGCGATCCACAAGGCTCAACACAATGACGAGTGGAGTGGCACCACCCCCACGAGGCACCACCGTGGCAACTCACGACGAGACCCGAGCCCAAGGTGGAAGCCTCACCTTGCAACCGCAAACCCAGGCCCATGCCACTTTGCAGCAGCAGACCCAAGCCCGGTCGACGAGGGAATCCAGCTCGACCTAGCTTAAGCAAGCCCAAACCGCAGCAGCCCAGGCCTCGCGGGCCCGAGGCTAGCTCAAGCCCAGTAAACCCTAAGGCCAAGCTGTGTCACTCCAGTCCACACAGGCCCAAGCCCAAGGTAAGACAACCTGAGCCACGACCTGGTGGGAGCCCAGCACGCTCTTGAGTCGAGCCCAGGTCCAGCACTCACGTGCGCTACATACGGACCAGCCCACTCATGTGGCCTCCCAAGTAGCTTAAACCGGTCCAAGACCGGTTCAACTGTCCTGGCTTTAGATTTCTAGACCGATAATTGAACCGGGGGCATTTTCACCCTATTTCTCTGCAGGTTCGACATTTCCTAACTCAAATCTCGCGCCTGGAGTCCATTACACTTCCACTACTCAAGAAGATGCATACAGTCCAAGCTCTTCCAACCTAAATGGTGAACAACACTTGTCTCGACAAGTCATGAAGTTGACAAGTGCCCTTGCACATCAGACGACCTTAGTGAATCAGCTCTTGTAGTGCACCGAGATACAACATGCCTTAGACGAGGTGTCTCAAAGTAGGACAAGGCAGACGAAGAACCTCTCTAGCAGCGTCCCAATTAGCAGGTACTCGACCAGCCACGAATTGAGCATTCCGACAGTATACACTCCCGATTGGGCCCCCGACATAGTGTATACTCTCATCTAAGACTGCGGAGTAACGTGCACTCTCGGTTAAGCCCACGGGCGAGCATACACTCACGGTTGGGGCCACACTCTGATAATCAACATGAGCAACCTTTCAGGTGAAGTGTTTATTCGCGGTTAGGCCCGCAAGGAACATCATCTACCTCACATCAGAGTAAGTAACACGATGGACAGAAAGAAGCAGTCACTCAATCCAGCTTAGGTTCAACGACAGCCTGTGAAAAATTCACTCGCTTGCTAAGAATGTACCATATACATCATTGTCGCAATGTAGACAGGCCAAACACATATAAGAGCGGCCTAGACCAATAGGTCAAGACCGGGGGGCAGTCGAGAGCTACGATACCCCAACAAAAGCAAATTCAAGAAGAAGTAGAGAGGCTCTTGACCGAGCGATTATGCGATTTCCAACATAACCAACATAAGTAGGTCACCCTTCACGGACGAGATCGAGCAGGCAGAACCTTCACGCAAGTTCAGCATGCCACATTTCACATCTTTCAAAAGAGATGGAGATCCGGATAGACACTTAAAGCATTACCAAAGTACAATGGTCCTTTATCGAAACAACGATGCTCTTATGTGCAAGATATTCGCCACCACTTTACAAGGCAAGGTGCAAGATTGGTTCCATACCTTGCCACCACAATCCATCTGGAGTTTTAATGAACTTTCTTTGGTTTTTCACCAAAGAATAGTCATCATATCACTCGATCAAGAAGAAGTCCGACCATTTGTTCCATGTTAAAAAGAACCCAAGGGAGTCGTTCCATGATTATGTAAAGAGGTTCAAAGCAGACAAGCCACCCGAACAGCCTTGAAAAGAAGTAACTAAAAAGAATGAGGACGGGAAATAGTACAACAACAAAAAGCAGGTAAGAGGCCAAATGTAGGGACCGATCCATGACTCAAGAAGGCCTAACACCCAAGAACTACTCTAAAGTTCTTGATCCTAATCCACAGAATCTTCTGCGACATCAAGAACGAACCATGATTCAAGCTGCCGAAGCAATCAAAGGGAGATACTTCCAAGTTTCACCATACCAAGTACTGCACATTTCATCGATCCACTAGTCACACAACTGACGACTGCTACACTTAGAGAAACTATCTAGAGAAGCTGGTGAAAGAGGGCAAGGTCGACACATACTTGGACAAGCCAATTGGGCAGCCTATAAGAATGCAGGCACTGACGAAAAACCGTCGACCACGACAATCCGGATTAATGTCATCTTCGTCGAATCATAGCACTTTGGGGGCCACCAACAACTCCAAGAAGATGAACATCCAACAGGCTCTACTAGTTTCACACGTCCAGGCAGTTAACACCCAACCTGGACCTATCATTGGCTTTATCGAGCACGATGCCGAAGGCGTCGACTTCCCACATGATGACATACTAGTGGTATCTGTCCAACTAACCCAATCTATAATCGACTGAATGATGGTTGACAATAGCAGCGCAGTCAACCTACTCCAACTCTTAGTCATTTAGCAGATAGACTTGTAAAACACGATCATACAGCAAGCGAAGGTATGCACCAGATTCAATGGTCATACCTCAACTGCCATCAGTGAAATAACACTCGATGTGAGAACACCCTCAATAATCTCAAAGCAGACGTTCACAATAGCTAGCGACCCGTCTCCCTATAACGGGATTCTAGGTCGGCACCGGCTAGTGAGATAAAGCGCAGTAACCTCTATCGAGTATCAAAAAATTTAATTCCACGTCCCAGGATGAGGAGTCGAAGATATCAAGTTAAACCAGGCCACATCTTGATGATACACTGTGCAAGTACTAAATGAGTCAAATAAGAAGTCTTTTACCCCCGTAGAGGCTACTGAAGTGTAGAAAGATAACTCTACCTTAACCGAAGATGAGTCAATAGAAGCCGAGCACATATTTCTTGACCCAAAGTAGCGGTCAGACCATATCAACAACTTAGCGGAAACTTTCGACATCCTTAGAAAGTACAAGATGAAGCTCAATCCTACCAAATGTACATTTTGAGTGTCTTCAAGCAAATTCTTAGGGTACTTAGTAACCCAATGAGGAATCGAAGCACATCCCAAGCAGATCCGAGCAATCCTAGAGATGAAGTCTCCAATTTCCTTGAAGAAGATCCAAAGCTTGACAGGATGATCTGTGAAATCCCATATTTTTATAATATTATTTAGAGATATTAGAGTGAATTGTAAATGTTTACTACATTTCAACCATGTTAGCCGTTATGCATGTTGCAAGCTTACAATTACATGACTAAGCTTTATAACTTAGTCAAATGGACTAGACAAAGAGGATATGGCTTTGGATTTGCTTACAAAGGACATGTGAGTATGTGACTCATGAAATTTAAGCAGGAGGTAGCCATTTGTGAGAAGATACAAGTGCTTAGTGAGCATTCTACATATTGACTATGTGAAGCTATATAGGTGGATGTGTCTTCTGGTTTTTCTATGCAATTGACACCTCATTGCCATTAGGATAAGAGCCGGTCTTAAGTTTCTATATTTTATTAGTATTTTTACTTGGTTATTAAGTTTACTAACCGCCTCCTACTAGTATAAATAGGAAAAGCTCAGCATCATTTCTATTCAAAACCAAAATAAGCACTTGAATGAGAGTAGGATGGCATGCAATGCATGCATTAGTTTTGTTTGTACCATACTTGACCAATCCCGAAACTACTGAGCACCGGTCAACGTTATACCGTCAAGGACCCATAAGAGTTTCCCTCCAACCAGGATGCCAATCACAGCACGACACGTGTCGACATCAGAAGCCAATCATAGTGCGACACGTGTCAACATCAGAAGCCAATCACAACACGACACGTGTCGATGTCAGAATGAAACTAGAAACTCTCTTCTATAAATAGAGATCATTCTCTCACAATATTTTCTAATGTCATTTGTACTAAATCATTCACTAGTACTCACTAAAGGAGAGCTTGAACCTATGTACTTGTGTAAACCCTTCACAATTAATGAGAACTCCTCTACTCCGTGGACGTAGCCAATCTGGGTGAACCACGTACATCTTTTGTTTGCTTCCCTGTCCCCATCTATTTACATAT
Organism: Malus fusca; assembly: GCA_035220775.1. Classification (NCBI taxonomy): domain Eukaryota; kingdom Viridiplantae; phylum Streptophyta; class Magnoliopsida; order Rosales; family Rosaceae; genus Malus; species Malus fusca. The sequence goes on along the minus strand of CM069072.1, from coordinate 8,934,274 downwards.
TTATCCACACTAGTGACCGAAGCAATCCAGTGAAGGTCACAAACTTAACACTTTCTGCTGTACCAAAGTCTTCACTGATTTTATGCATCAACATTTGGCGTCGTCTGTGGGAACGACACTTATTCCCACTCTTTTCAGCTTTGTTAAGCTGGTTTCCACCATTCGTACACTCTCTTTTGACCAGGCATCCCTCTCCAACATGGGGAGCGAAGGAAGCCACAGCAAGCAGAATGACACCCCTCTTGCACTTGGTGCGAGGCAACGAAAGAATGAAGGAAAGAGGGTTGCTCTTCAAGCTAAAGTCGATGAGCTAGAAGCTCAGAACAACAAGATAGCAATGAAGAATGAGGTCTTCCATGAGTAGTATGAGAATTTATTTAAGATGCTCCACGAAACTAGGCGTACTCGAACACGTGAGCTCGTTACCCCTGTGGACATCAACCATCATCTAGGTGCCCCCCAACACGGAGGGTCATCTTCATTCGACATGGGTATCCCTGATGCGGAGCGAGCTAATCATCAAAACATTGATCAACATGAGACTTCTCTCAACCCAGCTGCTTCGACCCGAAGTAGGAGAAGTGGAGGAAGACACCTCCTTACAGAATGAGTGGAAGAATCGAAAGTCGTCTTTCGCGACTGTAGAGATTTCCTAAAGCAAAGTCGAGACAATCCCATCCATGTAAGCTCGAAGATCAATGACCCAAGGATCTCTGAAAGACCCGGTCCCCTCCTATGTCCCAGGCCGGCTACCAATTTGGGGAATGGGCAATAAGTCCTAGAGAAACACGAAGGTATAGGGGACTCAGAGATGTTCCGACAGACATACCTTGGAAGTCAGTACGGCGAGTCCAGGGAAAAATCACATGTTCTTGATCAAACCTTCATACTTACAAGAAGAGATGGAGATTTACAAAAGAAAGCTCCATTTGTACATGACTCCACTCAGGACTCTCTTGTCCTACAACTTCTTAAGGAAGTAAACAAGTTGAAGGCCGAACAACAAGCTGAGATACCTGATTGGAACCAACCTAGGCCTGGCCCTCTTACAAGGAGGATCCTCGACACCCATCTCCAAGCAAAGACAAAGCAGAAGCTTGGCTTGCAACTCTATACTGGAAATGAGGACCCGATTGAACACCTTAACCTTTTTGAGTCCACCATGGCATACCGGATGCACATTGACGAAGAGCGATGTCTTCTCTTCCCCTCTACCTTCTCTGGCGGAGCTCTAAACTGGTATTGCCGTCTTCCACCTGAGACAGTTGACTCATTTGAGGAACTGAGGAAACTGTTTATCTCTCAACGCATCTTCCAGACCGATCGCTTGCATTCTGCAGATGACTTGTACACTATTCGCCAGAAGCCGGACGAGTCACTACGAAAGTATGCCGGTCGTTTCAGCCATGAGTATTCTCGCTGCGCTGAGGCAGATGACAAGACCGCCCTCAAAGCCCTCACGGCAGGCCTGCGTGATTGTTTCTTCAAGTACATGATCAATGCCAACACTTGGAAGACTTACTCTGAGGTGATGACACATGCTTACAACCATGCCTCCACCGAGGCAATGACATCTCAAGGGAAACCCCCCACAGCCACCCCTTATCAGCAAGTAGGAAGTGGAAGCCAGATCCAACCAAATGAGAAGACCTCGACCTTCCAAACGGCAGCAGTGCCTCCCCCTGCTTCACGTAATACTTTGTCAAGTCAACAGACATATCAATCTCAGGGCAAAAGGAAAGATTTTCATCCTCACCAGTCTCATTTTAGTAAAATGAGTAAGGGACACTACCGCGATAACCAAGGGTATAGCCATGATAATCCCCGACCCCAGGCAATCAACACAGTGGATCAAGCACGTGTCAGGACAGCCCGTACCCCGAGGTATGAGGCAGACACACATTTGAACGCCACATGTGTGGCCATTTACCCCAGCATAGCACACCCGATACCGAAGCTAAAGCCGAGGCACCCGGATTACAAGCCCACGAAGAACACGAGCACGTTTTGCTGCTACCACAAGCATAACGGCCATGACGGTGTATCACGCTTCGTGATCGTATTGAAGCTTTGGCACGTGAAGGAAAAATTGATCAATTCCTTCTTCACCCTTCAAGGGGTAACCGTAACCAACGCCAGGTGAATGCGATATATTCCATAAGTGGTGGCACACCCATATCTAAATCTTCCAATAGGGCCATGAAAAATAGTGAACGAGCTTTAAGGTCTGGCCACCAAATGTTTCACGTGGAAAACATCAGGGGATGTAAGTATCAAAAGCCTAACTAGGATCCAATATGTTTCTACCCTGAGGAAGAAAGAGGTATCATCTACCCTCACAACGACCCACTGATCGTGGAAGCTCACATAGCCAGCTTTGAAGTACGACGAATCCTGGTAGACACGGGGGGCTTCGGTCAATATCATGTTTGCCGAAGCTTTCAGGGCACTTAATGTAGTTGAACACTTGCTCGATCGCTTGATTTCCCCTCTGATAAGCTTCTCCAGTGATATCGTGCAACCTTTGGGGAGCATACACTTACCTTTCACCATTGGTACAGGCTCTTACACAGCTACCATTACCACTAACTTCCTGGTGGTTGATTGCCCAACGACATATAATGTCATCTTCGGACGCACATGCATCGATGATCTCAAGGCCATGGTATCCACACATATGTTGTTGATGAAATTTCCAACCCCCTATGGCAATGGTTACATCAGAGGAGATTAACTTAGTGCACGATCATGTTACAACACTTCGGTCAAGCAACAACACATGCATGTGCCCAAGGAAACCCTTTCTATACATGACCAAGTCATAAAGACCAGCCCAGACGAAGCTAACTTGGATCTTCACGGTGGCAACAGTCAACCCGATGATCCTTGATATGACTCTTTCACCCAGCAAGCACAACCCGCTGAAGAGTTGGAGAAGGTCTATATCTCAAAAGATTATCCGGATCGCATGGTGAAGATTGGCATCACCTTGTCACCACCTATTCGGTTGGCATTGATCTCTTTTTTGCAAGAGAACACTTAGGTCTTCGCCTGGTCATACGAAGACATGTCAGGCATCTCTCCCGATATCATCTGTCATCGCTTAAGTATTGACCCCAAGACCAAGCCAGTAAGACAGAATGGAAGATCTTATGACGTTGAACGGTATGAGGCAACGAAGGTAGAAGTTGAAAAACTCAAAGGCATAAGCTTCGTCCGCGAAGTCAATTATCCAACGTGGGTAGCAAATGTTGTCATTGTTAAGAAGAATCCGACCAAGGAAAGTCTCATGCTCCAAAAAGTCTTGTGGAGAATGTGTGTTGATTACACCGACCTAAACAAAGGATGCTCGAATGATAGTTTTCCTCTTCCTCTCATAGACAGACTTATAGACTCTACATCAGGGTGTGAACTTCTGAGCTTCATGGATGCTTACTCAGGATATAACCAAATCCTCATGAACCCTCCCGGACCAAGAACACACAGCCTTCACTACTGATAGATGACTATATTGCTATAAAGTCATGCCCTTCGGCCTAAAGAATGCAAGAGCGACTTATCAGAGACTGGTCAATTCAATGTTCGCTGAACAGATTGGGAAGAACATGGAAGTTTACGTTGATGATATGCTAGTCAAGAGCAAACATGCTGACCAACACATCACCAACCTATGTGAAACTTTCACCATTCTGAAGAGGTATCGAATGAGGTTGAACCCCACCAAATGTGCCTTCGGCGTAGGCTCTGGTAAATTCTTAGGCTTTATGATAAGCCAACGAGGCATTGAGGCTAATCCCGAGAAGATCAAAGCAATCATCGACATGAAGGAACCGGAAACTTCAAAAGACATCCAGAGCCTTACTGGCAAGGTAGCAGCCTTAACTAGGTTCATCTCTAAGGCCATAGACAGATATGCTCATTTCTTCAAAGCACTTAAGGGAAGTAAGAAGTACATTACATGGACTGATGAATGTGTTGAGGCATTCAAGAACATCAAAGACTACATGAGTAAAGCCATTCTGCTCTCTAAACCTGAGGTCGGTGACACTCTCATTATCTATTTGTAGGTATCGGCTTTAACAGTAAGTTCCGTTCTTATTCGAAATGATTGTAATGTCGAACGGCCTATTTACTACGCTAGCAAGGCCTTACAAGATGCAGAGATATGATACTCTAACATTGAGAAATTGGCTCTAGCATTGGTCATGTCTGCTTGAAAACTTCGCCCTTACTTTCAAGCACACTCCATCATCGTGCTTACTAATCATCATCTTCCACAAATACTCCAAAGTCTTGACATTTCCGGGCGAATGATCAAATGGGCGATAGCATTAGGTGAGTTTGACATCTCCTCCCAACCAAAACTAGCTGAGAATGGCCAAGCAGTGGCAGACTTCATCGTCGACTTCACATATCCTGTCGACATTGTTTCTACACCTAAAGAAGTGGTTTCATTACCCTCGGAAACTCAGAAAATATAACCAACAGCCCCAGCATAGAGTCTATATGTTGATGGCTCGTCCAACCAACAGGGTTGTGGAGCAGGACTAGTCATTACGACCCCTGACAAAGTGGCGATGGAGTATGCTTTTTGTTTCAAATTCAAGGCGTCGAACAATGAGGCCGAATATGAAGCCCTCCTAGCAGGCTTACGTTTGGCCAAACACCTTGAGGTTAAACAAATTGATATCTTCAGTGACTCCTAATTGGTGGTTAACCAGGTCACCAATAACTTTGACGCTAAGGATAGCTCCATGGCAGCATATCTAACACAAACACAATTGTTGCTCCGACACTTCCACTACCAGATTACCCAAATTCCTCGAGCGGCAAATAGTCATGCAGATGCTTTGGCTCACCTCGCCTCAGCGGTGGAAGACAAGATTGGGAGAAAAATTCAGGTCGAATTGTTGGCAGCACCAAGCACCATGGATGCGGAAGTGTGCAACTTACAACAGGGGGATAATTGGATTACCCCGATTTATAAATTCCTTGCTCATGGCACCCTTCCAAATGACAAAGTCCAAGCTAAGCAGATTCGATACAAGGTTACCCGTTACTTGATCATTAATAACCAACTCTACAAACGGGGTTTTAACCTACCATACCTAAGATGCCTTACGCCCACAGAGGCAGAAAATGTCCTTCCGGAAATACATGAAGAAGTTTACGAAGATCATGCTGGATCTCGATCCCTAGCACACAAGGTTTTTCGCCAAGGATATTACTGGCCAACACTCCATCAAGATGTCATCAAAATATCCCGCTCATGTGATAAGTGTCAACGCTACGCAACTATTCCTCACTCCCCTCCCCAGCCGCTCACTCCTATGATCAGCCCTTGGCCATTCACCCAATGAGGACTTGATTTGATCAGCCCATTGCCTGCAGGGAAGGGCAAGGTTCACTATGCAATCGTTGCAGTTGACTATTTCACAAAGTGGGCTGAAGTAGAACCCTTGGCAACCATTACTGAGGCAAAAATAGAAGACTTCGTATGGAAGAACATCCTTTGCAGATTCGGCATTCCCTTTGTGATAGTCATTGACAACGAGTGACAGTTCGACAACAATAAGTTCAGGATGTTCTACTCTAAGTTCAACATCAACTTATGTTTTACTTCCCCAGCTCATCCCCAGTCTAATGGACAAGTTGAAGCCATAAACAAAATAATCAAGCGAACTTTGAAAACCAGCTTGGACAAGGCTAAAGGTTGTTGGCCAGAATTTGTACCCCAAGTTCTTTGGTCATACCGCACTTCGTATCGGACATTAACAGGAGAAACCTCATTCTCACTTGCCTTTGGTACAGAGGCAGTTATCCCAGTTGAGCTTGAGCAAGCAACGTTCCGAGTCCATAACTACATGTAAAGCGACAATGACAAACAACTTACCCTCAACTTAGATCTACTCGAGGAACACATAAACCAGGCTCACTTGAGGAATGTCGCCTACAAGCAGCGCATCTCCAACTATTATGACTCAAGGGTCAAACCTCGTTCTTTCAAAGTGGGGGACTGGGTATTGAAGAAAAGATTACTCTGCGACAGAGTCCCAAGTAAAGGAAAACTTAGTCCAAACTGGGATGAACTGTTTAAAGTTGTTGCCATCAGTCACCCTGGCTCCTACAAGGTTAGACGCTCCAATGGCAAGACCATTAGCCATCCATGGAACGTTGATCACTTGAAGTACTATTACAAGTAAACTCACATTGTACAAGTGCTAAGCTTCAGTCGTTCGACATCCTATGTAACGAAGACTATTTGGCATGAATTCAATAAAGAGGTGATTTAGACAACTTAGTTCTAATCCTCTTACATTCCTAGCAATGAAACACTCGGGTTCAAAGCTTCAACATGAATGCTTCCAACATGAAACAAAGTCTAAGTATATGTCAACAAGACTATACAAATAAACGAACAGCTTCACAGTATATTCGTTCAATCATACATTCCAACACATTCATACATAAGCCAATTGTGCTTTGAAAGGGTTCAACATACTTTGTGTCATTTGACACTTGTTACAATGTGCCTAGACATCTTGCCCTTATTCTCACCAACCAGGTGATGAAATGTGAAGAATGAACTCATCTTCATGCCACCAACCAGGTGATGAAATGTACAACCCGTACTCTAATATCATTTGGCAACTTGCCACTCATGCACTCATGCCACCAACCAGGTGAAGAAAGAACTCATCTTCGTGCCACCAACCAGGTGATGAAATGTCCAACCCGTACTCTAATATCATTTGGCAACTTGCCACTCATGCCACCAACCAGGTGATGAAATGTACAACCTGTACTCTCCTTCATGCCACCAACCAGGTGATGAAATGTACAACCCGTACTCCAATATCATTTGGCAACTTGCCACTCATGCCACCAACCAGGTGAAGAATGAACTCATCTTTATGCCACCAACCAGGTGATGAAATGTATAACCCGTACTTTCCTTCATGCCATAAACCAAGTGATGAAATGTACAACCCGTACTCTAATATCATTTGGCAACTTGCCATTCATGCCACCAACCAGGTGATGAAATGTACAACCCATACTCTCCTTCATTTGGCAACTTGCCATTCATGCCACCAACCAAGTGAAGAAGGAACTCATCCTCGTGCCACCAACCAGGTGATGAAATGTGATGAAAGATGATGAAGGAACTCACCTTCGTACCACCAACCAAGTGATGAAAGCAACTCACCATTCATTCCACCTACCATAAGACGAGTGGTACGACTTGTACATGTGAACTCCTAGCATTCACAAATAATCAAAAACCCTCAAGCTTGACAACTCAACTAGGGGAGCACTTATGCCCAACAAGAGTTATAGTCACCAACAAAGTCTTATTACAAGCCAACAACAACTTCAGTGCATGGCATACGAAGATCAAGCTATTCAGCCCTCTTGCATCTGCTTCGGACATTTCCCCTCTGTAACAATGCAAACACTGCAACTCGTAGAAAGCTTCACACACTCTTGATCAAGACAGTGTAAAGCAAAACCAATTTATGGTGCCAACAAGAGCTTCATCAACGGAGGGCAACCACAATTCACAAAAGCTTCAACTCCAAAGCTTCACCTACAAAGCTTCACCTACAAAAGCTTCAACACAAAAGCTTCACCTACAAAGCTTCAACTCCAAAGCTTCACCTGCAAAGCTTCAACATAAAAGCTTCACCCACAAAAGCTTCACCCACAAAAGCTTCACCCATAAAAGCTTCACCAACAAATGCTTCACCCATAAAAGCTTCACCCACCACAAAAACTTCACCCACAAAAGCTTCACCCACCATAAAAGCTTCACCCACCACAAAAGCTTCACCAACAAAAGCTTTACCTACCACAAAAGCTTCACTTACAAAAGCTTCACACTATCTTGATCAAGATAGTGTGAAGCAAAATCAATTCATGGTACCCAACAAAGCTTCAACCTCAAAGCTTCACCTACAAAGCTTCACCTATAAAATATCGAAAATTCAAAAATTCAAAAATTCAAAAAAAATAAAAAAAAATCGAAAATTAAAAAATAAAAAAAAAAAATTTGCCTAGGCCTCATCTTCTTTGGGCCTAACAACTTTCATTACAAATATATATGAAGGAGGAGTTTTGGGCTACCACTTAGAAAGGAAAATGGTGAAGTTTTGTTACTTTGGAAACTTAGCTACTAGCAAGACACCTCATTCGTCAACTCCCTCGACCAGAGACTTAGGGGACTCCTACTATATGCTACTGCACCTTGATACTCGAAAGTCTCATGACCACTCAGTGACTTGGATTTTTTCAAGTCTCTAACCGAGACGTTTTCCTCACTCGGGAAATTAAGGGAGCACTACCTCAACCTACATGTTTCACTCACAAAGCTTCAACATACAAGCTTCAACAAAAGGAAAAATTCAAAGAACTTAGTGAAGAAGGCCTTGGTGTATTTAACACAATACGTTGACATGAAGCAAAGCTTGTTTATTGATATCTCCGATAAGTTACAAATATGTACATATACATGAATCAAAATAAATAAACAAGAGTGATCCTTCACAAAGGTTGCTCAGGAGAAGTCTCAGCAGTTGGCAGAGCCCCAGAAAGATGAGGCACCAGAGGGTGATTATTCGGAGCCTCAGTACTAGGCAGAACCCCATAAGGATGAGGCACCGAAGATTGATCATTTGGAGCTTCATTACGCGGTACAGCCCCAGAAGACGAAGGCAATAAATGCCTTTGGAACAAACCCACAAACCTCTGATGATCAAGTAAAATCTGACCATCAGATTCCTGCAGTTGGTCGAGCTTCCTCTTCATGTTTGTCGCATAGTCAAGTGCTAGCCTGTGCAACTGTTTATTCTCATGCTTGAGCCCTCTGATCTCCTATTTGAGACTTATCACTTCAGCCGCCAATGATTCAACTTGGCAGGTTCGAGCAAATAGGCATTGGACCATATTAGACACAGAACCTGCACACTGAACATTGGGAGCCAGAGAATCCTTAACAGCCAACTCATCAGACTGTTTGGAAAGTAGTCTGTTATCTTTGGGAGTGAGAAGGTTCCTGGCCACCACTGTAGCGGTCATATCATTCTTCATCACAGAGTCCCCAACGGTAAGAGGACCAGTAGGGGATAAGAAGGATGGGCGCCATATGTTGTCTTGAGAAGGTATGGCTGCCTCTTCACCAAAGTTCAAGTTAAAACGACGGTCGGATGGGCCAGACATTCTCAGAAATGATGAAGGAGAAATGAGGTGCAATAAATCTCTGAAGTAAGGGGAAATTTCCTACAAGCAATAACTCTCTGGATGTACTTCTTGCACACAATTGGTGCCCTTATAAAAGAAAGGGCAGCAGGGCTGTTGGTTCAAAAATCGAAGAGGCACCACTCTCCAGATTTCAAAGAGGCACCACTTTCCACACGCAACATCAACTCCTCGGGTACCACAGATAACTTTGCCAAATATCTCTGACAAAGTTTAGACACATAAATTTTGAAGGTCCAGCTACCCTACTATTACCCACAAGAGTAAAGGAACATCACCATTACTTGATAACTGAAAGTATCTATGTGTGTCAACCTACGTGCTCCGTGGCAAGGCAGACTGGCAAAAATGCCCAACCTTTACTCACATTCGAGAAAACACTCCCAACAATATTGCTTGCTCAAAAATCGAAGATGCACCGCTCTCTGAATCTTGAGATCCAGACTCCCAACATGATTACTTGCTCAAAAATCGAAGAGGCACCGCTCTCCGAATCTCGAGAGCCAGACTCCCAATAGGATTACTTGCTCAAAAATTGAAGAGGCACCGCCTTCCGAATCTTGATAGCCAGACTCCTAACATGATTACTTTCACAAAAATCGAAGAGGCACCGCTATCCGAATCTCAAGAGCCAGACTCCCAACATGATTGCTTTCTCAAAAATCGAAGAGGCATCATTCTCCAAATCTCGAGAGCCAGATCCCTGACAGGATTGCTTGTTCCAAAACCGAAGAGGCACCGTTCTTCGAACTTCGAGAGCCAGATTTCCTTGGATAAAGCTTGTCTGCAATCTTCACACGCAACATCAGCTTTCCAGATACCACATACCACTTTTTCAAATTGCTCTGACAAAGTTAAAACACGTGAAGCTTGCAGCTCCCACTACATTGCTACAACCAAGAAGGGTAAAGGAATAGCATTACTACTTGTTGTTAGGGAGACTCCTATATATGTCGACCTCCATCCTCCACGAACAGGCAGACCTGCAAAAATACTCAACCCTTCCTCATATCTGAGAAGGCACTCCCAACGAAGCCTTTCGAAATACTCAGCTTTCTTCCCCCCCCCAATAATACCTATGCAAACTAGCCACACCAGAGCAAGAGTATCTCATATCATCAGGGTCAAAAGCAAGAGTATCCCATATCATGATTTTTCCCTGTCTTTTCCTTTGCCCTTTTTCTTACCTGCAAGACAAGGAGAAAGAGAGCAATCAATCAGCACTTGGAATCAAGCTTCCAGTCAGGAATTGACTGCCTGGAACCCCTTGCCTGATTACTTACCTGGCATTGCTCTCGAGTACTCATCTTCAACATCTTATGCTTCCAGAAAAGATACCACATCTGCATGAGGAACATATAAGGCAAGTGAGAAGAATATAAGGAAGCATGTGGAGACAAGTGTAACAAAACACGTGCCGTTTCATCTATTACTTCGTCAACGGCAAAAGTATCCCATATCATCAAGGTCGAACACACTCTTGATTTGATGGACTTGTTTTGACCCTCAAATTCTTGAGTCGGCCTTATACTCTAGAGGAAACCAGAAAACCCTTCAGCCTAGTTCAAGAATAAGCCTGTGGAAAGTTACTTCTTCAAAAGCAAAAGTATCTCATATCATCTCTTCTCCATTTGCTTCTCCTTATCCTTGTTGCTGTTTACGTCATAAGGAGAATGAGAACAATCAACCGGAAGCCGAAGTCGAACCTCCGATCCAGGTTGCTTGCTTGGAAGTCTGATTGCTTACCTTGTCTGTTACCTCTTTCGGTAAATCTCCTAGCTCGGCGACTTGGGGGACTCTTACTATAGGGTTTGTATCGCACTTGACCAAGCCCGAAACTACAAGTAAGCTTCAAGTGAAATGGATGGAGGAAAAGTACTTCCAGAGAAGATGCCACATCTATGTATGAGACGGATAAGGCAAGTGAAAATGATACCACACTTCGGTACTTAGAAGTTTCGTGATTACTCAATGGCTTGGATCTTGCAAGTCCCCAACCAAGGAGCTTCCCTCACTCGGGAACTTAGGGGAGCACTGTTTGTACCATACTTGACCAATCCCGAAACTACTGAGCACCGGTCAACGTTATACCATCAAGGCGCGACACGTGTCAACATCAGAAGCCAATCATAGCGCGACACGTGTCAACATCAGAAGCCAATCACAACACGACACGTGTCGATGTCAGAATGAAACTAGAAACTCTCTTCTATAAATAGAGATCATTCTCTCACAATATTTCCTAATGTCATTTGTACTAAATCTTTCACTAGTACTCATTAAAGGAGAGCTTGAACCTATGTACTTGTGTAAACCCTTCACAATTAATAAGAACTCCTCTACTCCGTGGACGTAGCCAATCTGGGTGAACCACGTACATCTTGTGTTTGCTTCCCTGTCCCTATCCATTACATACTTATCCACACTAGTGACCGAAGCAATCTAGCGAAGGTCGCAAACTTAACACTTTCTGTTGTACCAAAATCCTCATTGATTTTGTGCATCAACAAGTTTATGTAAAGATTGACGTCTATATACATACATATAAATATAGTTCTATAGAGATTAGAATCGAAAAGAGATTGGAAGAATTACATGGCAATTAAGGAGCTTGCTCAAGTACGTAAAGTCAAGTTATTGCGGTAGTGATATGGATCTTTGTTTTGGCTTTGAAATCCAAATAGGGAAAATAAGGCAGACCTTTATGGAAATTGATTTTATTAAATTTCGTGAAGTGTTATAATATTCTTGATCTTTTTGGTTGATTAATGTGGTTGGATTTTAATTGGCTAATTGCTTCAGTTAAGTGTCTACTTGTTATTGGTTATGGAATTATTGTTGGAATGTTATTCGTTGAGAATATACTATGATACATTTGAAAATGAAATGACAATATTTGTGCATCATTCATGTTGTGAGATGTGGTTGGAACTTTAATGTTGAGATTAGAATTCGGAAAATGAAGGTAGTTGGAAATGATCTTTTGTGTAGTTGAATCTATTCATTGAGAAACCAGTTCCCGGCGAGCCTGGTGTGCACATTAGAATATGATATCGGCGGGATAATTGTTGATGTCGGTGATTTGGGCTGGAGATCAATGAATTAGATAAGATGACTAGCAAAAGGGGTTTAAGAACTTGAGATATCGTATGAGGGTAAGTTTCTATAATAGAACATTTAAACCACCAATGCAGTGGTAAAATGCATGGTATGGGACGTGCAGGTCCGCATGTTTTATTATATAAATTAACGGGGGTAGCTGAAGAGGTTGCATTGCATTCATGCATTATAATCAATAATGATTTGATATTTGGCTATATAATTTCATGACACTTAATTTAATACTGTCAATTTACTATGGTAAGGTTATGTCCCTATTGAGCTGTTGAAACTCATCCCTCTATTGTTATATAGGTTTGCGAACTAGACATTTAAGAGAGTAGGTAAGATGAGGTCAGATTAGATTGGAGAATAGGAAGTTCATTCATCTATTTACTATAGGTTGTAAAGAATTCTTGATTTGTTTAAGAATCATAAGTTATTTTTATAAAAAAGAAATTTATTTTCCAACCCATTTCAATTTCATTTTATTTATTTAATTTTTAACTCATGTTTCAGATTTTGGTTCGAGTTTTATTACCGATTCTAGGTTCAGAGTGTGACAGAATTAGCCGCGGTCAACCGCTTTCTCTCGCGGTCCACCGATCGAGGTAAGCTTTTTTCAAATCAATTAAGAGGGCACAACGAGACAAATGAGATGATGAATGCGAAAGAGCTTTCCAAGACCAGAAGAAGTATCTCACATCACCTCCCTTACTATCCAAACCGAAAGCAACGGAGGACTTATACATCTACTTAGCAGTCTCGAAAGTAGCGGTAAGCTTTGCTCTCATACGAGAAGAGCTAGGGGCTCAACTACCTATATTCCACAGTTCAAAAGCTTTCCTCGATGCGGAAACCAGCTACCAGAAATTCAAAAGCTAACTTTGATGATAGTTGCTGCAACCCGGAAGCTCAAGTTATACCTTTAGACGCACACTGTCATCCTCATGACGCACTATTACACCCAATCCAGACGCGCGACGATAAAGGCACAGACATTGGCAAATGCAAAGTTTTCTAACAAATGCAACAACTCAGCCTAAAAGGCGTGCCAAGGGCAAACAAACACTAGAAGAACACAATCAGAAGTAAGTTTTGTCATTGTCGCCCTAGAAGATTCTACATAGGAGCAACATGTACCGGCAGTTGAGCACCACCTTCTGCTGCGCGTCACACGGCCCCCCAACCCTTGCTCCATAATTCAGCTTTAGAGTGACCCAATACCGGTAGTTGAGCATCTCCTGCTACTTGTATCATGGCCCCAGCTCCACGGCTCCCTACCGAGCCTCTACGCCTAGCCTAGGCGACGCAACAGAACAACCCAACGACGCCTCAGAGGTAACCAAACACGCCCTAGCCACGCATGCTTCACCCGATGCAGACTTTTGGCATTTGCACATTGATAGTGCATCCAACTACAAAGGCTCGGGAGCAGACATGGTCTTTGTCACCCTAGATGGTTCGATGCTCGAGTAGGTAATCACTCTAAGCTTCAAAGCATTCAACAACAAAGCAGAGTACGAAGCCCTACTAACAGGCCTCCGAATGGCAAAAGACTTGGCAGTGAAAAAGCTTACAATTCATTTTAATCCCCACCTAATCACGGCAAAACATCCGAAGATAGTGCAGTACCTAGAAAAGGTATGAAAGTAACTTGAGGCGTTTCAGACTTACACCATCACTCAAGTTCCGCAGGCAGACAATGCACACGCACTAACCGGCCTAGGCTTCGCCTTCGACCACCAACTCAAACACTCTATTCCGGTGGAATATCTAGACAAGCCAAGTATAGAGGTGGAGCCAGCAGCCGAGGTGTCATAGGTTAGTACAACTCCAAACTGGCAAGATTTCAATATAGACTACTTGGTCAATGGCACACTGATGTGAAAATTAACTCAACACATAAATTAAACCCTATTATTGACAATTGTAGTAAAGATGTAAGTAGGGATCGTTCTAGACCGGGGATTAACTAGGGCTGCTTGCAAATAAGACTAAAAAACACTAAACTAGACTTTATAGACTCAAAACTGACTTAAAATACTCAAAACAGCAACAAACAATAAAAAAGACTCAATTCTAGACCTAACAAGTGATTTGGACGAAAATAAAACTTAACTTGACTTAAAATACTAAAAGAAAACAGGTTTTGACTCTAAAAACAAGACTTAAGAAAAAGGGATTTTGTTTTGACGAAATTAAAACTTAAAAACAGAAACTTGTAAAACAAACTTTAAAAACTCGAAATTGAATGAAATAGAATGGGTGAAAGGCTAGTTAGATGGTTCCTTCTCCACACATAAAACATATGCATACGAATCGATTTCCAGTTATTCTTTCGATAAACCATGAATGACAATGCCCCGAATTAATTAGATTCCACCAATTGATTCTGAGATTTCCCTAGATTCATTGAATTGAATGGATAACGCATCACAACCAAATTATTCTTATCAAGTCCCCTAACTATGGAATACGCATGATAGAGACACATATCAAAGATCATTAAGTTCAATGGAAACCATAAGCATTGACGAGACATTCATAACTATGAAAAGCATGTTACTCTTGCCTAGGATTTACTTAACACAATTGTGACTAGCGACTTTTACTACTCATGAATATAAGTTCATAACGATTAGGTGAAATTCCCTTGTACTCTAGCATCAAATTCATGCATGCAAACTAAGTATGCATCCCTAATCAACACGCAAGAATAAGTTCTTAATAAAACAGATAAGTAAACCACATCCACGATTCATGAAACAATGACTGGAGGAAATCAATTCATATAAAACATATGATCATGGCTTCGAATTCACCTCTAGCTATAAAGAACTTAGTTCCTCATGTCTTTAAAAACATAAAACCAAATTAAAAGCAACATTGAAACAAATCTAAGGATAGAAAGAACCAAGAACGTCCCAATAGCTCCAATGGCAGATTTCAAACTTTCCCTTGGATTGCAAGCCACAGCACAAGTTTCTCCATCTCTTTCCTCCATGCAAGTGCACCTTTAAAACTCTCTGAAATCTCTCAATTATATCTGAATGTATGTGGGTGCGTGGGTGGTTTGATTTATGCGGCAGGAATGTGTGTTTATAGGTTGAAATACATGGCACAATCCCTAAGGATTTGGATTGCACAATCCTTGAGGAAAATGACTAGGGTTTGACAGAAATCCAAAAGGAAAAGGATTAAGGTTTCTAGCAGATTCTAAGGCTTCTAGAACAAGGAAAAACGCCAGATTTATAGGGTCTTCTAGAAAGGGTGGTCACGACACCAATTTAGGGATTCTAGAACATAAGGGTGCGTCATGAATGTAGGGAAATGATAGGCCTTCTAGAAATTAGGTTTTTAGGTCCTCTTCTAGCTGGATTTAAGTCACAAACTGATTTAGATAAGATAAGATAGGATAAAGCTAGATTAGGCAAGGATAAGATAAGATAAGGTTTGTTTGGATAAGATAAGGTTGGATAATGTTTTGGACAATGTTCCTTCTTTTAAGCTGATTCCTTATCTTTTTTGTCTTGGATTTATTTCCTTCATCTTTTCAGCACATTCCTAGCCTCTTGAACTTCAATTTCGTCCATCCATCTTGCTCCATTCATAAGCTATCCATTTGATGCCCAAAATTGCCTCAAAATGCTCCAAATTGCACTTTCTTGCCAACTTTGGCAATTGGACCTACAAACACACAAAAATAGCTTCAACACTATAATAAACACAAATAAACTATTAAAATGCAAGAAAAAAGCTAACTAAGTCGCATAAATATGCTCCTATCACACACTCCCCATGGAAAGATTGGAGTCTAGAAAGCTCCAAACAAAGGCATCACATTACTACATGTGGAACGACATTCTCGTTCGAAGATCCTACACTTGACCACATCGCCGCTACCTAACGCCTCTCGACGACCTAAAGGTTCAAGTTCAATCCACGAAGGTGTTTTGTGAAAATCAATCCGGAGGCCGATCCTTAGCACAGAAGGCTCTTAGCAAGCTACTATTAACCTACTATGCATCAAGCCGCTAATGAGTTAGTACAAAAGTGTGACCGTTGCCAACACTACAAGCCGGTACTAGCATTGCCTGCCAGTGAACTACAGCCGTAGACGAGTCATTGGCCATTCCTGTAGTGGGCAATTGACTTGGTATGGTCAATGTCGCCCGTTACTAGGGGTAGAGGCATGATGATTGTGGCAACTGACTACTTCACCAAGTAGGTGGAAGTAGAGCCCATGACAACCACAACTTAGACGGACATAGAGCGTTTCATATGGAGAAACATCATTTGTCGATTTGGCATCTCTCAATCCATCGTCACAGACAACGGCCCACAATTTGTAAGCAAAAATTTGGCAAAGTTTTTTCCAAAAATATGGCATCAGGCAGCATATGTCCATGTCGAGGTATCCCTTAAGCAATGGGCAGGCCAAAACATTCAAGAAGACGATTCTCAACTACCTCAAGAAATCATTCTCCGATAAGTAGGGAAAATGGCCAGACGAACTTTCTGGATGCCTATGGGAATATCACATAACCAAACGATAAGCAACTGGTGAGACTCATTTCTCTTTGGCATTTGATTCAAAAGCAATCATTCCTCCTAATGTCATCATGACAAGTATCAGCACTCTACTGCCAAGCATCGAGCAGAATAGAAAGGAAATAAACACAAACTTAGTTCTGGTAAAAGAGAAACACTACAAGGTCATCACCCGCATCGCAGTCTACCATCAGCAGCTTCTCTCCATTTATAACAAGAAGGCCAAGATTCGGTAGTTCTAGCCTAGAGATCTAGTCTTACATCACTGCTCACAGTGGAACGCCTACAATCTAAGGAAGTACCATGCTTGATCTCCCGTTACATCAAAGGCCAAATACTCAAGCAGCTCGATAGGCACCACCTGGCAGGCCGATGACTATCCAGTTGTTATGCAGTTCCTACGTTACAGCTAAGTTTTCATTCATTTCACTCGTTTTTCAATGAGGAAATTAGAAGTAATCTATAACTTGGCTCGGCTGCATGCTTACAACAACTGATCACTCTTACACTTCAAAAGAAGACAGCACCCTTCTTAGGGACTTATCGTAAGAATTGTGCCCCTTTGGGGACCAACCATGCTCTCAAGTGCTAGAGGGTAAACCAATTCCCCGACACCCACATGGGTTTGGTCTTCAATGCGGGAGGATAAACTATACACTTTGAATATCCAAACGTGGATGAGTCGGGCTGGCCTGGTGTAACTAGGTGCACAATGGCTTGTGCCGAGATTCCTAGAAGTAGCCACAATGGTCTTTTTCAAGGCTTAGCTAACTGAAGGATTTTGGGTCTCTTAGCCTAATCCATGGGGAACCGGGCCTCAAAGACGGATAAGGCACATTACGCAGTACACCCTATGGACGGCTGCCCTGGAACCCTAAAGCTACTACCGAGTGCATTAAGGTAGCCTACGGTTTACAGAAGACTACCTACGACTTGCCCTTTGAGTAGTAAACTGCGCTAAACTTATACAACTGCATATTTTTGTGAAAGGTTAAATAATTAGTGTGCATATACGAAGCTCTATCCATTGCCAACATGTTACGCAGTCGATAAGCTTCACCTCTACCAAGCACGGAATGATCGTCCATATCTACACTAATTCCTAAAGTGTTGTGATACTTGTTACACAACCCATAGAATTGGTTACATAAAGAGTAAGGAGTTTTCTTAGACCTTTGCTTACAAAATTCCATACAACCGCGTACTTTTGATATGAAAGGTTAGCGAATTACATAACCTAAAAATCTTTAGTATGTTGTGATCTAGGCCACACAACTCAAATGATTAAAGAAAGCCAATGTTAACAGCCAAGTGGTCATGCGGACTCGTCTGCTTCTGTAAGCAAGGCGTCCAACTACTGACCCTATGGTTAACAACTTTGCAAAAGTTTTAAACCAACACCTATGACTACATAGGCTACGTGGGCCTGTCTGCTTATATAAAAGTAGCACGTCTGCTGCTGGTCTATAGGTCAAAGGTTGGGTGTAAACAAAAGAAACGAAGATGAAGAAAAGTGAATGAAGCAAGTTTATTAAATTTTCTAGCAAAATTGATAAACAAATAGTAAAGGCCGAAGAAGTTCAAGCAAAGCAAAAAGCAACAAGGAAAACAAAGAAAATCCTAAACGATACCTAGAAGATTACTCTTCAACATCTTGGACATCCCACGACTACTCGTCCGCTACACCTTCAGTTGCTGCGACAATCTCAGCAACGGCATCATCCAGCTCTTCACCCCTTGCTGCTCCAGCCTGGGCACCAACTTCTCTGACTATTCCACCAATGGAATCCTCAAAAGTAAAGGTAAGCAAGTTTTCCAGATAAATAGAGAATGTCTCGAAGTCTTTCCCAGTAACCTCAGAGTCAAACGGTCTACCAAAGAGATAATCTACATAACCCAGCTTGAAGAAATCGGCCTGACTCTGAACAAGCGAAGCCTTAAGCCCATCATTCTCACCATTCAGCTGCTCATTCTCCTTGAGCAGACCAACACTGACGCGCTGCAGCTCATCTACTTCCTTTTTTAGACTTTCGTTGATCTTTAGTACACCTTGGAGTTCCAACACTTGGGGTTCAAGCACGTCGACAATGTTCTTGAAGTGGATCACTTGATTATATGCAGCAATCAACTCTTCATCCTTTGCATAGGCAGCGGAACGAAGTTCAGAGACGGCACGCTCAAGATCTTAAATCTGAGGTATGTAACATCCAATCTCATATCTTGAATCTGAGGTATGTAACATCCAATCTCATTATCTGCACTTTCATACTTAACTTGGATCATGTCAAGCCTAGTCTTCAAATTAACGATCTCTTGGCGAGTGGTCTGAAGCTGCAGAGAAGTGGGACCAGAGATATTAGACCCCTTCAAAGCGACGAGCTCAAGACTCCAACCTCTTGATCTTCTCAGATGAGGAGTAAGTTTTGGCTACCATAGTCTTTGCCACTTTCTTAGCATCTTTGGTATCCTTTTGGTTAAGGAGCATAGACTCGGCTGCTAGAATTATTGTTTTTTGCATCATAGCAAGCAGAGCAGTCCTCATATATTCCGTCGTATGCTTCGTAAATGAACTTGGGCAGGCAACCCCTTTAACGCCATCAACAAGCTTGGCATATGCATCCATGTCTTAAAGTAAATTTGGTTTCAATAGTGCATAAATCTCAGCAGCCTCTCTAGAAACAAGCTTGGTGGATATCTCACAACTGCCCACTTGAGCAGTCTCCTATTTCTCAACAGGTGAATCAGTCTCAGCAGTGAGGGGAGTGGGTTTTGATGCCACTCTAGTAGTAGAGTCCACCTTATCACTTTTCATAATAGCAAGTCTCTACAAAGGTGAACCAGACTTAGCCCCCAACAGACGTTTTGGCACAAATTTCAACACTAAGGGCACGACGGAACCTTTATGTTAAGCAATCATACTAGCCACCTTTGGAACGGCAAACGTCACTAGCTCATATTTAGCAACCTTATCTTTCTTCCCCTTGGAAGAAGTCAAGTTAATCACAAGCTTATCAACAGCAGGTAAACCCTCATAAGCAGCAGATGAAGTCTTTGGCTTTTTCTCAACCAACATCTCTTGAGCAGGTGGGGAAAATCTCTTTTTTCCACCTTCATTCGCAGCAAGCTCCACGACGGCGACTAGGCGAGCCAATACCTCCGCCTTAATTCGTTTTATCTCTTCTCTCGGGGGCAGCCCACATTTCTCTCAGCGAAGAAGACTAAGTAGCCAATGTCATTCACGATACTCAGTGGGGATACCTAGAGCTACATGCACATTCTTCATATCTGAAGAAGTCTTGGGAGTTAAGCTGAATTTCAAATCTACAAAAACAGAAGAGGGCAATCAATAAATCAGAAAGCAGCTCACCAAAAGTACAAAGTAGCTTAGAGATTAAGCAGTCTACTTACCGGTGATGAAAACTGTCAGAACACGTAGCTCAGAGGAAGAATCAGACTCCCACTCTCCACTTGTCTTCAAAACCTCATTGGCCCAATCATGATCTCCCTTGCTCAAATGATCAAAGAGCCTATGATGAGATCGCAGCTGCCTAACTCCTTCTATGTGACCTATGTCAAAAAAGTACCAAAATTCGTTGACGGTCAAATCTAGGTCAAAGAATTGGCCTTGATTGAGGAATCCCACCAACACACGGACTGCGTTTGGAGAACATTGAGCGGGGACACACTTCATGGAGCAAAGTACTTCTTGGAAGAAATGCGGCATGGGAAAAGTAAATCCCAACACGAAGTAGTAAGGGTGAAACTTGATGGCTCTCCGAGCCTCACCACATAGCTCATGGCTGCTACCTTCCTTGACGTGCTTCACACGCACCCCCGATAGAATGGGGTGCCTATATGCCTCAAGAAAGTCTCTAAACGAATCATCGGAGCTAATTTTGAAGTGAGCAGCCTTAAAATATCCCACCTTGCTCAAGGACTCGCATTGACGATACAACGGCAGTATACCATCATCACTTTTGTGGCCTAAAGAAGACATGCTCAAAGAAATTTTACAAAGACAGCAGCCAAGGAAACCCAGCCTGGGCTAGCTCCTATTTCTCCTTCTTGGCCCGACATGCTAGGCGGCCCAGCGCACCAAGAAGCCCAGCACCCTAGGCAGCCCAACGCTCTAGATGCTGCTCTCTTCTCGGCCTAAAGGCATCGCGTCCCAATCCAACTGAAGGGGGTTGGTGCCCCCGCTCCTCCCCCATTCTTTCTCCACGAATTAGCCTAAGCTCAGTGGCCCAAGGCCTCTTTTTCCTCGCTTGCCAGCACAGGCCCGAGCCCAATAAAAAAATAAGAAATGAGGCCTGCGCCACTTCGGCTTAGTCTAACACACAATCCTGGCCCGTGCTAGGTTTAGCCCAGCGCCTATCAGCTCGGCTCAAGCCGAGCCGCTCCTGGGCCTGCTAGCCGCCGCCGCCGCACCAAGCTGACATCAACAAACCACCCACGGCAGCCGTGCTGTGGCTTTCCATCCACCTTTTAACACCTTCTCGACCCCCGTTTAGCTAAATTTCAAGCCTCGAGTCTCCCAAAAATTATGAAGACAAGGAAAAATTAATTTTTTCATACCTTGGTGCAGCGTGAAGACAAAGAAAGCAACAAAAGATGGTCATTTGCATGGGCAAGTGTAAAAGATTACTAGGGGAGGGGGAATAAATATCCTCTAGCTTTCTCTCTCTTATAGGGTAGAATAAATCGCTCTCTGAAGTTGATTTAATCATCTACTTAAGGTAGACTTAAATAGACTTTGGAGGTAATTTATTTCCCTTTCCTAAAAGGATCTAATTTCCAATTAAAGAGGGAATCTACATCCAAATAGGAAACAATCCTATGTTTCCGAGAAGATATCTACACATGCTGCCCTTTCTTTCAAGCAGCCCAACAGGTGTGGGGGCATTTGTGGAGCGAAATAATCAACAAAATTATGGAGGCGACACATGGACTTTTGGGTAAAAAGACAAAATTACCCTTGAGACGTACCGGGATTCCCACACGCATGCAACAGACAATAATAGCTCAATCAAGGTCAAGGGTGATCAAAATGGTATTTATTCAAAACCCTCTCTTCACTCCTTATCAAATCATTACCCACAAGGTAACTTCCAATTGTTCTTTTCAAATTGGGATTAATTACCAAATTCATTGCAAGATATTATTTGATATAATATCTAGCAATTAAAGCAAAAATTCCACCTTAAGTGGCCGGTTCCTATTTCTTGAAATAGGGCATGCCACACCCCTATATATAGCCCCACATTTCTCTAAAAACCTAAGTTCATTCTCTTCCCAAAATTCTCTGAACACTTTCTCTCTCAAATTCTAACTTTGGCATCGGAGATTCTTCAGCCAAAGCCCCCCCCCCCATTCATCGTGGGCGTATGAAGCTCTTGGCCTTGATCTTAGGTGTTCTTATTTTGCAGGTGCATCTTCGTCAAAGGAGAAGAAGGCAGAAATTTGCACCACAATGTATATCACATATATGATGGTCTTGAAGCAGTGTATGAGACAACTAGTGTCGCAAAGCATGTGAATTCATAAGTTTAAATGTAAGTGCATCCCTACAACGTGTCTAAATCAGTTGTGTTTCATGTATATCTATAACTGTTGTATTAACATGCTAGCTGAAACATATGACTAAATGCATGTTAAAAGGGTGCATTACAAAATCAAGGAATATATCGTATTCAGCTCATGAGTTATATCTTAAATAAGACATATATCAGGATTTAATTTGGTCTTCAAGCTCACTGCTACCCAGATTTTGTTTGAAATTTGTTTTATAAAACTAGTATCTTCTCACAATATGTTGATATGCTACTGCATGCTCAATCTCTATTTGGACTAGTTAAAGTTTTCAATTTAATATATATGATCAAACCGAATAATTGATATAAATAACTAAAACTGGAAAAATCATTCATATATATCAATATTTAGTTGCCTAATATTTTGCAAAAGTCATGCTAGAATTGCTTTCAGTTTTTCAATTCTATAGCAAGCTATTTTTCTTATCATGCATATATGGAACTAATGCATGGTTAAGATCCTGGATGAAATTAGCTTCACGTGTTAAAATATTAGGTCTAATTAAAACCGGAAAATTGTATGTTTTCTCTAACTTTGCTAAATAAGCATGCTCTTCGATTGAAATTTTTAGTATTAAGACATGCTAAAAGTTATCATAAGATCAATGTTTTTGAGATGTTCTTGGGTGAATGGGACACAACAAAACCGTTCCATTGATTCAAGGGTTGCTAAAAATTTCAAAGTTTAGTTGATCGAATTGCATTAGTAGTCATAATAATATGACTATATCCCCAAACAAAGATTTGACTAGTCTTATTGGTTCGATTACTAGTGGATTAGTGTAAAGTATGGATTATGTGAAGCCTGTGATAATTGATTGCCAAACTAAGGTGGATAGTTTTCATGTCTATATTTTGCTCACATGATTTATATTTTAACACTAAACACTAATTAAGCTTCAACCAAACAAGGGTGCGAGTTGTTTTAGTTGTAAAGTCTATGGGGTATTTGTTCATTTGTGAATATAAAGTCTTGGTAATTCTATGTTTTAAAGTTATGAATGCTTTTCATATGAGCCCCTTTAAATCCCATATTGGGATAGATAAAGCATGACATAGAATTTGTTTGGTCTTAAGGCTTCTTGACCAAATGTAACCTTCATTGGTTTAAATTAATTTTTGGATAGAGATACACGTTTGATTAAATTTGTCTTAATTCAGTTCAAAAGTGGCATAATGCAGTGTATTCATAGATGGTGGTATGTTTATCTTGTTAAAAGTTTTGGATTTCTTCAAGATTGGCTATGTGATTTAATGTTTGTTATGTGTTGTCTTCTCTTCTCAAAATTAAATGGAGCATATGTTGTTGAACACATGAAGGATAATCATAAATTGCCATTGAAATCTGCTGCTATGTTGTTTATTAGCATATCTTTATGGTCCAAGATTTATTCATGATAAAACTATATGTTGTAGACTCCTTAAAGCTTCTTTAGACACCAAAATTACGAAAATACATGAAGAATTGAATTTTTGGTGGTTTTATCAAGTTGACATAGATGCACAGAATTTTTCCTGCCAGAATACGTATTTTGAAATTAACAAACGACTGAACTATTAACCACCAAATGACTTAAAATTTGAATATATTATTCAAATATATGTCTATTATTAGACTGCAAAATTTTGTGATTTTTGGTTGTGTATATTATTTATGGGGGTTATTTTATTTATGGGGGTTTTATTAGTAACCCGTGCTCAGTTGAAAGTCTAGTATGGCAGTTTTCATTATTTCAATTGAGTTTAACAAATGAATGATTGAATGACCTCAGAATGACTTGAAATTTGGATATGTTGTCCATTTCTCGGTGAAATCTCTTGCATTTCACTGTTGGAAGCTAAACAGCTTCTGAAGGCGAAGCATCGAAGGCAGCAAGGAGCTACCAAGTATTGTTGCTGGCTGCATCAAAAAAGAAAGAAGAAATGAAGGGTTTTAGTCCTAACAGCTAGTTTTTCAATTTAAATGTATGTATAAGTGTGTGAGTGACAAGTGTACACTCCAGATTAGATCACTTAAAACCCAAATGAAGGGCTAGGATTCAATCTGGAGTAGTAAGGCTAAAATGGTTATTAAGCCTCTTGTCAATCACTATTTAAACAAGTATAGGTTATGGCAATGTACCATACCCTACAAACATTCACCTACTTAATGAAATTATTGTTGCTGCTCCTTGCACAGCCTTTGAAGCCATCAATCACTTCTCAAAATCCTCTCCATTCTCTGCTATTCTAACTCTAAGAAACTGATCCAAACTATCAACCAAAAACATCAAAATAAACAAACTTGATCATGGCCTCAGAGCTTAGTTTCTGATCTTACAACTTTCTGGGCGTAATTTATGCAAGTTGAGATCTTTGGGAGCACCTACGTAGTGTCCTCAACAAAAACAATCAACAAACTACCCTGCAAATGAAGGGATCAAGTAGTAGTAGTGAGCTAAAAGTTCCAGTCTTTGATAGGGAGAACTATGATTTTTGGAGAATAAGAATGACAACCATTTTTAAGTCCTATGATATATGGGATATGGTTCAACACGAGTATGAACTACCTAAGATGGAGGTCGATGCTCTAGATGAGGACCTCATAGAAACACAACTCAAAACATTGAAGTAGAACCGAATTGAGGATGCTAGAGCACTTAGAATTATCCAAGGTGCTATCTCAGACACCATTTTCCTGAGAATAACAAATGAAGAGACTGCAAAGGGAGCTTAGGAAGTTTTACAGCAAGAGTACAGAGGAGACACCAAAGTCAGAAAGGTAAAACTTCAATCCCTTAGAAGAGATTTTGAGTATACAAGAATGAGGGAAAATTAGATGTTGAAAGATTACTTTACTAGGCTATTTGATGTTGTAAATAAGATGAAAACACATGGTGAGGAACTACCTAATGAGAGAGTTGTCCAGAAACTGTTGATCAATTTGACTAAGCCCTATGATTTAATAGTGAGTGTTATTGAAGAAACCAAAGATATTGAAACTCTTAGTGTGCAAGATATAATGGCATCCTTAAGAGCTTTTGACCAAATACTCAAGAGGCATGCTAATTTTGCCACTGAGAAAGCATTTCAATCACTCTCTGTTGGATTTAGTAGTCAGGCTAGTGCAAGCAAACAAAAACCATAGTAGAAGGGCAAGAACAAGAAATGGGAAGGAAATGGGTATCAAAGCCCTAGACCTAACCAAGGCAGCAACTCAAATAAAGGTCCAAGAACCAAGCAACAATGCAAGCACTATGACAAATCCCATTTTGGGGAGTGTTGGTTCAAGGACAAGCCTAGATGCACAAATGTAACAAGTTCAGGCACATCATAAGGGATTGCAGATCAAAGAATGTGCAACAAGTGAACTGTGCAAACCAAGTGGAAGAATAAGCAAATGTGTTTTGTGCCTTCAGTGCAAAAGTGGAGAAAAACATTGAAGTATGGTACATTGACAGTGACTATAACAACCACATGACTGCACATAAGTCATTACTTATTGACATTGACATAAACTTCACTGGAAAAGTGAAAATGGGAGATGGAAACATTGTCAAAGCCACTGAAAGAGGAACTCTGGTCATTAACACCAAGAAAGGAAGAAGATGTATAAGGGAGGTGATGCTAGGGCTTGGATTGGATGAAAATCTACTTAGTGTAGGTCAAATGATGGAGCATGGCTATTTCTTACTCTTTGGGGGAACTGTGGTCGAGATCTATGATGACAAGTCCTTATCAAACCTAGTGACTAAAGTGGAAGTGAAAAACATAAGCTCTCCACTTATGTTGAAGTACCTAGAGGAAGTAGCAAGGAAAGCAAGTGTGACAAGTTCTATGAAGCTATGGCACAAGAGGCTTGGTCACTTAAACATGACAAGTCTAGAAAATCTGCAAAAGCATGAAAGCTGGATCAATGCAGTGAAATATGTGAAGGGTGTGTGTTTGGAAAGCATCACAGAGATCCATTTGAAGCTGGAAAGGCTTGGAGGGCAACAAAACCACTCGAGTTGATTCACACGGATGTGTGTTGACCAATGCAAACAACAATAATAAGTGGAAATAGGTATTTCCTAACCTTCATTGATGACTACTCATGGATATGTTAGGTGTATTTCATGAGGTTCAAGTATGAGGTATTCATAATATTCAAGAAGTTCAAGGCAATGGTGGAATTGCAAAGTGGATACTAAATCAAAAAACTAAGAAGTGATAGGGGAGGAGAGTACACCTCTCTTGAGTTCAATGCATTCTGTGAAGATATGGGATTGGAGAAGCAACTCACAGTGGCATATTCACCACAACAAAATGACATTGCAGAAAGGAAGAATAAGACTATAGTCAAAATGGCTAAGTTTATGATGCATGAGAAGAATATGCTTTATACATTTTGGGGTGAAGTTGTGAACACCTCAGTGTACTTATTGAATAGGTGCCCTACTAAAGCTTTGGACAAGAAGACTTCATTTGAAGTGTTCAGTGGAAGAAAGCCTTTTATGAAGCATCTGAAAATGTTTGGCTCAGTGTGCTACACTCACATTCCTCAATAACTAAGACACAAGTTGGAGAAATCAAGCAACAAGGGTGATTTTGTGGGTTATGGTACTAGTGAGAAAGGGTACAGTGTTTACAATCTGTCAACTTAGAAGATAATCCTGTCAAGGGATGTTAACTCAACATGGAATTAGGAAACAAGTGTAGAAAAGAAAGACAGTGTCTTTCTACAACTTGACCTCAACAATGGGCAAACAATGGAGCCTATGGAGACCTCAATTTAAGGAGAAACCATAGAGAATGGTGACACACAAGGGACTCCACAACAAGCAAACATGAGTCCACAACTGAGTCTGTTGATGCACAAAATTCGGCGGATCTTGGACCAACTTAAATCCGACCGTGAATCACACAAACGCACAAGAACATAAAGATATATCTTGGTCACCCCAATGTTTGGGCTACATCCAGACTGATGTTGATTTCATTTCACTGTATGAATGTATGGATTACAATAGATCAGCAAGGGAGCTCTCTTTGGATGCAGCCCTTGCCATTTTGCTCTCTGTTTGGCTGATAGGGTATTGCCCTCTATTGTTGTGAGGAGAATTCTATGAGAGTGATGTTGTGTCTCTGGATGTGAGACCCACTGTTTTTTCCCTTAGTGAAGGTGAGGAGGATCCCTTTTATAGAATAAGGGTACCCTCCTCTTACATAAATTATGAGCTCAATAATGAAGCCCAAATATTGAGGCCCAAATATCGAGGCCCAATATATGGTACAAATAGGAGTCCCCCAAGTCTTCAGTCAAAAGAGTCTTTTGGCTGGAGACTTCAAATCCAATCCATGTACGAATCGAAGTGACTAAATGTCGTCCAGAACTGGTACTCGACATGAGACGGTGCTTAACGTCAAGCAATACTTAGCTAGAGGTAGTACACGTTGCGAGGCTGCTCGGCTAAAGGCGATGCTCTCGGCTAGGCGATGCTCGTTGCGAGGCGGCTCGGCTTGTGGCCTTCCTCGTTGCGAGTATGCACTTGACGTCAGCATGCGCTCATTATGAGTTGATTCTTAACATGACTCGGGTCCGCTTGTCGGGTTCGCATATTGGGTCTATGTGTCAGATACGCGGATCAGGTCCATAAATTGGGTCTTTGAGTCAGGGCCATACGTAGGGTCATCGAGTCGGGGCCATCTGTAAGGTCTTTGAGTTGGGTCCGTGAGTCGAGGTTCGAGCTCAATGGTGTCCAGGCACATAGGTGTCCAAATGAGCGAGTGTCCGAGCAAGTGGGTGTCCAGTCAGACAAGAGATCAATGTTCGGACTAAATATTTGTCACCATAAGCATGTGGCCCATCAGTCTATAAGTTGGTAGACTTCTTTAATCAGCAACAATGTTGATCAGTGGATCTAGTTGCTCAATAATTCCTGACAATAAATGACAGCATAAGTATGATCGTATAATGAATAAGTCAAATTGACAAAGTTTGTCAAGGCAAAATATTGTACTATGTGCCTTCTATAAATAAATAATTTATTCAGTCGTGTGGTAAATCACATGTTATATAAGTGACATAGTTTAATGGCAGTCACAATACTCTAGGCCATGAATAAATATTGTATAAGTAATTGGACACTCACATATGAATAAATATTGTATAGTTATGAGGCAATTACAATTCATGCACATATAACTATGCATATCAGTTTGTACTTGCCACTTGTATCAGTAGCTGCATAACTCTATTTGTCATGTTGCACATACCATGTCATGAACTATTAATCAAATGAAAATAGTACTATCTAAATATCATGCTGACTGTCACTACGACAAGATTGAAAAAAGTGCATAAAGCAATTACTTATATATATAGTGGCACTTAATGTATAGTGAACAAAATAGGCAATATGGCGTGTATGACGCATATACAGTAATTATGTATGAAAATAATATTTAAATAATAAATATAGTGTTCATAATGATTAAAATTGTGTTATTTTAAAAGAAAGTAGCTGACACTTGTAACAAATATCATAATATAATAACAATAAAATATTAAATAGATGATGAAAACATAATGATGTTTGCTGAAAAGGAAAAGTAAAGCTCTTTTTTTTTCTTTTGCCAGATGGCAGACAATATCAAGGGGAATAATAATAGAATTATTATAAGAAAGCTTATCTTCTTCCTGGTTTTCCACTGGTGGTCGTGGTATTCGCAGGAGGTGAGATCCCTGCAACCGGTATCGATGGCGGTCTGTATAGACCCATCTCTAAGATTAATCAACTTTCTAATATCATCAATATACGTATTTGCACCGCGAGGAAACATGGTCCCGCCACCATGGAATCTAAACTGATCCCCTTCGTAATGAACCCAATTCAGCATCTTCTTTTCCACGGTCAACTCCTTGTGCGGCACATTTGCATACCAAATCGATTCTCGGCTCTCCGGCCACCGAAATGGCACCGTGTAGCCGTGAGGCGCTGGAATCCGACACTTCAAGAGCTCCTCCTTGTCCGGGCAATGCCTCTCCCAGTACATCAACTTATCCATGTCGAACTTGAACGATCTCGTGACGTCCTCGCACGGGGTGTACTCGATGTGCTAGGCGTTGCAGGCCGGCAGGTGAGCCACACGCGCCGCCACGGGAGGTAGGGGGAGGTCCTCGGTGCAGTGGTGAGCATTGAAGTCGAGAGTGATTATTTTGTTTGTGGTGATTGGAGGACATGAGGCGACGGCGGAGACATGTGTGTTAATTACGGCACGGTTGGTTGAGTGCTGCCAAATTCCAACAAAGTAGCATATCGTGCAAAGGACTGTGGCTACCGTCCTGTAATAAAGGTTGGCTCTTTTGGGTTTCAGTGAAAAATACTGTAGTGGAGTTTAGAAAGCCATCGTTTTAGAGAAAGATGAGGGAGAGGCCTTGATCTCCGGCGGTGCTTCCTTGACGGCGAGCTTGAATCGCCGTTGGAAGCAGAAGCACACTCTGTAGGTCTGCTTTGACATGGAGGATCGCCTTATTCAGATCGAACTTTGGAGCCAGAGGATTCGGAGGAGATTCGCCCGCGTTAGTGTCCGGTTGGTTGGTGAATTTGAGAGATGGATGGGAGAGTACGAAAAGTGTGAGTATATTGTAGAGAGAGAGAGTGGGGGTTTATGATTTCTTGGGTTTTGCAGATCCACGGTGGAGACAGGTGGCTTGATGAAAAATTGAAAGATAACCGACATAGATTTTCGTATCATTTCCCACAGACGGCACCAAATGTTGATGCACAAAATCCGATGGATCTTGGACCAACGTAAATCCGACCGTGAATCACACAAACGCACAAGAACACAAAGATATATCGTGGTTCACCCCAATGTTTGGGCTACATCCACACTGATGTTGATTCCATTTCACTGTATGAATGTATGGATTACAATAAATCGGCAAGGGAGCTCTCTGTGGATGCAGCTCTTGCCATTTTGCTCTCTGTTTGGCTGAGAGGGTATTGCCCTCTATTGTTGTGAGGAAAATTCTATGAGAGTGATGTTGTGTCTCTGGATGTGAGACCCTCTGTTTTTTTCCCTTAGTGAAGGTGAAGAGGATCCCTTTTATAGAATAAGGGTACCCTCCTCTTACATAAATTATGGGCTTAGTAATAAAGCCCAAATATCGAGGCCCAATATATGGTACAAACAAAGTCAATCACAGATAACAACTCCAAGTTCAACTCCAGTGAGGTTGAGAAGCTTGGATGAGATATATGCTACATGTAATTACTGTGTAGTGGAACAAAAAACATATGAAGAAGCTGAGAAAGACAAAGCTTGGAAGAAAGCAATGAAAGAAAAGTTTGAAATGATAGAGAAGAATAACACTTGGGAATTTGTAAATCGACCAAGTAACAAGCCTATGCTTGGAGTAAAATGGGTGTACAAAGTGAAGCTAAACCTAGATGGTTCTGTGCAGAAGAACAAGGCAAGATTGGTAACTAAAGGCTACTCATAAAAACCTGGTGTAAACTTCAATGAAACCTTTGCACCAGTAGCAAGGTTAGACACCATAAGGACCTTGATAGCCCTAGCAGCCAAGAAGGGTTCGAAATTGCATCAATTTGATGTCAAATCTGCATTTCTAAATAGAGTGCTAGAGGATGAGGTGTTTATGGAACAACCTTAAGGGTTCACAAGTCAAGAGTTTCTAGAGAAGGTGTACAAGCTAAGGAATGCTCTCTATGGCCTAAAACAAACTCCAAGGGCTTGGTACAATGAGATTGATTCTTATTTCGCTGAGAAATGATTTCAGAAAAGTCCTAGTAAAGCTACACTCTACACCAGGACAGAAAGCAACAACAAGACACTCATTGTCCCAATCTATGTGGATGATGTTGTCTACACTAGAAATGATGTTGCAATGATTGAAGAGTTCAAAGAAGAAATGATGAAGAGGTATGAAATGACTGACCTAGGCCTCTTACATCATTTTATTGGCATTGGGGTAATTCAAGAGGCAAACAGCATCTTCATTCATCAAAGGAAGTATGATGAAACCTTGTTTGAAAGGTTTGGTTTGAAGGGTTGCAAACCGGTCTCTACACCTCTAATTGCAAATGAGAAGCTTAAGAAGGATGATGGAAGTGAACCTGTGGATGCTAGTCTCTACAAAAGCATTGTTGGCAGTTTATTGTACCTAACTATAACAAGGCCGAATCTAATGTTCTCAGCAAGCCTACTATCTAGGTTTATGCAGAATCCTAGCAAGATACACATAGGGACAGTAAAGAGAGTTCTAAGATATGTGCAAGGAACAATTGATTATGGCATCAAGTATGAAATGGGGAAGTCAACTATCCTAATTGGATTTTGTGACAGTGACTAGGGTGACAGTGAAGATGATAGCAGAAGCACATCGGGCTATGCTTTCACTTTTGGTTCAGGGATTTTTTCAAAGGCCTCTATGAAGCAACAAAGTGTTGCATTGTCCACAACCGAAGCAGAGTATGTGAGTGCATTAGAAGCAATGGCTCAAGCTATTTGGCTAAGGTTTATACTCAAAGACTTTGGTGAATTACAAGTTGAAGCCACACCACTTTTGTGTGACAACACCTTTGCAATTGCCATGACCAAAAACCCAGTATTTCATCAGAGAACAAAGCACATCAAAAGAATATATCATTTCATCATAGAGGCATTGCAGGACAACACAATCAAGCTAATATATTACAGCGCAGAAGATCAGATCGCAGATATTTTCACAAAAGCATTACAGAATGAGAGATTCAATTACCTGAGGGAATTGCTCGAAATGACTCCCAATAGCTGTTTAGAGGTGAGTGTTGGAAGCCAAACAACTTCTAAAGTTGAAGCATTGAAGGCAGCAAGGAGCTCCAGAGCATGGCTACTGTCTGCATCGAACAAGAAAGAATAAATGAAGGGTTTTAGTCCTAACGACTAGTTTTTCAGTTTAAATGTATGTGTGAGTGACAAGTGTACACTCCAGATTAGATCACTTAAAACCCAAATGAAGGGCTATGATTCAATCTAGAGTAGTAAGGCTAAAATGGTTGGTAAGCCTCTTGTCAATCACTCTTTAAACAAGTATGGGTTATGGCAATGCACCATACCTTACAAACATTCACCTACTTAATGAAACTATTACTGCTGCTACTTGCACAGCCTTTGAAACCGTCAATCACTTCTCAAAATCCTCTCCATTATCTGTTATTCTAACTCTAAGAAACCGATCCAAACTATCAACCAAAAACATCAAAATAAACAAACTTTATCATTCACCTAGATAAGTTCTCGATCCTATTATTATGATTTCTAACTTATAAATGGTGTTGGAAACCTTTGCGTTGATGCATGCATGTTGTCGGTGCATTTTCCAAATTTTCCGATGAACTCGGGCCATCACTATCACGTCTTCTTCCGACGACCTCCAACCAACTTTTGACCTTGAAATAGGTATAATCTTATTCCTCTCGATCTAACTTCGTTCTGATATATTATGGGCAAATTTTGGATGTAAAATGGCTCTGAACGAAGTGTTCGAATTTTCCCCAGATTTTCCTACGAAAATCTGCAACAAATCAGAAAAAAAAAAAAAAAAGCCCAAACCCAAACCG
This sequence comes from Malus fusca, assembly GCA_035220775.1. Lineage (NCBI taxonomy): Eukaryota > Viridiplantae > Streptophyta > Magnoliopsida > Rosales > Rosaceae > Malus > Malus fusca. The sequence continues at coordinate 8,901,183 of CM069072.1, read as the reverse complement.
GCCCATACTCATAACCGGATCAGTGGGCCAGTTCTGACCAGGATCCATTTCTAAAATAAAAAGGGAATATTCTCTTGGAATATTCCAGTTACCTTTAACAAAATATTCTTCTGAGGAAGGAATATTCCGTTAAAGATAACTTTTGATAGTTAGTTGACCAAAGTTGACTTTTTTGAAACATTTCTCAAGACCCTTCCTAAAGTTTTTCAATGCGCTGATTCCGTTTCCATACTCCGTTTTTTCAAATTCAATACTAATTGTCTCCAAATTCCATTTTTGAGCAAACTAAGGGGAAATTAGGTATTTTACATCAACTATTATTAGTTTAATGATTAGTATAGTAATTTCCCATATAGGAGAGGACCACCCAAAGGAGTACCGCGGGCAAAATAAGTTGGGCGGCTACGACCCTACGACATACCTGTGAGTGGGTCTTTTGGTTTTATATATATATATATATATATATGATTTTTCCGCATAATTGTTTCTTTACTTAATTGATGTAACATGCCATGTTTATCTTCTTATCAGAATTTCTACACTTTATATTTTTATTAACTGCGAATATAAAATGTGGCATGACATCTTTATTCATTATATCTGCTCATTGTTACATGTTTGCACGATGTTTATTAGTTACTTGTACTGTCTTAGACCAAGGACTGGCTTCACGTTTATATTCACATGCACCATTTACGTTCGCTATGGATCCAGAGTTAGGTGCCAGCTTGTCCCTAGGTTTGCTGTTTAGACTCGTATGTGATGCGCGCAGCGCCAGCTCCACATGATGTAGTACTAGAACGTAAAACCTACACCTAGTATGTTCATGCAGCTACTTTCTGTATGACTTGTGTGCCTACATAGATAATGAGCAGTGATTTTCATAGCAGTTTTGATGATTTTCATAGTTGTGATTTTATGACAGCTATTTGAGTTTTGATGATGAGATATTTCGTAGTAGCACCCTATATCCTTCAACTCATTTTTGCTGCAAGGATCCTTACTACCTATTATTATAGTATTACTTTGAGAAATCATATACTTGTTTTACAGCGAGGGGTTACACGTTTTCAAAAAGGTTTCAGAAAACTTTATTTTATAAGCCCACTCACCCTTATTTTTTGCCCCTTCAGGATAGAGATTGAGCTCGTGCAAGTACGAGGTTTCAATGGAAGTAGCTGATTGTTCTTCTGTCAAAGTAGGTTGCTTATGTATTAAATAATCATCCTTTACGAATGAGACAACTTTTATCTTTCTGCACTATGCTCTGAACTTCAAGTTTTGTAATAAGGGTTATCACCCAATCACGTTGTGCACTCTGACTTATTTATTTAAAGTTTAAATTTATCCTCACTTTTACACATCAACCTTACTTTATGGCTTCGTCACCCTTCGGGTGTTGGCCAGCACATCACGATTCAGATGGACACAAGGACATTCAGGGTTGGGGTGTGTCAATAATAATCTAAAATTATTATAATTTAAGTATAAACAATTGTCGTATTAAATTACTAACTAATTAGCCTTAACGCTGGTTAAAGTATTGCTTTATGAGTTTTTATACGGTCAATTTTCTAATGATGACCCCAAAAAATATGAATTTAGATTATAGCATAAACAACAATCGTCATTATAAGATCAGTTCCACTCCTAAAAAAATGCGCTAGCACCCAACCCATTTAATCCACTCAGTGAACAGTGATAGACCCTAATGAATAGTAATAGGCCAAATGCATCTCCACCCTTAAAAAATTGCGCTAGCACAAAGTCTAAAAATTGCGTTGGCACAAACGATCTCCACCCCTACAAAATGCGTTGGCACCCAGCCCATTTAAAATATTTTTTATTTTTTATAAAAGAATAAATAAATAAAATAGTTTTAATTTCAGATAGGATTTTTAACCAATCTTGTCACGCCACATATCATTATCTAAACATACTATTTTGTGAATAGATTTCCGCTAAGATTTTCAACCAATCCCGACGAGCCACGTGTCACTATATGGTTACAATAATTTAGCCAAGATTACGATAAGATTTTCGACCAATCTTATCACGCCACGTGTCATTATCCGAACGTACTATTTTGTGGATAGATTTCCGATAAGATTTTCAATCAATCCCGACGTGCCACGTGTCACTTCCTGTTTACAATAATTTAGCCAAGATTTCGATAAGATTTTCAACCAATCACGTAGTAAAGGATGCGTTGAGTTTTTTCCAATGACCTTGATTACTTTTGGCGTCTTTTCCATGTATATCACAAAACGGTTTTGTAATTTTACTCTACATTTCTCGCTTATCCATCTCATTACCCGTAATCGGGTCATGAGTAGTGTGAACTCAGCATTCATACAAAGTAAGATCTTCGATGAGCTTCCACGTAGTCATTTTTTTCTCTCAAAGTGTAGAAAATATTGAAATGTGGTGTAATGTGGAAGATGAGAGTTAGGTATTTATAGAATTTTTTTTTTATAACTTTTCTGTACTTTTTAACAATTTTTCATAATTTTTAATTAATATTCTTTTATAAATTTTAGTTTAGTTAATTAATCTGGACAGTTAGATTTGAAAATATTCAAATCCAACAGCCTATAAGTTGACATGTGGCCAACGGTCATAATTTTGACTGTTGTGACTTTTTTTTGGGGAGGGGAATGTGGACCGTTGATCTGTGATCGGACAGTCCAAATTCAAATTCAAATTCAAATTTTTTTTACCGTTGGAGAAAACTAGCAGTTGAAAATCCAACCGCCCAGGACCGGCCACGTGGCCTCCCTATCAATGCGTTGAGTGTGCTTGCACAAGTGGGCCCCGACTCTATATTCTTGTCAGCTGCTCGCTCCCTGTCGCACATGCTTCTCATGCACCTGGCGCAAAAAAAAATTTCAAACGACCTCTGACGCCACGTTGGCTTCAGCATGGTGTCAGATGGGCCGGTCAATAGGTCTGTCGATTCTGGACTACCCTATAGCCTGGCTTGGGCTGGGTGCCAGCCTATTAGGCTGGGTGCCAGCCTATTAGGCTGGGTGAAGCAGAAATGAGGAGGCCGATCCATTTTTTGGACTGGGTGCCGGGCTATCAAGCCCGCGTGGAACTGCTCAAAATTACCAACTGATTAGCTCTTAGCGCTGTTTAAAGTACTGGCTTTTGACTTTTATAGAGGTGATATGGGAGGCTGGGGCCCAGAGCGTTGGTTGTGGTTGGTCAGAGACTCGCAAAGAAAAAGGAACAAAGATTGCGTTTATAAGGAGTTCCGACTAGCTAGCCTCGGAAAGCGCGGACACACCTCCACGAGAAGCGGCTCCGAATCTCCTCCTACTTACGACACCACCATGACTCCTCCTCCTCCGCTCATTTCCTCTGTCAGTCTCTCTCTCTCTCTCTCTCTCTCTCTCTCTCTCTCTCTCTCTCTCCCTCTCAAATGCAAACACATTGATTTAGAACAGAAACGAAAAGCATGAGTTTTGTGGGAATACTTTGTTTTTTTATCATCTCCTGTCCAAATTTTGCCATTTTTTAAAAAGAAAATGGAGAAGAACAAGGAGAATAATGGGCTATCTGGTTTTATTTGCTGCTTTGTGGGAAGGCAAATGTGGTTATTGAGTTCATAATTTACCCTCTTTTAAACATTGAAACATGGTTGTTGTTACCTGCTTAACTGAATTGCAAAAGTATGCTGTCGGTTATAGGCTAGGATTTGAAAGAGAAGTAATTGGTTTTCGAAATGTCATTGATTCGTATACTTGTAATTAACTAGTACGCTGATTTCAGTGCAACCAGTTCTTCATCTGTTATTCGAGCTCTGCACATTGTAGAGAGTTTAAAGACGCACTACCCGATTTCTAAATTGTTTGAGGGAAACTTTTCCTTGGAACCAGCTTTTGCTCATACACCTTAAGGATGATGAATTGTTATGATACTGTAAGAATCAATACAAAAGAAGAAGATTATTTGATCATATTCTCTCAAATGAATATATATAACCATTTTTCTTTCCGAGGAGAGGTCCAATGTAAAACTATAACTCCGCACTTATCATTTCTGCATTCTACACATAATTTGAAAATTGGGTTTACATGTTCGTCTTAAACTGGGGAGTTTAACTTGGTTGAGGGATAGTTTACAAAAAAGAAAAAGAAAAAAGGAACTACACAATTGGATCGGGGGTAGGTGACAACCGACAAGGCTGTGTTACCGTGGCTTGTATGAGATATGGAAAGATATTTTTCTTTGACCCGTCGTTACACAGCCTAATGTGTTCCGTGAGCATGTCACGTGATTTTATTTCTTTTAGTACCGTAACATAAAATTTATTGTGTTTTTCAGGGATGATGCTCCCTAATGAATGCCTATTCACACACTCACCTGAAGTGTGATCTATTTGGTGTTTCACACTTCCATGACCGAAGTCATTGCTTGTTTAACAATAGAACATGGAGCGCAAGTCACGTGCCAGATATTATAGGCACAAGTCATCTCAATAGACGTGGTAAGTTTATTTCCAGGCAAACTGGATGTTCAGAATTTCTCACATTACATATAATCTAAGATCAATGATTTTGACAAGTTAAGCTGAAACGCTGTGATTTGGAGGTTCCTCAACTCAGATCATGTGTGATAATCCCAATCTATGGGTGAAATCTCGGAATTGGATACCCTCAGTTGTTTTGTCATCCGTTAAAAATTTACAACCTCATTGTTTGAAAAGTCCTATTTCTGCAGGATTGAAGAGACTTGAGTTGATCTTCTTTCCTGGCTTATTGTTTAGGTTATACATCCACAACCATGTCATATCAAGTTATGGAACATATGCAAACCAATGTGGTTGCCAAAGAGTACTCAGATGACTTACCTATTACATCATCATATGAATCTGCCATGGAAGCACTTTCCTCCCTGATTACATGTAAAAAGCGTGGAGATACATCATCCGTAGGTGGTAAATATGGGAAATTGGAAAGGATGTCGATATATCTCAAGGTAGCATGCTGACACAATACATTTAGACCAGCATAGTCCGAGTAATTATAACATAAATTAGACTTACATGACTGGGAGTGTTGGTGGTATATCAGTAGCAGTAGCATCTTTGTAGTGACATATATTGCTCTTAAATTTTTAATTTTGTGCTTATGGATTGAAATGCAGAATTCTTGGTTTCTTTACAGATATTAGGCTTGGAGGAAAAGATAGATGGACTCAGAATAATTCATGTAGCTGGAACGAAGGGCAAGGTGTTTTCATTTTAAACAATGATCCATATATTCTCGATAAATCAGACTAAAGCTTTTAGAAGCTTCTCAACGTCTAATTAATTAATTATGATATCAACCTAGTATTGTTAATGAGCCCAATGTCACTTGCTAATAAGGTCCTTCAAGAAGAACATGTTTTATTACTTGTCAGATGAGATATGAACAGCCGAGATGCATCAACCATGTCTGATCCAAAGATTGAAAAACATATTAATGAAGGCCTCACCAGATGTGCATATTTGTATACTTCGAAATGCAGTATAATATGTCTAAGGTTATTGAAGGACACACAATAGCTCTCTCTCTTTCTCACTCTTTCTGTTGTTCTTTTGGGCTTTCACATTTAAGGGTTCAACATGCACGTTTTGTGAGGCTATTCTACGGGAGTGTGGTTTTCGAACGGGACTGTTCACTTCTCCTCACTTGATTGATGTGAGAGAAAGATTTCGGATCAATGGGTTAGTATTTTAACATCAACATTAACTGTATGGCTTAATTATTTATGGATACGTTAGACTTGGCCTTATCTCTCTCTCTCTCTCTCTCTCTCTCTCTCTCTCTCTCTCTCTCTCCATTGACTGCTAATAGAACTCGATGGCCAAAATTAACCTTAGGATTTGTCATGTTTTTACATTTGCACTTGTTTTATTGAATTGAATATGCTTGCCTGATTGAACATTGACTGTCAATGTAACTTTTGGGTTTGAGTATAATGTTAAATTGCATGTGTAGGTTGGACATAACTGAAGATAGGTTTCTGCCATATTTTTGGAGTTGTTGGAGTCAGCTGGAGGTATTCTTCCAAATTGTAAAAAGTTATTACTGAAATCTAATACCAAGCTTGGTTCATCAGCACCTCCATGAACAGATGATATAGTGGTTCCATAATGTACATAGATAGTGTTAATCACATAATATTCCTAATTGTTATTGTAAAGGAGTTTCTGTTCAATCTCATACGGTCATACCTCAGCGGGGTTCATCAGCACCACATGAATGGATGTCGTCCATTTCAGTAGTGCTCTTGAACCTGCTGGTAGTCGGGTAATCACTTTGGATAGTACTGGTCATATACATCAAAACTCAAGATGTTTTGGGTTTTCTGATCACTTTTAATTTGAAGTACTGCTTTTCTTTGTTGGGTTTGACGTTCCCTGCATAACGTTTTCACTAGACTGAGAGCTTTGATATGTATTATATTTGTTCAAATTGGTGGAGAAAAATGTCCATGCATATGTGTTGGGACTTGTGATTTAATAGGTTGCATATGCATCAGATGGTCTTTCATTATTTTTTTATTGCTTGATAACATACTAAATACTTTATGAAAATAATGCTTTATCTATAAAACCCCAACTTATAAATCCCAGTTTGTTGATTTTTGAAGCTTGAATTTGCAGGAAAAGGTTACAGAGGACCTGCCAATGCCTCCATTATTTCAGTTCCTCACTTTATTGGCTCTCAAAATATTTATCTGTGAACAGGTTAGTCATAGGCCCTTAATTCCACTGAAAGCATCCCATATTGGAATTAGGCTGATTGCTGCAGCAAGTAGTTCCTTTTCCCCAGTTTTTGTGTTTTGGTTCCTCGCCTGTTTTTTCCCTTATATGTTGCATGTAGTTGTAATGAATCTCTATACTCAAAATATTGAAATCCAAAGCTCTAGACGGTGTTCATTTATGCCTGCTGGGCGGTGTTTTTCTTCCTTTGGAATTGGCCGTTCCACCGTCATTGTAACCACCGATCTCCTATCATCCCTGCATTCCCTCACTTCTTAAGCTCTTCAAGCAATGTACCCTATGTCTATATTTGGACTGTCCCTGTTCTGTATCAATTTTGTATTTGTGTGCTCTATGGTCAGCTTGATATGTACTGTTGCACTAATTCTTATTAGGATACTAGCTTAAGATCTTGGGTCGATGAACATAGTACTAAATCCTGCGTCCTGATGCTTGAATCTTGGTAACCTTGTTTCCGGAATAAATTTTTTTCTAGTTGTGCTCATATAGTCCACATTTGATTACCAGTTGTTGTGCAGGCTTCCATGGGGGAGCTGTTTTTCTTCCCCTTAGCTTTATTTATTTTGTTATATCTATTTTTTCTTCCTGTTAAACCTTCGGAATCACTGGTAAATTAACAATCTGTTGCAATTAGTGGTAGCTAATAGTTTGTTCTCTTTTTCTGATTAATCGTGACTGAGAACTGTACTTTTTTTATAGGTTGATGTTGCTATTATTGAAGTCGGTCTTGGGGGAAAAAGAGATTCAACAAATGTGGTATGCTCTATGGAACTACAACTTTTTTGAAGTGGGTTCAAATTTCAAACTGTTTTGTTTTCTTTTGGAAGCCTAATTCACATTTTATAAATGAAACTTTAGCAATCTGTGTACTTTTTTGCTGAAAGAACTGTAAATATAAAAGTGGACAGATGGAAATACTTATTGCGGTAAATCGTGCAGATCAACAAACCTGTCGTTTGTGGGATAACTTCACTGGGGATGGACCACATAGAAGCATTGGGTGCGCCTTTTTGACTCAACAACTTAATTTTTTCAGATTTTGGTTTCTGATAGTTATAATTTTATGATGTCCATTTCTGACAACCACTTATCAGCCATTAGGTTTTCCCTTTTGAATTTTCTTCATTTCTAGCATTATTATGGAGCTATGAGGATTTTTTATATTTCGAGCTAAAATTAGGAAGAATTGTAATATTATGCAGGAAATACACTTGGGCAGATAGCCTCTCACAAGGCTGGAATATTCAAGGTATAAATCTCCTACATTAGCAACTCAAACTATCATGGATATGATTTCTTTGATATGAGTTATTTATCGCAATATTTCCGTTTTGATTTATACAAATTCACAATTTCTATATTTTCTGAATTCGGTTGATGTCTTCCCTGCCCCTGAAGCCTCATATTCCTGCATTCGTGGTACCTCAACTTTCTGAAGCAATGGATGTTATACATGAGGTGGCTGAAGGATTAGCGGTAAGTCATCTTTCCCAATTCCATTGAGTAGAGGTCATAATTTGAACATATGTGTAAACAGATACATACTCTTATAATGTGCACATGATACACAAGTATGTGCGCTTGTGTATATATTGTTCCTCAGATCATTGTGATTCACCATGTTCCTCTGATCATTGATGACATACCTCTAAAAGCCTTTTCTAATGGCCTGTTCGTATGGACAAGCACGCACCCCAATTATAGATTGAGATTATGATTTTTTTTCTTGTCCTTCGGGTTTTTTTTTTGACATAAATTGTATCAATATTATCTACAAAATTTACAAATCAAGTATCTGCATTTGACACTACAGCTTTCAGATCTCGTTAACATGTATAAGAGTGTTTTAATACATTGAAATAAATAAACACTGACCTCATGAATGCAGTTCTTAATGGATATAACTGTTCTCGTTATCCCAAATTTGAGATGAAATGCAAATTGGGTAATGTTTGTTAAATGAAGACATGTTACACTGCGCGCATGAAGTATGTTCCTTCAAGAAGCCTGTACTAGGTTGAAAGTTGTTTGTCATCCTTAAGTGTTCAGCTAGGCCTGATCAATGCCACTATTCTGCTAGGTTTTTTCCTAGGTCAATAACTAAAGGTTCATTAGGTGCACGTGCTCACGCCGAGAAGAAATTATGGATTGTCTGCTGGAATGCCTTTTGACCCGTCTTTACCAATTGCAGGTTCCATTGGGAGTAGTGCCACCACTTGACTGTGAAAAGATGGATGGTTTTAAGCTTAGCTTGTCTGGTGACCACCAGTCCATTAACGCCGGTCTTGCCGTTGCTCTTTCTAAATGTTGGCTTCAAAGAACCGGGAATTGGGAAAAACTGTTCAGAAAACAGGAAATCCTGGAAGGTGATTTACCAGAGCCATTTCATAGAGGTCTTTCAACAGCGCATCTTTCTGGGAGAGCTCAGATTGTTTATGATACTTCTTTGAAGTCCTACAACTCATCAAAAGAGCCTGAAAGTTCTTGTGGAGATCTAATTTTCTACTTGGATGGAGCTCACAGTCCTGAGAGCATGGAGGTTTGTGGCAGATGGTTCTCTACTGCCGTCGAAGGAAACCAGAAAACATTGTCTCGTTTGAGGGTTGAAAACGCAGAGCAGGTTTTTGGGAATGGTCACATCCAATATGGATCAGGGAAAATGGAGGAGCCTTATGAAACATCAAAGCAGGTAAAACCAATACAGATTGCAATTTACTTTAAGCGGTAGATGTCTTGATGTGTTCCCAGACAGCTTTTTGTGACCTGTGTCTCAGTTAATGGCTTATTTAACCTACTCATGGATTCCTGTTTACAGTTAGATTATGTTTGATCTAATAATTTGGTTCTTATGCATAATTCTCATGCCTTATAGATTCTTTTATTCAATTGCATGGAGGTTAGAGACCCTCAAGCACTGCTTCCGCAGCTTGTAAATACATGTGTTTCCTCAGGTATTGCAGATTCAAACACAATTAGTTAGTCGATTCAATTCTACCTTTTTGTTTCTTCAAAAAGTTCTGAGGTATGGGTGTCAACTGGTGTCTTTTCCTTTATAAGGGGAATGTTGTGTGAACTTGTCGGCAGAGTTGGGGATGGGGCAAAAGAAAGAGGCAATTGCCGGCCTCCTTTCTAGACCTTACATATGATATCAGTATCCTAAAGTACTACGATAATTTAAACATTTAAAGAACGTACTTCTGTTAACTTTAAATATCCAATTAAACAGAGTCAAGATCAGAGGTGGTCCCTTGAAATTCTGAGAATAACGTCATGTAAACAAAGTTTCATTTTTGTTCATTTTATTGCTTATTCATTTTTATGCCTTTTTTTCAAGGATAATGATCTATGGTAGATCTGACACCGATGCCTTAACGACGTGTTGCAATTTTTTGCTCAGGTATTCATTTCTCAAAGGCCCTTTTCGTTCCAAGTATGTCAAGTTATAGCAAAGTTACTTCTGCTGCCTCGGTCATTCCTGAAAACTTTAGCCGGGACCTGTCTTGGCAATTTAACCTCCAGAGACTTTGGGAGAAGATGATTCATGGGAAGGGTATATACTTTGACTTCCTTTATATTGCATGTTATTCGAATATTACACACCAGATAATAATGAAAGCGTTTATGTATATATTTTACGTGTATATTTTGGTTTACTTTTACTATGTTAGATACATCCAGCACCAATACAATGTTTTTCTGCTCGGATGCAGAAGTCGACATTGTTATGGATGCAGAACTAGAGATTGATGCTGCAAAAGTTTTACCTTATGAGTTTCTTTATGAGGATGCTTCTCATTGCAGTCCGGTAGATAATCGTTTTTCCTGCAGTGCTGTAATCCCTTCACTACCATTGGCAATAAGTTGGCTCCGGGATTGTGTAAAACGTAACCCTTCTGTTAGAATCCAGGTAAATTACTGGCTGAAACTTATACTTTCATTGAGCGCGTGAAGCTTTACTATTTGCTTCGTATAGATAAACCAGCAGACCGTGGAATTAATATTGGAATTTAAAAGGATCTAAATAGGGATTCATGCATCTTAGTGAACTTATTCATGTGGGTCAAATGTCGTTCTTTCAGTAACTAGATGAAGCCTTTTTCTTTTCGGCTTGAATTCCTATAAGAAAGAGGCTATATCATTGTATAAAAATAAGGTGTCATGTATGACCGATATAGATATAAGATTAAATCGTACAAGCCTACTTAGATGAAGCAGCAAGGCGTATAAAGGGATCAGACCGCTCTTAGAAACATGAAACAAAAGCAATCTCTCATAGTTCAGTCACATACAGTCCCACATAAGTTCTCCATATGTAGCGTTGTCCTTCAGAATTATTTGGTAAGTTTTGAATAGGCTGCTAGACAGATATACTGAATGATGTGCATTGTGATATTATACGCGATGGCCATTGTTCGATTACTGAAACCTGTGAAAACGGAGCCATAAAATTATGTTCTTGTAAGGGTTCTTGTAAGGGGGAATAGTCTGGATGATGGTAGAAATGAATACATGTTGAATGCTTATTGTGGATGTGCAGGTTCTTGTAACGGGATCGCTGCATTTGGTCGGAGATGTACTAAAGCTGTTGAAGAGATGATTCCAATATTTTTCAACCAAAACATTCTTAACATTCTTAAACTCCCCCAACATTCTTAAACTACGTTTCCGTTTTGTACCAGTAACTGTTTGTATTACCCCTTCGTGTTGTACCATAAAGAAAATTGTTCTGTTCTTTTGGCAATCCCTGCGTGATATAATGTCTTGTTTAACAATGCCGGAATGAACCGTATGTATGCATACTGTCATGATTGAATTAAAGAAACATTATTATTTTTTTCCTTTGTTATCAACTAAGGGATAAAAAGTTGAGTAGTTTGAAGCCAGACTTTTATTTTATTTTTTTAGTCAAACAACAGATTTTGTTAGATTAGATGTTAGGTTAGCCACCGACGGAATTCGAATCCACACCGTCGTACAAGGACTCGATTACTATTTCATACTGTAATAAAGGACCGCTTGCGTCTGAACTCAAGCTGGAAAATGAGTTTCAAAGTCAAATTGTAAAAAAGTTGGCGTGCACGTTTAAGTTTTGGAATAATTCTTGAGTAGGATTCGTAGCCAGCCACCATTAAAACAGTTTCGATCCAGTCCCAGTGTAGCGAACGAGAACCTCTCTGGATCCTCTTTGAATCTTAAAGATCTTTTAATCGTGTTCGTTCATCATATATGGTGCGTTTAGTTTTTTGTAGTTACCGTTTGTGTTTAATTTTAAATAATTTCTGATTTCATGATATACGATAAACGAATATGATTAAAAAATTCTCGAAATTCTTACAAAGATGATCCGGAGATGGATCCTCATTCCAGCGTAGCCACCATTTTTAAGAGTGGCCGCCTTTTCTCTTTAATGTCGTTTTTTGTAGAGCGGTAGGTGGGGACGATAAAGTACAATTTACAAACACAAGGATCAATTTCAACGGCGAGGATTGCTACCCTGATATGTAATTTGCTTAAGCCAATACAAAGAGCTCATAAATGGTAGCAGCTACAGCTAGGCGTACCAAATTTGGTACTCTCACCCTCCTTTCATTCTCTCTCATGTTCCCACCTCAACAAATACAAGCATGATCGTATTTATGTTTCGGTTTGCAAGATCCTTCTACTTTGTAGTTATGGGCTAATCTAAGAGTCTTGATTCTTTCTAACTGCTTTGTGCGAGTTAAAAAATTAAAGTTACTATTGTAATTCGATGATCAAAATTTTAGTTAGTTCGTTTGTCTTAATTCATTATCATCCTTTGCTTTTAAAAAAAAAAATTGCAAGAACGTCCGGCTGTTGTGTTTGCTTTCTTACAAGTATGTTGAGATTGGAGATTATGAATTTTGTTTCGATAAACACCAAACATTTTTCGATAAATAGATTGGAGATTACAAATTTTGGTTTGCAAATTTGGTTTTAAATTTTGGTTTCCCTAACATTATCTATTTGGATTAGCTTTTTATCCAAAATGATCCTTGAAATTGGCATAACTCTTCACTTTAGTCACTGAAATTTGAAATTGATATCAGTGGTCCCTGAGATTGTCCACTATCAATCATTTTGATCATTTTGTGTAAAATCTTCATTAAATAAAGATACAATGACTAAAATATCCTCAATTTTTATCAAATTAATTGAACCCATTATTTATCAAATTAAAAATATTTTTATTATTTTAGTTCTTATTTAATATAACACTTTTGAATTTAGGTTAAGAATTTAGAGTGGCCTTCAATAATAACACTTTTGCTTTTGTAATTAGTGCACGACGGAGTCGCTTTTAGATATATAACACGTGACATGTGGTCTCTTGGGAACAATACCTAAGCACAACACCTGTCCCTTTCTTTTGTCTAAAGAGAAAAAAACCAAAGAGGAAAAAACGCGCGATGAATATAAAGTAATTACTTTTGTTTTCCTCTTTCTAAAAGCTCTAGAGCATAATGACCATTTTTGTTTATTTTTTATTAAATAACTGAAATCTAAATTTTGACATATGTTACTAGACCAAATGGTTATTGACATTAAGTGTGCGTTTATTGCACCGGACTATCTTAGACTGGATTAGCTTTAGGGACTAAACTGGACTGGCTTAAAATAAGCTAAGCTGGACTAATTTAGTGAAGTGTTTGGTGCAATGTCACACTAAAAAGCCGAACTATAATATTATATTGTTTAATCTATATCTATTAAAATTTGATTATTAATTTAAAGAAAAACTAATGAAAAGGGCTTGAAAACTTTGAGTTTTAACGATAAGGACAAAATAAAGAGTAAAATGAATAGTTCTACGATTGATTTTTTAGTGTAAAAATAAGATTTTTCGTTAAAGTGAACAGTACTGGAAGCTTTTTGTTAAAGTTCTCTTAATTTAATCTATATCAAATAATATTTTATTATTTCTTTATCATTTTCCATTTGTTCTAGACTTATCTTCTTCTCCGATATCTATACCTCTCATTTTTTCAATCTCATGTTTTACTCCGCCCACTGTCTCCTCTTTCCCCTTCATTTTTCTACCGTTTCACATCTGTACCACTGTCTCCTTGTAAGATCCCACATCGCACAGGGGAGTGATCCTTATATGTATATTCGCATCCCTACCTAGCACGAGGCCTTTGAGGAGTTCACTAACTTCGGGTTCCGTAGGAACTCCGAAGTTAAGCGAGAATGAGGCCAGAGTACTCCCAGGATGGGTGACCCACTGAGAAGTCGCTCGTGAGTTCCCAAAAACAAAACCGTGAGGGAATGGTAAGCCCAAAGCGGACAATATCTTGCTACGGTGGTGGAACGGGCCCGGGAATCCCACATCGCATAGGGGAGTGATCCTTATATGTATATTCTCATCCCTACCTAGCACGAGGCCTTTTGGGAGCTCACTGGCTTCGGGTTCCATCGGAACTCCGAAGTTAAGCGAGTAGCGCGCGAGAGCAATCCCATGATGGGTGACCCACTGGGAAGTTCTCGTGTGAGTTCCCAGAAACAAAACCGTGAGGGCGTAGTCGGGGCCCAAAGCGGACAATATCGTGCTACGATGGTGGAGTGAGCCCGGGAAGTGGTTCGCCCCAGGCCAGGATGTGACAATTGGTATCAGAGCCTAACCCTGGCTGCGTGTGTGCCGACGAGGATGTCGGGCCCCTAAGGGGGGTGGATTGTAAGATCCCCACATTGCCCAGGGAAGTGATCCTTATATGTATATTCTCATCCCTAACTAGCACGAGGCCTTTTGTGAGCTCACTGGCTTCGGGTTCCATCGGAACTCCGAAGTTAAGCGAGTAGCGCGCGAGAACAATCCCATGATGGGTGACCCACTGGGAAGTTCTCGTGTGAGTTCCCAGAAACAAAACCGTGAGGGCGTCGTCGGGGCCCAAAGCGGACAATATCGTGCTACGGTGGTGGAGTGGGCCGGGATGTGACACTCCTCTCCCCTCTCTCCCTTTGTATTCATTTTGTTTTGCCTCCAAGGAAGCACTTGGCGCAGGAGCTACGGGGTAGCAGAAGTATCTCAAATTGCGAAGATTGTTTTTGGATCCAAAGTTTTGCAAGCGGAGACCGTTATCTCTGTTTTATGGGTCTAATTCCAGTTCAATCGACGAAAATGGAGAACCCATTTCCGCATATTGATTAAGTGTTCTTTCATCGGTTCGTCGGGAAATTTGGGTTGTGGGTTCGTCGAGAAGCAAATAGGGAGTTGGGTTCACAGGACAATGGAGATCGGCAAAAAGGCTGGATTTTGATGACTGGGTTCGCAGGATGTTGGTGGTGGAGACAGGATTAGCAATCCCATAGTTTTCGAGGGGTCAGCTAGCGAAGGACTTAGTCGGCACAAGTTCGACTTAGTCTCATTAAACTCAAGGACTTAGTCGGCACAAGTCCAACTTAGTCTCATTAAACTCAATCCCTTCTCGCACCAAACTCGGACTGGTAAGTCAGTCTAGTCCAATGAATTCTAACGAAGCCAAACAAACGCCCCTTAAGTTTAATTTAAAAATTATGGGCTCGTTTGGATGTGCTTTTAAAATGAATGAAAGCGCTTTTAGAAAAAATATTTTTGGGTTTCAAAAGAACTTTAAGTGGTTTCTGCAAGAAGCTTATGTGCTTCTTCCAGGAAGCACTTTAAATGTTTTTCCAGGATTTACTTACATCTTTACTAATGATTGGTTCTAAAAATATTTTCACCAAAAGCGCTTTCAATCATTTCAAAAGCACATCCAAACGAGCTCTATGACAACCCAACTTTGTTTTGACACTTATGTATTGAATGAGAATAGAAAAACGATTGATTCATTTTTTATCTTAAATAAAGACATAATGCTCTAAACATGAAGGTGAGTAAGAGACCCAAGTAAGTTCTCATATAAGAGAAATGCTTACATAAACCTTTGCAAATGAAATTTCTCAATTTAACAAGTGTCGTGTCATTTTTATACAAAAATAAAAAGACATTTAATGCATTGAAATTATATTATTTTTTATTTTCCTCCTTTAATTTCTAGCCCGAAGCATTAAAAGTCTTGCTTTTTTGTGTAGAAAATGACACGTGTTATTTGTATATGCAATGTTAAGTTCATAGCTTATTTTTAGCTACATCCTCTAAAACTCTATTTTGATAACTCAAAAGTCAGCACTTTACTCCTTAAAACTCAAAATTCGTTCAACTTTGACTTGTGGGCTCTCTCTTTTCCCTGAACATGTATGTTGCCTCCTAAAATATATGTGGGACCCAATACCCAATAAAGTTATGTCACACGGGCAATAAATTTTATTATAAATCTCTATTATGTGTTAACATTCAACAATCAAAGAATATTAAGTTTAAAAGCAATTGAAGAGATGAAAAATAATAAAAAAGAAATTGATTGGCTTGACACACCCAAATCCCACATAAGAAATTAATAGATCTAAGGCAATGTGGAGCGAATTTTGAGTTTTATATAGACGACTTTCAAGTTTCAGAGAGCAAAACTGGATCAAAATCGAGTTCTATGGGGCAAATGGAGAGCCCTATGAGTTTCAAAAAGTAAAGTGACGACTTTTGAGTTACAAAGAATAAAATGAAATTAAAATCAAGTTCTAGGGGCATATGAACACATATATAGCATGTAACAATTACTATTTATAGTTCAAATTAAACACATAAAAAATAGCTCAAATTAAACATACTTACAACACTTTGTTAGAGAAATATTGCATTTTGAAATGAGAAATTTTCGAACCCAATTATTTTAATCTTAAGAAATTAGGCCTTTTTACAAATACAACAACCAAAATTAGGTCTGTCACATCCCGGCCCGGGCCCCCACCACATTCCGGGCTCGACTCCACCGTAACATGATATTGTCCACTTTGGGCCCCAACCACGCCCTCACGGTTTTGTTTTTGGGAACTCACGCGAGCAGAACTTCCCAATGGGTCACCCATCATGGGATTGCTCTCGCGCGAACTCGCTTAACTTCGGAGTTCCGATGGAACCCGAAGCCAATGAGCTCCCAAAAGGCCTCGTGCTAGGAAGAGATGTGAATATACATATAAGGCTTACATGATCCACTATCCGAGACGATGTGAGATGTTACAAGGTCTCTTTGACAAAAACACTCTTAAGAATGTATCAATATTATGTAAATAATTTATCAATATTGAATGGAGAACGTATTAATTTAATATTGTATCGATAATATATTAACTTGAGGGTATTTTTTGTTGGTAGATTTGTAAAAGGAAAATATAAGAAAAAAAACCTTTCCCAAAAAAAAAAAAAAAACTATGAAGGCCGGCAATATATTGTCGACACAAACAACAAAAAACGTCTGTCAGTCTCTGTTTCTCTTTCTGGGGGGATTTCCAACTCCCTTTCCTCCCTTTCGGTTACAAATTACAATTCAAAACTCTCTCTCTCCTCCCCCCTTCTCTCTATCTCTCTCTATACATAACACAATTCAGCCGTTATATATATATATATGCACAGATCAGAGACCTCATCTCTCTCCTGTCCCTCTCTCGTCAACCTCCCATGGCGGGTCTCTACTCTTCCTCCAGACCCACCTCGTCTTCCTCCTCCTCCTCGTCGTTTGCATCTTCTTCTTCCTTCCAGACCTTCGCCTCCCGCCTCCTCCTGCTCCTCACTGTCCTCCCCCTGACTCTCGCCGCCTTCGCCTTCGTTCTCCAGTGGCGGGGCGGCCTCAATGACCCCGTTACCCGGTGGTCGCCGGACCGCCACGAGTTCCCCGGCATGGTTGGGATGGTCCAGACGGGTGGGCCCCAACGCCAGGCTTTACGTTCTTCGGGTTCTGACTGTGTCGATGTTCTGGGTCGGAGCCACTCCCCCGCCTTCCCTTACTACAAGGATTGGAAGTTCGATTACGCCTCCGATCTGAGGCCCAAGGTCTGTGTGTGCGTGTGTGTTCGATTTGATTTGATTTTTTTTATTGCGATTGGTGTTTGTCGAAATTTGATTGATGGTGTTTTGGATTTGATTTGATTGATTGTGGTTGGATCTTGGGATCTGATTGGCTCTGAGAGTCTATGCTTGGGGATTTGTTCTGTAGTAGATTACTCTTTTGGTTGTTTTGGCATTTATATTGTCATTTCTGATTAAACGATGTCATTGTGCCATATCTTTTTAAATATGATTGGATTCTATTATTTAGTTGTCACTGTCTAAATTCTACAGCGATTTTCGGGTTTCATGATGTAATTTAAAGTTGTACTAGGCATCGGTACATGAAGAGGCAATGTTACGACTGATGAACTAGTAAATATATTGGCGTAATGACTTGTGGATGGAAGCACGAATTGAACTAAATTTAAAGGAACAACAACGATCATTTTACATTGAAAGAAAACCGGAAAAAAAGGTTCACGTAAAATTTTATGTCACGGGTGCATTAGGTTTTATGTGTGTCGTGGATTTTCCAGTTTGCTATTTGTATAAATGATATGGAATCGTGTTTCCAATTGGTCTTAGATCTTTGATTTTGCATTGATGGCCATGATGTATGTTTATATATTTATACAACCATGACATTGGAGCCATCTCATGACCCGTCTGTATTTTTGTGTGTGCCAGATATCCATTCAAACAAGCACTTCAGCTGGTTTAGAGCAAACTTTGCCATGGATCTTTTATCATAAGGTTATTGGAGTAACAAACTTTTTCCTTTTCGTGGAAGGGAAGGCTGCATCCCCCAAAGTATCTGAAGTTTTAGAAACCATTCCAGTGAGTTCTAGTTCAATGCTTCACTTAAATATATTACCAGTGAACAAAACTCAGTTGATGTCTATAAGCTTAGTTTCTTTTTAGTTTTGGTTTGCCAAGTTCTCATGGGATACAACACCCGTGTTATAGGGAGTGCAGGTTATATACAGGACAAAGGAATTGGAGGAGCAGCAAGCTAAAAGGTTGGTACTCTTTCATTTTCACTAGGCTGTTTTATATCTTTGATTCCCCTCTAGAATGGGTAAATGTAATAAAGAACTTTACTTTCAAGATGGTGTGCCAAATGTACTGAACGGACTCCTCTCCCGCAATTTTTTGATGAATGAATAAATAAGCTTAGATTAGAGCACTTTTTTTTCAAGAGAAAAATTCAATTTAAAGAAACAAGACAGTCCTGCGGTTCTCTCATACTCTTACTACCATGATCTGATGGTTTATTTACACCTTTTGTTTTGTTTACTTAGCCGAATTTGGAACGAGACTTGGTTGTCTAGCTTCTTCTATAAGCCGTGTAATTATGAGTTGTTTGTGAAGCAGTCCCTTAACATGGAGATGGCTATTGTCATGGCAAGGGTATGAATTTTTTCTTTCATTGCACACAGCACAATTTCTTCTTTTTCCAGCTTGATATAGTCTGTAAAATTTTCTTCTACTATTTTAGGAAGCTGGCATGGATTGGATCATCCATCTTGACACTGATGAGCTAATATATCCAGCAGGCATTCATGAGTACTCTTTGAGACAGTTGTTGTCCGATGTACCTGGAAATGTTGATATTGTTATCTTTCCAAATTATGTAAGTGATTATCTAGATATAGTTTTTTTCCGCACATTTTTTGTCATATGGGTTTTTAGGGTATACAGCGAAGAGTGGCCGTCTTCCATTGTTCGAAGTTTGAACTCCAACTGTAAAGACAAGTTCTGATCTTGGTTCTGTAGAGGAATGCTAAGTTTTACTGTCTAAAGCTAGACTGCACCCCTGAATGTGGATTTTGGTCTTTAATTTTGCCCTGTGAAAAAAATGATGCATTTTATTGATGTCAAGAAATTATAGTTGATCAGACTTCTAGTCTATTTGCTTTTTTAAATTTACCATTGACACTAATATGAGAGTAAGTTTAATTTATGGTGACATCTGCTTGTGTTTCTTCAGGAAAGTAGTGTAGAGCGTGACGATATCAAGGAACCTTTCAGTGAGGTATAATTACTGTAAATAATTTCAAATGCTCATGAAGAGAAAGTGAATCAATTTTGTGGAATCAATATATTATTTCTATGAAAAAAGAACACAACAAATTTTTGCTGACCATTATCATTTATCGTTTATGTTGTTGTAGGTGTCAATGTTCAAGAAAAACTATGACCATCTTCCAAAGGATGTATATTTTGGAAATTATAAAGAAGCAACTCGGGGCAACCCAAACTACTTTCTAACATATGGAAATGGGAAATCAGCTGCTCGAATTCAAGATCACCTTCGCCCTAATGGTGCACACAGATGGCACAATTATATGAAGACGCCAAAGTATGGCTATACTATCTAAAATATTTTATCAACCTTTTAAACATGCGTCTATATAATACTTCTGTCCTTTTGCAATTGACTAATCATTCCAGTATATTCCCAATTTACGAGCATTGTAAACAGTCTTTCTGCTTGTAGTTGATTACTAGTGTTCTCCTTGGTTATATGTATTTACTTAGCCTTCATCCTTATGATATTTTATAGTGAGATCAAATTGGATGAGGCTGCTGTTCTGCATTATACATATCCCAAATTTTCTGATTTGACCTCTAGACGTGATCGGTGTGGTTGCAAGCCTACCAAGGACGATGTTAAAAGATGTTTCATGTTGGAATTTGACAGAGCTGTGAGTTCTGAACTTCTAATACCTGTGTTCTTATTATGTTCTTTGTTGCCTTGTATATTATTCTACTTTTCCCCCTTGACATATTACCATCTATTTTAATCTTGATATATATTTGTTTTTTGGTTGAATATACATTTATTATGTTTGACGACTAACCTTGATATTACATTTGTTATGTTTGTAAATTTATTAAGCTTGTTATTGTTGTGGTAATATTTGAAGATTTGTTGGAGATGTCCCGGGACTACCACATATTTTATTTTTCTATGGTTTTTATTATTGTAAAAGTGTAATTCATGAAAACAAATTTTGTTGAAGTCTGAGGGACGAGAAAGTCTTTTAGGTGTTGCCATATTTCCGATATTGGTTTTTCTTTTCAGCGCAGTTGTCTCGACAGTTAGTTAAATTTGATTTGTCATGCTTACACTTCTTCCTCTCATCTTTTGCAGGCATTCATAATTGCTTCCACTGCAACAGAGGAGGAAATGCTTAGCTGGTAATAGTTATTATCACAATCACCAATAAATTTTCTTATCCTTGTTATGTGGCGGTGCAGAAACATTCAGGCATTAAGTTACGTTGATCATTTCATTGTGGGGTTTCTAGCTTTTTCTTAGTAACAATTGTCACTCCACTCCTACAAAGAAAAGGATTTCTTCCAACAAGAAATTGTTGGAAATCCTTGAGAGTCGGATGTAAGGTGGTCTCAAAGTTGAAATTTGTTTAGGTTCCTAGTCTTAAAAGTCCCTTCTGTGATTTAGGTACCGGGAACGCATTGTGTGGACTGACAAAACGCTAAACTTAAAACTTCAAAGGAAGGGCATCTTGACTCGGATTTATGCACCGATGGTTAGTTCTATACCATGGCTTGCCTTGCTTTTCTTTCTTGGTTCAATCAATATGGTGACTAATTGTGTGATGATACAATTGCTGTGAGGTTGGACTCCTGACTTGATTTCATTCTGTTTCAGGTCATCATTCAAGGATTAAGGGAATCGGGTGTTTTCAGCTCGGTAATTGCATCAGCTGCACAAACAAATCTCTCAAAAGATCAGTTTTTGTCATCGGTTGAGAGTAGCAACTCCTCTAGGGAATCAACGTCTGGGGCAATTACTTCCAGAAAGATTGGTAAACTAATAGATTCTCAAGCAACCGCAAGAAGGGTCTTGGAATTCACAGACGATGCCTCTAACCCGTTGGCAGTTCCACCATTATCTCCTCCTGGCTTGGATGAGGATGATTTTCAAATTGACGTACAACTCTCTTCCGAATCACAATGACCGATACCTCATCAGAGGGAGTGAAAGAAACAGACAGGTTTGGCTGCTGTTGAGATGTGTTTTTTCGTTTCTCGGTTTTCTATGGGGTTCTTCCCGATCATTGCCCAAGCGCTGATGTACATTACAGGTTTAGATTAGGATTTTTCAGAGTTTTAGAGGTTAGAGGGGATTTCCTTTGGCAGTGTCTTAATTTTCTTACTTGGTAGCTATTCAAGAACCCGCCGGATTGCCGGCGACTGTAATCCATTTTCTTGCTCCCCTCATATTCGTTCTGTTTATACAACATTGGATGGGGGTTAATACAACGATGCTTTACCTGGAACCTTGATTTTTTTTTTTTTTTTTTTTTTTTTAATAAAGGATATTATCAAACTAAGAGCAACTCCACGGTCTCCACCCCTAAAAACCTCTGTAGGCAAGAGTTTATTCAATCCACCCAAATGAATAGTAATCGACTGCAATGAATAGTAACTGGTTAAGTACATTTCCATCCCTAAACTGAATAGCCTAGTCAATTTGTATTAAAATATTATTAAGTTTTTTTTTTATAAAAAAAACTATTAGTTTTATATTTTCTGTATTTTTAAACAATTTTTACAATTTTTTTTTAAATTTTTAGTAAGTTAATTAATCTGGACCGTTGGATTTCAAAAAAAATTGAAATCCAACAGCCCAAAAGTTCCAACAGTAAGATTTCAGACATTTTTTTAAAGTCCGGAACGCGCCCCCATGCGAGCATGGATCCCACTTGCTAGCCGTAAAAAATATTATTTCACATGGCTGACGTCACTTGCTAGCCGTAAAAAATATTATTTCACATGGCTGACATCATGCTGACGTCAGCCTGGCGTCATGGCCTGATCAGTTTATTTGTTGGGCCAGCTAATTGGATGGGGTGGAGTGGGTTTTTGGGGTGCTAGGCTTAAAAATGAGCTATTGCCCAGCTCATTTTGGACGGGGTGGAGTTGCTCTAAGGGGGGCCAAGCTTCACAATGGACTAGCAATAATGTGGTTCAAATTTGCTCTTGTCGAGAATCAAACCTAAGACCTCTCATTTATAAATGGAGAGGAATATCACTAGACCATAATATTAAGTGACCCTAAAATCCGTCTTTTGAAGACGTCAGTTTTACATGATACTGACCTTTTATTCTTTTCTTTCGTCCCAATTAGGTCAAAACTTTTTGATGAAAGTGTGTTTAGCCGAGCCAGAGACTGAAACATAACTTAAAATTATTTGAATCAGCAACAGTACTCTAGGACTTTTAACTATTAGATCTTAAGTTTAAAACACAAAAATTAAGATCAATGGTTGAAACACTCGTAACATCGTACATGCAAAACCATAGAGAATGAGGAATCAGTTTTAATTGCTAGTGATGCACTGAAATCTCAACCTAGTTGTCGCAACGCTTTGAAATTGGGTATCGAATTAAGCAAGGGATT
Organism: Malus fusca; assembly: GCA_035220775.1. Lineage (NCBI taxonomy): Eukaryota > Viridiplantae > Streptophyta > Magnoliopsida > Rosales > Rosaceae > Malus > Malus fusca. The sequence goes on along the minus strand of CM069072.1, from coordinate 8,878,053 downwards.
AGTAATTTGATATGGTGCTCTACTTTGCTCTATTAATCCCGATAGAAATTAGTTATCAATTCTATTTTAATCTTCTTGTTGTATCTCCTTGTCAGGTGAGGAGTTTGAACAAATTGTAGTTAGCAGCTCAGGGCTCATTGGTGATTAGAATTGCGTGTTAAATGAATGTGGGTCTTGCCAATAAATGAGAGGGCATTCCCGTTATTAGTGAATAAAAGTCTATGTGTCAGCCTCAAGATTTTTTGAATTATTTTTTGCTCCACAAATGTTCGCACATATCATGCTACGCGTAGGAGATGCATGAGGTTAAGAATCTCAAGTTGAGTAGGTGTGAAATATAGATTCCTTAACTGCATTGAATTTTGAGCTTTGACTTACATTATAAGTCTTATGGAGATGAAATCCAATTGCCTATAGAATTTATTTATTACTATAAATACATGATTAAATAAATTTAGTTAGCAATTATTATTCATATTTGTCTTCTTAGGTTGAAAAATGAACATTTTTAGGAAAATTATTTTTAGGCAAGTTATTGCTTGACGAAATTAAATTAATCTTGATAGAATTACCATTATCTTCTTGCATGATAACATCTTGTCCTCTTGCCTCTTCCTCTACACGAATGCGTGTAATCAAGGTCTCCAATAAAATCTCTTTTTGCTTGTGGCGCATTGTTTTTGGGAACTCTCTTCAGGAAGGTGGAAATTTGTCTACGATGCCAACTACAATGAAATTGTCACCAATTTTGACATCTTCGGATGTGGTTTCCACTACAATCATATAGAAATTTTTGACTTGCTCTACAACTAATTTCCCATCCACCATTTGGTAACGGAAAAAAAGGTTTGTTGCATATTTGTTTGCACCTGCTTCCTCGGTGTCATATTTACCCTACAAAGCTTTCCAAATCTTTAGAAGAGTAAGGCCATCTCCAACCGATGGCTGGCCAGATGACTCGTTTTAGCCCTTTCACAAAAAACCGTCTTCAACCGAGGGCCAAAGGGCCATAGGGCCAAAAATAATTTATTATTTAAAAACTACAACATAATTTACTCTGGATAATGTTATTTAATGTTGTTTCATATTGTTTAATGTTGTTTCATGTTACTTAATTTAATTTAATGTTGTATAATGGCTTAGGAAGTTATAGGAAAAAAAATAGAATTTAAAAAAAATATGAAACAAATTTTGTGAAACAAATTTTGTGAAATAGAAGTTATAGGAAAAAAATGGAATTTAAAAAAAATATGAAACAAATTTTGTGAAATATAAGTTATAGGAAAAAAATGAAGGAAATTATTGAAAAAATATTGAAGGAAATTATTGAAAAATATTGAAGAAGGAAATATTGGAAAATATTGAAGAAGGAAATATTGGAAAATATTGGAAATATTGGAAAATATTGGAAATATTGAAAAATATTGAAGGAAAACCCAACGGCTAGCTGACTCAGCTAGCCGTTATATTAAAAAAAAATTCAAACTATTAGTGTCGGTTATAATCGACACTAATAGTAAATAAAAAAAAATTTGCCTATGAATACCTATTACTGTTGGGTATAACCGACAGTATTAAAAAATCCTTCTTTAATGCTATCGGTTATAACCGACAACAATAGGAAAACTATAAAAAAAAAATAGCCAGCCACCAGCCCTTTGGCCCTTTGAAATTCCGTGGGGCCCTCCCAGATTCCCGAGCCCTCTGGCCTAGCCCTCGGTTGGAGACGGTTTTAGGGCTATTTTCGGCCCTCTGGCCCTCTGGACCCTTCGGTTGGAGATGGCCTAAGTGGTATCATAATAGCCATAGAAATGATCATTAAGACAATTCAAGAGATAATACCAGCCCTGTACTCATCTTTTTCATATTGTTAAACATTTTCTTCATGGTCATAGAGCTCATCTTCATTCATGCTCTCCAAGCTCTCTTTATCTTTGGATTATCTTTGGATTTTTGTTGGTGAGAACGTAGGCCACTTTGGGAAGATTGAGATAGAAAAGGATTTCCCCTCCACTTCTTGAAATGGGTTCCCTTGAAACATAATGGCTTGTTGAGATCTCCAACATTATCAAATGGCTTCTCAGGTACATGTTCCATGAATCTCCTTAAAATTGTTGGGAGAACTACAACAAAATTACGATAAAAAGTTACAATAAAATAATATTCTTCTAAGAAGCATGTAGACAATTAGGTTGAGGCGCAGTTATCTCGCTCTCTTTAAGGGGATTCAAGCCGGTTTGATAAAGTCCACAAACCAATGTAACAGTATATCCCTTGACTTGTCCTCTCCAGAATAAAATAGCCCAACTAAATTGTTGTGTGACTCAAACCTATCTGCACAAAAAGAAGAGAATACCCTTCTTTAGCCAGTAAGTAAAAACGTAAAAGATGGAGAAATTGAGAGAATAATTGTTGTAGAAGAAATTGGGGTAGTGGGATAATTAATAATAAGTATGAGGGAGAAAACGCTACTAATCTACTGTTAGCAATGTATAGTGATCAAATAAAAAAAATTTCTTCTTGAGATCTTTTACTTTTTTTCATCATGTGGGTGTTAGAATTAAATCCAGTTAATCTACTTCTATCCATGTGGGGATATGGAAAAAGGATTTGCAGTCCTCCACCTTACCACTCGGCCATGCCGCCAAAATGATACAAAATATATGAAAAAAAATTCTTTTTGCCTAGTATTTTGAATCTTTCAATTTATCTCTCTCAACTTTGATACCATGAGGCGGACCCTAGAAAGTTTTAACATAAGCAACAGGGATTCGCAAATCCTCCAAACGTAGAGCGTGCAAGGCCTTGAACCCAAACACATTACCTACAATGGAAGTCTATAGGAATCATCAAATCAATACCAATAAGTCATATTTGAAAAGGCTCGTATACGAAACGTCTCGAAATAATTCCAGGAGGAGATATCTCGAAAAGTATTTAGTGCCCATTTCTGTCAACTCTCCATCATCTTTCTTTGGTTGAGTGGTATGGGATTTGCGATCCCAAGTAAGATCGATTCAGGATTATGGGATCCTTTTCTATCAGATAGGAAGGGTTGTTACACAAAATGAACTTCTAAGTAATTGCTTCATAGATCCTATATCTATCTATATGCAGAAGAAATCATGTAACGCAGGGGATACTTATTTGTACAAATGGTACTTCAAACTTGGAACGAACATGAAGAAATTAACGACACTTCTTTATCTTTTGAGTTGTTCTGTCGGATCAGGTCAGGGTAGAAACCAAATTGTGAATGAACCAATCGCGCTTGCTATCAAAAGAAAGGATGATTCGAATTAGGGAATCGGCAAGGCCCGAACCCCTAATTCTTCATGAGATGTTTTTAGCTTGAGCCCAAAATGGATTAAGGCTATCCGACCTCACAAAGATTGCTTTATTTTCACAAATATAGATTCTCGATGAGGCTATTAGTGAAGGCTTCTCGAAAATGTGCTTCAGAGGATCCATCTTTGACATAAGCATGTTGGTGAAGTTTAACATGTAATGTCGTCGCCAATCGTAGCATCACCATCTGCTAAAATTTTCCATTTTTAATACATTTACCTCGCCGAACCTGGGGTTTTTGGTGCATACAAGTATTTTGGTTGGAACGTTGATATATAACTAATGGAGGGGGGATGTTTAGTAACGATTTTTATAGTAATGTTCGGGCGGCCGCCCGGACGGCCACGCGTCGATTTGGGTCGCTAGAAAGTTGGCCGGAAAAGTCGACGACGACAGAGCATAGTACCTCCGATGGAGGCGCATGTGCTCTATGGGCCGGTCAAGACAGGTGCCCGCGCAGGCCCAAGCACAGCCTGGATTTTGGGTTAGGCTTGGTTTCTGGGCTGGGTTGGTATCTGGACTTGGGTTTGTGTTTGGGCTTGGCTTAGTGGATTGGGTCTCTGAGTTGGGGTTGGTTACATAGACCCAAGGTTTGGGCCATATTAGGGGATTTGGGCTGGGTTTTGCAGGTCGAGTCGACCCGGTTTCAAGCCAAGGTTTTCCTGGATTTTGGGCACAAATTCAAATGCCTATAACTTCTTCAATACTCAACTAAATCAAGTGATTCAAAAACCAAAGTTGTAGTACTCAACGACATGAAGAGAATGGTACCTTTCATGATGGCTAACTCGTCGTGGTTTGGCCGGAAAACGCCTCGAAAGTGGCAATGGTCGTCGAAAAACTGGGAAAAACTACTCCGGGCTATTTTTTTACGATTAACACGTATGTACAACTTAAAACAAGCTTCGATCTGACCCTAAAATACATCCCAAGGGTTTGAGGGAACTTACCAACGTCGGAAAAGTCACGAAACATGTAGGAGTCCGACAGGGAAGACGGTGAATAATGACTCCGTCACTGTTGGGGTTCGACAAAGGTTTGCCTAGGGTTGTGGCTGATGTGGTTAAGCCCAAAGAGGAGAGGGAGAGTTTTTCGAGAAAGAGAGAAAGAGAGAGAGTTGGGGAACTAAGAGAAATGGGAGAGAAAGGTGAGGGGAAGGAGAGTTATGAGAAGGAAAGTGAGTCAAGGGTCCAAAAGAAGAAATGAGAGAGGGTCGAGGGGGACCAAAAAGGAAATGGGCCCCAAGTGGCACACAATTTAAGACCCAAAAAGCAACAATTCAAAATATCTAGCCCAATCCCAATGACATTACCAAAATGCACTTCTGATCTGTAAATTTCGGGACAGGTCGTCACAATTTACCCCCATTAAGAAAATTACGTCCCGAAATTTGAAATAACGTATTATACATAAATACTCAAAGATAGGAAAGAATATATGTATAAAGAAGAAATCAAGTTAGAGTGGCTGCATCAAAGAGAATATGCCACACCGTCGCGAGCGGGTTGCAAAATCCTCTTTCATACCTCTAAGCTCCTACTTTCTCCCCCCATGACAAAATAGTAGAAACATACTTTATAAAGATATAAAGTCGAAAATATTTAACAACATAAGGTCAAAAGTATGTACGTAGTAAGATAACAAATAGGTAAGTACTAACATATAGGTCGAAAACTGGTATTGAACTTAAAACTGAAAGTGGAAAAGATTCAACCGAACATTTGTAACATCAAAAATACAAATATATTACTATAATAAGGTAAGTTAAAATACTTGTATTGAAAATCAAAATTGAAAATGAAAGTGGGTCTCGCCCAAGCATTCATAACATCACGTACTCCGAGAACAGATGTGTTTTTGGGTCGAGCCCTAACAATAGCTAAACAGTACCAACTATCATAAGTGGGTCTACCTGTCCACTTGCTTGATGATCCCAACAAATAAGCCATCGATATCACAGTCGGCCGCCCGCGATATCGACAACACATTGTTGTCTCGATAAGCAAGTAGTAATTTCCTAAGGGTGCAAACATACCAATCTGTCAAAATACTAAGGTGACAACAACACATCCAAACAATTTCTCAAATCGTAAAATCAAACATCTGAAAACCAATTCGCAAAACTCTACTGTCTAACTAATGCTGCCAATAGAATTTAGGGAACTTTAACGAAAAGCACCCGGTACTATTCACTTTAACGAAAAATCATATTTTTACACTAAAAATTCAATCATGGTACTATTTACCTTACCCTTTATTTTGTCCTTATCGTTAAAACTCAAAGTTTTCAAGCCATTTTCATTAGTTTTCCTTAGAATTTATCATACCAAGTATGAAATAGTGCTATACTCAAACTGAAAATAAAACTATCGTCGTAACTACTCCAAAAGAGATCAGTGCAAAATCTAATCATTTAGAAACCACTCAAAGGAACGCAACATGTCTTTCAAGATCTAGATAGTTCGTTCAAGATTGTCCAACAGTCTGCAAATAAAAATGCAATACAAGACAAACAACTTAGTATTCAAGACCTTCCCGAAAACTTCACAAAACTTAGAGGTGAAATGCGCATCACGATGAGGTACAAAAGTGACGATACACCGAGAACCAGAACAATGTGATTCACAACACCTACGCAAGCTGATTCATTGAAAATTTCTCTCGGATTTAGCAAATAGTGATGCCGAGAATGATAAGTGAACACTCACGAATTTAAGGGTCAAAACAAGGCCAACAAATCTAAAGTATATGGTAACAGGAGTGAATGTGTAGCATTGATGCAAGAATACGTGTAAGTACCTAACTTGATTCTGTGGTGGTAAGTTAAGATGGTTGAGTGCGGACTTGACTCGGTGGTAGTCTAAAGTAATCTGATGGATGTGAACTCAAACTTTTTCCCCATTCTAATAATCACAACAACTTGTTACAACGATAAACTCAGGGACGATAATTGCATGGATATTCAATCACCGGTGGTAATGATTCACTTGACAGAATGTTAATGGGTGATTAAACACCTTATGGTTCTGGCTAAAACTTTCGGATCTGAGTGCTCTTCCAAGACAGTCTATCTGCCATAGCAAAGATATGAAGTGAAAAGATACGAAGTGTCGTAGGGTAAGCACGAACCCAAAGTTGACTAAAATGCCTTCTAGTGGTGAAACAGAGATTTCGGTCGAAACCGATGTTAATCGAGATGTCAGTCAAACAAAGTCTAGGATGAAGAATTTTACCAAACAATTGAAGTATAGTCCTTTCGAACTGGTAGATAAAACGACGAGTAAGTTGATCAACAAATATTGAAACGTCATTATAGTCTCCACGTGTACAAGATGGTTTGTACAGAAAATCTATGGTGACATTCACCCATTTCCATTCACATCCTTAATGGGTCCCCGACAACCCAAGAAGGACAATCGTGGGAATTTCTTCCCACCTCCAAACAAGAATTGAAGGAAATTGAGATAAGCCCCATGACTTCCATCTCACCGCTTCCACTTACCAGTAGATCAGACATCTACTCACATATTCAACGACATCCCATTCATACAATGCCAGTAATAAAATGGATGAAAATAATGGTAATTTAATACTGCCAACATGCATGGCATACGCTAAAACGTGAGCCTCACCAAAAATTTTCCTTTTTTCCAACTTCGTCGCCCTTAGGCAAAATTAACTAGTTTCAAATCAAGAGAGTTCAAATTTCACAAAGAGAAAACGATAGTGGGACATGGATAGCTCGGATGAAGGTAAATTGTCCATGATATTTCCGACTAAAAGCATCAGCTACGACAGTTGCCTGACCATGATGGTACTCAAAGGTGCAATCAACTCACCGATGAGTTCCATCCACCTATTCGGTCGCCAACTCAACTATTTCTGTGTGAAGACACACTACAACTTTTTTGGTAAAAAATGATGCAACATTTCTCACTGTAGAGAAAACGTCACCAGATTTTACATCAAGAAAGATTGTTATCAGCTCTAGGTCAAAGATAGGATGGTTCACATCATGCGGTTCCAATCGTCAAGAGGTACACACGTTACTCAATCCTGCTACATCAACATGCAGCCAACATTTAATAATACACCACCGCAGAAATTTCAAAAGTGTAAAAGCTATGATTAGATAAGACAATACCCCATTGTCAGAAACTTCGTTCACCGTCAGCATCGCAATAAAGTTGACTGGTTTCTTAGCCAAAAAGGAAGTAGGTCTAAGCTCAAAGAATAGTTAAGAATTGCTGATAGGATTTGACAAGACTAAAGACATTTCGTATTTCACAACATCTTGTGAGGATTTTCAATTTCCAACAGTCGTAACCCCTTTTGGAAATTGATGAGAATAACGTATGCTACCAAAGAAACTCCCAAGAAGAGTATCTACTCTAAACAAAAACAACGTTCGAAGAATTTGACGTACAACTGACTGTCGATGTTTAGTGAACTTGAACTCGTGGTTGGAGTAAGCGAGAAGGTTATCGATAGAACAATCGCCGAGAATTGTTCTAAAGATCCACACGAATTTTCTCAGCGGGAACAAGTTAGAGGACATTGATTCGATCCCACTAACTAACATTTACTAAACTTCGCAACATCTATTGCTTACTCGCTTTCTCCAACATGAACTTACAATGTTTCAAAAAATTTGCATACAGATATGACTCTGCCCGCCATTCCTAGGGAACGCATGTCGTAGAGTGACATCTTGATTCAGTTCTTACAAATTCAAACCACTTAGATTTTTTATGTTTCACCATACTCCAGTGTAGATACGACTCTGCCCGCAATTCTTAAGGAACGCATGTTGCAGAGTAGCATCACCGTTTCGGGTCTCTAATTAGTTTTAACCAACTCATACCATATAGAGTTTTCTGTTTCCCCACACTCTTATGTAGATCCGACTCTACCCGTAATTCCTAAAGAACGCATGTTGCAGATTGGCATCCCCACCTCGGATCTTCAGTTGGTCTTAACCAGACTTCCTCTTACTGAGATTTATAAATTCAGGTCACTTCAATGCAAAATTGACTCTACTCGCAATTCCTAGGGAACGCATGTTGCAGAGTATTGGTCTAGTGTCGAAAGTCGTCCAATAATCCATCACGTCACCGATGAGGTACAATCCCGACACGAAATTTGTTATTCTCCAATATGATGTGACTATTCACGCAGAATAAGGGTTGCACAACCATGCCGAATGACAACAAATCCAGAAGTTGTGACATCCAAATGATGCCATGACCGACACATTACTACTCTAACAGAAGATCCTAAGTATGCTCTAAACAAACCATGCTCTGATATCAAATTAACACACCTGACCCTGATATCCTCCAAATACCAAGGTAAACACATGCTGGCTGACACCCAAAGATGACAAAGCCATATTAGAATGCATGAGAACAAGAAAGAAATAACTAACATAAATAAAACTTATAAATTTAACTATAATGAATATGCAATTGTGGAACGAGTTCAGAGCATACAACTAATCCAAGACACTAAAAAGGAATAATATAAAATTGAATGAACAAAAGGATGGGTCCTACATTGAGAGGACTCGAAGATGCCGACACGAAAGTGCCTTCCCGCCTGGATTGTACGCCTCGATTCTATGTCCTAAGGGGGCACAAAACAAAACATGAGTGGACCAAGTTGATATATAACTAATACTAAAACAGTTAATCTTTAACGTACTAACCCCCAGGTTTAGAAAACTCATATATCATAATAAGTAATAGGTTTTTCCAAAAACCCTAGCATGCCACAAAACCTTTCATAAGACATATATCGTATATAGGGTGCTTAGGAGTAGTATCACAAGGCATATATATAGACACACACACACACACACATACATATAACTTCATTTGCCTGAAGGCACTACATCTCCCGCCGAAGCCAATATAAATATCTTTCGGCCGAGGCCACCAACCTACGACCGACCAAAGCCAATATAAGTATCTTCCGGCCGAAGCCACCAACCTACGCCCGGCTGAAGCCAATATAAGTATCATTCGCCCGTAGGCAGATCGTATGAATAACCACTAAGTAAGCACATAAAAACATTAACATAATACTTCTAATATATATATATATCTCTCTCAAATTAGAGCTCAGTAACTAAAACATCATATCGTAAAACCACGTTCATAAGTAGGTATATAGTCATCAATCATATATACCACAAAGAACGTAAAGTCTAATAAGCATGATAATTCATAAAGTGTGAAACCAATTTACTCATAAACATTTCATAAAACGTAGACATAAAATCATGCTTTTCATGTATGCATTTCTAATAGTAAAATATGCATTTTAGAAATGGTCCACTCACATATACTTCACCGTCGAAGAGCCATGCAAACAAGAGTGGATGGAAATGCCATACACAATTGCACCTAAGCACATAAAGGTACCAATTAATAAAACTATACTAAAACAATTGAATTTCGGGAAACGGACATCATAAACGGATTCAGGACGTCGAAAAACATAAGGGGGGGACCTCAGGTACCCCTACGCGCCGCCATGGACGGCAGTGGAGCACAGTACCTTCGGTGGAGGTGCGTGTACTGCACGCGTCAGCCAAGATAGGTGCCCACGCCTGGATTCTGGGTTGGGCTTGGTTTATGGGCTGGGTTATTATCTGAGCTTGGGTTTGTGTTTGGGCTTGGCTTAGTGGATTGGGTCTCTGAGTTGGGCTTGGTTACATAGGCCCAAGGTTTGGGCAAGATTAGGGGATTTGGGATAGGTTTTGCAGGTCGAGTCGACTCAGTTTTAGGCCAAGGTTTGGCTAGATTCTGGGCATAAATTCAAGGCCCATAACTTCTTTGATACTTAACCAAATCAGGTGATTCAAAGACCAAAGTTGTAGTACTCAACGAGATGAAAATAATGGTACCTTGCACGACGACTAACTCATCGTGGTTTGGCCGAAAAACGCCTTGAAAGTGGTAGTGCTCGTCGAAAAACTGGGAAAAGCTACTCCGAGCTATTTTCTACGATTAATATGTATGTACAACTTAAAACAAGCTTCAATATGACCCTAAAACACATCCCAAGGGTTTGAGGGAACTTACCAACGTCCGAAAAATCACAAAACAAGTAGGAGTCCTACGGGGAAGATGATGAACAGTGACTCTGTCACTGTTGGGGTTCCACAAAGGTTTGCCTAGGGTTCTCGAGGTCCCTACGTTCAGTGGGAAGGGTTGTGGTTGATGTGGTTGAGCCTAGAGAGGAGAGGGAGAGTTTGTCGAGAAAAAGAGTCGGGGAACTAAGAGAAATGGGAGAGAAATGTGAGGGGATGGAGAGATATGAGAGAGTTGTGAGAGGGAGAATGAGTCACGAGTCCAAAGGAAGAAATGAGAGAGGGCCGGAGGGACCAAAAAGGAAATGGGCCCCAAATGGCACACAATTTAAGACCCAGAAAGCAACAATTCAAAATATCTAGCCCAATCCCAATGAAATTACCAAAATACCCTTTCGTTCCATAAATTCCAGGACGGGTCGTCACAGTTGATAAGCTAATTCATGTGGATGTCTGTTTATTGGGCTATCCACCTAAATCGGAGGCCGTTATAGATGCTATAACAAAACTTCGTAAGGAAATTTCTTGAGACATGAATATCAGCGTTTTACTACCAGTCATAAGTTTCGTGTTGGACGCAGTACTCATACTGGAAATTATGATCAAAGATTGCTCTATCAACCACCGTCTAACGTTTTCTCCATCATACTTATTATTCATTATAGATTTATTCACTCTTGATGAATAGGGTAATAAACACAAATTAATAAGAAAAAGTTACAAGAATTACATAAGTTGAAAGGCATAATTTTTTACTAACAATTCATTATTTATTTATCTAATAATAAAAATGCACCAACACTTTGTTTTTTGAACAAACGATAGTATCTACACTGAGGGGGTGGGGGAGTAGGCTAAGCCTTATATTGGACTTACTATAATAATGTGATTCAAAATCGTCTTTCCCGATAGTAACCAGATGTTAGTTTAAGATGGCGAATAATTCTTGCCTTTCCTTTGTTGCAGGATTCTCGTTTCGCCTCTATCTTTATTTGGCAACAAGGCGAAACTAGTTTGAAGATATTGTTGACAAGTTACAGAGATTAAATTGGGGTTGTATTTTGACAGTTTTGATGTTTTTGTTTTCTCTAATTTTTCTTTTTATTTGCTAGTGTTGGGTATTAATTAATTTGAATTAAGTGTCAAACGTTATGTGTATTTGTTTTATCAAAGAGAATTGTTATTAGCACTCCAAAAATTTCATTTGGCACTCCAAATTTTCTATAATTAGAAAGAAAAATACACTTATGACGAGTGTATAATGAAATTTTTGGAGTGCTAATAACAGTTCCTTTATCAAATTGATTTTTATTATTTATTTAAGTTTTAATCCCCTAATTTTTTTAGTGTCATTCGAAATTGGTCTCAAGACTCTCAACCATTTTAATTCTAAACATTTTAAGCAAGCACCCAACCCATTGACAACGTCACATCCATTAAGCCTCAGTTAATTTTTCCCCTAAATATACATATGGCAACAATGGGTTCCACTTTTTAGCTTACTTGAATAAAAATTAGTAACTTGAAAAAATGAAATAAAAAATGAAGACCGGGAAAAATCAAGCTCCCATTAGGCTGCCACCACCAAGCTCAACCTACCACCACCAAAACCACAACCCAACCTTTACATTCAAAACCTACTGACCAGCTGGGTTTTTCATGGTCAACATTAATATTAATAACCTCCAAATCTAAATTTCACACAAATTATATAATATGGAACCCAATAGTTAAAATGGTATTAAATTGAATCAAAATGGACCCAAATTGCTTTACATTAGGAGGCAATCTCCTAATAAAGAAGAGGGTTAAAAATTCATATAGGGTTTCAAGGAGCTTTTTTCTGTTGTTTATTCTCTTCTGCACATCTAGGGTTTTGTCAATTTAGGGTTTTAGATTTTTGTGAACTTTGGGGTATTAGGTTTCCTAATGACCTTAGAAAAAAAAAATCAGAGAACTAAAGAGCATGAGAGGGTAATTCTACGGTTCACAAAGATTAGAAAAATAAAATAAAATAATTTTGAAGTTTATGCATATTCTACATATATACAAGTTCTTCATGCTCCATCATGTACCGGTGAAATATCAAACATATAAAATTCTTAATATTAGAACTACATAAAATGCTCGACCATGTATTAGGAGCAAGGTTCTAAAAGACGCTAGGCGCTAGTCGGGCGGCGGGTTAGGGCCTAGCGCCTAGGCGGCTAGGCGGGGTCTAGGCGGATTTAAGTAAATCCATTATATTTCGGGTAAATAAATGTCTGTTTATACTTAAAATATATATAATTTCATCATAAACTACGAAATAGAATGACATATGTATTATAAAATATTGGAATATAATGAAAACATGGGGAACAAGCATATAGTGTGTGCCCATTTAAGTATTCAACAAGTCTCTTACAATTTATTGAAAAAAAATTAAATGCAAATTGAAAGTTATCTATTTTCTATCAAAGTGAGTCGCAACTTAGGCAGGTGCCTAGGCGGGTCTGGGCGGGCTAGGCGGTCTAGGCGGGCGCCTCAACTGGTCTAGGCGCCCTTTATTAATTTTCAAACGCCTAGGCATTAATCGGGGCGGTGACCAGCCGCCTAGCGCCTAGGCGGGGCCTAGGCGGCACTAGGCGGGGATTTTTAGAACAGTGATTAGGAGTACATGCTTGATCATGTACTCGTAATACCAAAACTATTTCAACATATCAAATTCTTTTGAATTGTGTCAACGATGGACTAGTGTGGCGTGTCTAAAGAACAAAATCTTATTTAAAAAATATTCAAGGTCTAAATAGTCAATATAAAGCAAATAAGTCTTTTAATATTAAAAATAAACAACCCAATTCTTATTATAATTTTAATTGTTATTTAAAGTTAAACCGAATTGAGTTGTCAACAAGGGTATACTAGTAATTTAACACAGAACCAAAAGCGCCAATTTGACGCCAAGTATTCAAATTGGAGGGAAAACGGTAACATGTGCTTGCGGAGCCCTAATAAGAAAAAATAAAATAAATAAATAAAAGGAAAAACGAATCTGTACATATTGCGATTGGAGCGCAGTGAGAAAATTAGAAACTTGAAAAACGAAAAATAGCAAATATCAGAGAGAAAAAGCGACCGTTTGAAATTTGAATCTCTCCCTCTTCTTTCTTCTCCGACCTCCATTGATTCTTCATCATTCATCGCTACACAGAGCAATTGATTTGTTGTGAAAGAGATGGCCAACAGATTCACGGCCGTTTGGGCCGACAATTTTGCACAGGAAATCGCCGCCGTCGATCTCTTTCTCACCCACTTCCCCATCGTCTCCTTCGACACGGAGTTTCCCGGATTTCTCCGCAACACGCCCAGAAGTGCTTCCGACGCTCTCCGCTACCAAGATCTCCGCTTTAACGTCGATTCCCTCAAACTCATCCAATTGGGTATCACCCTCTTCGACGATCTCGGCAACATCGGGGGCACCTGGGAGTTCAATTTCCGGGGTTTTGACGAGGAAACCGACCCGAACGTCGCCGATTCCATCACCCTTCTCAAAGCCAACGGCTTGGATCTTGAGAAATTCCGGAAATTCGGAATCGACCCGGAGGTTTTCGAGGAGGGTTTTGCCGAGGTTTTGCGGATGCACAGAGGGCGCCTCTTATGGGTGAGCTTCCACGGCCTCTATGACTCGGCCTATGTGATGAAGCTCATGACCCGGAAGGCCATGCCGAGCTCACCTACCGAGTTCGCCGCGATGGCGGGAAATCTATTTGAGAGGGTGTGTGACCTGAAATTTATGGCCAAATTTTACCAGGGCCTGCTTGGGGGCGAAATTGGGCTCGAGAGGATGGCGAAAATCCTCCGAGTGCATCGTTACGGCGATGCCCACCAAGCGGGTTCCGATAGTTTGTTAACGGCTGATGCATTTGTGAAGATGAGGGCTCAATTTGGGTTGAAGCCAGGGATGTATGAGGGGTTTCTATATGGGTTAAGTCCAAAGATTTGTGCTTCTTCTGATCCTTCTTCTGTACACAGGGTTAGAGCTCCTCCTGGTCAGGTTATCCTTGTCCCTGTTGTACCAACTAGACCTGTCATTCTCGTCCGCCGCTCCTCCTCCTCCTCCCGTGATCAGTCCTTCCAGAGCCATCACCAGGCTTCGCCTATGCTCTATCCTTATCCTTCTCCAGCTCCGATGTTTATGCATAGGCCGATGTGCATTCCTTTTCATGCCTTGCCTCAAGCCCCTCCCCACTATCAGATTCAAATGTGAATTTGATGATGCATATAATGTGATAATGTCTCTGTTAGTTAGAATAGTTATATATGTTTTGGATAGATTAGTCGAATGTAAACTAGTTCATATGATGTCATTTTTTGTAACACTCTTCTAATTGTTCATACATGATTAATTCATTCATTCAATTAATGAAAATTCTATAGAATCTGTTTCAGTCAGTTCAATTTTCTTATGCAGCACTTTCTGTTTGAAGTAATTATTGTTTTTATGTTTATTTTCACTTTGCCACTACCCTTTGTAATGCTTTCTATCTTTTGATATTTGGATCATCGAATGTTTATTTTCAGGGAATCTCTACTTTCCTGTTTTCCCATGTGGAAGATTTTGATGTATTGTGTTTGCATGAGACCAAACAGCAGGCAAGTATTTTAGTTCTTGTTGTTCTTCACAAAGCTTAAATTCTTGTCAGTAATACAGTTAACGTCTTGTTGTTCTACAATCATGTTTTATTATTCTGACATCATATCTTGATCTGTGATTGGCAAAGAAATAACTCACTATTTGGCTTCTGAAAACTATTCCCTTTTATTGTGAAGAAATGGAACAAATTGCTTCTTTTATTTTTTTGTGTTTTAACATGATGGGCTATCTAAGGCTTAAAGTTCATTCTCAAGAAGGCTCGCCTATGAACAAGATTGAGTTCTTTTTAGTAAATAATGCTGGATAACCTCTGTCCAATCTCTCTTTTATGTACAACCGTGTATCAAGTTTCTTCGCTACTGTCACTTAATGTAATTTTGAGCATTATATAAGTAAACAAAATTCTTTGGTAGATTTTATTAAAAAATAAAAAGGTGGTCTTGTAGTGTACTTTTATGTACTACCATGTATCAAGGTTTCAATTTTATAGCAATTTCAGCTACATTAGTGATTGATGACCAGAATAGCATCAGTGGCTTCACAGTAGCTCCAAGGAATTCGAGAAGTGGAGGAGCATTGGTCTCTCTTTTAGATTGTGAGCAACCCAAGCGGTCCCTTAATGACTCATATCGATTTCAATTACAACAAACATGTTCAAAGGATCAATGGGAGCTGGTGGGTACTATTAGGGAGAATGATAAGTCATCCAATATAGTCACTGTTAAATAGTTGTTAAAGCTAAATGTAATTGTTTTCTGTTAGTAACTGTGATTAGTTTAGGTACTTGAGGGTACTTTTGTAATTAGCCTAAGGCAGCTAAGGCTATATATATTGACACCTGTGTAACTGAATTATTCATTCAATACAATCAGGAAAACTTACTGTTGAAGTTTTCCATTTCTATATGGTATCGAGCCATTCTGCTTTACAGCACCGACCTTCTCTTCCGCTCGTCATCTCGATCGTGTCTTGATCGATTCTTGCTTTCTTCTCTCTGATTCTTCACTTTTTGTTCTCGATCTCTCTTGAATCTTGTTTTCTGCAAGCTATGGCTGCTCAATCTGCGTCGCAACCGACTGGATCGTCTTCTCCGGTCATCTCTCCTTCGGTTCAAAACCCTAATTCCTCTTCCAATCCGAGTCCTCTGAATTCGTATACCTCTCTGACGATTCACAACATTGGCAGTATGGTGCCGATCAAGCTGAAAAGTTCCAACTATCTGCCATGGCGAGCACTGTTTGCTCCAATTTTCAGGCGATACAAGCTTCTTAGTATTATTGACGGCACTGAGGTTTGTCCTTCGCCATTCTTGCCCGATCGCTCGATGAACCCTGCCTTTGAGGATTGGTATGAAAAAGATCAAAATCTTTTGATTTGGCTTAATTCTACCCTGTCCGAAGAGATCATTCCGTTCACGGTTGGAGTTTCTTCTTCTCGTGAGCTCTGGGTAAAGCTTGAACAGCGTTTTGGTGGAGTTTCGGAAGCTCACATTCATCAATTAAGGTCCAGACTTCAATCAATTCAGAAAGGTTCTCAGTCCATTTCTGCGTATCTTCAACAAATCAAGGAAATTGCTGATTCCTTGCAAGCTGCTGGTGCTTCAGTGTCTGATCGTGACCTAGTTGCTGCCACTCTACATGGATTACCTGATGAATTCGAGTCCTTTATTGACTCCATCATGCTGCGGCTCTCTTCTACATCCCTTGATGAACTCCATGGTCTCTTACTCACCAAAGAGTTGTCTATGACCCGTCGCAAGGCTGTTCTTTCATCCTCTGAGCCCTTTCAAGCATTCTCAGTGCAATCTCAGCCTCCCATGCTTCCTACTCCATCTGCCTTTGCTGCTAAAAATCAATCATTTCATCCTGCTTCTCGATTTAACTCAAATCGTGGTAAGACATTTAGAGGTAATTTCTCCTCAAATCGCAGCAATCGCACCTTTCATACCAATAATAGGGGTAATTTCATCAACAATCGTGGCAATCGCAATTATCAAGACTTTCACAATTATCAAGGTCCTTCCGATTTTAAAGTCCCTTGTCAGATTTGTGGATCTACCAGTCATGAGGCACTTGATTGTTTTGATCGTATGAATCTGGATATCTGTGGTAGAATTCCTCCAGCCAAACTTGCTGCTATGTGTGTGCATCATTCAGCAAAAACCTCTCAGCCTTGGTTGATTGACTCTGGAGCTACTTCTCACATCACTAATGATGTAGCTAACATCTCTTCTCCTACTCCTTACACTGGAGAAGACAAAGTATACATTGGAGATGGTAAAGGACTATCTATTCATCATATTGGTTCTTCATCTCCGCACACTCCTTATACTTCCTTTAAGCTGAGAAATGTTTTACATGTTCCTTTCATAAAACATAATCTCTTATCTGCTTATCAGTTTCTTAAGGATAATAACTGTTCATTGACTCTTGACCCTTATGGATCCACTGTCAAGGATCGCATTTCGGGGAAGATGCTTTTGCAAGGCCCTGTTAAGGATGGTTTCTATCCTCTTCACAGTTCCACCAGTTCTCCCACTTCACCTTCAGCTTTTCTCAGCATTCAAGCACCTGTCCCTGTATGGCATAAGCGCCTCGGCCATCCTTCCTCCTCAATTTTTAGAAGAGTTATATCCACTAATAATCTTCCACTGCAAGGCCAGAAGACTGTTGATTTTTTCTGCTCAGATTGTGCGCTTGCTAAAAATCACAAGCTTCCTTTTGAAGTGTCTTCTTCATCAACAACTCAGAGTCTCCAGCTTCTGCATTGTGATCTGTGGGGACCTACTGTTACATCTAATACTGGCTTCAAGTATTACCTACTGTTTGTTGATGATTTTAGCAAATACAGTTGGTTTTTTCCATTGAAGTCTAAATCCGATGTATTTTCTACGTTTGTTACTTTCAAAACCTATGTAGAAAACTTCGGTGGAAATAAAATCAAGATTCTGCGTTCAGATTCAGGGGGTGAATTTACTAGTCATTCTCTTGCTTCATTTCTTCGTGCACATGGTATATTACATCAGTTCAGTTGTCCTCATACGCCTGAACAAAATGGTTGTGCAGAGAGAAAGCACAGACATCTTGTTGAGACAGCTCGCACATTACTTGTTGCTTCTCATGTTCCTCAGATTTTTTGGGTTGAAGCTTTCTCCACTGCAATTTACCTTATTAACAGACTTCCTATTTCTGGTCTTACAAAGTCACCTTGGGAACTTCTCTTCAATCAACCTCCAGATTACTCTAAACTGAAAGTCTTTGGTTGTCAATGTTATCCATGGCTTAAACCTTACACTCCCAGCAAATTGGATGCTAAGAGCAAAAGTTGTGTGTTTTTGTGCTATAGTCTTCAACATAAAGGCTATAGATGCCTTGATCCTCTCACCACTCGGATCTACATATCAAGACATGTTGTCTTTGATGAAACAACTTATCCCTTTAAATCACTGCCACTCAACAGTTTCACTTCAGAAACTTCATCTTCTGTTTTTTCACCATCCTTGGATCTTCATTTCAGCAAACATGTCTCTCCTTCTCCTCCAGCCAATAACTCTTCAGAACCACAGTGTCCTTCTGTACATCAACCTATTACTCAGATCCCATCTTCCACAGAGCCTTCTTCCTGTACTCAGTCCGTGGATCATTCTCTCAGTTCCTCCAGTTCTGTCTCTCTCAATGACTCCTCTCTTGCACCACTACAGTCAAGGCCACCACCTATTTCTCGGAATACACATCCTATGATTACCAGATCTAAGGCTGGTCTTCACATGTCTAGAGCTTATGCAGCAACCAAACACCCGCTTCCGGTTGATCTTGATTTTGTTCCTAGTACTTACTTGCAAGCCTCAAAGCATTCTCACTGGAGAGCAGCAATGCAGGATGAATATAATGCCTTAATAAACACAGGCACTTGCTCTCTTGTTCCATCTCATCCTTCTCAGAATGTTGTTGGTTGTAAATGGGTGTTTCGGATCAAGAAAAATCATGATGGAACCATTGACAGATACAAAGCCCGCTTGGTAGCAAAAGGATTTCACCAGCAAGAAGGAGTTGATTTCCAAGAAACCTTCAGTCCTGTTGCTAAGCCCGTCACAATTCGAATTCTTCTTACACTTGCTGTCCAAGATAATTGGTTTTTAAACCAATTAGACATAAGCAATGCGTTTCTTCATGGTGATTTAAAGGAGGATGTTTATATGCAACAACCTCCTGGTTTTATTGCTCCTACCTCTCCACACTTTGTTTGCAAGTTGCAGAAATCCTTATATGGCCTCAAACAAGCCCCTCGAGCTTGGTTTGAAAAACTGTTTCAAGCTCTTCGAACACTTGGCTTTCATCAATCTCAATCTGATGCTTCTTTGTTTGTTCTTAATGGACCTCAGTTGGTCATTGTCCTAGTTTATGTGGATGACATCCTAGTCACCAGACCCAACTCTCAGCTTTGCCAACAGTTTATCCAACAACTTAGTACTCAGTTTCCAGTGAAGGATCTTGGTCCTTTACACTATTTCTTGGGGTTGGAAGTCCACAGATCCACAAAAGGAATCTTTTTACATCAGACCAAGTACTTACTTGATCTTCTCAAGAAATCGAATATGGAGGGTGCAAAACCGTGTTGCACTCCTCTTGGCTCTCAAAAGCTGGATCATAGTGGTCCTCTCTTATCCAATCCTACTGAATACCGCGCTATAGTTGGTGGTTTACAATATCTCACTTGGACTCGCCCAGATCTTGCATTTGCTGTTAATCAGATATGCCAATTTATGCATGCTCCCAGAGAACAACACCTTCAAGCAGCCAAACGGGTTCTCAGGTTTCTTAAAGGATCCATCTCTCATGGTTTATGGTTCACCAAAGGTCCCATTAATCTTTCAGCATTCTTTGATGCTGACTGGGCTGGCTGCACATTTGATAGGCGGTTTACTAGTGGATATTGTGTATTTCTTGGTTCTAATCTCATTAGTTGGAGTGCAAAGAAACAAAGCACTGTTGCTCGTTCCTCTACCGAAGCTGAGTATCGTTCCTTAGCACATACTGCTGCCGAACTAACTTGGGTCTGCAAAATCCTCAAAGATCTTAAGTTCTCTCTACCTAAACTGCCTCATCTATGGTGTGATAATATTTCAGCAATCTCTTTGG
Source organism: Malus fusca (assembly GCA_035220775.1). Taxonomy (NCBI): domain Eukaryota; kingdom Viridiplantae; phylum Streptophyta; class Magnoliopsida; order Rosales; family Rosaceae; genus Malus; species Malus fusca. The sequence continues at coordinate 8,857,835 of CM069072.1, read as the reverse complement.
CATCTAATCCTATTTTTCATGCTCGAACTAAGCATGTTGAGATTGATTACCACTACATCAGGGAGTTGGTTCTTGCCAAGCTTATCAAAGTCAGCTATGTTAGCAGTGAAGACCAAGTGGCTGATCTTCACACCAAATCCTTGTCTAAAAGCAGATTCTCTTATTTGTGTTCCAAGCTTCCAATCGGAATCCTATCTGATTCCTCCTTTAGCTTGAGGGGGTGTATTAGGGAGAATGATAAGTCATCCAATATAGTCACTGTTAAATAGTTGTTAAAGCTAAATGTAATTGTTTTCTGTTAGTAACTGTGATTAGTTTAGGTAGTTGAGGGTACTTTTGTAATTAGCCTAAGGCAGCTAAGGCTATATATATTGACACCTGTGTAACTGAATTATTCATTCAATACAATCAGGAAAACTTACTGTTGAAGTTTTCTATTTCTATAGGTACAACCAGGTCAACTCCTTGTAAACCTATTTTCTTGGTTATACTTATATATGTCATGTCTCTACGGCGTCTGCGCTGATTTTGTTCATCATTTTTTGTTGGGTAATTTGCAAATACTTTGTTATTGTTTGATTGAATTTTTCAGGAAGAATGTGTCGAAAGCAATGAGTTTGAGATTGAGAGTATCAAGTATGACCGACATGAGTCAAGGCAATGACAGTTCAGCAACTCAGAACAACCCTGAGGTAAACATTCCAAGTCCTAATTTTTTGTCAGTCAAATCGGAATGTTCCTTTTATCAAGTATATGGTATTGACCAATATGAAATGGTGGCTTTGAGTTGTAAATGCTATGTTTACACAATGTCTTATACAATGGTTTGAAACTTTAAATTTACTGCCAGGAACTTTGGGATATCTGCCAAGGTCATAAATGTGAGCTTGTCTCTGGCTTGAAGCAGCTTTCCCAAAGGGAAGATTATGATGCAGGTGTTTGCAATAGTCAAAACTACAGGCAAGGATTTTAGTTCTTATTTTCTTTTTAAAGATAAAATTCTTGCTGATAATACAGTCGACAAATTGATATTCTGCAATTACTTTTTATTACTTTGATATCATATCCTGCTCTGTGATTGGCAAAGAAATAACTGACTCTTTGGCTTCTGAAATACTTTGCCCTTTTACATGTTGAGCATTGATTGAATCTAACGCAACGCTAACCTAAGAATAGGATTCAATTTTTGTGGCTAAACAAAGGTCAACTTTTTGTGTTTATTCAATCTCTCTTTTATGTATAACCCATGTTTCAAGGTTGCTTTGCTACTCGCACTTATATAATTATGTTCAATTTATATGAAAAAAGAATTCCTTGGTGGAATTATACAAGAAATAGAAAGTGAGCTTTCAGCGTAATGCATGCCAATTACTAGTAAGCATTCCCTACTTTGAACTCTTAGGTAGTTGGAAGATACTGTGCAAGTTTGTTGTATGAGGTATATACTTTTGTTTTGGCCCCTGTTCTATGGTAGCAGCCACAATTTCAAAGATTTAGAATATTTGAAATGGGAAAATCCTCATGTGTGTGTTTTAGAGCTGATATAGAATATTTCTTTCTAGCTGGGACAACCTTATGACATTAGAGTCCTTCTGAGATTGACTACAAGACATGTTTTGCACCCATCTTTCTTATAGCATATTGTGAAAAGGTTGCTGATAGTTATCCATGAGAATAGCTTCTGGTGTAGTATTTGCAAGCTCGGTTATTCAGGAACTGCGGTTACTTCTCGGGTATGTTGCGTTCTTTTTTCTTACTGGCAGTTATATGTGTTTAGGAAATCAAGCATTTAACTATCGTTGCTTGTTAAATGTGTAACTCTCAGCATTGTGGCTCTTCGCTTTTTGGGTAAAACATTGTGGCTCTTTAATGTCCTGTAAAGTTCATTTTTGTGAAAATGCTTTAACCAAATGTAGAATCAAATGCGAAATATCTTTTGATTGAAATGGGGGGGGATGTCGTTTGTTATTGCTGTAATGAGAAATCACAGACAGTTCGCAATGAAGAAGAGATGGCAACGGAAGGTAGCACGAGCGCAAGTAGTGATGGGAGCAGGAATTCGAGTTGCGGACACGAACATTGATTATCATTTACCAGAGAAGAAGGACGATGAAGACTTTTAAGGCTTGGCTGAAATTAATTGTTTACATATTCTCCTTGTGAACTTTTGTTAAAGGTTTCTTTTTAAGTAGTTTTATTGAGATCCTAAGATGTGGCGTGCATATGTATAAACTGTGATTACAGGCAAGTAAATCTTTGGATGAATTTTCATGCTGAGCATTGACCGAATCTAAGGCTTGAAAGTTTATTCTCATAAACGCTTCTCTAAGAATAGGATTCCATTTTTGTTAGTAAACAAAGGTCAATTGTTTGTATTTATTTCAATCTCTCTTTTATGTATATTCCATGTTTCAAGGTTGCTTTGGTACTCACACTTAAATAATTTTGATCAATTTATATTAAAAAAGAATTCCTTGGTGGAATTTATACAAGAAATAGAAGGTGACCTTTCAGTGTAATGTATGCCAATTACTAGTAAGCATTCCCTACTTTGAAGTCTTAGGTAGTTGGATCATACTGTGCGTGTTTGAGGTCTGCAATCTGCTCTTTCGAAGATTTATTCTATTCAAAACTTTGGATAATTATCGTGATATGTGCGCAGGTGATATAAAATATTTCTTTCTAGTTGGTACAACCAAGATAAATCTGACAACCTTTGTCCTTCTGAAATTAACTATAAGACGAGGTTTGAACCCTTCTTTATTATAGCACATTCTGTGAAAATTTAATATGTTTGGTACTAGGAGAATGATGTTGAAGATGAAAAGGTGTCTGATAAATGGCTATGAGAATTGCTTCTGGACACACAGTGTTGGTTATTCAGGAACTGTGATTATTTCTCAGGTATGTTGCATTCTTTCTTCTTGAAGGCAGTTATTTCATGACTTCAGAAAGTCGGGCATTTATTATTTCTGTTTGTTATAATGTATGACAGTCTTGATTTATGCCTGTATTGTGGATCTTTAACTCCACTTAATGTTTAGTTTTGATCACCAATTTATTTGTGTGAATTTTTTTTTAACAAAATGTAGGTTCCAGCCCAATAGTGAACCAAAAAAATTTGATAGAAACTGATAAGTTTAATGAAATCTGTTTTCTAGGAAGTTCAAGAACATTTTAAAGGGAATGTGGTTTTGAGGGTAGCTAGTTTTGCCTTATGCCAATTTGGAAATGTTTCGAGCAATGACTTTGCTTATTATTAAGAATGATATGGTTACGATTAATTATATCCGTCCTTACCATCAATTGCTTCTTTATTTAAATGCCACTATTCATTTTTGCTTTTATAGTGCTATTTAAATTGGCTTTTGTCCTTTGACAGATAAAGCCATGTTCAGTCATACATGGCCTTTGCATACCGATCGTGATAGTGAGGGGCGGGTTGTAAGAGAAGAGTTTGATTCAGTGGATATGTTCCTAATTCTGGAGATGGTTTGAGAAGCTGGTAAATAAATTCAAGCCATTTGCAGCCTATTTCGAGGATGCAGTATTAAAGATGCCTTGTTGACTCACAGTTCTGTTTTCTTTTTTAGTAAAATAGGAGTACGGAGTTACATGACAGTAAGTGTACTCACATTTTCCCTTCTATTGGGGGACAAATACTCTTTGATTCATTCATTCAATGCATGAAGCAATTTTAAATGCTTATGAGCGCTTTCATTTTAATTCAGGAGCTAGAAAAGTCAAAACCTGTCATTTTAAGGTTAAAACATTCGTCAGTTACGAGTAGCACTTTTCTAGGAGAACAAAGGTGCCACAAAGAAGGAGAAGCTGTCAATTGAGGCCTAGTTTGGTACTAAGGTGATTCTGAAAAAAGTGGGTATCAAAAAAAGCTGGCAGCTTTTTTGTGTTTGGTAAACATTCAGCTTCAGTTTTTTTTCACAGTTTTGGGTGAAAAAAACCAAAAACACAAAGCTGCAAAACCCAGCTTTGAAAAACCGGCTTTTTTTCACATCTGTTTTACATAAAAGTTTACCAAACACTATAATACTGTTTTTTTTTTTTTTTCAAAAGCACTTTTATAAAAAAGTTTACCAAACACTCTGCTGTTTTATTTCACAACTGCTTATTCTCACAGCACAGTAGAAACAGTTTTTTTTCAAAGCACAGCAATACCAAACCAGCCCTGAATCCGCTGAGGTTTCAGCCTTTCAGCTGCTGTGAAAAATTGAGTGGATTCTCATAATTGAGTGTATATTCATATTTTTTCCGGTCTAGGTTAAACATAACGAAGATGACTGGTTCTACTTGTACCGTTGTTATATGTCTAGGGGAGAAGCTTTTATAGACTTGGGAGGACAGTATCTTCAGAAATTATTAATACTAATGTCAAACTGATGATAATGCATCTGAACCATGGATGGTTTTTGCGCCCTCGAAACCTCAGAAAGATTGGTTTCCTTGTAATCCAAGAAACATGAAGCTTATACCGCGTACTAGGGATGCTAAATTTGTTAAGCTTATATTCTGGAATGCCAATGGTTTAAGTGCATTACTGAAGTAAGAAGGACATTTTGCTTTGCAGCTCCCACAAAAGGGAAGATTTTGATGTAATGTGTTTGCAGGAGACAGACGCGCAGGCAAGTATCGCAGTTTTTATTTTTCAATTTATCATTTATGCATACTCCGAGTATCAAGGTTTGCTTCCCTACTGCCACTCATCTAGTAAAAAAAAATATTCGTGGTTGAATTTATCAAAAAATATAAGGTGATGTTTTAAGGTACTGCAATGCTTTACTGCGAAACCGCGAAATATGCATGTCAAGTACTAGCCAAGCATTCCGTACTTGTAGCATATTGTGACGAAGGACATTACCATAGAAGATAGCAGCGCTTGGACAATTTGGAAATGAAATAGACTCAAAGGGGTGTGGTATCAACGATGGCTTCTAAAATCTTCTTTTCCAGTTCTTGTTCATCGATCCACATGGAACTCTTGCGTCGCAGCACTTCTTTCTCGTCTTTTTTCATCTCTTCTTTCCGTTTTTCCTTCATCTTCCAATTCTCAAGCTTCTCTGCTCTTTCTTTCAACTGTGCATTAAGACAAATCAAAACACGTAAGACAAGTGAAAGAAACATAGAAGCAGTGTCGAACAAGAAAAGAAAAAATAACTGGTTCTCTTTCCTTCCTCTCTCTCGAGGACATTGATTGGATTTCAATCAAGTACAAAATTGTCATTTATTTATGTAACCCGCCAAGGTAGATTCGCATGCCGCAATTAATCATGTGAATTTACATTAGATATTCAAAACTTGCGTACTTAACAAAGAACAGATCCCCCATGTCCCTACCAAAACCACATCAAAGGAAGTTGCATCCGCAACTGATAGACTTAATCTTTTCATCTAAGCGGTGAGATCTTGACTACACAAGGAGAGAGAGAGTTGGAAAAGCTTGAACCCCGTGTGCACTCTAAAAGGAGAACTCTACCAAGGAAACTGAAAACGACGACTTCACCTTCTACCCCAAAGAAAACACCACTTTACCACACACCACTATGACTATATTTTCTTTAAATGATCAAGGAAATCTGACCATTGATACATTTAAGTTCACCCAAAATTTGTTAAATCATCATTATTCACGTTATTACAGCATGAGCTCAGATTGTTAAACGAAAAATATGAAGACACCAGTATCAAATATATTTTTTATAGTTCATGAAATCAATGACAATGAACATTTTCTCAAGTTTAAGTTGGTACAGGAATGGAAACTAAACGGATAACATTCTAAGATGCCAAACCAGAATTTCGATCAACGCTTAACAAGGAAATTTATTAATTCTTGCAGAACATATTTCACCATTGAACATTTATAGACTACCAGCCTATTGTTCTAATCAAACACTAAGTTAAACACATTGATTTGCACTCAAAATCTGAGGACCCTCTTAAAAGCTTTCTTTTTTTCCGTACGAAACAATTTGTTAAAAGGAAAATGAAAGAGTACAAAACAGGGGAGAAATAGAAACATGAAATTAAACCTAAAACTATCTCAAGGTTTCCCAGGAATACAAATCAATGTCTGGTTTTACTTTTTACGTAATGAACTTTGTTTTGAGATCAGGGTCAGAATGCACCATGCACGTTATCGATGAATAGACTGAAGTACTGTCCGAATAGTTGGATGCACAACAGCAGAAATCAATCCATTATGAATGTCTTACTTTCTAATGCTTTTTATGGGTAAACATCTCAACATAAATAGCAAAGACACTAACATATTAATCTATGCTAATTTCTAACTACAGGACCATTAGTTATTGCCCTCAAATTTCATATCTTCTTAATCTGCATCTAAATTCAATAAAACAAGGAGAAAAAAAATATCATCTAGCTTTTCTCCTATTAAATCTTCCCAATTTCTCCCAGAAAACAAACTGAAAAACCAAAAAACAAAGGATTCAAGTGTTCTCATTCTTTTCATCTTTCCATCCACAAAACTGATAATCAAAAGTTCAAAACGAAATAGATGATTTGAATTTGAAGCAAACACAAACCCACCGAATAATGTTTTGACCCAACGCCAAACTCAAATGATTTACTTTTCCCTTTTTCATATTTTCTCTGAAACTTAACCAATTCAAATTCTACTCTGCCCTCCCATTTGCACATGACAACCCCTAAAAACAAAACCCAGATCCTAGATTTCAAAATCAATTCAAAATCCATAAACTTCCTTCCATTTCACACACTCCCTCAGCAACCAAACACCGGAGCAAAATCAAAATCAGAGAAAAATCAGATTGCACATACCAGCGCTTGCTGGAACTCCTGCTCAGCAACCTCGCGCTGTTGGGCGCGGACCTTTGCAGCCTCCGCCTTGAGCCTCTTGCGCTCCTCGTTCTGGAGCCTAAGGGCTTCTTTACGAGCCTCGTCCTTGCGAAGCTTATCAAGCCTCATGAGCTCAACCTCCTTGATGTACTCCTTGCGGACCTCCTTGACCTGCTTGGCGTAGTCTCGGCGGAGATGTGCAAGCTTGGCCTCCGCCTCCTTAGGGTCCTTGGGGGCCTCCCAACACCCAATGAAGGAATTGGGTTCCGTGTACTGGTGGTTCTGCTGGTGGCTGTTGTGATGCGTTGGCTTTGTGCTTGTGGAGAAGGACCGCAGGCACAGTCTGCGGTACAATGAGCGAGAGGTGGTTGCCATTTTTGTGTGCTTTGTCACTGTTGAGAGCATAGTTAGTTAAAAATACACATCTGTATTTTTTTTTTTTTTTTTATTTTTTTTTTTTAAATATGCCTGTATTTGGTATGGTTCAAAAGACATGAAAAGAAATCACAATTTCTTCAGCTCAAACGTATGATACTGTATTATACAACTTAAAAAAGGGCAACAAACTGGGAAAATAAATCAAATTGGAACACTTCATCATTATATATATATGAAGAGACTAACCTGCAAATGAAATGTTGTTGAGTCCTGCAGAATAAATAACAAACTATTATAAGCATGCATTTGATAGTATTGAAAATCAACTAATAATTTAGGTAATTAGCTGACTGAAGTTGCTTTAAAAATCCAAACTTTATGACCTGAATGTTGAATATTCTAGAATCTACATGACAGTATAGCTAATAAACAGATTAATTAACTTAATTTCATTAGCATAAATCTAAGAGTTTTAGGGTTTCAGCCACAAATTCGTAAGAAATTTGATGACATTTGGTACACACTCATACATATTAAGGAACAAATTGACTAAAAACTGATTATGTTAGAAACTTTTCAAAGCCCAAAAAGAAAAAACCCTAAATTGATATGAAACCCTAGAAAAATACCCACCAAATCACAGCTCAAACTTGACCAAACTCATGATCAAAACTTAAAATGAAACAAAAACCCCCAACAGATTTTAACCCATAAAATAACTGAGTGAGACAGTGAGAGAGTGAGAGCAATCGTATGGGAGAGTGGAAGAGAGAAAGAGAGCTCTGGAGAGGGAGAGGTTCACCTGAGTGCGTGTGTGTGTGAGCAGAGCTCGGTCGCAAACCAGGAAGCGCTTGAAAGCGCAGAGTACCAGACGAGGCCTAGAGTATATTGGGCTAATCACATAGAAATCTTGGCATGGGCACCCCTTTTTTGGGCACACTATTAAAAACATTTTGTTTTTACTTTAAAATGAAAAAAAATGAAATTTGTTTGATTGCTATTTTCGTTTCTCAGTTAAAAAAAAATTTAAAATAAAAGACAAAAAAGTAGTCAAAGTTAATTTTAAAAATTCAAAAACGTCGTTTTTGTTATGAAATGTGGTGTGAATGTCACACATGTGTTTATGTAAGAAAGCTAACCAAAATAGACTTTGGTGAAAGTCATTAAATGCATTAAATGAAAATGTCATAGAAAGGTGAAATATTTTCTTTTTGTATGTAAGAAGTTGTCGGATCAAACTCCTATAAATAGAGGTATGTCTGTAACTTCATTACAACACACTAGATCAAGAGAGAAAGAAATAATACCATTATCCCCCTCCTCTCTTTATCTACATCATTTGTGTGATACATTGCACCCACTCCACTTCTATCTCTAGCAAATCTTATCTCTTTCACTTTTACCTATTTATAACAGTTTTTAATTGGTTTCATTTTTTGTAAATTGAAAGTAGTTAGCAAGAAGAGACTTACTAGCATAAAAATACTAGATTGCAAGATGGGTGTGGATGTAAATTTCCGCCACAGAGCGATCGGTTAGTCTAAGTTCTTATCAACTCAATTGAGACATGCTATATTCTTTAAAGAACCTACAACCAACAAAATATTAGAAATGTGCCCTAAAGCCAATCATATGATGATACTTTACGAACATTTCATATGTTAAACTAATATAGTTTAATATAAAGGGCAAAGATTATTGTTTGAAGTCGTCTCATATAAATGTTATATGCTTAAACGATAAGTCCAAGGAATATGTGATTGGGAGAATGTGATCTAAAGAAGTTAGATTCATGAGACGATTCTCTTTCGTATATATATCCTAAACGTTCCTGATTATAGGATTGCCAAGTGGGCATTGACAATCCGTTAAGATCAATACGTGTTATATCTTCTCTTAGAGAGAGTGACTGGTCTTGAGTCATTGGTGTGACTGACACCAAGACAAGCATGTAGGTGCTCAATAGAGAATGAGTACACTGAACGCAATCAACTAGGAGTTCTCATACTCATTTCATATGAAAACTTATGGTTAGGATAATGCAAAGTAGTCCTTTGACCTAAGACATCATAGTTGTCTTATGGTTAGGTCCTTGATCTTTGACTATGTCAAAGTCACTCCGTCAAGGGGTGTCCATGGCATAGTTGGGGTTAAGCCACTTAGCCATGGAGACAAGTGAATGCACAACAAGGGATCTCTAACTTTCAAACCGTTTGAAGGAGAATACTCTATGATATGATTAAGAATCTCTGGCCAGAGTATGAATGAGATTTAGGAATTCGTTTCAAATCACATTCAAGGTAATCATATAAATAAGAGAATCACATTGGATAGTAGACGTGAATAAACTATCAAATTAAACAATGTGGTCAAGAGTATTGTATTAGAGAAAGACCGTATTGCATTGTAATCCCAAACTGAATAGGTTCTCCACCTCTTCTGATTAGCTTGGGTAGCCATGGCATACTGCTAGGTGTTACTCATGGTTTGTGAAAGCCCTAAAGGTGTATAATCACTAAAGGGAGAATTGAAAAGTAAGTTTCAATTTACAATTGATTTGAAGAGTTCTAATCGCCCACTGCCTCGCTAAAAGGAACCTAATGGATCATACACCGTGTAAGGTAGAGATTAAAGAAACAACGGAGATGAGTAAGGATAATTAAATGGTTTAATTATTTATGGCTAGGATTAAATAATATGTTAATTAATCAAACGAATAAGTTCGTTTTAGACATCGGGTTAGTTTTGGGCCTCAAGGCCCAATGGGCTTCGAATGTCAAGTCCAATAACTCAAGTTGTATGACAACTTGAAAACACAAAGGGCATGAAAGTCCAATGAACCCACATGGCCGGCCATAGAGAGTGTGATGGAGAATTGGTTTTAATTTCAATTATGCCACTCAATGTAAGTGGCTATAGAAAGGAAAGTATAACTCATTCCCTCATAAGGGTTTTCTAGAGAGAAAAGAGAAAAACACAAAAATGCTCTCTCTTCTCTTAGGAGGCCGGCCACCCTAGGAAGAATGGACTAGCATCCATTTCTTCCTAGGTCACTCATCTCTTCCTCAATGCTCTCCTTGGTGGGGAAACTTAGAGGTTCATTTTCTTGGGAACTTGGAGAATCCATTCCTTCATCCATATCCAAGAAGTCATGGAGCCAAGAAGCAAAGTTCATTCATCCGCATCCATGGAGCCAAGGAGTAAGGAGATTAAGGAAAGAAGGCCCTCAATATCCTTTGCTAAGCAAAGAGGTGCTTCAAAGGTATAAAACTTTCTGAACTCTTTTCTTTAAGATTTGAGTTAAGTCACCACAACTACTAAGCCTTGAATTTCATGGTTAAAGTTTTGTTTTTGAGTGCATACAAGCATGATTCTGCCTTTAATTGTTAATTGTATGCATAGATGTTGAGACAACACATCGGTGTCTGCCAAAAGATCTTCGATGCCTAGGTCATTAACGTTAAAGACAAAAATACCCTCATGTGGGTATGAGGTACATTCTTAAGAAATTAGCCATATAAGAATATCAAGATCATTGGGCCTTGTGTGGCAACTACATTCAAAACCTAGTATATTAAACCTTGTGTAGAATCCTAAGGGCAAGTGGGCAAGTGGGCAAGTGGGGCAAGACAACTATAAATAATCTCGGGCTAGGTCTCAACTCATTATTGGAGTTTTTCACTAAAAACCAATTTCGTAATATAAGATATTAAGTAACAACTTCATATTAATTAATAAATAAATGGGCAAGATTTATTCATTCATGAGTTTGGCTTTATATTATAGAGATAATCTACTATGAATGTGTCCATATAATTTAAGGTAGGAAGCAATTTCCTAAACGAGGTTTGGGTAGGGAGACTTGTATTCCATAGTTACTTAGTCTTTAAATAAAGTTCCTAGCCATTTAAAAAGTCAACTGGACATTGACTATCTAGAAAGCTCGGTGTATATCGCATTAAGATTAGCATGGTCTCGTGCTACATGTGTTAGTCACGTGGTGAATATACATGTACTTGTTTGTTGAACAAGTTCACTAAACACTGATGTCCAAGAAGCTTAAACGTATGAATGCTTACCACATGTCAAACGTTACAAAGCTTTTAGTTGTAGTATGCAAATAGTTCTTAAACCTGAGGCATCATAGGTATCTTATATTAGTAGATATGAACTTTGATTTTACTCGCAGGGCACAATAGTGTGATATTCAGGTTTATATGTATGAGTATAAAGATACATGAATGCGCAATAAGGAATCTATTACCTTCTAGTAATGTTCAATAGAAGAAGATATCCCTCGAAGCCCCTTGAAGATCCATATCAAAAGTCTTCAGTCGAAGTACTTGTTGATAAGCTATGATTGTAAAAACTGCTTCAACATGAGATGCACCATGTCGATCATAGATTACTACATGTGATTTGACATAAATCCATATCACATACATCTTAATCGGGATATGAATGTGTTGACCCTAAAAACTACCAAGCCTACGTGGCGCGCAGGCCGAGTAATCTATAAGTTAACTACGTCATTCGGTGAATGCGGGCGTGCCAACTCGTCGGCTGAGCTCGGCCGATGAGTAAATTTGTTGATGTTGCGTTGGGTGCGCGGCTGACTTCTGCGTCTTGCGATTGCGGCCGAGGAAGGAACGCGTCTCGGCCTCTTGGGTCCTCGAACCTGAAGACAAGGCTACTATTCTTACGAAGTTCACGAATCACCGTCGTCGGATTCGGTCACAGTGATGTAATTCGTCAGAGTAAACTCACGCCGAATCGACACCAAAGTGTAAGGGCACAAATACTCAAAGCGAATATAAGTCTTAATAGTGAACGTGGTTCGGCCGTCTGAATGTCGAACTCTAAATCCCACTTGAGAGTATCCGATCATAAAACAACTCGGCGTGCAATGCGTCGAGCTTAGTAAACAGTAACACCTCACTTCGCCGAGAAGGCTAATGAGATGACCTCAATCGATAAGGATTCAGAAATCCTTCTCGACCGAGACTTGGATAGATAACCGACCGTCATCGCCGCAGTGCTGTTGATGCCAACGGAAGATACTGCGAGTTCGACCAATTCTACGGTGACAGAGCTATCTATGCCGACTTAAGATATCACCGGTTGCTTTCACAGTGATGTTGATGCGAACGGAAGATGTGTCAGCGAAAAGAGAAAATAAAAATCTCAAGAGTTGTTGAGAGGTTTTGCGCAGGGCAGTTGTGTGTTGAATTGGAGAGGCCTTGAATGATGCACAACCTCCTCTATTTATAGCACTGGATACCCTTGAAGTCGGGTCAAAACCCTACTCGGACTAGGTCTTCTTCTCCTGATCAAACACTCACTCGACCAGTCCTATTTTCACTAGGATTGTGAACCTAGTCTTTTATTGAGTCAGATTCACTTCCGGGTTATTAAAGTTACCGAGACTCCTTATTGCACTAGGACTCGACTTGCAAATGCAGCATGACCTAGCCGGCCTAGGTTTAGAAGCCCACGTACTAAACGATCCAAGGCTCCCTTGGGCCGAGAATGGTTCTATACTCGGCCCAAATTGATATTTTTGGGCCCAAACATTGCCCCATCGCTTCTGAGGTCCTCGGCCTGAATTCTTTGGCCGAGTTTCGACCTTGAAGGAGCGAATCTAATACTCATAACCCAAGTACTCTATTTCCAAGGCGCATTTATTGAGCACGATTGCACGATCTTGATCCTGCTAACCACTACACCACGTGGCGTCTTTTAACACAGCCAATCTCTAATAATGACGTCTAAGGCGTGCGGCTATCTGAACCGTCATATCATCATGACCTTATGGCTGAACATAGCCACTCCACCTCAATCTGCGAGCCACTTGTCCTCGTGCAGACGCCGAAACGTCTTTCGCCATTAATCTCGCCGTCACACGTAATCGTGCGCCCCCAAAACTTGAGACCCTCGGTATTCTCAACTGCATTTCCTGAATGTTCATCATGGTCAGTGATTTCTTCAGTCGATTTTACCCTTTATTTTAAATTTCGAACGATTGCACTTCTTTCCACAACTCTATAAATACCGAAATTTTCTCATTTGTACTTTACGCTCTCAAAACTTTCTGAAATTTCTTGCCATTGCTCTCTAGTGCATTTCTCCTTTCCAAACCCTTTTCTTGCCATCCCTTCCAACCTTTCTCTATGGCCTCCTTTATTTCCAAACTTTCCAAGGAGTGTGACCAATACCAGAAGATCATCGATCAGAGTTCAATCAAGACCATCCGCTTTGAAAGTGACATGAATACCTCTCATCAAATCTTGGGTCCTCTCTTTAAAGCGGCTGTGCCAACCCCCATCACTGGACTTCTCCAGAAGCACTACCTATCACCCTTGCTACAAGGGTTCGACTGGTCGAAGTGGGATGTGGCGAGGCCTCAAGGCTCTTGGCCCTCGACCACTACGACCTGGGCAGCCTGGGTTGTCCGAATGGAAAAGCTCTTCGGCGAGCAATGGAAGGCCCTGGGCATCTATGATGCCATTCACCTCTCGTCCATGGAGGTCATTCTGGACAGAGAGCTCCTCCTGGCGGCCTTGTGCTTCTGGTGTTCGGCCACCAACACCATGGTCATTCCTCTCGGCCCCATTGGCCCCACCATCCTTGATATCACTGCCATCTTGGGGACTTCCCCGACTGGTATCCCGGTCGACTCTGCCCTCCCTGGGTATCCGTCGAACCTAAACTTGAAGACGCTATTCGACAAGCGGGCCCTTGAGACGCTAAGCGGTGAAGGCCAAACACCTTCGAAAGAAGAGGTTCACAAGCTTCACAAGAACTTTTTCAACTATAACACCCTCTATCTCCATTTTGCCGGCCGAGGAGAAGAGGCCCTGCGAGAAGGAGAACATGAGGCGTTTCTCTTCTATTGGTACAACAAATTCATTTGTTGTACCAAATCTAACAAGTGTTTGGTCGAGAATATGCCAGTGGCCGAAGCCCTGGCTAGCGGTCATACTCTGGCGCTTAGTCCGGCCATTCTCGCTCATCTCTTGTGCTGCTTGGCCGAAGTGACTCTAGACAAGGTCGATCCACAGCAGAATGGGCCCCTCTGGGTTTTCCAACTTTGGCTGCAGGTCTACTTTGCTCCTCTTCGGCCAACGATTGCTGATTTCTCGCCGGAGGAAGCGCTCGATCCTCAATTGGCCTTTCGGCCACTCCCCCCTCACCAAGCCGAAGAAGTGTTCAGATACCTCTTCGCCCTCGACGACCTTTCTGATGACGAGTTCTTGATCTGTCGTCGTCGGGAATACCTTTCGTCGATCAGGCTTCGTACGTCGACATGGGGAGCGGACGAAGATGCTGACCTTCGTCAATCCTGGGGGTTCTTTGTACTAGCCCGCGACCTGCCTCTCGGCTGTGAAGGTCGCCGAGCGAGTTGGGAAGTGTATCATCCCAACTTTCTTGCTCGGCAACTCGGCTACCTCCAGGGCTGCCCCGTCCCCCTTCTCTCCTCACGGTCCGTCCTAAGCCGCGGACGCGGACCTGGCTCCTCAAAGAAGGAATGCAACGACGCCAAACGAGATTTCCAGGGGCAGTGTCAGAAACTCCGCCTTCGACACGCCATTCCAGAGACTCTGTGCACTGACACATTCGGCAATTGGTGGGAACAGTATACCCAGCAATTTTTTGGTATTCCGGTCGACACCGTTTTGAGCAAACTCTTTAGTGGTCGACCAAAGAAAACTTCTGTCCTCCAAGCCCAAGGTAACCGTTTATTTCTCCCATTTTTCCTTTAATTTTGAACTATTGATCTGCTTTGCTGATTTGCTCTTACTTTCTCAGGTCGTCGGTCGTTGAAAAAGGTGGAGGTGGTTGCTGCAGCTGCGGCCGAGAAAAAATCGGTCGCCTCTAAGAAGATAAAAACTGCTGCGGAGGCCTTGCTGAGCAAACAGCCTCGTCGAGAAGTCGAGCCGACCGCCGATCCTCCTCGGCCCGCCAAACGGGTCAAAAAACTGGTGAAGAAAGGAGAACGAGAGATTCACGTCATCTCCAGTCATACTACGGGAACGACGACTCCCAGCGTTTCCCCTTCTCCCCCCGTCGGCCAAGCCTTGGTCGAGGAACAGCCAACTTCGGCCGCAGAAACAGTCCAGGCAAAGCCTGTTTCTGAGGTCGGTAAACCAGTTGTCGCTCTATCGGTCGAGACTGCTCTCGTCCTGGAAAAGGCAGTCCCTGCGACCGAGAGAGCTTCTCCCGTAAAGCCAAAACCCTCGGTTTTCATTTTGGAGGAGAGTGAGGGGAGCGACGAAGTTCCCTTGGCGAGTCACCCTCTTTCCCGCCGTCAACCTCTTTTTGTGCCCGAGGTGGCTGTTCCAGTCGGCCCTTCCACGGTCGACCGTGGCAAACGACTGATCGGAGAGCCAGCAGCGGCGGCTGAGACGCCCGCTCCCCCACAGGACCAGGATGTCCATTCCGCGTCCGAAACGGCTGTCCTGGTCGGCCCTTCCACGGCCGACCGTGGCAAACGACCGGTCGGGGAGCCAGAGGCAACGGCGGAAACGCCCGTTCATCCTCAAGACCAGGACCTCCACATTCCTCAGCAGGAAGCTACTTCGGCCTTCGTAAGTACCATCTACGTCTTTTCCTTGATTAATTTCCTGCCATAAAATTCTAAACCAAGCAAAATACTGTCAGGTGCCTGTACATTCTTTTCATCGAAAGTTATATGCGCCCAATCTATGTCTCTTGGCCGCCTCAGTGGCCATCGAACGTAGATAACCTCCATCGGCCGCGTGAGCTGAGAAGCAATCTAAGATACTGGGCTCGGCCATTAAGTTCTTTAGGTTCGAGCAACGATCCTGAAGACATGGCCGAAGTCTCCTCTCGGCAGGTTAAAATAAACGAAACCTTCTTGTTATCTTTCTCATGATTTCCTTTGAGCTTAACCTGATTTGTGTGTGCATGCTTCATGGGAGGTCGAATTCAAAGCTTTTCTGTCCAGCACTACTGGAGGGGCTGGTCCTTCGGCCGCCGCGACTGAATCTGCTGATTCAACTGCTCGAACTCGGTTGCAAGAGGTCTTGTCGCTTTCAGCGTCGTAAGTACTCGAGCGCAACGATCTTGATTTGCTCGGTGCATGTCTAAATGACCTCGGAGCCGATGGTCAACTGAGCGGTGAGGCCATCGTTCAGGCGTCGTCCGCCTTGAAGCGGGTTCGGGAGACCTTTAGTATCTTCCAGAACGCTTTGAGGGCCGAACAAGACCTGCAAGCTGTCACGGCCGTCCAAGATACTCTCCGCCCAAAAATCAATGCTTTAAAAGCAAAAGGAGAAGCATTGGCCGATCTCGACCGTCAAATGGCCGAATGGGCAAAACGCAGGTCGGCCATTGCCTCCGAGCTTGCTAAGGACTTCGAGTAGGGCGGCAAGGCTTGTTTGACCGAGTATGCGGCAAACACAAAACGGGTCGAGCAGTTAAAGCTGGACAAGAAGAACCGGCAGGCCGAGGTCATCATGGGCGAGGTGCGGTGGTTAGAGCTGAAGGCCCTGCTCGGCACTCTTCTACCTTCTTCGCCTTGAATTTATTTTTATGTAAACTGGTCGCCCAGCTCACTTTGTATATTTCCGATCTTAATGAAATGAATTTTTACTCCTACATTTCCCAAGTGACCGGGTAGTACTTCTTCAGAAACTGCCCATTAATTGGTAATTTATGAACTAAACCGGTCTGATCTCTAAGATGATATGCTCATTTGCCGTATACTTTATGTACAACAAACGGCCCTTCCCAATTTGGCGACCACTTGCCGAACCTAGGGTCTTTTAGTCCTACGGGCAACACCGTTTGCCAAACCAATTCACCCTCGCCGAATGTTTTCTGTCGTACCTTTTGATTATAGGCTCGCTCGGCGATCCGTTTTTGTGCCAATAGCAAGTTATAAGCATCAAGTCGCGCTTCTTCCAAATCTTCCAAATCTTCCAACTCCTGTCTCATGGACTGATTATATTCGGCGCTGAAAAAACTACTTTGTTCAATTAGCCGCAACGAATTTATGCTTAACTCGACTGGTAACATTGCATCGTGTCCGTACGTGGGTGATGTTCGATATGCCCATAATGCCTCATTCAACTTCAAATGCCACATGCCAAGCCTTTCTTTTATTATTTTGTCGAGAATGCCGATCAACACTTTATTACTTGCCTCGGCCTGCCCATTTGCTTGTGGATAATACGGTGTAGACTGTTCGAGCCGAATTTTCAAATTTGTCGTATACTCTTTAAACTTCTCGGCTGTAAAGATTGTGCCATTGTCAGTTATGATTGTTTCTGGTACGCCAAATCTGGTCACAATGTGTTCCTCCACAAAGTTGCAAACTTCTTTAGATGTTAGCTCGGCGTATGATTTCGCTTCGACCCACTTAGTGAAGTAATCGGTTGCTACTATTATCCATGCGTGCTTGGCAGCCCCGGAAGATGGCGTGATTTTGCCGATTACGTCCATGGCCCATCCTCTAAACGGCCATGGTTTAATGACCGAATGCAACGATTCGACCGAGACCCTTTGTATAGGCCCGTGAATTTGGCACTGTATGCATCCTCGTGCAAACTCGATACAATCCTTTAGTATTCTTGGCCAAAAATAGCCGTGTCGTCGAAGTAACCATCGCATTTTCCGTCCGGATTGATGAGCTCCGTAAACCCCTTCATGGACCTCTGTGATTGCCTGAGCACCCTCCTGGGGGCCGAGGCATAGCAGTAATAAACCATCCTCGCCTTTTCGGTATAACTCGTTCTGATACATGACATAGTTCGTGGCGTGAACTCTTGTCTTGCGATCATGTTTACCATTGGGATTGTCAAGATACTGCATAATAGGCTTTCTCCAATCATCTGGTATTGCCTCGACGGCACAAACATCTATAAGGTCGTCTCGATCTAACAACGAAGGTAAGGATATGATTCTTGTACGTATTACGTTGTCGCTCTGAAGGACTTGTTGGTTAACCAGGGCCGGGTATAGCTGTCGCAACACAGGTATTTCTCGGCCTAGCTTGCCCCCCATGAGTTGTGCGTCGGAGGCGATTTGAGCCAATTCGTCCGCGTCGGTATTATGACTCCGGGAAATATGTTTAAAGGTAATACCGTCAAATGATTCGGCTAAATAGTTGGCGACCATGTGGTATGGTGCCAGGGTACAACTCATGCATCGAAATAAACCATTAAGTTGGTTAATCACAAGTTCGGAGTCGCCGAGGACGAGGGCACGGGGTGCCCGCAAGTCATGAAGGACTCTGAGGCCGATGATAAGGGCTTCGTATTCGGCCTGATTATTGGTGCATTCAAAATCCAGTTTGAGCGAAAAATACCAACGATCGTGGTGTGGGGATTGAATGACAATTCCAACGCCAGCCGAGGAGGACGTACTTGAGCCGTCAAAGTACATCGTCCAGTGGTTGTCGCGTACTTGAACCATGCTGATTTCGACGTCGTTGCCCCCAAACCCATATGGGGAAGGGTGTTGAGCCAAGAAATAAGCCAGGGCCTGACCTTTGACAGCTTTCTGGGCCACGTATTGCAAGCTAAATTCGGACAACGCCATCGTCCATTTCCCGATGTGGCCTTTGACGATTGGTCGGGTCAGCATGTAACGGATGACGTCGGTCTGAGCGATGACTTGGGTGACCGATGGGAGCATATAATGCCGAAGCTTGGAAGCGGAAAAAAACAAAGCTAGACACAGCTTCTCGACGGCGGGATAGTTGATCTCTGGTTGATTGAGATTTCGGCTTAGATAAAATATAGCCTGCTCTCGGCCATCATCGTTGTCCTGCGCGAGGAGGCAGCCGATGGATTCTTCGACCGCCGAGATATAGAGCTTAAGAGGTTTACCGCACCGAGGGGGAACGAGGACATGTGGTTTCGTGAGGGAGACTTTGATTTACGTAAACGCCGCCTGATGCTCGTCGTTCCACATGAATTTATCTGAGTCATTGAGTTTCAAAAGCGTGGAGAACGCTTTCATTTTACCTGCCGAGTTAGCGATAAATCGACGGAGGAAATTTATCTGACCGAGTAAGGACTGGAGTTGTTTCTTCGTCGTTGGGGGTGGGGCATTGATGATTGCGCGTGCCTTATTCTCGTCGACTTCAATCCCACGGTGATGCACGAGGAAACCAAGAAAATTTCCGGCTGACACGCCCAAGGCACATTTGGCAGGATTCATTTTGAGGTTGTGCTGACGCATGCGGAGGAAAGCCTGTCGGAGATCGTCCAGATGTGTCTGTCGGCGTTTAGATTTGATGACAACATCGTCGATGTAAACTTCGACGATGGTTCCAATTAAATCATGAAAGATGGTGTTCATTGCTCGTTGGTACGTGGCACCGGCGTTCTTGAGGCCGAATGGCATGACAACCCATTCATATGTGCCGAGTGCCCCCGGGCATCGAAATGCAGTCTTGTGGACATCGACTTCGGCAATAAAAATTTGATTGTATCCGGCATGTCCATCCATAAAAGATAAGATCGCATGATTTGCCGCAGCATCAATTAATATATCGGAAATCGGCATTGAATACTCATCTTTGGGAGTTGCCAAATTCAGGTTGCGGAAGTCGATGCAAATGCGCAATGCACCATTTTTCTTTAAGACAGGAACGATATTTGCCAACCATTCAACATATCGAGCGGTCCGAATGAATCCTGCTTTCAAGAGCCGAACGAGTTCATCCTTGATGCCGAGTTGTACTTCGGTCGAGAATCGTCGAGGCGGTTGACGGAAAGGTTTACACTCAGGTTTAATGCGTAACTCATGCTCGACGAGAGTGCGATCTAAGCCAGGCATCTTGTGATAGCTCCAAGCAAAACAATCTTTGAACTCCTCAAGCAGAACACGAAGTTCGGCTTTCATAGGTTGGGGGAGCAAAGCATTAATAAATAAAGGCCGTGGGTCATCGGCCGTCCCAACGTTAATTTCTTCCAATGGGTCATTGACTTGGGGCCGAGTGTCTTCCAGCTCGGCCGGGGCAACTTGAACTTTGTCAAGAGATAAAACGGGACTGTTTTCTCCTTCGGCGAGGAACTCTATGAGGTTAACGCCTGAATTGGGTTGTTTAGAGATGGTATGCCAATGAGCCAGCAGTCGTTCCATAGTAGATGAAACCGCGGCCTGACGTTTTTCCCAATCGGTGTCAGACATCGGGGTCAGAGATAAGGTCCGCTAATCCGAGTCTCGCCGAATCCTGGTAGACAGTTTCGGCGCCAACCTCGATAGCTTTCTGCACAGAAATCCGAGTCGGCCGTCCTTCATCATTGAAACCTTGTAGGGTGATGTAGCCGACGTAGTCATCGTAATACCGTGCCTGGATCATATTAGTCTCGAACGGTTGAGAATCGGCCGGGTGAACAGTGACCGATTTATCGTCCCAAAAGACGAGCACTTTATATAATGACGAAGGAATACAGCTGGTTTGATGAATCCAGTCTCGACTGAGCAGTGCATTATACTCGGTTTTGCAGTCGACGATGAAAAAGGCGGTCATATGGTTACGACCGGCAATGTTAACCGCTAAAGGAAGCACTCCTTTGGTCTGAGACTTGTCACCGATAAAACTACTCATGGTTATTCCTGAAGGAATGAGTTTGTCGGTGGATCGTCGCAAGGCTTTCATTACAGATACAAGCATGATGTTGACTGTTGCTCCGCAATCGACGAAAATCTTGGAGATTGGGTAACCTTCAATATGGGCCGTGACATACAACGGTTTTACATGTTGAAGGTTAGCCGAGGAGGAACGGGGAAACAAAATGTCTAAGGCTGTTTTAAGCTTATGATCACCGTTAGTGGGTACATCGTCAGGGGTGACAAAATCAACTTGTGTTGCTTCTTCGGTGACCACATCGCCGTCCAAGAAACTTGGTTGGTGCGCGGTCTGCTGAAATTCGGCATGCAAAACATGGACCATGCTGATTTCCATATTTTCAAGGACTGAAGGGCCCATTGGATCCTGGTCGTCTTCCTCCGGAGCAGAGAGGATTATATCGTTGTGTGCCGGAGCATTTGCGACCAGCTCGCTGTGTGTCTCAACATAGTCAGATGTTTGAGTCACACAATCCGACGATGTGTTTTGGTGACTGTTCTCTTCGGACTTGCATACCTCTGGCGTCGGGTGCTGCTCTTGCCGCGTCTGGCGAGCTCGTTCCTCATAGGCGATCCGGGCGTTCCTGGTGTCCAAGTAAGCGTCCAATCGTTCCACCCGTTTTATCTCATCGACCGTCAATCCGAACAATGAAACGACCGAAAAGACTTCGAAATGATATCGAAGGTGTTGAAGGTCCTCGAGAGAGAATGGAAGCTCGGCTGTGTCAATGTCTGTGTGGGGGTCGACCGCGAAGTCGAGAACTTTAGCCTCTCGAATGTGCTGGAATCTAGCTTTCATCGCCGGATAGGTGGTTTTTTGGATGATCTGCTCGGCATCGGGGCAAGTTAATGCCAAGTCGAGAGCTTCTTGGCAAGCCTTGGGCAATCCATATAAATCATTAGCAGAATACTTCTTGTGAAACTCTTTCATATATTCCAACGATTCGCCGAGGAATTGAGGATGCAGGTTTCGTCGCACTTTGACGATGGGTTCTCTTGGCGGCAATGAGGGCAGTTGGCTTTCGGCCTCTTTCTTAAATTGCTCGAACCGAGCCTTCATTTCACTAGGCCGAAGAAGAAGTTTGATCCGCTTATCGGTCGCTTCAATGGTAGTTTCGAAGTCTCGATTAGTTTCCTTCCGCCTTTGTAATTCAGCCATGATTGTCGGCGTTGGCCGATCATCTCCACTCCCTGCCGTTCCTTTCGGCTGCCATTTAGTGGCCGAAACAGGCTGGGCCACTTGATGTCGAGCCAAGCAATCTATTCGCTGACGTCGACGTTTCTGAGACTTAGACAACGCGGTGTACATGCCAGTAGGAGAATTATAGCTATACCACCGTTGATCACGTGGCTCAAGCGGCTTGAAGCTTTTTGGCTTCGCTGATGAACTTGAGCTACTGGAGTTTCGTGAATAATAATCCTCGTTATAAAATGGTGCGTCGAACTCAAGACGCCGCCTGACCGAGGTAAACTCATCCGGCTGTTGCTTAGGGCCAAGTCTTTCGAATACTTTGACGCGCTGGCCTTCACTTGGTTTATTCGAAGATGTCTCCAAGATCGCCGACTGTTGCCGAGGCGTCGGCGTCTGAGGCAGCTTCTCCTTGGGCTTGGTTAAGATAACACGTGCTTTACAATTACTACACAAGACCACCGGCCCGCCACTTTCTTCATTGCTGGAGTCCGGCATGGATTGGACTATGGCCGGTCCTGAGAACTCGGTAGGTTGCGTATTGGAAGAGAGATCAATCTTAAGTCGGGGTCGAGAGTTTTTTTTAGCATGTGTTGCACTGGTGCAAGCTCGATCTTCTCTTTCCCTTTACTTTTAGGCAAACGGGCATCTACCATGCCAACTGTTGCCGAAGGGAATGGATCCGTATCGACCGTCATGTGCTTTTCAGGAAATTTTAACTTGCCTTTGTCGATCCAGCTTTGGATATCATCACGGAAAACGACACAATTGTTTGTGGCATGCTTGGTCGAGTTATGATATTTACAATACGTCTTTCCTTTAAGCTCCTCGACCGTGGGAATGTTATGCCCTGGCCGAAGTTTGATGATCTTTGCTAATAGCAACTGATCAAAAATTGCTTCGGCCTTTGTAATATCAAAGGTGTAGACTTTTGAAGTTTTCGTTGTCCCTTCTGTCGCCGAGCGAATTTTGGCATCTTTGGAATTGATTTGAGTCAACGCCTTACAGATGTATGGTTTATCTATGACTATCTCGGCCGCGTCCACGCTGACGTACTGAGACTCTTCACCTTCAGTCGACGCATAACTGACCGTGAGATTTTTGTAAATCGTCCCCCGGGATGGGGATTTCGAGATCTTCTCCTCTCGGAGCAAATAGTCATATTGCTCGACATGCTGGGCTAATTCATACATATCTCGGAAGTTTACCCCCAAAAATTTCTTTTTGTATTCCACATCGAGGCCGTTCAAAGCAAACCGGACAAATTCGACTTCGGGTAAAGGCACTCGGCACCAATTCCTGGCTGATTTGAATCTGGTAAAATAATCCATTGGTGACTCGTCAGATGCCTGAGTCATCCTTGCTAACGAAGAAACTGACATCTCCATCCCTGGCCGATAAAACTGCTCGTGGAATTTCTCGACCAATTTCTCCCAGTTTTGGACGGAATTAGGAGGGAGGTTGATATACCAAGAAAATGCTGAGCCGGTCAATGAGAAGTTGAACAGCCGTAACTTATGAAAATCACTATTAACATCTCCGCATTGCGCGGTGAAACGAGCTACATGCTCCAATGAAGATAGGGACGATTCACCGACAAAAAGGCTAAAATCAGGGATTTTGAAACCTTTCGGGTATCCGAACGTTTCCACGTAGGCGGGGTACGGATGGATAAACTTAGGGAACTTCGGCCCTTTTTTCATGGCCGAGTCGATCATCCGCTGAACTTCGGTCATATCAACGGGTGTTGCTTCGACTCTCTGGTCGGATCTGTCTGACCTACTATTCGACCCTCCTCCTTTTTCCAATTCAATTGGTTTGAGTCGAGCAGGGATTGGCTCGGCCTGTACAATTGATAACAGATTATTTCTTGGTGGCAAGTGTTGGGAAAGATCGAAAAACCTGCCGTCACTGACCTTACTAACCAGTATTTCGAGCAATCTGGTTTGTTGTTCATTGGAACTGCGTATTACGTCGTGCAGTTTATCAATTCCTCGACTAAACGTCTGCTCGACTGACCGAGACTGCTCGTCAAGTCGTTTTAGAAGAAACGACCTT
The DNA here is from genome assembly GCA_035220775.1 of Malus fusca. Classification (NCBI taxonomy): domain Eukaryota; kingdom Viridiplantae; phylum Streptophyta; class Magnoliopsida; order Rosales; family Rosaceae; genus Malus; species Malus fusca. The sequence continues at coordinate 8,833,768 of CM069072.1, read as the reverse complement.
GTTGGTGGGTCAGATCCCTCACCACCATCCTCGTCGCAATCCTCCACTATCCCTTCATTGAGAACGCATGTGTTTCTGTTAGGGATTTCTAGACTGCGGAGCTGACCGCCGAGATTAACTTCCCTTTCTCGGCGAGTCGCACTTGTGGACTCAAGTGTCCCGGCGCTAAGGGGATTCTGCGCCTGTGGCACACTTTGTCCTATGTTCTGAATTGGCAAATCGGCTGTTGATTTTCCCATAGCTGTTTTCTTTTTTACCGATGGCGTTTCAATTGGCATGAACTTCGTAGTTTAGCACTGGGTCCCACCGGGCGTGCCAAAATGTTGACCCTAAAAACTACCAAGCTTACGTGGCGCGCAGGCCGAGTAATCTATAAGCTAACTACGTCCTTCGGTGAATGCGGGCGTGCCAACTCGTCGGCCGAGCTCGGCCGATGAGTAAATTTGTTGATGTTGCGTTGGGTGCGCGGCTGACTTCCGCGTCTTGCGATTGCGGCCGAGGAAGGAACGCGTCTCGGCCTCTTGGGTCCTCGAACATGAAGACAAGGTTACTATTCTTACGAAGTTCACGAATCGCCGTCGTCGGATTCGATCACAGTGATGTAATTTGTCAGAGTAAACTCACGCCGAATCGACACCAAAGTGTAAGGGCACAAATACTCAAAGCGAATATAAGTCTTAATAGTGAACGTGGTTCGGCCGTCTGAATGCCGAACTCTAAATCCCACTTGAGAGTATCCGATCATAAAACAACTCGGCGTGCAATGCGCCGAGCTTAGTAAACAGTAACACCTCACTTCGCCGAGAAGGCTGATGAGATGACCTCAATCGATAAGAATTCAGAAATCCTTCTCGACCGAGACTTGGATAGATAACCGATCGTCCTCGCCGCAGTGTTGTTGATGCCAACGGAAGATACTGCGAGTTCGACCAATTCTACGGTGACAGAGCTATCTATGCCGACTTAAGATATCACCGGTTGCTTTCACAGTGCTGTTGATGCCAACGGAAGATGTGTCAGCGAAAAGAGAAAATAAAAATCTCAAGAGTTGTTGATAGGTTTTGCGCAGGGCAGTTGTGTGTTGAATTGGAGAGGCCTTGAATGATGCACAACCTCCTCTATTTATAGCACTGGATACCCTTGAAGTCGGGTCAAAACCCTACTCGGACTAGGTCTTATTCTCCTGATCAAACACTCACTCGACCAGTCCTATTTTCACTAGGATTGTGAACCTAGTCTTTTATTGAGTCGGATTCACTTCCGGGTTATTAAAGTTGCCGAGACTCCTTATTGCACTAGGACTCGACTTGCAAATGCAGCATGACCTAGCCGGCCTAGGTTTAGAAGCCCACGTACTAAACGATCCAAGGCTCCCTTGGGCCGAGAATGGTTCTATACTCGGCCCAAATTGATATTTTTGGGCCCAAACAGAATGATAGAAGAACCGAATTATATTGTAACTACAATCAAGGTTCGATAAAGTATCATGACTTGTTTGCATTGTTGGAAATATGTCTTAACCCCGTTCATATGATGATACTTTAAGGACATTTCACATGTTAAACTAAACTAGTTTAATATAAGGGCAAATATTATTGTTTAAAGCCGTCTCATATAAATGTTATACACTTGAATAATAAGTCCTATGAAAGAATGTGATTTAAAGAAGTTAAATTCATGAGACCATTCTCTCTTGTACACATTTCTTAAACATTCCAGATCATCGGATTGCCAATTAGGCATTGATAATCCGTTAAGATCAGTACTTGCTATGTCTTCTTTATGTGAGAATGACTGGTCTAGAGTAATTAGTATGATTGACATCAAGATAAGTATGCAGGTGCTCAATAGAGATTGAGTCCATTGAACGCAATCAAATAGGAGTTCTCATACTTATGTCACATGAGAACTCATAGTTGGGATAATGCAAAGTAGTCATTTGACTTGATGCATCATAATTGTCTTGTGGTTCAGTCCTTGATCTTAGACTGTATTAAAGGCACTCCATTAAGGTGTCCATGACATAGTTACAGTTAAGTCGACCATAGAGGCATGTCACGCCCCAGATCCAGGGTCGGCGGAAAAATCGGTGCTTGAGTACAAATAAAAATAAAACGAAAAACTAAACTTCTCTTATAAAAGTAACTTCAATATCTTTACAGGGTGTACAAAAATAAATAAAATCCCTTAAATGTCTCATCTAATACAACCTCAGTTTGTCTATCCTTAGTTAATTTTGTACCATAGCTTAGTTGGGACTTAAGTCTTATCAAAGAAAATTATCAAGGCTAAACCAAGTGTTAGGCAGCACGTAATCAATTACATCATGTCAAAAAATATCAACAACATAAATTATATTTCATGAATGCAGCCTAACTTCAATTAACCAACCTGTTAATCTATATAATTAAACATGCGGACTTGCACGTCCCACACCATGCATTTTACTACTGCAATGGTGGTCTGAATGCTCTATCACACAAACTAACCCCCATAACTTAATCATCCCAATTTTCCCATTTTGTTGGTCATCTTATTCTCCTCTTAGTTGCCAGAGTCCCCACTACTTCATACCATTTCTATAATTTCACGTTTGCCACCCTTGTTGGTACCTACTAGAGTCAAATTCAACCACACAAAAATATATTTTCATTTCCATATCCCAATATCAAATATTTCAATAAAATCCATCCGCTCCAATATGAATGATATATGCACATAATCAGTATTATCACAATAACCACATTATTGAAAATAACAATAACACATCAGTGTTCCAATACAAAACTGTTATATTAGTTATAAGCATAATAAGTATAACACATATTTCACAAAACTTAAACAAGACAAATATCCCATGGTGGTTTCCAAGAAACCCCACCTTAATTCCAAAGCCAAAACGAAGATCCACGTCATTACCGCAATAGCTAGGCTCCACGTACTTGAGCAAGCTCCTTGATCACTCCTAACACCAAGTCTTCCACTCTCTCTTATTTTCCATCCTCTCTTTATACACACGTGTGTATGCAAACTACATGAGCCCTAAAGCATGCACTGTATGCGAGCTCATGAAGGGAAACAAATGGAGCTTAGTTCTTATTTATAGGGACATAAAAGGCGGCATAACTAGTGTTTTATGGCAGCTAAGATGAGATAAGAATGCATCTGATGAATGATATGTTGACAAATGGCTTCCAGGTGCCATTGTGCATAAGATAAATAACTTGGCTTTAACAAGTGGCTTGTAAACAATGGTGGAAGGTGGTGGTGTCAACTTAGTTATGGAAGAAGGGGCTAATAATGTGATAGGTGATTAGGTGATAATGCTTATGGTTAAGTTGGAGTGTCATGATATTAGGAAATGGTGGCAGCAAAGATCTCTTCTAATAATGATCATGCAAAAGTACTTTCATAATAAATGCATTAACATATCTAACTAGAAGTAATATAAATATTACCATACAACAAAGCATAAGCTAATACGTAGATAATATTAAAATACAAGTTCTCACAAGGCAGGTGAATGCGCAACAAAGAATCTCTAACCTTCAAACCGTTGAGGAGGAATACTTCATGATATAATTGAATCTATGGTTAGAGTATGCATGAGATTTAAAAAGTCGTTCAAATTACATTCAACGTAATCCTATAAGTAAGAGAATTACATTGGATAGTAGACATGAATAAACTATCAAACCAAACTATGTGGTTAAGAGTATTGTATTACTTCTCACATTTCTCCTTAGTCTATGAGTTTTTCACCTACTTTGGGTTTTACCATAGCAAGGTTTGTGAGTTTTACTACCAATGCATGCTTTCGTTAATTTGAGACTTGCATTCGCCCATTATGCTGATGACTTCATAAACTAATCTACGTCATCCATTGAAGACCTGATGCGATGTTTTGTTTGAGTATTTACACACTCAAGGATGGGTTTTGTAGTCCTATTAGATTAATAATGTGGTCATGTAAATCCTATTGTGTATCTTTGTGGGATTCTACAATATCTCTTAGATTAGATATTAGGGAACTGTTATTAGCACTCCAAAAATCTCATTCTACACTCTTCGCAAGTGTATTTTTCTTTCTAATTATAGAAAGTTTGGAGTGCAAAGTAAGATTTTTGAAGTGCTAATAACAATGTTCTGATATTATCCTATAAGAGTTGTAATCCTATTGGTAAGGAATTTACCTTCCCTATATAAATAAAAGCACAATAGGGTGAGATAACTCACACCTCATAATCACACATCTCTTTCTTGACGATGCACCCTTTCTCTCTCTGTTCTTTATATTGTTTAGTTAAATCGGCCTAAAATAGTTCATTAATTATTATGAATTTTTATTTATTTTGAACTACTAAAACCAATGTTCACGAGGGTTCGGAGGGTTAAAAATCCAAACGACGACGTACCATCGTTGAAGTGTAGAGAATGCAATCACAATTGTTTGCATTTTTTTTTTTACATTTTTCACACTTATCAATTAAATATTGTAAATATTTTAATGTATTATGGTATTTTGTAAGAAGAATCAAATTACCTTAAAAAAATTCATAATAAGCGGCCAAAGTTGACCACCCTTGATCGTTGATCGTTGTTGATTGTCTTTTTTTTTCCCTTTCTTTTTTTGAATAAACGACATTATCTACATTAATGAGGTGGGAGAGTGAGCTAAAGCCTCACAATGAGCTAGTTATAATATGGTTCAAATTTGCCTTTGGCGAGAATCGAACCTAAGACCTCTTAGTCTCACTTACAAGTGAAGAAGAATATTACTAGACCGTAGTACTAAGTGACAAAAAGAATGAAGAAAATTGAGGTTCCACTATAAAGTCAATTGACAATATAGGAAGTAATCGTATGACTATTGTAATAAAGTTTTTCTAGCAATTAAAAGTTCCTAAAATAAACTTTTTCTTAACGAGTTGAAATTACCATCGGGACTTGATTAATTAACATGTTAACTCGAAACCCATTATTCACGTACCGTTTCGTGCCAGGTTAACGATCCCAAACCATGTGGAGTAAAATTACGTTTAACCCAAAATAAAACATCATCAAAATGATGACGTGGATGAGAATGGAAGGAGTCTAGTAACAATGATGAGTTGGCAGCGCGCTACTGGTGCAATGACGGGGTGAAGAAACGTAACTGGACAGTCATGAGTCATTATTCTGCCGGGTCTAAACGCAGACTTTCAATAGAAGACTGCAAAGAAACTACTCAGATCGTCGGAGAGCGAGAGAGAGAGAGCCATGGCAGCTCGAAAGCGAGCTTCAACAGACTCGTCGGCACAACCCAAACCAAACGAGACCGCCTCACGGTCCAATCCCCAAGAACCCACATTAGCAGAGCCGCCGATTGCACCACCAAAGTCGGGCCTAATTCTGAAGCTCGTGCTCTTCTTCTCAGTCCCATACTTTTACCTCCTCTTCTACCACTACAAGATCGAACCAGAGCTTCGCAAATCGATTCTCATCAATGCGGGTCTCAGCCTTGCCGGGTTCTTCGTCACCGTTAAGATGATCCCCATCGCTTCCAGATACGTTCTCCGGCGCAACCTCTTTGGCTACGATATTAACAAGAAGGGTACCCCTCAGGGTACTGTCAAAGTGTGAGTATTTTTTCCATTTGTTTTGCTATATTATTCATTTGTTGAAATTATGATGTGGGTAATCGAAATTATGAGGTGGGTATGTACTAGAATTAGTTTTTAGTTGAATTCATGAACTGGGGATATGTTTGTTACCTTAAGCATTTCGCCAGGGCAGTGAATCCGGCATGTTGCATTCTAAATATCCATCTCAAATGTTTTGTGTTTTCGAATCTTTGGAGCTCATTGCTTAGACTGTTGCTTATGAAGGCTTTAATTAAATATGAAAATCCACATATTTGACAATTGAGTGCACAGTGATTGACATCATAGTTTTGTATTTGGTTTTGCCCTTTTGATTCGCGATTAATTGACATAAGGTTTGTTCCGGAAATATGAATTGTGTATTGGAGAAGATCCTTTTTTACTTTCCAAATACATTGTCATGTATATGGATCTAATGCTTCATACTCCGGACGTATTTTCCTTTTAATAATTATGGTTCCATTTGTGTTTTTCAGGCCTGAGTCACTGGGTATTGTTGTTGGAATTGTCTTCTTGGTCTTGGGAATCTTGTTTCAGTATTTTAACTTCACTGCAGATTCAAATGTAAGTGTGCTACCTTTCATTGAACTCAGGAACATACAGTTTATTTCAGCTTAAGATGAAACTTATAGATCTTGGTGACAGGAGACGTTTTATGTTGGTTTTGTTCTGTATCTTTGTCTACTTGTTTAATGTATTTATTTGCATTATTAAGGGTGTGAGTGAAGGAACCATTGCTACTTAGGAACCCAATGGGCAGGGAAAGAGATATGAGTGCATACTAAGACCATAGTCAATCTATATGCTTGCTGGAATAGGCCTCCTTTGGTAAATGGTGGTGTTATGGTGCAATCAAAGCAGGCTTAGTTAGTGTTGTAGAGATAGTCATTAGTTTGGTGTGGTTGGTGATGTAAAAGTGGCCTAGAGGGAATGTCACTGGTGGCTCAACTAGAGGCCTAGGAAGAATTTATAAATAAGGCACTTCTGGTAGAGAGCATCTCAGAATAATTAATGTTAAGTGTTTTTCTTAATTATTCGATTTTTGTTATCAGAAAGAAGAGTAAAAGAGAAAGAAAAAGGATATTAATGTGACAAAATTGGAAAGTTAGCTTTGATTGAACCCTAAATAGATGGGGTTTTAAATTTCGTTTTGGTCCTTGGCCATTGCCTTTGGCCTTAGGAAGAGCTGGAGCAAAACGTCTCAGAACAGCTGACAACCCCATCTGAACACCATACAAGTGCTGAAACTTCCTCTAGCCTCTGGATTGTTGCCGCAACCACATAGTAAGGCAATGGGTGGGAGTGGAAAATCTTTGAAATCCAGAAGCTTGTGAGGCTTAAGCCTCTAACTCTTTCACACAAAGGCACAACAAAGTATACAATTCACCAAAAAGCCATACACCTTTAGGAGGCCTGCTTTTGAGAACACTGGGAGAGAGAGGTCTTTATTCTGTGACATCAGCTTTAAAGGCTTCTTGTATTGAACGTTGTGTTTGCAAATTGTGACTGTGTTCTAATGATGGAAGACTAAATTGTTAAATATCTGAATCATGCAGTGGCTTGTCGAATACAATGCAGCATTAGCATCCATATGCTTTATGGTATTGCTTGGATTTGTAGATGATGTTCTTGATGTACCTTGGAGGGTGTGAGTATTCAATCACCATTCTAGATTTTCTACCACTTAATGCATTTTATACGGCTCTCCAGATTAATGCTATAATTTATTCCTGTGTGCTTTCTTGTAATTGAGAAGAGCAGGAAATTAGTTCTGCCATCCATTGCAGCTCTACCTCTGCTGATGGCCTATGCTGGACATACAACTATCATCATACCAAAGCCTCTTGTTCCATATACTGGGCTTGAGGTTTTGGACCTAGGTATTCTCGCAATATAGTTATTTAACTCCAATACAGTTACTTTCGTCACACCTCCCGCTCTCCCCCTCTCCCTCTGTTACACACACACCCCAAAAAGGATGCTAGATTTAGTTTTGTTAATTTTCCCTCATGTAAATGTAGTGAGATGCCATTAAGATCTCGAAGTATTGTAAAATGTAAAGGATATAATTTTTTTCAAAGTGTATATCTCGCTGATGAAAATAGAAAAGGTATATCCTTTATTTTGTGTTATATCTGGAAATACTGAGCATGTAAAAGTGTGCACTAGAAGGTAGCCATGTACTTATCAATTCTGAATTCCAAGGAATTAGACCAATTATTAGCTTTTGCACTTATGGATGACAAGGAACTGATTTCCTGTCATTGGTCCAAGTGATACTCATCACATGCCCTTAATTCATCTTGTAGTTTTTATGTCTCTGCGTATATAGCCAACTTGTCTTGGAAATGATTTACTATATAAAAGACAATTTTTCTATTTATCTAATCTGACTGTATATAATTATTTTCTAAAATGTAATGGAAGTGATGTAGTTTTTTTATCTTAACAATCATAATCATCATTCACCGGCATGAATATTGACTATAAATTAGCATCAAACCGAGTCACTAGGATGCAACTCGCAAACAGAGGCATAGGGAAACTTCTGCATCTTTCTGTTATGTGTTTGAAATTTGTATAATCCAAATTTGAGAAAACAATAGATAAATTGATCATATGCACAAGGTAGCAATTGAAATTATCTATTTATATGCAGTAATATCCAAAAAGTTTACCACGCTTGTATATTAACAAATGGATTCTTATCCTTTCATAAATATGTTCCTTTTTAATGTGAAGGATGGATTTATAAACTGTACATGGGACTTTTGGCGGTTTTCTGCACAAACTCCATAAATATTCATGCTGGCTTGAATGGTCTTGAAGTTGGGCAGACGGTTGTTATTGCAGCTGCTGTAAGTATACAGACTTATGAAACAGTTGAAGTCCAACTCTATTTTGAAAATGACACGTGTGACTGATTGCAGGTTTTAATACATAATATCATGCAAATCGGGGCATCTGCAGATTCTGAGTATAAGATGGCACATGCATTCTCTATATATCTTGTCCAACCCTTATTAGCCACCTCTTTGGGATTGCTCTCTTACAACTGGTGAAGCTGCTTGTTGAATTTATTTACTGAGTTGCCTATGCTTATGGCTTTCTTCTTGCATCAGACATTAACATTTCCTTTCTCTTTAATTTAGGTATCCTTCTTCAGCTTTCGTTGGAGATACTTACACATATTTTGCTGGGATGACGATGGCTGTCGCTGGGATTTTAGGCCATTTTAGGTGTGTTCTCCATTATCTTTAAATTTCACTATTAATACAAATGATATGTGGACCTTAATTTGCATAATTTTATTGTGGCTTGCTGTACTATGGGCAGTCCTTATCACTAGATAGTTTCCTAACTGGAACTCACAATCTTTCATAGCTAAAAGGAACTACGGTAAATTCCTTGTTTTTTCCTTCAATCTGTAGCATAGCTGGAAGGTCAAAATTTGGCTCTCTTGTTTCAATTAATAATTCTCTCATTTTTATTTTTAATTTTATGCAAATATGGTTGTTTCTGCTTTTGCTTAACCTTTAAAATCTGATATCATACAGGTCGTTTTTCCTCTGATGTTTACTCATAACAGTAAGCTGTTTTTTTACCCAAAAAAACAGTAAGATGTTTTTTGACCAAAAAAACAGTAAGATGTGTAAGAATTGAACCTTAAGCTGTACTACTTGGATGCAATTCGTTAGAAAAAAATTGTGGATCTTATCATGACCACCTTTTAGCTAAACAGAAAAAGTATTAAGTACTAGTATTGAATGAGGGGTCAAAGTATAATTCTCATGAGATGACCCCACAGAGTGCAGTACAAAGTTAACAATATATACACCTTATGCAACGAGGCTGTTTCTTTCCCCATACGTACTTTTTGTCAACTACTAACTAGCATATTCATACAGTCGCTGATGGTAAACTCTTTTCTTCTTTCTAATTTTGTCTCAGCGAAACACTCCTGATTTTCTTTGCACCTCAAGTATTGAACTTTCTCTTGTCAATGCCCCAGGTTTGACTCATCTCTCTCTCTCTCTCTCTCACTCTCTCTCTCACACACACACACACACACACACAGAGTCACAGTCACACACGTGACATCTGAAATTCATGACATGTAAAGCATCTTATACTGTTTTGTGTTTTCAGCTTGCTGGAATTGTTCCATGTCCACGGCATCGTCTGCCTAGGTAACTTTGTATAAATTCGAACAGACAGTTTAGAAATTGCTGGAGGCATCTATTGGGAATGATTGTTATAAATATCTCACGTGTCTTTTTACGTCAGGTTTGATCCTGAAACTGGACTGCTGACTGGGACAAGGGATGGGACGGTTGTAAACCTTTTTCTAAGACGATTTGGCAGGATGACAGAGAAGTCACTTTGCGTCTCTCTTCTAGTTTTCCAGGTGATTATTCATGTTACTTTTGCCTATAACTGCATTTTTAGGAAAAACAAAGGAAAGATCCAGCTGAACTACTTTTAATCCTTCCAGTGCATATGAGTGTTTCCCATTTTGAGAATAAAGTGATTCTGTTGGCATGAATCATGATTATGTTGTGTCAGTCCATCCCCTTACAAGTTGATCCAGCTGAACTACCCATATAAGTTTACAACGTACCCAACTAGATATTGTAATATACCGTGAATATGTTTCTCAGATTTATTTGGAGAATCAGGCACTAAGAAGCCCACAGAGTCACACAGTGGCCTAAGGAAGGGGTTTAAGTCTTGGTACATTGCTTTAAACAAAATGCATTCATCTCTTAAAAATGGGGTTTTAGTGACTTTTGGCTCCAGGTGGAACCTTATGGACGGTTAGCCTGGTATCAAGATAATGCACATTCTTTGTAGTCTTGTTGTGCTATTCACGATCTCTGTTCTGTAGCTCGGATGCATTCCAGAAACTTGTTCAAGATATTCTCTGTGTTTGACGATCCGGACAGTGCCTGTTTGGAGGTTCTTTGGGTTAGAGCTCAGTTTTTATCTCTGGGCTTCAGTTTCCTAGAGTTTAGAGGAATTTCACCCTAGTGAAAGATGGCTACTTTCTAGTTGGTCTTAGGTCCTTTACGAGCTCTGTTGAGTCGGTTGTTTTTCCATGCTTTTGTTGTATTTTGTGGCTTGGGTGGTCTTGATCACCCTTTTTGTTTCTTCTCTTTGGGTTCACATGCATGCTTGCGTTTTAACCGCGTTATTTGTATGTTTCTCATTTGTTGAACGCCTTCATGCAACAGGCTACGGCATGCTGCTTCTGTTTCCTGCTGAGGTATTTTCTTGCTGGCTGGTACAAATGAGGTGGAAAAGATGAAAGTAACTTCGGGCTAATCTTATTAACACGCGCATTTGATTACCGGTGGTGGAAGCATGTTGTACTGTATGATTTCCTGCAGGCGGGTTGATGGCAGGGGTGCTAGAGAGAACATCTTGTGAGTAAAATACAAATGACTAGTTTGAAGTTTTGACATCCTTAAGATGGTTGATTCCAACTTGTATTTGTTTATAGTATCTTAAACAAAGACACTAGAAGTTCAAGATGAGAAAATCAAACTTTACTTGAAGTTCATTCGTAAAAAGATTATTGGTGATGCGGGTCGCATGCACTATCGTCTGCTGCTTGTAGTGACTGTTTGAACGAAAGGAAAGCTTTACATCCATGTCCAAAACTAGCCTAGCGCCACGAAAAATTTCGCTAAAAACACAGGAAACCATTAGACACACCAATGTTTTATGAGTTCAACTAAAACAGAAGGAATTAATCTGTAAGCTGTAAAAGGGAGACATTAAGGAAACAGTAGGCATACCGAACAATTCGCAAAATGTCTGAAAACAAGCCTTCAACGTTACATAACAAACGAGTAATCGAAAGCAATGTACAAGAGCAGGGAGGATTTGGACTCGAACAAAACCCTCTTTCAAATGGGTTCCTTCACAGTTAAAAATAAAGTTGAACACCAATATCTGCCGGTTAGCAAGGGTTCTGTCTGAAGACAGTACAAGAAGCATTGTACAGAAGTTTTAGCTTGGACAAAACTGTCTCACTATAATCCATGTATCCGCAAGTAACCCGCCAACTCTTTATCATCTTTCGAAAGTCTATCTAGAACTGAGCAGGTCCTAATCCGCATCCATTGCCTGATCTTTGCAAGTTGTACTGGAATCCACATCCATTGCCTGATCCTTCTAACTTGTACTGTAATCCACATCCATTGCCTGTTCTTTCTCATTGGTACTGCTGGACCACAGTTTGATGGTTCGGTCATGTGATACAGTAGCAATTTGATGCCCGTCTGCTATCAACAACATAGAGAACGGAGAGGGAAATAAAAATAGAGAACGGGAAGAAAAAAGGGGTGGTAAGGGGTTAAGTGGAGGAGCATTTGCAGGTTAATGAGTTGTCTTGAGCTGCAACAGACAAAAGATTGTTTGCTTTCCATCTCTCTCTCCCCAAAGAGGAGTAATGGGTTCGCCGAGCCGCCGAAGCCGAGCCCTCACGGCCATGTCGTTGGTGGGAACAGCAAGAGCAGAAGCACGGCGCTTCATTAGTAGCACCTGCATTGCTTTCTCCTGCTGCTCTCTCACCACCCTGCTCTCTTCCGATGTCTCGTCCTCGCTTCCCCATTTTGTGGTGGCGGTGTGAGTACAGGAGCGCGGAGTGGAGCAAGTGGGGGTGCTGCAACAGATGGGTCCATGACAGTTGATAGAGGTTTCTCCTCCTCCATGGTAATCTGAATACCTCACAAGGAATTACTTTCCGTCTTTCTCGTTTTTTCCCAGTGAGACGTATAAAACGAACATTTGGCGTGCAATATGACAAGGAATACTCCCATTGTTTGCCTTTTTCTTCTATGAAAATAAAAATAATAATCTCTTCTCTGTATATAAAGCCGGGATCTACATTAATTTAGTAAACTTCTCTTTTGTCTCTCATTTGCCACTTAATACTACTAGATTCACTAGTACGTGAAAGACGTTCGATTCTCGTAAGATAAGATGTAAATTTGAATCACATTATTGCTATTTTTTTGTGAAATTAAGCCCACATCTTCCCTTATCTCTACTCAAAGTAGATAATATTACCCTTGATTATTTCTGCTTACTAATATAATTTTGGTGAGTAAATTGTAGTTATGGTCCCTTAACTTTAACTCAATTGGAGCAATGGTCCCTCAACTAAAAATTCATTACCATTGGTCCCTCAACTTTAATTCAACTAGAGAAATGGTCCCTTAACTTTAACCCAATTGTAGCAATAGTCCTTCTAACATAACTCGTTTGACAATTTTTTTGACGTAGTTGACGAAAATGACCATAATTACACACTTTGGTGAGTTGAGGGAGCCTAATTATATAAATGGTTATTCCAACATAACTTATTTTGACAAAATTTTGACGAAATTGATGAAAATGACTATAGCTACACATTTTGATAAGTTGAGAGACCAATGGTAATAAATTTTTAGTTGATGGACCATTACTTCAATTTGATTAAAGTTAAGAGATCATTGCTACAATTTACCCCAATTTTGGCATTTCGCAACAGCAGCACGAATTGAGGGCAAAATAGTAAAACGAATACGGAAAAGAAGTTGGGGAAAAAAAACGCCTTCTCTGTCTCCATCAGTCAATTTTCCCAAACAAAAGTTGCTCTCTGTTTTTGTGCATGTGTTAATTTTCCATTTTTTTTTTTGCAGAATCATGAGATGATCAAGGGCGCAGACACCACCAGAAGGGCTCATCCGCCTCCAATCAATTTTCCCAACCAAACAATTATGACTGTACCAATTTTATTTTAACAGCTTGTGGCGCCCTCATTCAATAATATTATGACACATATAAACACACGTAGCATGATATTATTAGATTGGAAATCCATAGTGGACCACACGGCATGATAATATTGGTCTCACGAGGATAGTGAACCCGATCCACATAAGTCATTATCCCGCTCTCTGAACAGTGAACACTAACCAACAAAAGAAATCAAGAAAATATAAGCCAAAAACAGACTGCCTCTGCACTTTGATATTCTGATTTCCTTTTACACTTGCTGCGACAATCAACAAACATATATCGCCTCAGATATACAGGCACTCTCCCAACCAGTTTTCAGGGGCTGGGCTGGCCTGCCACAATATCTCAGGTGACCTTTTTATTCCATATATACATTGCACAAATGCTACACATACGAACTGAATTAATAAAATTGGTACGACCTCGCCGATTTCACTTCACATTTATACTACCCCACTGTTATATACTCTGCCCTAAACAGCCAAAGACGACGAAAAACATAAACTACAATACACATCACTTACCCGAGACACACGCAAAACTGGTTTCCCCACCCATTCGAGTCTCGAGATTTGGTTTACACTTCTGAGTTTTACCCCCTCACGCCATGTTCTCGCAACCAACATGAACTCTGGTGTTCCTTCTCCCACCGTTGCCCCACCCTTTGTTCCTCCACCCTCCGCGTTTATGGTGGTAGTCACCTTGATATCCAGAGGTCTTATGCTTTGAGTTGTACCAACTGCCACCATCTTTCTTCCTGCCATTTCCATCTGAATTTCCCCATGAAGCTCCACCAGCTCTTCCGTTCCAACTGTCGTCCCATCCTCCTCCAGCTGCTTTGCTCTGAGTCTGGGCAGAATCAGGCCCCCACGGATTTTCTTTATTATCCGCATTCCATCCACAATCCCAGTTTGCAGGATTTTCTTTCGTTTTGAAGTCTTCCTCAGCATCACCCCATCCACAACCCCAGTTTGCAGGATTTTCTTTATTTTTGAAGTCCTCCTCAGCATCGTCCCATCCACAGCCCCAGTTTGCAGGCTGCTCTTTAGTTTTGAAGTCCTCTTCAGCATCGCCCCATCCGGTGCACGCAAATGATTGATCTAAAAGGAGAGGATTAACAAGAGTGACACCCTTATCTTGGTTCTCATCATCAGTGGGTTCAGGCTCCCTTTCCAAGTCCAAAATAAGTTCAGGATCAATGCTTGAATTCCAATCTATGTCATCAATATAAATGTCAGGATCTGGCAATGATATGTTACAAGGCACGCCGTTAATTGCTGCCCAAAAGCGGTATTTCTCATTGTTGAATGTCTCCAAATTTGCAGAATCATTCCATTGAACGATGCTTTCATAGAGATACATATACTTGTTTGTTTCTACGACCTTCCGCCATGGAACTGAGCCAACAATCAAACAGAATTGCTTTTCCCAGTAAGGCACACCTAATTGCCAACTATCTGCGAAGCAAACAGAAGAGAACTGTCAATTCAATCATCATGAACATACAAATATACTACATTTGGATAACAGTTAAAAAATCTAGACAAACAAGAACTTCCTGAAAGGGGAAAAAGATGCAATAAATCATTAGAGATGGAACAATGATGCAACTTAGAAGAAGATACAATGCTGGATCACCGAGATGGAAATATGAAACAACCTTGAAAAGTGGTGCCACAAGTAGATTTAGAAGAAAAAAAATCCAACACCAATAATGACAGGTTTCTGGTTGTTCTCGATTTTGATAGCAGTTTCACAATTTGTCGTTTTTCTATTTACAATATATCCATCTCACGTTAACTTTAACAGCTAAGCTAACTGAATCAGCAGAACCACTTTCCAAACCCTAGTGTCGTTATTCTCATTAAAGCCGGGAATACCTCAAATTTAAAACTTTACTCTCAGGTGTTAACGGCTACACTAACTGAATTAGCGAGAACCACATTCCACACCCTAGTGTCATTATTCTCATTAAAGCCGGGAATACCTCCAATTTAAAACTTTTACTCTCACTTTAACCTTAATGGCTACACTAACCAAGTCAGTGAGAACCGCCTTCCACACCCTAGTGTCATTATTCTCATTAAAACCGAATACCTCCAATTTAAACCTTTCATGCTTACATTACCCTTGACTGAATCAGCAAGAACCACTTTCCAAACCCTAGTGTCGTTATTCTCGTTAAACCCAGAAATACCTCCAATTCAAAACTTTCACGCTCACATTAACCTTAACGGCTAAACTAACCGAATCAGCACAAACCACTTCCCAAACCCTAGTGTCGTTACTCTCATTAAGGCCGGGAGTACCTCCAATTTAAAACTTTCGCAGTTCAAATATAGAAACTGCACTATCCCATGCACACATGCTAACTAAAACCAGTAACAAAACACAAACCTCACCAAAAACCCTAGCCCTTGGGATAAAATCTACTTAGAAAATTAACAACTAAACCTGACTCGAACACCTCTACATTTTCAGCATAAAACTTCTGCCATAAAAAGCCACAGCTTGCATCATTGTCAGAACAACATCTTACTCTAAACAAAACTAACCTCATAACAAAAACACGCAGTACAAAAAAACGTTAAGAGCCTCAGCAGGAAGTGTCTTTGTTCTGAAACTGTTAACAAACTTACACATGCTTTAACTGAGTGAAAAAAGGTTAGCCTAACGTTTGAGAAGGGGGATAACCTAAATCACAATTGCTCCTCATGTTTAGATTGGAAAATAAAAATTTCACAGTACAAGTAATCCAGCAGAAATTTTTCTTTGGTAAACTTTACGCCGTTCGGTAGATTTGAGAAGACATCCTGATTATGATTTGATTAAGACTTGTGAGTAATTTAAGGAGAAACCATATGGACACTGGTTTGGATAGTAAATCTGGGGAGAAACAGAGGAAAGACATTAGTTTCTCTTTGGTCCCACTTTACTTTTAATTTACAGAGAAACATTAGATTTCCTTGTTTAATATTTAAAACCTCATTTTTTAAACCCAAACTTGGTTACAAACCTCACTTACAGATTATATCTCAATTACTTTCCTACTCAATTAAGATTTTACCCATCAAAACCAGCAAATCATTACCTCATTCATCAATGGTTCAACAAAAAAGCACAAATATTATAAATAACACAGACAGAGCCAATGATATGGAAATCAAAAGAGAACTCGATTTCCTAAACCAAAAACCCACCTCAAAGATACAATCTTTCACAAGAATTACAGCCTACCGCTCATGCAACAGCTCAAAATTCCAAGAAAATTAAAAAACAAAATTAGAAATTAGAAAACATGCCTTGGTGGTGCTGTGGCCTTCTGTTCTGCAGTTTAGTCCATGGATTGTGTGGAGGATGAGCGTCACCTTGTTTCCTTCTCCAACTCATTACTCAAAAAACACAGCAACCCAACAATCCCAGAAATGAATACCACCACAGATTCTGTGAGTCCAATCAGAAAAACAAAACAATTAAAAAACCGAAAAAATGAAGCAAAAATTACAAATTCGGAGGCTTTTTGATATGGAGGTCTGTGAATTTTTGGCGAGGCAGATCCGATGATAAGCAGAACAATCAAGAAAAAGGGTACATATATATATACACACCCATACAATATATCTGTGTGTGTGTATATATTACCAAAAGAAAGAAACTCCGGAGGTTTACGAAATGTCGTTTCGACGCTTTTAGTTTCCTATAAAAAGGCCCTGGTTTTTGTGATTTGGTGTTTTTGATATTCTGCAGCCCTCGGTTTTGTATGAAATTACGAAATTGGATGTTTATATAGGGTGGGAGTTTTCCCTTTAGATGACGAAAGGAAAAGAGGATCGGTGACTCGGTGGCGGTCGAAGAGGGTTTCGAAACCCCACGCGTACATCCTGGTTTTCGATACTCAAACACGTTACCAGCTTTTTTGGATTCTTCTCTCTTCTTCCGTTACGAATATTATCTTCAGATTTTTATTTTTATTTTTTCCCTTAAATGGAAGGGATAAATCCTTCCCTTAGTAAAGAAAAATGCATGTTTTGCAACTCATATAAGATTTCAAGTGATGCCCATGTGATACTTTGAGGATACGGCACATCATATCTCGTCTGGGGGTGTTCCATTCGATCATGCCAAAACAACAAAGTGGTTTGGAATTCGGCCATAAGGCTGGCCACGTGATAAGTCTCAATTGCTCAAATGGTTATTATGTACAACCCATTCGGAAGACGTTCCAACTTCTCATGAATACGCTTCTGGTCATATTCGTAAAAAGTGATACAAAGAAATTCAGAACCATATTCTTCAGTGGTTTCAACATGATACTGATTATCTCGAATATCTCTAAAAGTCAGCAACGTTCTTCCGGAACGTGGAGAATAGAGTGCCGCTTTAATGGTTAATTCAATACCATTGGACAACATTATATGGGTCTTTTCGTATCCTTCTATCAGGTTGGATGGGCTTGAAAGGGTTGTTAGAGGTGCATTTTTAGGTATGAAGTTAACAAAATATTATTTTTCACACAATATGGTGTGCGTGCTGGCACTATCAGCCAAACAACTAACTTTTCCAGTAGTCATATCTAGAAATAAATTAATTGAATCAGTCACATGCATAAATATAATTCCATTTATTCAATTAATCAATTCGAGAAATAATATCCATAAAATAATTGACACACCCCGACCTAGATCGAGGCATGCTGACCGTCACGTGAGGGTGACGTAGCCATTGTAAACCATTGTAGAAAGAAAGAAAGAAGATGAAGAGTCAAAGAACTGAGATTAGAAGAGTTTAGAGAGATTAGAAGAGTTTAGAGAGATAGAGAAAATATCAGAAACAATGTATTTCTTTTCTTGTTAGTTACAAAATATCTGTTACAAGGTTTATATAGTTTGTAATAGTAGCTTACACTGTAAGCTTCTTTATAATAAACTTAACTAACTATTAACTCTCTTGACATGTGTCTAACTCATAGCCCTAGGGTATTAATACTCCTAACATCCCCCTTCAAGCTCAGGGGCAGAGAAAGTGAGCCTGAGATTGGAACAATGAGTCATGAAAATCGGTGCAGGGAGTCCTTTTGTAAGGATATCAGCAAACTGCTCAGTGGAAGACACAAAGTGGACCTGTAATTGTTGTTTTGCCACCCGTTCTCTAACAAAATGTACATCCACCTCAATATGCTTTATCCGTTGATGTTGAATCGGATTACAAGTCAAGGCGATCGTAGACAAGTTGTCACAAAAGAGGAGAGGGTGCGCATCAATTGGAACCTGTAAAAACTGCAGCAGAGACTTGAGCCAATCCAGTTCAGCAGCCGTAGTAGACAAGGCCCGATATTATGCCTCAGTGGATGACCGAGACACAGTTGTTTGTTTCTTGGACATCCATGAAATAGGATTAGAACCTAAGAACACTACAATGCCAGTAGTTGACCTTCTATCGTTAGGGTCTCCAGCCCAATCTGCACTACTATAGGCAATTATATCAAGGGAGCCTCGGACATACTGAATACCATACCCTTGAGTAGCCTTTAAGTACCTAAGAATCCGTTTGACAGCCATAAAGTGAGAGTCCATTGGGCGTTGCATAAACTGACAGACCTGATGCACTGCAAAAGCAATGTCGGGTCTAATGAATGTCAAGTACTGGAGAGCACCAACCAGGCTCCTATACAATGATGGGTTGTTATAAGGCTTGCCATCATCTGAAAGCAGTCTGTTGTATGGCAAACATGGGGTAGCACACGGTTTGGAGAGTAGCATTTCAGACTTAGTTAACAAATCAGTAACATACTTGCTTGGGACAGAAACAAGCCATCCTTATTCTACACAATTTGAATCCCCAGAAAATAATGAAGTGGTCCCAAATCTTTGATTTCAAACTCCTTAGCAAGAGAATGAATGACTTCATTAATATACTGTGGAGCACTGCCTGTTATGATTATGTCATCAACATATAACAACAAGATAACCACAGACTTGTCAACAGTTTTGACAAATAGGGATGAATCTGTATATGTAGATTTGAAGCCCAAAGATGGTAGGAATGCAGTGAACCGGTCATTCCAAGCCCTTGGTGCCTGCTTCAAACCATAGAGAGATTTATGTAACCTGCAAACATAATCTTCATGCTTGGGATCTACAAATCCTGGTGGTTGGGACATATAAACCTCTTCGTGCAATATGCCATGAAGGAAGGCATTTTTCACATCTAATTGTCTCAAAGTCCAGCCAAAATGAGTTGATAAAGCCAAGACTAGTCTCACTGTTGTTGGTTTAACAACAGGACTAAAGGTCTCTCCATAATCTATGCCCTCTTCTTGATTAAATCCCTTTGCCACCAGCCGTGCCTTGTATCTCCCAATTGAACCATCAGCATTCCTTTTGAGCTTATACACCTATTTACAGCCAACTAAGTTCTTGTGTTTAGGCAGTGGGACTAAGGACCAAGTACCCTGATTATGTAAGGCCGAGATCTCTTCTGTCATAGCATCATACCAAACTGGAGATTTCAGTGCAGATTTATATGTGGCAGGTTCCACTTGAGTCAAATCAACACCACAATTTTCATGAACAGCAGCAAGTAAAGCAATTCTCTTAACAATCCCACTTTTGGACCTTGTCTGCATTGGATGGAGATTAACTGGAGGAACAGAAAGAACCACTTGCAACTGCTCATGTTGGAATTCAGGTACCACAGGGATTGTAGAGGAATAAGGCTGTGTTGTTGAGGGAACAATGAATTGACTAGCAGAAGAACTTTCTGCACTGGAGGTTGAAACTGCAATTGGACTATCAGTATTTGGCATGACACTAGGTGAAGATCTGGAACCAGGTATGACAAGAACATTACTTTGATCCGGAACTGGAAACAGGGTTGGTAGTTGTGATGTTAAGGGTGAAGGACAACTAGGCTGAGATTTGGACACCAGAGATTTATAAGGAAACTCTGTCTCATCAAATAAAACATGTCTGGAGACATACACTTTGTTGCTAGACACATCAAAGCAAAGAAAACCTTTATATTTGGATGCATACCCCAAAAACACACATTTGGTTGTTCTGGAATCTAATTTGGTATGAATGTATGGTCTCAACCAAGGATAACAAGAATAGCCAAACACTTTCAAATGTTGTATCTCAGGAATAGAATTGTAAAGTAGTTGAAATATAGACTTATTTCCCAATGATGAAGATGGCATCCTATTAATCAAATAGACTGAGGTTTGACAAGCAAATGACCAAAACAAAGAAGGTAAGGAAGCAGATTGTAATAAAGTAATAGATGTTTTAATTATATGCCTGTGTTTCCTTTCGGCTATCCCATTCTGTTCTGGTGTGTGAGGGCAGGATAATTGATGTTTGATGCCTTTTTCAGATAAAAACTTTTGGAATGTTTTACTGATATATTCACCACCACCATCACTTTGGAGAGTTTGAATGGAAGTTTGAAACTAATTAAGGATAAAAGAGTAAAAGGAAACAAATATACCAGAAACATCACTTTTATTGCATATAGGAAAGATCCAACAATATTTTGTACAATGATCAATGAAGGTGACATAGTATTTGTATCCTTCTAGAGAAAGACACGGAGCAGGACCCCAGACATCACTATGAACAAGAGCAAAAGGTTTTACAGACTTGTCTACTGAGGAAGAAAATGGCAATTTACTAAATTTTCCCTCTAAACATGATTGACACAAGGAAGGGTCTTTATCGGCAACATAGGGAACATGCATAACACTCATTGATTGGTGCAGCATGCATAACACTCATTGAAGGAGTTGCATTTTTCTGAAAACATGTGTCTGCACTGTGATATTGATTCCCACATAACCGGCATCCTGAAGAACCACCCGTATTTCGATATCTGCAGGTATCAGCCAGATGGTTGTGCTTGCCACAGATTTGACAACCTTGGGAGACATTTGTGTTTTTGAATCGACATGTAGATGCCAAATGATTAGGTTTCCCACATATTTGACAGAGTTGAGGCTGAAACCCATAAGTCTGTGTTCTTGGTGGAGATGTACCAAGTATGCCAGGAGCTGGACTTGAGTGAAAGTTCTTGCTATTGCCATATCTCGGATTGAAATTGGATCCAACCCGATTTCTGCCTTTACCATTCTGATTAAAAGACCTATATGCACTAGCATGATTTCCCCCAGAGCTTGAAAAAGACTGATTCTTGGACGCCAAGGCATTGTTCTGTGCCATTAGTGCAGACAAAATAGGTGATGCAGGAATAGTTTCAATCAATGTTTCTTTAGCTAACAATTGAGATCGAAGATCTTTTAATGATATCACAGTTTCACGACCCCGAATCACAGATCTTATAGTATTAAATTCAGCAGGCAGACCATTGAGTGTAAGAATCACAATATCATCGTCATCAAAGAATACACCAGCAGCAGACAATAAATCCCTTGCTTCTTTAATTTTCTGCAAATATACAGTGACAGAATCATTACCCTTCTTTATATTTTGCAATTCAGATTTGAGTTGAAAGATACTAGTTCTTATGATGGTTGAGAACTGTTCTTTAAGCCTAGTCCACAACTCTTTAGAACTGGTACTGCCGATCGCACACGAAATTCCAGCAGGAGACAAGGTTGCAGTGATCAACTGCATTAAGGCTTTATCATGCATTTTCCACACTCTGTAGTCATCAGATTGAACCCGTGTAGTAGAATCCCCAACTGATTCTTGGCAAAATTGGTCAGGACAAGGGATCGAGCCATCAACAAAACCAATGATACTATAGCCTTCAAGCAGGAGCTCCATCTGAAAATGCCAAGCCAAATAATTTGTTTCATCCAATTTCACATTAACTGAGCTTGAAACCGACGAGATCAAAGACGCAATTGGAGACTGGAGAATCTGTAATTGAGCAGCAGTCACCATTGTTACCGATTATGAGAAAATCCCAAAGAAATCTTGACAGAGGACTAATCACAAACACTTGGTGGGTATACTTGTGACAAGAACGAATAAGAAGAGAGAGAAGACTAAAAAACCCCCAATTTTAGCAGAAGAAATCACAGTATGAAGAGAAGAGAAGATTGTAGAAGCGGAAGCAACCATAACCAAGATCGAAATCTGTCAAGCTTTCATGCTTGTTTCGACGATGATACCATGTAAACCATTGTAGAAAGAAAGAAAGAAGATGAAGAGTCAAAGAACTGAGATTAGAAGAGTTTAGAGAGATAGAGAAAATATCAGAAACAATGTATTTCTTTTCTTGTTAGTTACAAAATATATGTTACAAGGTTTATATAGTTTGTAATAGTAGCTTACACTGTAAGCTTCTCTATAACAAACTTAACTAACTATTAACTCTCTTGACATGTTTCTAACTCATAGCCCTAGGGTATTAATACTCCTAACAGCCATGTGCACAGTGTGGAAGCAATATTAGTATAAGAAATGCGAATAAAAAAAAAAAACAAACAAACCAACCAACTAGAACACTAGATAAGATACGGTGCAAGAGCGATATTAAGTGTGATTGCACAACCAGAGCATAAGTAGCATAAGTGCAGTCCAACAGGACGAATACTAATTATACAACACCCAAAGGTGATCCTACATTGGTAATAATCTATCAGAATCTCCGTCAAATCCTCGTAAGCTACCAACAAGCACTCCTACCTAAAACCTGGAGGGGCGCAAAACAAAAAGTGTGAGTGGGCAAAAACAAAATTTTCCAAAACCATTTCAACATTAAAGATAGTAACCCCTCGCCGTAAAACCTGTATAATTTCCTAGATATACATATCTCAAAACCATGCTCGGAATAGTAATATTCAAAAGTATGTCATGCCAAATATCTCAAAATAACTGAATAAGTAACTCAGGTGAATTAACTCATGAGAAATAACATATCAGCCGGATCCACCTAAAGTGGCATGTACGGCTAAATCTATAGCTCAACAAGTATGTTTGCACACGAGTTGGAACCACCTAAAGTGGTTTGTACGACATGACTGGGTGTAAATAAATACGCTCTAGTGCTACGATCATATGAAGACTATGCGAATAATCTTGGGTCACCTACGAGTCGGAACCACCTAAAGTGGTTTGTACGACAGGACTGTGCACCTAACTTGGATCCAAGGTGAGCGTATGGTGCGGGAGGTGAACATCACGTGAAGAACTGTGCCCTAACCACGGGCAGGAGCACTAACATCGGGGTGCAGGTTTATGAGCTCTCAACACATTTCACATAATCATCAATTCACATAAACAATCTACAACTCACCTGGTACTTACCTGAGCGTCCACAACGTCAAATCACATTTATGCATACTATACTAATTTATAGTCTAAGCATAAATCAATAGGCATGGCATTTCAAAACATAATTTCATTTAAACACATTTTATGGGAAAAATACCAAGTATATAAGTATATACTGAAAACCAAAAGCCCACTCACTCATATGCAGAAGGGTCATAGCCCCCGAGTCTCGCTTGATTACGCTCGTCCTCTGGATAGGTCTCACCTATATGCGAAACAACTATATAAACGTTATTTTAAAGCACATAAACAAAACTAGGTAATAACTTCTCATACATTGCTCAATTGGGTTATTTGAATATACCACCGTGGCCTACTCAACATCAGGAACATCCCCAAATTTTTAGAAAAATTTTCCGAGCACCCACGCGCCGGCCAAGGCACGACCACACGTGCAGCCACGCGCAGGCACATGTCTGGCACAGTGGATGAATCTGTAATGCCGTTAGGGAAGATTCCATTAAAATATAGAATATGCCGTTAAATATACCTGACGCCGTTAGAATATTCCGTCAACTTTGACAGAATATTCGCCTTTTTCTCCAGCGAGTCACCGGATTTCTTCGCCGTTGCCGGAAACTGGGAAAAAGTTCTAATCGTCATATCTTCTTCAATTCTTAACCAAAATTCACGAATTTTATACCAAAATGAAGCTTAGGATGAGAGGAACAAAACCTTACCACTTTTAGGTCCTAAAACTCACGGAATCTGGCCGGAAAAATCACGATAATCCGCCCACCTCTGCAACTTGTCAAACCCAAGCTTCCTAACGTCCAAAAACTTCCAAAGTTCTTCCCTAAGCTTCGTGAAGAAGTTCTAAGGCTCTCTAACACCTCCAAACTTGAAGAAAAGTCCGCGATCACGTTAGATGAACAATGCACCAAATCGGGGTTTTCTAGTTCTCGAGTTCTACGACTTCTCACGTCGAACTAATGGCATGGATGAGCTCATGGACTTGCAAAGAACACAAAGATCACCTTCACAGCCTCGATCCGTGCATGAAATGGTTGCTAGAGGAGTTGTCCGTACAATTGTACGGACAATGGAGGAAATCCGAGAGAGAAGAGAGAGAGGGTCAACAGAAGTGGTATGAGTGTGTGTGTGTGGTCCAATTTTGGGCTACCAACCCACAAACAAAAGCTTACTTCCAATTGGGTCCAAAAACTTAGGAAAAAACATGTCATGGTCCAAATCCTTAGCCCATTTACACACACGCGACCACTAAATGCTCAAGGGCAATAAAGATATTTCACACTATCGATAAAATATTTCGGGACGGGCCGTCACAATAATTGTCCATAATTCAAAACAAACTAAAACCAAACAAATAATTCCAAAGAAATAGAAAAATTGTTCGAAAATTAAACCATAAACCTAAAAATTTAAGGGGGGTTCGACCACTCCTAGTGGGTGTAAACCATCCTAACATGTCTTTAGAAAAATAAACTTTATTCTTCCATAAGAGTGGATGTCTCCTGAAAATCTAAAACCTCCAGAGTTGTAGTAGTATCTTCAGGAAGTTCTACAAGCGCAAAGTTAGACTCACGATGGGAATGATACTTGGCAATAGCCTTAGGGATAGCTCGGCATACGCGTGACCAATGATCCTTTGATCCACATCGATAACACATGTCCATTTTAGGGGAAGCCGATTGAACGATAACTTTTCCCTTCTTCTTGAGGTTTGGGGCCTTAGGTGCAAGGGGTTGGCGCTTCTGGGTCAAATTTCCTCTTTTGGGTGGGCCTTTGTTTTGTTGACCTTGGGCCCATGGTAAGGCTTACCACCAATTTCCACAGCCATAACGGGGTTTCCGTCGGTTGTGGTTGCTAGAATTAGTTGCATGCGCTTCAGGCATCGTCGGTCGGTTCCTTAATAGTAGCTCTAAGACTCTTTGCAGTGAGATGGAGCTTCACGTCTTGAACCCACTTTAGGTAGCTTATTCCAGAGACTTCCAGATCGGTGAAATCAAGCTTGTTCAAGTTCGACATGTCCCTAAACAGAGGGTACAACAAAACGTGGTTAGTCATATGGAAATCCATATACATATATCATAGAACATTCGGGTTTTATAGACATGTATTGGTTTAATTTAAACATGAAAGCTACGGGTTTCATGTGGTAAGTTTTGAATGAAAACTGTGGGTTTTCAAAGGCACTAAATTTGAAACTACAGGTTCGATTTAGCTATGAACGTTCAATTCATACATAGGGGTACCTGCAAGAACACATAATACAATATACAATAAAGTGTAATGGGTTTGTGGTTGCTTCAAGAGCCCAAGTGTGACTGATTTGGGACTACGAAAGATAGTCAACGGTTCAAAGAAATGAAATAATTTATTGAATCGTTAATTGCCAAAAAGTGAAATTCAGGTCAATAATTTTGGATTAATTGTCAGATTAATGGACTGCTGGTCACTTTAATTAATTCAATAGATCGGACCATACATGGTCGATTATAAAAGCAAAAATAATTATAACATTTGGGTTAAAATTATAGAAAATACCAAAAAATAACATTGGATTAAAAAAACCATAGCCCAATAGCATTGGGCTTGGGTGTTGTGAGTAGGGCAAGGCCCTAAAAGGGCTTAGTGGGCCATGGGTTGCTGCGGGGTAGCCCGATCATGGCTGTAGGCCACGGGCCGTGTGTCTGGGATAAGCCCAGCAACAAAACTGCTGGCTTTTGGGCCAAAAATGGCACGGGTGCATAGGCCCAGCACTGGGTTGGCCTGGGGTGTGGGTGCACATAAAGCCCAGCAAAGCTAGCTTTGGTTTTGGGCCAGTCTAGGCAAGCTTAGCCGCATAGGTTGGCTTATGGTGATCACGAGCCGAGACTGTTGTCAAGCCCAGCAAGCAAAGCTTGTTGGAGGTGAGCCAGGTCAAGGGAACGAGCCCAATAGGCTTCAAGCATACTGGTTTAGGCTGGGGCTTCAGGCCCATTTGCAATTCAACCCAGGCCTAGGTTTGGTTGCAGTTTAATGGCAGCAAGCCTAAAGGTTACTGTGATTGGTCCAAGGTGTCGAAAATGACACCGATGGTCCAACGATGGTGCCATAGTGGTGCGGTGGCGATGCCGCATAAATCCCAGTTTTTTCCTCTTTTTTTTTCTTTTCGAATTGCTTCTAAATTAATTTCGATGTTTTGACTCATAAATTCCACATAGCATATTTGCGTATTGCATTAACAAGTATATATATTGACAAAAATATTTGAACATATATACAATATATATAATTGAAAGGAAAATATAAATATAGGAGGTTCATGCATCATGGAAAATGTTTTCATGCTTCAAGGTTTTTTCAAATATCTTAATTTATTTTAGAAGAACTTGATTGACAGAAAATAATTGAAAGCCTTTTGATGTTGTAGAAGAGAGCCTCCTCCAGGATCCTTCAGCTTCTGGCAAGATCGTGTTGATAATGTGTTGTAGGCCTATTTGACTGAACTGTATTTAGGACAGAGAGGGAGAAGGGCCGGCGACAACAGAGAGGGAAGAGAGAGATGTAATTATGAGGTGTGTGCTGTTTAACCCCATTGTGCCTTTATGCATAGTAGTAGGAAATGTTAAATCCTTAACCTATTAGTATTACAACTCTAATAGGAATTAAACTACTAAAGTAAATATACAAGATACTTCTAGATACACTAGAATTTACACAATTACATTCCTAATCTAATAAGACTGCAACAACTATATCCTAGTATTGATAGGTTTTTCTATATTATTTTGTTATAGGAAAGTGATTTATTTATTCTTTGAATAAACAATATTATTTACATTAAGGGGAGGGGTGAACTTAGCCTCACAATTACTAACAATAATGTGGTTCAAATTTGCCTTTAGGGGGAATCAAACTTAAGACCTCTTACTTTTTATTTATTTATTTTTATATTTTTTTTAACAAACGATATTATCCACACTAGGAGGAAGGGTGGACTTAGCCTCACAATGTGTTAGTAATAATGTGGTTCAAACTCGTCTTTAACAATAATTGAACTTACGACCTTTCATTTATAAGTGAAGAAAAATATCACGAAAGCGTAATAGTAACCTTTCCCACCAAAACGGAATATGCCGCCTCTTTCTCACCAAAAAGGCCGTAGGCATTGTCCTCGTCTCGTAAGGAATATGCCGTCGTTAACATTAAACACGACAACGCGCCTGCAACCCTGCTTTACTGCGTCATGACAGAGACGGGGCAATTCTTGTTCTTCACATCATGTCTGTACATCATCATCTACTCTCTGATCATCTCCACTGTCGCCGTCGCTCTACCCACCAAGCCAGAAGGTTACGATCTACGGCCGGGTGCAGCAGGTGCACCGTTCAAGATCGCGCTGTTCGCCGACCTGCATTTTGGAGAGGCCGAGTCCACCGACTGGGGCCCTCTACAGGATGTCAATTCTACTAGGGTCATGTCCTCTGTACTCGATCATGAAACCCCAGGTGACCAAAACAAGTTATCTCAATTCTCATTAGCCGTTTCTCATGTTTTAGTGTATGCATTTAACTTCCATTTTGTCTAGCCACTTAGTACTGGTATTCCTCTTCACTTAAATAAGAGGTCTTAGGTTCGATTCTCGTCAAAGGCGAATTTGAATCACAGCCCATTCAGGCTTAGCTCCCTTGATTCTCGGTTCATTTTATTCAACCCAAACGTTAGGAAAAAAAGGTGTGCGGTAGAGCAAGAAAATAAGCGTGCGGAAATCACTTAAGGGAAATCAAGTAAGGACGATTCATAGCTTTCGAAGAAAGCCAACACACCAAAAGAAGTACTTCTGTCAGTGTGACAATCTTTTGTTTAGGCTTCTTTACAATGTGATATATTTTGTTCAATATATTTTCAAAGTTTTCCCTTTGATGCTGTTGCAGTAAGTAAACCATGCTTCCATCATTTCATCAATGTTCATATAGAAATCATATATCTAATGACTGGCACGTACATTGCAGAGTTTGTTATCTATCTCGGAGATGTCATCACAGCTAATAATATATTAATTAGAAATGCAAGCTTGTATTGGGATCAGGCAATTTCTCCATCAAGAGCCAGGGGTATTCCTTGGGCCAGTGTGTTTGGGAACCATGATGATGCAGCATTTGAGTGGCCGATTGAGTGGTTTTCGGCTCCTGGAATTCCTAAAATTCATTGTCCTGTAGCCAATTCATCATGCTCAGGTGAATTAGAAGTTTGATCTATTATGTGTTCACAATTTTGATCAACTTGTTTGCTTTTGCTTAGTACTTCTTAATAGCGACTAATTTCTCCACTTTTAGCATTGACGACCTCTTTCTGTAGGCCTATTTCAAAATCTGGAATCGAAACATAAACATATAAAAGAAAGTCACCCACATCAACTTTTTTTCCACGAACATTGCCATTCACGTTAAAGTGTCAACTTTTATTTTTCTTACTTTGTTCGTTCTAGGCTGCAAAAGTAATGTTGTTATACATTTGAATGAAAGCATTCAAATCTGTGTTTGATTAACCGAAAAACAGGAGACTCTTGACAGTTTCTGATATCTATTACTTTAGGAGTATCAACTACTGTTCCGTTTATTCAATCCCTTTGCATTGTATTGCCTTCAATTATAATCATATTTCTTTGAAACATTGAGTTTGATCGATGCAAACAAAATATGTCAATGCCGTCATAAAGTTTGATTCTCTTCTCACAATTGATTTAGGTAAGTTATAGTTTTAGGAGAATAATCACTAAGAATTTTGTTATTTTTTATACTTGTTCTAGAATAATCAGTAAGAGATCTCTTACAACGCCATCTGATCTGTAGGGAAAGAAGACTGTAGCTTCCAGGGAACTCAACGTTTGGAGCTAATGAAAAATGAGATTGAGCTTAATACGCTATCACATTCTAGATATGGCCCGAAGGGGCTTTGGCCTAGTGTATCCAACTATGTCCTCCAAGTTTTGTCATCAGAAGATCCCAAGTCAGCTGTGGCATTTTTGTACTTCCTAGATTCTGGTGGTGGTTCCTACCCAGAAGTTATATCCAGCGCCCAAGCAGAATGGTTCCGGCAGAAAGCTCTAGAGATTAACCCTGATTCAAGGTAGAAAAGTATGGAAGTATTACCTGATACCATTGTACATCTTTCATCTTATTAACGAGTATAGGTTTACTGTTCCTTTCTCAGAAGAATACAAAATTGATTCACAGTACTAAATCTTCTTTTTATTTTTACTCTTTTATTTCTTGTCAATCAAATTTTGCAGTGTCCCAGAGATAATCTTTTGGCATATACCAAGTCGTGTGTATGAGAAAGTTGCTCCAAAGTTCGGCATACACAAGCCTTGCGTGGGTTCACTTAACGAAGAGCAAGTAGCACCTCAAGAAGCTGAAATGGGTATGATGAAACTTTTGGCCGAAAGGAAATCTGCCAAGGTGAGATCAAATCTTATACCTCCCATAAATTTTTTTCATACGTAGGTTTGGTCATAGATGAGCATGCTTACCCTACATGCATGAATCCAGGTGGGAGACACCTGTGAAAATTTAAAAAAGGGTACAATGTCCCAGTAGTGACAGACAAACGCATGCGTAATCAACTTATACACACATACAGACACCCTCTTTACATTTATCTATAAATTTATGTTAATAAAATACAGGGACAAACACAATTTAACTGTATCATAAGCTAGATATGCTTAGAATGGATTAACTTGTATATGATTTCGAGAGCGTTTGACTTTAACATCAGAAGTTTATACGAATTTGTTAAGCTCTATATGCTTTTGTTTTTCTTTTGAAGTGCATCAGTGGGGTGGGTGTGAGGAATGTTTCCTTGAAGTACAATAAGCGTCTCCAGTCCACCCGTCACCAATTGGTTTTGGCTGCTCCAACTTTGACAATGTATCAAATTGCGAGGCCTAATTTAGCCACAAATTGTCCATGTCACCCAATTATCCACGTGTTTGGTTTAGTCTGGCTTTAGGTGATGCGATGTGCTGGGAATAGTAAAAATCTCATGTCGGCTATTTTAAGCCTTGCATCAAATTATAGGAAACTTTGTCCCTCTCCCACTAAGGTCAATTAGTTTTAGGTTCGACGTTCCAACTTTAACATCGTACAACACCTGCTCTGATTTAGAAAACTGTTTTCTTGGAAATTATGGAAAAATTTCATGAAAATATTAAAAAATGGTGATTTTTTCTGGATGTATCCAATTATGAAAATTTGTCACTTCTAGTCTATGAACGTGGAAATTCTAATTCCATGAACTAGAACTTAGCATAGACTAGAATCAAAGTCAAGACTTGAAGGCCTCGAGAAACCACGAGACGTGAAGAAGATCAAGTCATATGCAATAAGATTTGCATCAGCACAAGGAGGCCATCATCAAGGCAGAGGTTATGTCTAGTGAGTGCAGGACTTTACCAATATTTTTTGTATAGGTCAAATCTAGGACTCAAATAGCGGCATAGCTGGAACCCTGGAAGAGAAAAGGCCAAAAAAGATCCAACCTTCTATAGGCCTGCTATGATCAACCTGACCAAGAGCTTTTGAGGTTCAGTCACTCTGGCCAGTGGAATGATATGTCCTAGCTGACCGCCGAGAGTGAGCAGTCTGAATGAAATGTCCCTACATCCCCAATGGACTAGTTGAGGGACTACTAAAGAAATTCAACTGTATCTGCGACAGTTTAAAAAAATATAATCGCGTAATCTGCCTTAACTAATTGTTGCGGAGATGATTTTCAGAGTTTGTAAGGCCTAAAGACTCTAGTCCATTCCTTCTTTAAGGAGGATTTGAAGTGCATAGCATCTGTTTATTTTAGTTTGTTAGGTTATTCCAGGTAATCCCATGTCTGGTTTTTGCATTGGTAGGATAGGAACAAAGAAAACACCCTAATCGCTCATAGAATTGTGAAAAACAGTAGCTATCTAGCCACTATTTCCGGAGGGTGTTATGTTGACGTTTTTTGTTGTTCCTAAGTGAACAAAACTAATTTAGTTTCAGCTTGTAAGAATCTCTGGGCTAAATGCTTGTATTGGTTTTACTCTTTACTAATTCTACGAATTCTTTGGACTCTTAATAATTTGAGCTGCCATGGTGTTTGTCAAGTCATTATGGTTCACTCTCAATATCGCTTTTTTGCGTTCTATGGAAATTGATATTGGTTTGTTCTGGTGACTTGTGTTGATTTTTCTCACTTACTACATGAAATGTAAAACAAATCATTTCCCTGTGATTCTTGTCCAAAACATAACATATCAATTATCATTGTAACATCTGTTTGTGTCAACCGCAAAATTTTCCTATCATGAGAAAATTCAAAACTGGATTAGGTAAGTTGTTGAGTAAGAGAGTAAGTGGTCCTGTATAGAGAAACTGCAAAGAGTAAAAGTCAGGAAATGCACACCCTCCAAGTTCTAGGACAATTTTACTTCAGGAAATGCATGCTCTATTATTTTTCCCTATCATCAACAAAATAGTTGTTCACTCTCCGTCATCTCGAAACTGTTCGATTGATCAACTAGCTTTCAGTCTGTCAGTTGATTCTTTCTACATCCTGCTTTAACTTGCCCCTTACATTTGGTTTTTACCCTGGAGACTTGGAAAGTGCTGTGATCTCAGCTATGAATTCTGACCCTATTATATATAAGAACTGTGCAAATTGCCGAGTCGGGCTGAACCTTCTTTACCAATATGGTTGTATTTGTAGGGCAAGCAAACCAATCCTAAAGAAAATTTGTTGTATTTTTCATCTTACATGGTGATGAATCCGTGTTCAAGAAAATGTTTGAGCTGAATGGTTTGTTTGCTCTCAAGTCTCAATGCAAGCAGGAGTTTCCTAGTCTGTTTTCTGCAAACAATTTGCAAAACAAATAAAATGGGCCGAGGCCCATTTAATTAAAAGCTGTTAAAACCTTTTTGTTTCTGAGAACCCAGGGCCCACTTCTCAGATTCTCCTATTTCGAAGAATCCATAGCCACGATTTGCAAATCTGTATGCACAGCTAACTTGGGATGAGAGGCATAGCTCCCTTATGAAATACAAAAACCAAGTATTTTATAAAAATTAAAGGATGAAGAGAGGCGAGTTTGTTTTGGTAGGGGTAGAGGTACAACGAGAAATTGTTTCCTTGTTAGAAATATTTTAGGGAGTAAAAGTTAATGTGGGTGGGACTGAATAAATTTAGCGATGGAAAAAAACTTTTTAAAACGGAAATACAATCTTCTCGCTACACCTCAATCTAGCGAGAAAATAAATTTCTTTCGCCAATTTAGGGGAACAAACCTGCCTCATTTTTTGCAAGAACTACATAATTTTCTTGCTGAAATCAGTCACTAAGGGAAATAAATTTCTAATTTTTCTTGCTAAAAGACATTTTGTTGTAGTGAATCTTTAGCTTTTATTTGTTATCTGGGCAACGTTTAAACTAGTTATTATGGCAAACAAGGTAGTCATGCATGACTCTTACAAAACGTTTCCATTTTCATAAAGCCATGCTTTAACTGTCCTCATGGTTTTAGTTTATCAATTGGTATGTCGCCATGAAAGATTCTTCGCAAATATCTTCTTGGATCAAAACAAGTTGGTCAAGTGCTAATAACCTATTAGGCATGGGTTTCATATCTTCCTTGCAAATATCTGTGAGTATTTGTGTTCTTGTTCACATGGGATGGTTGCACAACCGGTTACCCCACATTTGTAGTTTATTACTAAGGTTATGTTGGGTTTTGCTATGCTTGTCAGAATTTATCGGAAGTCCATGTTTATGTTGATCCTTTCTTGCTTTTTTGCCAATAAAAGGTTGAATTTGGGAGTCTAGTTCGTTCCTTTGTTTTTTTTGAAGTGGGAGCAAGCATCCGTTCGTTCTAGTTTGTAAAGCTATTCCAGGTAATTCCATGCCCCATTTGTAAATGATATTGTAAAAACTAGTAGCTAACAACTTTGCCTGGGGTGTTGATGTTTAGGTTTTTGGTTTTCCCTTCAAACCCTTGTTGGTTGCTGTTATTTAATTCTTGGTAATCATAGAGTTAATGAAACTCATATATTAGTTGAGTTAAAGTTGTTTGTTGTTCCAGTGTGAATAAAACTGCATTAGTTTAAGGTTGTAGGCATCCGGGGGGAACTTGTAAGTCCCGTTAGGCAATGATCAAAAACCTTAATTAATTACTTGGATTAGTTCTTTTCGTGTGCCAAAGTTCATTAGGCTTTTAATAATGTGAGTGGCCATGGTGTTTGTCAAAACGCTATCGGTTTACTTTCAATATCACTTTTTTGTGTTGTGTTGTGTTAGACAGAAATTGATATTAGTTTGTCCTAAGATGGTGAAACTTATACGATAGTAGGATGATTTTCGATTGAGCTATAGAGTAACACATTGTGAAACTCATGAGCCTCTGTGGTAACTAATTTTCCTTGGGTTTGCGGCAGGCAATATTTGTAGGACACAACCATGGATTAGACTGGTGCTGTCCCCATAGAGAATTGTGGCTATGTTTTGCTAGGCATACCGGTTATGGCGGTTATGGAAACTGGGATAGAGGAGCTAGAATTGTGGAAATCACTCAAAAGCCTTTCTCCGTTAAATCTTGGATAAGAATGGAGGATGGCAATGTCCATAGTGAAGTTGTCTTGAGTCCCTGAAGACTTTTTCGTTCTAATTTTATGTCACATTGCAACAGAAGAGAAATTTTCCATCTTTTCAAAAGTACAATAAAATAACATGAAAATAAATAATACGTATACATATACACGACCGTACATCTCTCCGTATACATTTTGTTTATTCACCGCTCAATATATGTAAAAACAATATGATATGATGCGTAGATGCTGCAATGCCTGAATTAAATTTCAAATTCTGGGTCATGACCCTACGTTTTCTATGTGACTACATATAACTTTGCAGTTTTTATTTAGTAGGCTGACTCAAAGATCAAGAATGTGTCACATTGTTTATGCCTACATTTGGCACCTTCTACATAGCATGGTCATCATTTTGAATTTAGTCATAGTGAAAAAAACAAGGAAAGAATTGAGTCATTATCACCAATCATAACATTCAAGGAGGAAATTATTTGCAAATTGAAGACAAATACATCATTATATTTGCCATTGAGTAAAATATATTTTGAATTCTGTAATGTAAATAAATCAAGGCTCGAGAGGCCACTTAGTATTACGGTCTAATGATATTTCTCTTCACTTGCAAGTGAGAGGTATTTGGTTCGATTCTCGTCAAAGGCGAATTTGAACCCCACACATTATTGCTAACTTATTTTGAGGTTAAACACACTCATTCTTCCTAGTGTAGATGATATCGTTTGCTTAAAAAAAAAAAAAATCAAGGCTCGAGAGGCAATCAAGGGGCGTGCGCATTCATTGAGAGTGGATGATCTCAATTAGTATATCACATTCAACTTATCTTTTTAGTGCTTTATCTTTTTATTTTTTATTTTTTATTTTTTTAATATATATTGAAAATGTAGCCCTACTTATCTTTCTATTTCCAATTAATTTTAGTTCCCGCAAATTATTTTCTCGCACCTTGCTTAATTTATTTTATCGCACTTAGCGTAAAAGTAATTCTCTCAAACTTTGAGTAATTTTTATATTATTTCAATTCATTTTCTCGTAAATTACTCTCTTGTATTTTATTTTATCGCAATAGAAATATTGTAATGTAATTACTTATCAATTTGATTCATTTGACAAGTTCATTTGGGTTAATGTGATTCACTTCCTCATACATTGCATCACAACATATCAATCACCAAACTCGCTTCTATCACTCATCATGCCGCAAGGACAATACCTATCTCAAAAGTCCTTGCACCTAGACCTGTATCAAATTACTGGGTTTTTGCTTAATTTATCTCCAACACTGTTTCTCATTATATCTCTACCCACTTGCCCAATTTGCCGAGCAAATTCTCTGCCCTCCCACTTCCCGTGCTCTCCCGTGCTCTTTTGTTTGTGTGGTTACGGTTAAACCACGTCAATATTTTATATTACTATTTATTTTTGTCTTATTATCTCTATAAAAAAAATAATATAACATATTGACGTGGCTTAACCGTGAGCAAACAAAACAGTAGGGCACGGAAAGTGTGAGGGTAGAGAATCAGCCTCCATTGTTGACTATACTCGTTTCTCTCTCTCCCTCTCCATCTTCTCTCTCTTACCCAATTTCAGTTCCGAAGTCCACTGTTCTTCCCAAGACTGTAATTAAATTACTGGGTTTTTGCTTAATTTAACTCTAACATATTATGGAAGAAGCATCGGTTGCTGTTTATAAAACTTATCAGACTTAGCAAGATTGTGACGACAATGTGTGACAACTTGATTACACATTCGCAGTCTGCAGTTGGATGAACAGTTTGAGACGACAATGTTTGAGTTGAAAATTTGGGAATTTGCCACGGAATTGAGCTCTGTTTCAATTCAACTTGCCGCCTAATTCAATGGAATCAACCGAAGCAACCGTACTCGAATCCACTTTATCAGGACCCAAGCTCGAGTCCCTTCAATTCCGAGAAGAAATCCATCGACTCATGACAGTGCTGGAGAACGCCGGCTCCTTCACGAGGCTTTTAGAACTTGCGCCGACCCAAGCCATGGAGCTCCTCCACCTCTCGACGGAACCCGACTCTGCTCGCCGACTGTCGTCTTAACGGGTGTTAATGGGTTGTTAACGGGTTTTATGGGTTGACTCAAAATGACCCGTTATTTAACGGGTTGACCCGTTAACCATCCGATCCGTTTATCATCCATCCAAATACTAATTTTAACGGGTCGGGTAGGGTCGGATTAACGAATCGGGTTGAAAATGCCAGGTCTACTTGCACCCAAGGCATAGAGAACCTAGTGCCGAGACGGGTTCCTTTCTTGGTTCACAGTCACATTTCAAACCATAACTAAAATATCCAACTTCTCTTTATTCACTTGGCCTTAGACAACGAGTTGGCACACCTGCAACACAAACTTGAAGGGCCAAGAGATCCCGAAATCTTTGGCATATTGGCTGAGGCCGATTTTAGACCAACATGGCACCAAACACCAAAACGTTGTTCGTTTTGTATGGAACCAAATTATTTCTTCTACCCGAAATGACTACCACCACAGTGTGACAGGGTATTATGAGCCAAATTAAAATTATAATCGAATTGAAACATGACCGAGTCATTGGTTAACACAATATCTCAATCTGGAGTAAGGCAAAATTTAAGGAGCACATCTCTAGTCAAGACTTCAGACCCTCAAAGTGAATAATTTGTGCAAGTTTACGCGGTAAATTGAGAAGCAAAGTAGTTTAGGGTTAAATGGC
Organism: Malus fusca; assembly: GCA_035220775.1. Classification (NCBI taxonomy): domain Eukaryota; kingdom Viridiplantae; phylum Streptophyta; class Magnoliopsida; order Rosales; family Rosaceae; genus Malus; species Malus fusca. The sequence goes on along the minus strand of CM069072.1, from coordinate 8,796,732 downwards.
AATAGGGTGCCTGTTCACCCAAGACTATGATATGTAGATTCTATTTTCCAAGAAATTAGGAATCCCAAATTAAATAGAAGCTCGTTTTGGTATTGTGTGTGTGTCTAATATGTGACATAAATAGAGTGAGAGAAAAAACACAACATCTCCTTCAACCGTCTTATATATTTACTGTCAAACTCAAGAACTCGCGAAACGAACAAACATGCTCATCAAGTAAAATCAATACCCTATTTCAATTATAAATTTTGTAAGGTGAAATACGATGTAACGTTATTATTCATAATTTAAACCAAGACACAACAAGACTATGAGGACACAAATTTGGCAAAGTAGCTTAAACCAAGCGAATAAACCATTCATGGTATAATGCATAAAGTGAGCTAATGACAAGTCACCTAACTTGCTTCCCAAGGAAAACTATAAAATTAGGATGAATGTAATGGCAATTAATCTTGAATGAAGCTATGCAGTTTGCAACAATTTGGGTTTAATAACACACTTAGTATTACAGTCTAGTGATATTTCTCTTCACTTGCAAGTGAGAGGTCTTAGTTCGATTCTCACCAAAGGTGAATTTGAACCATATTATTGCAAGCCCATTTTGAGGCTTAGCCCACTTCCCCATAATCTTAGTGCATATAATATCGTTTGTTTAAAAAAAAAAAAAAAAAAAAAAGAGACTTCAAAATTGCAAGTATTTAACCTCTTTAAGTGGAAAAGAGCTAGAAATTTTGATACTTATTACTCATACAACATGACAAATTTGCATACAAAACATTTGCTGTCTCAGTCTTGGTGGTTCCGGCTATGGGTCACTCATATCATTCCCTTGGTGAACCCAGACGGCTAGTGCTAGCTGAGATATAAGATATGCAATTAACTAGAGACGGATAATGGAACCTATAGTCATGAAGAGCAACATATAATCTGCTAAGAATTCTAGGATTATATTAAAACAAAGTGTTGTATATTGTATCCAAAGACGAAAACTGAAATCTAAATGCACAAAAAATATCCTGGTCCAAATTAATAATATATGATTGCTTAGTGTGGAGATCCATTCGTTGACACTACCTAGGTACAGTGGCGAAGCCAGGATTTCTCGGGGGGAGGGGCGAATTTAAAACAGTGCAAGGTTAAAAAAAATAGCAACAACTAAATCTTTGTATATAATAATGTCTTCCATAATTAATCAATAAAAACAAATTACAATTGTTGTCGACGAGGTTTCATGTCATGAAAACGTCGCAGTCTTCACTAACTCTTTTGCAAGATCACTGATTCCTCTCAATGATGAAAACTCACTATGCATCTTCATATCTTGAATGTAATTGTCAAGTTGATTTGGAAGATTCATGAGGTCCATACGATCAAAATCTTGAGGATAAAGTTGGGCTAAACGAATAATTTTTTCTTTGTCAAAAGATGCAAAATTATTCACTGGACTCAAACATGCCATACAAAGAAGCAACTCGGTGTTTACCTCATTGAAGCGATCATTCAATTCTTTTAGTTGCATATCAAGGACTTGAAAATAGAGGTCTACACGATAGTAATGGAAGTTTGTGATTTTTGGAGCTTTACGCCTTGATTTTCCAGGTACGAAATGCAAATCCTCCATGTTAGGAATGACAATATCATGCTCCTCACAAAACTTTTCTACATCATGCAACAAGTCCCCAAAGTCATCATCTCTCAAGGATTGTAGTCTTTGCTTGCATACTTCCACTAACGCCATCGCATTCACAATATCTTGATCTTTCTTTTGCAATGCTTGTGATAACTCATTTGTAATTCCCAATATAAGTCTCATCAAGAAAAGGTGAAACACAAAATCAAAAGTTTGTATGTCTTTGAATAACCCAGTAGCTTCACCGAGATTATCTTGGTTGCGATCACTTTTAATCCATTCAACCACCTCCACCACGGCTTCAAACATAACAATAATACTAACTATAGTACCATAATGCGAGTTCCACCGTGTATCACATGGACGCATGAGGCTACTTTCTTGATTTAACCCTTTACCCGTTTCAAGATTACCAAGATGAAGAGTTTTTTGAATTTGTTCTTGTTGTTTCTCTCTCAATGCATCACGACGCTTGCACGAAGATCCAATAAGATTCACCAATCTATTAGCATTGATGAAGAAATTGGCAACATCCTCATTTTCCTTTGCCACAAATACAAGAGCTAGTTGGAGTTGGTGTGCAAAACAATGAATATAAAATGCTTGAGGGTATTTGTTCAAAATCTTTGTTTTAAGACCATTTAACTCACCTCTCATATTACTAGCTCCATCATAGCCTTGTCCTCGTAACTTGGACATACTCAAATTTGTTGTAGCAAACAATCTCCCAATAGCCTCTTCAAGTGAGCTATTAGTTGTAGAGGAGACATGTTGAACACCCAAAAACTTTTCAATTGCTTCTCTTTTTTTGTTCACATAACGCAATACCATCGCCATTTGCTCTTTATTGGAAGCATCACGTGATCCATCAACCAAAAGAGAAAAAAATGTACCTTCCATATCTTTAGTGATTGCATTAATAGTTTCAATAGCACAAGCACGAACAAGATCCTTTTGAATATCGGAATAAGTATACTTGAGATTCTTGGGAGTATTCTCAAACACAACCTTTCTAACTTTCTCATTATGATCGGCAAGAAATTGCATAAGCTCTATATAATTACCCCTATTGCTCGATTTCAAAGATTCATCGTGCCCACGAAAAGCCAAACCTTGTCGCAACAACCATCTTGTGCAATCAAGTGCTCCACTCAGTAAAGTGTGATAATTAACGCGAGCTTCATCAGTTTGCTTGATCACAAATGTTTCAATGTGTTGTTTTTGTGTCATCAAGTCTTTAGCTTGTTGCATAGCTTTATTATGAAGACTTCCAACACCTCCCTCGTGGACTCGAAAATTTTCGGGTCCTTTCCTCCAATTTGTAAACCCTTTTGTAGTGAAGACATCACTTCCACTACCACCCGCTTTATCAAAATCACATTTAAAAAGATAGCAATAACGGCAAAATGCAGCATCTTTTACTATACTATACTCCAACCACTTAAAATTATCAAACCAACCTGTAATAAAACATCGATTGTCGCTAGCTTTCCTTGGCATGATGTGAGACTTAGGTTGACAAGGTTCCTTTTGAAGGTAGTATCTACGAATTGCTTCACGACAATTGAGTGGATAATCAAGCATTCGACGTCTAAGTCCAGGGTCTGCCAGAAGATTAGCTAATATTTCATCCAACTCAGTAATCTCATTTTGTTGTGCACTACTCGGAATACTAGAAGGAGGAGGAGGACTACCCGGAATATTTGAAGGAAGAGGAGGACTATCCGGAATATTTGGAGAAGGATTTAAGCACTGTTTCTTATAATATCGTTCCATTACGTAACTGTATAACGAAAGAAAAACAAATATATCTTAGACTCTTAGTCCTAGAGTAGACTACGAATTTAATTAATCAGTACCAACAATCATATCATATGAATAATCAATTTTTATTCTAAAGTAGAGTATGTAGACTACAAATGTAATTAATAAGTACCAACAATGCATTTGAATGAGGGTTTTAGTTAGTTGAATTGGGGTTCATTATGTTAATGTATATATAATGTATCAGTCCTCTTTTATGTACTTCAAAAAAAAAAAAAATCAATAATCATAGTATTCATATGAATAATCTATAATCAATAACCATATAATTATAATGTATAACCCTATAATCCTACATCAATTAAACAAAAATTTATATTCAATAATCAATTAGGGTTTGAAATAAATTAAAATTTTTACCTTAATTGGAATTTGGAGTGGCTGTGCAGATGTGCTTGCAGTTGCAGACTGATGTATCTGCCAATGGAAAGTGAAATCTGCTACAGGACAGAAGGTTTTGTCGTGTGGGGTGGGGAAAAGGGGGGGAAAAGGTGGGGTGGGGGAACTGACGGGATGGGATATGGGGAATAGGGTTAAGGGTTTTTAATTTGAAATAGAATGGGGATTGAGATGGGGATGGATGGGGACCAGTGGTCCCCTGTTTATATATATATATTTTTTTTCATTCAACCAAAACGACGTCGTTTACCAAAAAAATTTAATTTTTTTTACCAGGCCCAAAACGACGTCGTTTTGGCCTGGATTTTAAAATTTTAAAAAAATCCCTCCCGGTCGTCTTCCCCGAGAGCTATCTGTTTCTGGTTTCAGAACCCGGTGCTCCCTAGTTTCCGGCCGAACTAGGGGGGTTCAAGCGTCGCTCCTGCCTTTGTTTTCCGGCCAGCGGAGGGGCGAACGCCCCCCTTCGCTCCTACGTAGCTTCGCCTCTGGACTGATGTGTCTGCCAATGGAAAGTGAAATCTGCTACAGGACAGAAGGTTTTGTCGTGTGGGGTGGGGAAAAGGGGGGAAAAGGTGGGGTGGGGGAACTGACGGGATGGGATATGGGGAATAGGGTTAAGGGTTTTTAATTTGAAATAGAATGGGGATTGAGATGGGGATGGATGGGGACCAGTGGTCCCCTGTTTATATATATATATATATTTTTTCATTCAACCAAAACGACGTCGTTTACCAAAAAAATTTAATTTTTTTTTACCAGGCCCAAAACGACGTCGTTTTGGCCTGGATTTTAAAATTAAAAAAAAATCCCTCCCGGTCGTCTTCCCCGAGAGCTATCTGTTTCTGGTTTCAGAACCCGGTGCTCCCCAGTTTCCGGCCGAACTAGGGGGGTTCAAGCGTCGCTCCTGCCTTTGTTTTCCGGCGAGCGGAGGGGCGAACGCCCCCCCTTCGCTCCTACGTAGCTTCGCCTCTGCCTGGGTAGATGAGTTCGAACTACTGTTTGACTTCAAAACAGCAATTTCATTTTGGTGTGCCAATTAATTGCTTAATCACTACATCCTCCATCTTGTCTTTAAATTTCTGCTTTCTCTCTTTCACCTTTTGGTTGATTATCTCTTCGAGCATACGTGAATTTGAGCAGGACGAGCCTCTCTGTTTGTCGTATACAACACTCTGGCGCACTGCAGTACCATAGGTGCTCCAATATCCATGACAGTCTTCACCTACAATATACGCTATAAATTGCACAAACTATGCGACAGGTTTATATTGCTGTCAATTTTTTTTTTATCTGTATGTGACAGTGAATACAACAGTCGCTAATACTAATTAATTTTACGACAACACTCTCCATTGTCGCAAGTAGTCTTGCTTTTCGACGGTGACTCTGCGCTGTCGCAAGTAATCAACCATTTTAACAGCACAAATGCCATCTCAAAAGGAAGTCCTTTTGCGACAGCAGTGTATCCCATCGCAATTATTTGTTGGTGAAGAGGCTTTGTCTAGTAGTGTTATTTTCTTTCGGGTTGTGGGAGGCAGTATTTGTAGAACAACCATCGGTTAGACTGGTGCTGCCCTTACGAAAAATTATGACCATATTTTGCTAGGCATACCGGTTATGACGGCTACGGAAATTGAGACGGAGGAGCTAGAATTGTGGAAATAACCTAGCAGCCTTCTATGTTAAAATTTTTGGCTAAGAATGGAGAATGGTAGTAAACATAGTGTAGTCTTGAGTCCTTGAAAAATTTTCCCTTTTATTTTAGTTATTACCGACATGAAGAAAAGTGTTCCATCTTTTACAAAAGTACACTAACAGAACATAAAAAAACTGAAAAAAAAATAATGTAAACATACATACATACGAAAACCATTTATCTCTTGGTATATTAACCGTATTCATTTTGTTTATTCAGACTGAGATATTACAAAGCCAGAAATAAATTTGAAGTTCTCTGGGCCTTGAGTCACCTTCGTTTTTGATGGGACTGCATATATAACTTTGCAGTTTTTATTCAGTGGGGATAATTGCAAACCACAGCCTCCCTTTATTTTCACAGTACCTTTGGTTGCTAATATTAGTTGAAATTGATTGGGTATTTAGGCTGTTTGTTAGGGGAGAATAGCCCCCAATGTTTCTCAAGCTCTGGGGTCTTTCTATTCTCATCAAACATGGCAAAGATGTAAGTTTCAATGGGCCTTCCAGGCTTCCTTGGAGTCCCTCCCTTCACATGTTGAATCAAATTCGAGTTATAAGTCCTCGCATTATCAACTGTTGTTGCCGTCCCACCAGCTGTCGGCCAACCACTCTCCGATATAACAATTTCCAAAGATCCTCCACCGACCTTGTCAAGCGCAGCGTAAACAGCATCCAAAATGGCATCGAAAAGATTACGATAACCACGTTGGCCATCTTGTACTACAACTGACGGAGCTGTGAAAAGAGCATAATCTAGACGAATGTCACGAGTGTTGCCAATATAACTAAAATAAGGATACAAATTAACAAGTAGCGGAGATTTGTTGTCCACCAGGAACCGGACAACAGGATTCAAAATTGGGCTATAATCACCCCTAAATTCTCCGTTTGATGGAGGAAAGGAATTTCCAAGCACACCGGTGTCTATGGCGGTGGAAACTTTGATTTGGTTTCCAAGACCGGCACTGGAAATCGCATTTTGAATGTTCCGCATGGCCGGGACCAGAAATTGCGCAGACGAGTCCGAGGGCTTGACTTCGTTTCCTACGGCAATGTATTTGAATCTTACATTGGCATAGTTTCTGACATTGTTTTGGACCCATGTATTTGCATTGGCTTGGCTTGAAGCAATGTTTTGAAGTTGATCGTTTGGTATGCCTAACATGAGCTCAATGTCAGAGCCTCTGAGGGCTGCTAGAGCTGCTGGGTTCGGATCATATAGTCGCATTCTTCGGATGTTATTTTGCTTGTAGAGAGCAATAACTTCTGCTTGGGGTGGTAAGTCTCCATTCATTCCATAACATACACCAATTTGGGCGCCTGTAATATATTAAAAAAGAAAGTAATGAATTGGTTAGATATATTATCACAAAAAGCATCACAATGAATATAGGAAAAGTATATTGCAAGCGGTTCTCTACTAAAGTGGTGCAAAGGTGTTGATTCCTTGCATGACGATATAGGTTTGAACTCCGTCAGTGACTAATCTAACATAGAGTATATGTATACCTGTTGTTTCGAAGCTGGCCATCAGCTGCCCAAGAACAAGTATTATGGAAATCACAGAAGGGCCTCTGGCTCTACCAACTGATGAACTTGATTTAGCCATCGTATTTGAAGTGCCTCCGAATGTTCCCCCTTGCTCTTGAATTTATAGAGATAAGAAACAGGTCGGTTTGTGACGTTTGTCTGACTACGAATAGTACTCAAGCACTAACTTATACCAAATTATACGGCAACTAATTTTTTTTCCGACATCAAACTTATTGAAACTACATATATATGACGATCTAATTATATTTGTTGTTCATAATATATGACGTTGTAGTTAATGAGTAAATTGTTGTCCTCATCCTTGTTTCCTCTCAAGTTTTTCCAAGTCAAGGCTTCCACTACAGAATTCTAAAGTCAAGGATAATTCCGGAATCAAGTTTTGAGACCGGAATTTCATCATTTATTACGTATTTCTTAATTTAAATTCGTATTCGCGATTACGTTATCTTTATTAGTTAATTTTAATTCCACTAATTATAAGTTTAGTAATTGATTAGTTATCGAGTTGGAAATTTCATAATCAATCTTTATCTTTAGTTGACATTTCGAAGTTACAACTAGTGTTTTTAAAAAAACCTTGAACCCATGAACGCATAGGCGAAAGCCGTTTGCGAATCCGAATTATAACAGTATAGTTATGGACGTTTGAAGTGGTGAAACTTTAGATTGTGGGAATCATTTTAATTTCCACTTATGGGTAAAAGATCCAAACCCTTTTTAGATTAATGGACCGGCTATTATAAGTGGAATTGGGCAAATTAGGTGGTGGAAAAAGTTTAGGCATCATCCACTATTAAGGGGACCCAGCAGATTTTTTTAAGGTTGAGAAATGATCGATAGGAAGGAGGAAAAGGTTGACATTTTCTTTTTCCATGGGGTGAACCAGTGTACCACCACCAAACCCTTTTTATTTTCAAAACCGGCCAATGTTAGGCCAATTCCTACCATTTCTCTTCTGATTTTCCTACCTCCTTCACCTGCAACTTGCTCTAGGGGTGGGAAATTTTGCCATAAACTGATTTACCGACCGAACCATACCAGTCGGCTCATAATGGTATGGTATAGTTTTGGCATTTTTTCATAATTGGTTGGCATTTTACCGAACCGACAATTAATGGCATGGCTTTGGTAATTGATTTTGTATGTCGACAGTATGCCATACCTACCAATATATATACATATATATATTTATTTTCTTTTTCTATTTAGATATTTTAGGTATTTTTTACATGTTTGACTCCTTAGTTTTAGGGTTTAGAAAATAAATGACTTCTTAGTTTTAGGGTTTAAAAAATACATGCTTGACTTCTCCCTATTGCTATAAATCAGAATCTAATTGTCCATACTCTGTGCCGTAAGCCAATTGGAATTGGGGTGTAGTGAAATTGATGGCATGGAATACATGTGAGGCTCACTAATATACTTAATAACCACAGGGATCCCAAACTCCTATACGTGAAGCGACTTGTCATCGTTGGAAGTAAGAAACCTACGGTTATTGCCCACAAATGTAATCATATTCATAGCACCCAAATGTTGATCATACTCTTGCAAACCTACGATTATTATCCACACTTTCCTTATTTGCAAACCATCGGTTGTGCCATTTGCCAACCGAACCAACCAATAATTTTGGCTGAACCGATTTTTGGCAACCGCAAGAAGATGGTTGGCTAGTGGTAATTGATTTTCGGTAATTATGTATATGTGGCTGGCAGGTGGCACAAGAAATTTGGCACGGTTTGCCAACCGAACCCAGCACTACCTTCCTCCTTCCCTCTCTACAAAAAAATCAAGGGTTTTAAGGTCTATTTCATGTAGAACTCCATAGGAGAACCTGGGGGTTCTCGACGACGAATTGTCATTCCGGAGAGTATCACCATTCACCATCACCCTTAATCCGCTTCCCATGGACCCAAGAACAAGACCCAATTGGTGGTTGGGGTGTTGGAACACCAAGGAAGCCGACTTGAAGAACACCCACCTTAGGGTTTCGTTGGGTGCTAGCCAATTTGAGGGCCTTCCTGGCCAAATTGGACTCGGCCACAGGTATAAAGTTTACTTTACTTGTTGAAATCTTCATTCTTGTAAAATTTGAGAATTTTTGGAAAAAGTCGAATTTTCCGATATGTGACATTCGATTTATGAAAATGTTGTTGATTGTATATATTATCGATAAGGTCTACCACTTGATTATTCTAACAATTGACAATCTTATCATTGAATTGAGACAAGATTTTAATATGCTATTGTAGATTGTTTAAGGACCTTAGGGACTTATAAGTGAAAATCTAGTGATTGGATTTTCCGAAGCACATGACGAAAGATCATGGACCCTACATTAGAACGACGGTTCGATTCCTCATTAAATGTTGTTGTGGGAGACATATGAGAATTTTTTAGTATGTGAATTATCAAAGGAAATCTAAATGTGGACTTGTGCTTTGTTAGGCGGTGATAGAACGTGATGCCTTGACTATCGTGCTAGGGTACATTAGCGCGGACTCCAGGTGAGTGACTTTAATATATGTGATATTGGTAATTACCAGGTTGTCATAATTATGATCATGTATGGATATGAATTGGTTTTATGAATATGTTCTATTGAATTGTTATTCCAATACTTCGACAACAATTTATGTTTATGAAATGGGGTGTGGCATGTATATTGGAAATGTGGTTTGATTTGTATGAATGGCATGTTGAGATTAATGTGAGGACTAGTAATGATAGTTAACCATTATGATGGTGATTTGTTGCTTCGATATTGTTTCACCTTCCGCTTCGGTGATTGGTTCTAAATTTAGTAATTGTGCCTAATCTCCCTTTATTGAGTTTTTGTAAATTAAGTAGTCTGTGCTTGTCTCATTTATTTGAGCCGCCGTACATTCTAATTGTTGGTCTTCTGCGATTCCGTTGAGTGATGGTCCGGAATCGTATCCACTCAGATTCCGTTGAGAGATGGTCTGGAATCCCTTTTATTCCGCGATTCCGTTGAGTGATGTTCCGGAATCGTATCTAAATTGGGTTTCATTTAGTTATTGTTATGTATTGTATTTATCGATTCCATTGAGTGAGGGTCCGAATCGTATCCACTTGGATTCCGTTGAGAGATGGTTCGGAATCCCTCATATTTCACGATTCCATTGAGTGGTGGTCCGGGATCGTACTCACCTTGGGATTTATTGAATTTGAATTGTGATGACTTCAAAGGTGTAGGCTTCGGCCAAACTGTGTCGCTCTAACTCTACTTTTCATTAAGTTGTATGAGAAGATGGTCGTGAGATGTTGTGATTGGTTTCCGACGAACCGTTGGATGTCTGGGTGACTCCTTCGGGGTTTACAAAAGTTGGTATTGATTTCTTATGAATGATTTATATTCAAGATATGTAAACTGTGTTTGATGGTTGGCATTAGCATTATTCTCACATACTTGATATTATTGTCACTCTCCTAAGCTTCGCAACTTATCCAGGTTGTTGTTTGCCTGGTGCACCATTACGATGGTGTAGGCACTGATCGTATAGGTGACAGGTTTGAGTAGACTCCGAGAAGTTTGTAGGTGGGGGTAGCAGTGCAGTTATCAGAGACTTGGAGCGTTAGGTTACCCTTGTTCACTCTTGTACTTTATCTTTTGGGACTTTCTTTTGAGCACCTCATACTTGTTCTTAGTAAAGCAAAGATTATGCTTCTTTTTGGGATGTAGATATTTGTAAATATTTTGTGGAGAACTTAGCCACCTTCACATTATTTTGGGTCATCAGTTAAAGTATTTAATTCCATAACGTATACCGTATTCAACAAATGTTATTGTCCTTGTCACGTGTCGATTCTCGATGTATGTTGGGATCGGGACGTGACATCAAGGCTTCCACATCAAATTTAAAATCTAATTCTAGTATGCAACACGGTTTTAAAAAAAAGGGAAAATTTGAAATTGGTCCAATTTTATAGCCTACTTTTGAAATAGGTCCAATTTTTAGTGACTTTTGACTTTTGAAATATGTTCAATTTTTAGTGACTTTGGACCCATATCAAAAGATTCCAAAATTCCAGTATGCAACAAGATTTTAAAAGATCTTGACGAAAATATCGACATTTCAATTTTACAGATATATCGACTGATATTTTCAGACCGACATGTATTTTGTGAATATATTTTATATACGATATAAGATAATCTATATAAAATTTACGTAAGATGTATGTTATTAAGGTTCCAAACCATGTTATGAATTAAGGCTTCAGCCTGTATTATGTACAGTATATATAAGATGTGAGCTTATTTGAACACATTTTATATATACTAGTTAACCACCATTTTTGGTCTGGGTATGCAAAAACGATGCTGGATGATACGGCAACTCTTTTAATACAAGCAATATTACTACTTTAATTTACATTAGAGAGAAAGGAAAATTTTGAATCAGAAAAGTGGTGGGTAGGGTTGTAAATCGGTTCGAAACAGTTCGAGCTCGTATCGAGTTCGGTCCATGTTTGGCTTGTCGAAGCTCAACTCGTGAAAGAACCAAGCCAAGTTAGTCTGGCTCGATTAAAAAACAAGTCAAGCTTGAACATTAGTATGTTCAGCTCGTAAAGTATGTAAACGTATCAAATTTTTCTACAAAACAACTCCAAGTAAGCTTGAGCTCGGCTCGATCATTTAACTAATACATGCGCTCAACTCTTGTCCAACACATATTTGGAGGCACAAATCCAACTAATTGAGTTAACAAAATAAAAAAAATAAAAATAAATAGGATATTTTTATTCTTTTTTATTTTACCATATAAAAGGATTAGTTATTAGCCTTTTTCTATCAATAGAGATGGTAAAAGGGTAATGCTAGGGAGATTAAAGACAATATTTGTAAATTAAATGATGTGTCACCAATAGAAAATGAGCACGTTTATCAATGCTTAATTAATAATCAATCATCAACTTTTATGTCATTTAGTTTACAAATTTTGTATTGCTTTGTTTAATTATGTTTAATATATTTTATTTTTCACATGCATTGGTAAGTTGCAAAAGAAAAAAAAAACTTTACAACCAAACCAAATTATGTTATAAGAAATAGTTCGAAAATGCTGGTGCTCGGTATCAGGCTTGTATAAAAAGCAAGCCAAGTCTAACTAAAGTTCGGAAAAAGTTAAACAAGCCAAGCTTGAGCACTGTGACATACGGTTCATCTCGGCTCAGTAACAGTCCTAGTAGTGGGTTTACCATAATCACCAGGATAATCATCGCTTGCTGGATGATGCCATTTTAAACGGGAAGAGATCCTCTCCGGTTCTCTTTCACCAAAACCATCAGATCAAGTGATCTGGATCCTTGAAATTTGATCCAACTGCTAAAAACAAGGGCTCCCTTCCCTTTAAAAGTTATAATAACTTAATTTGGTGGTTTTGGTAGAAGAGATCCGGAAAGGATCTCTTCCCATTTTAAACATAATAAAAAACAAAACATTAAAATCCAAAATGATATTATTGACTTGCCTCTTAATGAGTCAACGTCCCTGGGGGGGGCATTACAATGTGTACGAATTCTATAAGGACCTTGTAATTTAAATCGCTAAGAGAGGCATTCCTACACTCGAGATATTGTGTTTAAACTTCGGTTTAATGTTATTGCTAACTCATATTATTGCTAACTCATATTATAAGTAAGAGGTTTTAGATTCGATTCTCGTCAAATACGAATGTGTATTATATTATTACTAACTCATTGTGAGGTTAAGCCACCACCTCTTCCTCTTCCTCTTCCTCCTCCTCCTTAGTGAGATAATATAGTTTGGTAAAAGATATTATTGGAGCCTAGATAGATGGATGAGTACCATTCTCGTGTGCGCAAAAACGCTCTTCCGTGTTTCAGGATCGATGCTAAAAGAATTAATGAAAAAGTTAATGGTGTCGGCTGTATTGTGCTTATCCTTGAGAATTACATGTGGAAAAATGAGACTCGTCCTTTGGCACTAGCTAGTCAATTTGTGGAAAAACTTGTGAGACTCAGGACAGCGTTATGTGGAAAATAAAGACTCAGACGAATCAAAGTTGGGTGCATTCATAAGACTTTGACCTTTCTTAATCTCTAAACTAACATTTAATGATGTACATATAGAATTGGGATATTGAGAGATTTGAAATTTCTTTTTACAAAATCGTGTATTTAATTTGGATTTAAGTGATTGCCTGAAAGTTTATGCGTATTCAATTAAGATTTCAAATACCCGTATCTCAACATGACGTCATCAAATACCCGTATCTCAACATACCCCACCTCCAGGATATGGCAAATCACAACTTGAGAATTGAATTGCATAGTAATTTTTCGTATACTTTACGGCTGCATCTAACCTCTTCGTTAGATTGCCTACGTACCCTCAATAGGGATCAAGCTATTCGTAGTTCACCATTTGTTGAACTTTGAACTTTTCGTCAAACATAAAGTACCACACCATGTCACATCCCGGCCCGGGTCCACCACATCCCGGGCCCGCTCTACCACCGTAGCACGATATTGTCTGCTTTGGGCTTACCATTCCCTCACGATTTTGTTTTTGGGAACTCACGAGCAACTTCCCAGTGGGTCACCCATCTTGGGAGTGCTCTGGCCTCCTTCTCGCTTAACTTCGAAGTTCCTACGGAACCCGAAGCCAGTGAGCTCCCAAAAGGCCTCGTGCTAGGTAAGGATGTGAATATACATTTAAGGATCACTCCCCTGGGCGATGTGGGATGTTACACACCACACATCAACCATGAGCCAAACAACAATTGTCATCATGTTATTCACACAGGTATGCCAATCATGTACGCATGAGCCCACCATTAACAATGGCTTGGTATTTGACTGTGGTAACGCATTGCATGATGAGTTCCAAAATTTTCCTTCTTAGCCCAATCTCCCATAGAACATCTCTAATAAAACTCCATTGCAATCGATCATAAGCTTTGGATAGGTCAATTTTCCAAGCAATGAACCTTTTTTACCTTTGGTATTTCTGTACTTGTGGAGGATTACTTGGGCCACGATGACATTATCAATAATTTGCCTACCCAGGACGAAGCTCACTTGAGTAGGGCACAAGTCTCTGGAGCGGTCTCAATTTACCCACCAAAATTTTAGAGATGACCTTGTAAAGCGTAGAACACAGGCTAATAGGCCTCAACTGTGTCATGTTTGTGGGATTATCAACCTTAGGAATCAACGAGATGAAGGTGTTGTTAATATTGTCAGGGAGTTGAGTTGAGTTAAAACAGAGGCTAACATGCCTTAGCTGTGTCAGGCTAATGGGCCTCAACCGTTTCCTTTTTGTTTTTTTTTTTTAGTACAACGATATATTTTACACTAAGGATGGCTAAGCTAAATGCAACATAATTTGATATCGAATTCCCCATTTATGAGATTCGAACCTAAGACCTCTCACTCACAAATAAAAAAGAATACTAGTAGACCGTAATACTGACTAGCAAACTAATTCCCTTTCAAATATAATTTTTTTCACATTGAAGCTTACTTTGTAACATTTTTTTTATTTACTTATTTTTTAAAAAATGAGACAACTGGTGGCAAGCCATGATCATCCATCCCTTTTGGGGGCCGAGAAGACTCATAGAGGCATTTCAGCCTCTCTTTGGCCATAAGTCTAGCTTCCACACCAACAACGGGTTTCGAACCTAAGACCTTCAATTTTTAATTTGAAGGAAGCCTCGCAATCCGTTTTTTACCACTAGGCTACAGCTCATTGTTAGCTTACATTGTAACATAAGGAACATGCTTTGACCCCTATTTCCCACCAAAAGGCCATAGGCATTGTCCTTGTCTCATAAGGAATATACCGTCAGCCCTGCTTTACTTTGTCATGACAGAGACGGGGCAATTCTTATTCTTCACATCATGTTCGGACATCATCATCTACTCTCTGATCATCTCCACCGTCGTGGTCGCTCTACTGACCAAGCCAGAAGGTTACGATCATCTACGGCTGGGTACAGCAGGTGCACCGTTCAAGATCACTATGTTTGCCGACCTGCATTTTGGACAAGTTGAGTCCACCGACTGGGGCCCTTTCCAGGATGTCAATTCTGCTAGGGTCATGTCCTCTGTACTCGATCATGAAACCCCAGGTGATTAAAACACGTTATGTCAATTGTCATGTTTTAGTGTATGTATTTAACTTCCATTATGTCCTGCACCTAATACTATGGTTTAGTGATATTCCTTTTTACTTATAATTGAGAGGTCTTATGTTTTATTCTCATCAATGATGAATTTGAACCATTATTGCTAGACCATTATGAGGTTTAGCTCCCTTGATTCTCGGTTCATTTTATTCAACCCAAATGTTAGAAAAAAACATGGTGTGCGGTAGAGCGAGAAAATAAGTGTGCGGAAATCACTTAAGGGAAATCAAGTAACGACTTTTCATAGCTTTTGAAGAAACCCAAAACACCAAAAGTGCTTCTGTCAACGTGACAGTTGAATATCAGAGTGTGCAACGAACAAGACTATAAAATAATAAGAATATTATTAAACAAACGAAAATGCCAAAACAGCTACAAAATCTCAAGATGCTACATCGTGACTAACATGTTATTCATGCTAAACTATAAGCTATATTTATAGAGAGCAAAACCTAGAAACCTTAATTCGGATGGACTAGGCCCATATACTAACTAACAAGCAAATTCAAATAATCATAATATACTAATATTTTCCACACCCCCCCCCCCCCCGTCAAACTCATGGCAATATACGACATGGGTATGCAAACAAGCAAATGCGGACTGGCTCCGTTAGGCGGACTGGAAGACATGCAAACTTGACTGGACTTGACTGGCAAACTATTTCTT
Organism: Malus fusca; assembly: GCA_035220775.1. Classification (NCBI taxonomy): domain Eukaryota; kingdom Viridiplantae; phylum Streptophyta; class Magnoliopsida; order Rosales; family Rosaceae; genus Malus; species Malus fusca. The sequence goes on along the minus strand of CM069072.1, from coordinate 8,780,772 downwards.
GCTGGCAAGCTGAATCTGGTTGGCAAACTAATTCTGATTCAAACTGCCTAGTGTTGAGAGTATGGAAAGAACCCGTCTCTAAATGGACGAGATTTCCATATCTCAATTGTAGCAACGAAGGAACAAACACAACTATCACTGGAGTGGTCACAATTCCAAACACTCAAATGACGGTCACAAAACAATTCCAAACAAGCCAACCAACAATTCCTGCGGGCCTAAAACAAACAACCAAAAATAATTTCTTTTCTTTTTTTTTCCTTTTTTTTTTCTATTTCTTATTTTCTTCTCCTTTTTTTTTTCCTTTCTCCTTCCTTTCACTACTACAAAAGAGGCTATCACTGGTGGTGGAAAAACCGAAAAGAAACCCCAATTACTGTCGGATTTTTGGTAAAAATCCGACATCAAATCGTGCATTGTCGGATTGGAGAACTGACGTTGTTGCTAGTGTCACGAAAAGGGTATTGACGTCGATTAGTCCCCTTAATCCGCCACCAAGAAGCAAAGTAATATAAAATAAAAAAGAATAATAGCGTCGATTAAAAGTGACATCTAAACTTACGTCGGTTAGAAGCAACATTGAATTCTGACATGATGGCAGTCCTAACCTACATCAAGCAACAATTAAAGAATTAAAATATCAAACCTACTATCAGTTTTAACCGACATTACATAAGATATAAATACATAAAATAATTATTATGCTGTCGTCCATAAGCGACACCAAATATATTAATAATAAAAAAAATATGTGTCAGTTTTTAATTAATAATAATTAAAAAATAATATATAAAAATAATTCCCACCATATGTCAATGAAAAAACAAACAATTTTAAGCAAACTTCATATTAAAAATGAAATTTCTACTAACTATATATTAAATTTAAAATTAACTACAATTCTTAAAAATGTACAACCCATACAAATTTTTTCCGAACTCTTGGAAAAGATTTTGAACCAGTTGTGTGGTTCATAGTTTTCAACTGCCGATTATGCTTATTTTTTTCGTCAATCTCCTGAAAAATAAAAGAATTTATTAGACAAATTTCAAGGTATAATAAGATAAATCATGAAATGTTTACCTTTGTTTTTTCTTTATTCCAGTTGCCATCATCGAAATATTTCTGTAATCTCTAACCTCTGCCGCTACATGTTTCGAAAACGCACTAGAATTATCACTAATGCATTTTCCAGACAAATCAAATGAACAAGGCTGTTCTTTCCAATTAGGAATTGAGGGTCCGCGTCTCCGTTGAGTTGATCCTTATAAATACAGAAAAAACAATTAAAAACCAAGAAACAAAAATAAATTTTCAATTTAAGCATAAAACTAGTTAGAATATAAAACGGAAACTAAAATTAATAATCATAATAATTTAAAAATTAACCACCTTCGAGCTCTTATTCTTCAAATTGGAGTTCCTCAGAATGTTGATCTTCAAAATGGTGATCCATAGCAAATGGGGAAGGAGAAGAGGAAAAACTAAAAAGGAGGAAGAAATGGATGCACAGATGAAATGGGGAAGGAGAAGAAGAAAGACTAAAATTGGGGGAGAAATGAAAGCACAGATGAAATGGGGAAGAGACGGGTTTAAATATGGGTACTTAGTTGGCGTCGGTTTAAATCGACATTGATTGACTGACGTCGAATTAAAAGTATATGGTGTCGAATTAAATGTACATGGTGTCGGTTAAAACCAACCCCAACCTGACACATTTTCTAACACTCTTTATTGAAAATACGGCGTCGTTTTAAAGACCGACACCAACTTCTGACACACTTTTTGAAATTCACGTAGCGTCGATTTAATGAAACTCGCGTTGAATTAAAAGATGATAGCGTCGGTTAAAACCAACACTAAGTCTCTCCATCCATTTCTTTGTGCAAAACAAGCAGGAAATTTCCTGCCTAATATTTCAAATTATTCGACCAATGTCGTAGACTAAAACTGAAAACAGACTAGTTTAAGAAAAAATGTTTAACCCAAAGAAAAAAAATAACCAGCTCTTTGTTTTTGTGTTATCTCATATAACATTTTAAGATTAATAAATAAAATTTAACTTGAATAAAATACATAATAAAAAACAGAAATATAATTTTATTATAAAATATCATCACATGCTAATTGAAACATAGTCTAATTAATACTTAAAATACACAAAATAATTAATATATTTATTCCAAGTCATCATCTATTAGGTCAACATCGGTGTTGGCATAATTAATGAACTTAATGATTCATGAAAATGAGTCTCTTCCACGACAACCCTTGTAAGGAACTTTTTATTGTCAAGTATTCGATTTGTTCGATCATACAAATTAGGTATGGCATAATCATCTATTGCGTCACTATCCCCTAATACGTCAAACAAATCCCTAGGCTGCGTTCGAACAACTAAGTGCCAATCTTTTTCAATTGTGTCCTTGACGTAAAATACTTGTAATGTTTGTGATGCTAATATGAAAGGATCCTATTTAAATCCCAATCAATTGAAGTTCACCATTGTAAATCCATATTGATCGGTCTTCATTCCTCGTTGACTTTCACTATTAACCCATTCACACTTAAATAACATTACAGCTCGACCCCTACCTCCTGCCTCATTATGACCACAATATTTAACCTCGAACATATCTACAACTCTGCCATAACAATTCACTTGCCCAATTGCACCAGGAACATTTGCAAGTATAGAGACACCACAATTTTGATTCTCCTGCCTCAATATGACCACAATATTTAACCATGAGCAATGTGACTTTTATATCTACTCACAACCCTACTAGGATAATTAGCTAGCCAATGCAAGTCTTGAGATATCAACATGTCATTAGGATGACATCTTGAATTCATATGTAATTCGAATGAAGATAAAAGTTGACATGATAACTATAAACATGTTATAATTAAAATGTAAAAATATAAGTAAACAATGTGATTGTTATATCAACTCACATGTTGCTTGAACCATTATGTAAATTCTTTCTTGCTTACCTCCTTGATTTGTCGCATAGTTAACCTTTCTCGATGATGTTTAGTTTTCAAGAATTTCTCATGTTGCTTGGGCAATTATGTCCAAATTTAGATAATTAATTTTTCAAAGTTAAGAAAACCAATAAAACATTAAGACGTTTGATTAAACGTTCTTACCTTCTAAATGGGTTAACTTCATCACAATTATTTAGAATGTATCTATGGCATTGATTAAGAACATTTAGATTGAGCTCCACATTTTCTCATGAACCCATATAACATCATTTGGAGTTAAAAATTGATAACCCACCAGATACTCCACGTCCAATACTATCTTCATTTCGGCCTCTACAAGTGCGACGAGACTCGACATCTTTAAGATACATTGAATAGAATGACAAGCACTCGTCCACCAAATATGCTTCAGCAATAGAACCTTTAAGACAACCCTTATTACGAACAAAGCGCTTCAGTGTTTGCAAATACCTACAATTATAAAATGAAACACAAATTATTATAATTATTAATTAAAGTTATGACTACAATTGTAAAAAAATTATAATTTTTTTTTGTTAATTACCATTCAATTGGATACATCCATCTATATTGAACAGGTCCTGCAAGAGCTGCTTCATCTGCCAAGTGAACTGGGAGGTGCACCATTATATCAAAAAATGCAGGAGGAAATATTTTTTCAAGTTGACGTAATGTCAATGCAATTCTTGAATTCATTTGCTTGAATCCTTCCTCAGACTCATTCTTACTACACAACTGTTTGAAAATTGAACTCAACTCTAATAATACAATAATAACAACTTTAGGCAAAACCAGACGTATTGCAAGCGGGAGTAACTGCTGCATTAAAACATGGCAATCATGACTTTTCAACCCATGTATATTTCGTTCATTCACGTGCACCCATCGCAACAAATTTGATGAATATCCAATGGGGACCAAATAGTAGACAACACTTTGCAAAATGCAGTTTTTTCTTCTCTTTTCAACATGAACAATGTTGGAGGTTGAAATGTTCTATTTCCTTCTCTGCATGGGTGTTGACTACGTCTTATGTTCAAGACATCAAGATCTGCACTTGCAAGCAATCCATCTTTAGACTTTTCTATATCTAGCAATGTTCCCACCACATTGTCACATATATTCTTCTCAATATGCATAACATCAAGATTGTGTCTAATCAACAGATGCCTCCAATGAGGAAGAGACAACACGGGGAGGGTATATAAAGGCCACCAATTGTTGCCTACAACCGACATTGTTTTCAAAATATTTTAAAAAATTAAAACCTATGTCGGCTACAATCGACACTGGCTGTGAAAATTTTTCGTTTAACCGACGCTAACATTATGTCGGTTACAACCGACATCGGGTTTCAAATTTTTTAATAAAAATTAAAAACTATCTTTAGTGTCGGTCAGAAGCGACATCAGTTGTCTTTTAACTGACGCTAACCTTATGTCGGTTAAAAGCAACACAATTTTTTTTATTGTGATACCAATATTAAAAATATTAAAATCAATGTTGGTTATAAGCGACATTAACAGTTTATGTCGGTTATAACCGATAGTAAATCCGACACCATATTAAGTGAGTGTTGGAATGTCTTATCAGCCACTATGTTGTATAAAAACACCACCCACCGACACAATAAGGCCCTTTTGTAGTAGTGTTTCAAGCACTCTTTCTGGGCAGTGGTTTTCTAACAAACAAAACAACTGTGAGTGAAGTGATTAGATGGAGATGCGCATACAGTGGGTATAGTGGTGCAAGGGATCTGGTACAGCTTGACAAAGACAGGTCTGATGCGGAGGTCAAATTGCTGGTCGGGTTCTAGTTCAAGGCGGGCATGGTGGGCGTGGCGGCGATGTGGGTATGTTTCTGGGCTTCAGTCATTAGCAGCGGCAGGTTGCAGAAAAATTGGGCACGACAAGTTTGAAGCGGCGGTTGCTAGCTGAGGTTTCGGATATGCAGGGATCTGGGAGTGGTGCGACTTCCGAGCAAACATATTCAATTTTTTGAAACTATAAAACCCTAATCCAGGGCACAACAATTGAACAAACCACAACGATCAAGAGAACGCGACTAGACAAACAAACTAGTTACCAAGAACAAATTTAACCCCAAAAGATCAAACTCTGCTTTGATACCAAGTTGAATATCAGAGTGTGCAACGAACAAGACTACAAAATAATAAGAATATTATTAAACAAACGAAAATGTCGAAACGGCTACATTGTGACTAACATGTTATTCATGCTAAACTATAAGCTATATTTATACAGAGCAAAACTTAAAAACCCTAATTCGGATGGGCTAGGCCCATATACTAACTAATAAGCAAACTCAAATAATCATAATATACTAATATTTTCCAACAGTGACAATCTTTTAATTAGGCTTCTTTACAATGTGATATATTTTGTTTAAGATATTTTCAAAGTTTTCCCTTTGGTTTTGTTGGTGTAAGTAAACATGTTGTGATAGTGGTTCCAGACAATTTAATCAATTTTACATTTTGTTAATTGGAGGGGAGATATTATTCCTCTTAATATATAACTTGTTACAATTTTCGATTCATTTTCAAACGAACTTTAACATTGGGCGAGCATTAGGTTGAGGTGTTGTCAATCAATTTTCACATTTCCGTTGTCGTGAATTTAGTAAAAACTTGAAATTCTGATATGTTCTGGCTTGTATACCTGCATGTTTCAAGGAAAGAAGGAAAGAAATATTGCAATGTCAATTATTTAGCACGTCTTAGCATTCTGGTTACAACACTTTCTATCTGTTATATAGTCGTATTTTCTAATCAACAGCACGTACATTGCAGATTTTGTTATCTATCTGGGAGATGTCATCACAGCCAATAATATATTAATTAGGAATGCAAGCTTGTATTGGGATCATGTAATTTCTCCAACAAGAGCCAAGGTTATTCCTTGGGCCAGTGTGTTTGGGAACCATGATGATGAAGCATTTGAGTGGCCGATTGAGTGGTTTTCGGCTCCTGGAATTCCTAAAATTCGTTGTCCTGTAGCCAATTCAGCATGCTCAGGTGAATTAGAAGTTTGATCTATTATGTGTTCACAATTTTGATCAACTTGTTTGCTTTTGCTTAATACTTCTTAATAGTGACTAATTTCTCCACTTTTAGCATTGACGACCTATTTCTGTAGGCCTATTTCAAAATCTGGAATCAAAACATAAACATATAAAAGAAAGTCACCCACATCAACTTTTTTTTCCACGAACATTGCCATTGACGACCTTTTAACACAGGCTACTACTGATACCAACACTGCCTGCCAGTGAGCTACATCCACAGACAAGTCATTGGCCGTTCATGCAGTGGACAATCGACTTGGTAGGGCCAATGCATGATGATCATGGCAACTGATTACTTCACCAAATGGGTAGAAGCAGAGCCCATGACTACCATGACACAGACGGACATAAAGCACTTCATTCATATGGAGAAACATCATTTGCCAATTTGACGTCCCTTAATCCATTATCACAGACAACGCCCCACAATTCGTAGGCAATGATTTGGCGAAGTTCTTCCAAAAGTATGGCATCAAGCAGAACATGTCCACGCCGAGATATCCTCAAAGGCAATGGGCAAGCCGAATCATCCCATAAGATGATCTTTGATTGCCTCGAGAAGTCCCTCTCCGAAAAGAAGGGAAAATGGCCAAATGAATTTCCTGGATGTTTATGGGCGTATCACACTACCAAACGACGAGCCACCAGTGATACTCCTTTCTCTTTGGCATTTGGTTTAGAAGCGATCATTCTTCCCAATGTCATCGTGCCAAGTATCAGCACTCAACTGCCAAGCATCAAACAGACCAGTAAGGAGATGGCCACAAGCTTAGATCTGGCAGAAGAGTAACGTGAGCAGACCATCACCCGCATCGCAGCTCACTACCAACAACTCATTTCCAGCTACAACAAAAGGGCCAAGATCTAGTAGTTCCAGCCCGGAGATCTAGTTCTAAGGAAAACCTTCACCACTGCCCGCAGAGAAAGCTCCAAAAAGATGAATCATATATGGGAAGGTCCGTGCAAAATCAGCAGAGTAAGCGGTAAAGGAAATTACACCCTCGCCACCATGAACGACAAAGAGATCGAAAAACAGTGGAACGCCTACAATCTGAAGAAGTACCTTGTGTGACATTTCGCTACATCAAAGCCCGAAGACTCAAGTAGCTTGACGGTCACCACCTCACAAGCCGATGACTATCCAGTTGTTATGCAGTTCTTACCTTACAGCTAAGTTCTCGTTCATTTCACTTGTTTTTCAATGAGGAATTCAGAAGTAATCTAAAACTTGGCTTGGCTGCATGTTTACAACAACTAATCACTCATGCACTTCAAAAGAAGACCGCACCCTTCTTAAGGACTCATCGCAGAAATTGCGCCCCCCCCGAGAGACCAACCATGTTTTCTAGTGCGAAAGGGTAAACCAATTCCCCGACACCCAACTGGGTCTGCTCTTCAGTGCAAGAAGATAAACTAATTGCTCTCTAGTGTGAGAGGGTAAACCAATTCCCCAACACCCACATGGGTTTGCTCTCCAAGGCAGCAGGATAAACTTTACACTTCGAATATCTAGACGTGGATGAGTCGGGCTGCCATAATATAACTAGGTGCACGATGGCTTGCTCCGGGATTCCTAGAAGTAGCCACAATGGCATTTTTCAAGGCTTAGCTAGCTGAAGGATTTTGGGTCTTTTGGCCTAAGCCGCGGGGAACCGGGCCCCAGAGACGGAGGGGGCACATTACGTAGTACGCCTTATAGACAGCCGCCCTGGAACCCTAAAGCTGCTACCGAGTGCACTAAAATAGCCTACGGTTTCCAGAAGACTGCCTACTGCTTGCCTTTCTTGCGGTAAAACTACGCTAGACTTATACAACCGCACATTCTTGTGAAAGGTTAAACAAGCTAGTGTGTATATACGAAGCTTTATTCATTGCCGACATGCTACACAATCGATAAGCTTCACATCTGCCAAGTGTAGAATGACCTACACCAAGTCCTAAAGTGTTGTGGTACTTACTATGCAACCTACGAAATTGGAGAAAGCCAAAGTTAGTAGCCTAGTGGTCACACAGACTTGTCTGCTTTTGTAAGTAAGGTGTCTGGCTGCTGACCCTATGGCTAATAACTTTGCAAAGTTCTACACCAACACCTACAGCTGCATAGGCTACGCGGGCCTGTCTGCTTATAGAAAAATAGCACACCTGCCACTGGTCTATAAAGTCTAAAAGTTAAGGCATGAACAAAAGAAGCGAAGATGGAGAAAAACGAAGGAAGCAAGTTTATTAAATTTTCTTGCAAAATTGATAAACGACTAGCAAAGGTTGAAGCAGTTCAAACAAAACAAGAGTAACAAGGAAAACAAAGAAAATCCTAAAGGCTACCTAGAAAACTATCCTCCAACAGCTTGGACATCCCACGACTACTTGGCCGCCACACATTCAGTAGAAAACTTGAAGTTAGACAGCCTACCAAATAGATGATCTACATAACTTAACTTGTAGAAATCGACCTGACTCTGAAGAAGCAGAGCCTCGAGCCCAGTCTTCTCACCTTTCAACTGTCTGATCTCCTCGAGCAAACCAACACGGATGCGCTGTAGCTTATCCACTTATTTCTTTAAACTTTTGTTGATCTTCAGTGCACCTTGGACTTCTAACACTAGGGGTTCAAGCCTATCAACGACCTTCTTGAAGTGGATCACTTGGTTATAGGCAGCAATCAACTCTTCATCCTTTGCATAAGCAGCAGAACGAAGCTCAGAAATGGCACGTTCAAGATCTTGAATATGAGGTATGTGACATCCGATCTCATTCTCTGCACTTTCATACTTAAGTTGGATCGCGTCAAGCTTAGTCTTCAAGTCAATGATCTCTTGACGAGCGGTCCAAGCTGCAGATAAGTGGGGGCAGAGATATTAGACCTCTTCAAAACAATGAGCCTAGATTCCAACCTCTTGATCTTCTCAGCAAAAGAATAAGCTTCGGCTGCAACAGCCCTTGCTACCTATTTGGCAGCCTTGGTATCATTTTGGTCAAGGAGCATAGACTCGGCTGCCAGAATAGTCGTCTTCTGCATCATGGCAAGTAGGGCAGTCTTCCTATATTGGGTCATATGCTTCGCAAAGGAACTTGGGCAAACAACCCCTCTAACGCCATCGACAAAATTAGCACAAGCATGCATATCTTCAAACAGATCTGGTTTCAAAAGCGCATAGATCTCAGCAGCCTCCCCAAAAACAGGCTTAGTGGATTTCTCACAGCTGCTCACGAGAGCTGTCTTCTCCTTCCCAACAGGCGAATCAGTCTCAACAGTAGGGGGAGTAGGCCTTGGCGCCACTTTAGCAGCAGAGTCCACCTTATCGCTTTTCATAATAACAAGCCTCTCCAAAGGTGAACCGAACTTAGCTCCCAATAGACATTTTGGTACAGACTTCGGCATTGGGGCATGACAGGACCTCTACGTTGAGCAATCCTATCGGCAATCAAACTAGCCATCTTTGGCATAGTAGGCGTCACTGGCTCAAATCTAGCAGCCCTATGTTTCGTCCCCTTGGAAGAAGTCTTTGGTTTTTTCTTAGTCGGCACCTCTTGAGCAGGCGGGGAATATCTCTTTTTCCCACCTTCATCCGTAACAGGCTCCATCACAGCGATCAAACGAGCCAACGTCTCTGCCTGGATTCGCTTTATCTCCTCTCTCAGGGGCAGCCCATATTTCTCCCAGCAAAGAGGACTAAGCAGCCAACGCCGTTCACGATACTCAGCAGGAAAGCTCAACCCATGATGGTTTTTCCCTTATTTTTTCTCTCGGACTAGCAGGCAAGAGGCCTTCATGCCTAGCATTCCAACAGCCCATGAGGCCCACATCCTTCTCATTTATCTCAATCACTGGCCTAGCCCGCTTCAGGTCCAAGAGCCCAAAAGGACATGAGTCATGTGACTCGCCTAGCACTGCGCCCCAACGCCATAATCCATGGCCCCAGCTATATAGCTGCCTTTGGCTTTAGCCAAACCGAGTAGCCCAAGTAGTGGTCCCTGCCACAACACCTCCTCGGCCCATGCCGAGCCAACTCCTAGCCCCTGCCAGCCGACGTGCTGCACCACCCCGATGACTGCCCCGCGGTAGCACCATCCAAGAAAAAGACAAGGAAAATTAATCTTTTCTTACCTCGATGCGGCACGGCGAAGACTAAGAAAGCAACGAAAGACGACCCTTTGCACGGGCAAGTGTAAAAGATTGCTAGGGGAGGGGGAACAAATATCCTTTAGCTTTCTCTCTCTTGTAGGGTAGAATAGATTTCTCTTTAAAGTTGATTTAATCATCTACTTAAGGTAGACTTAATAGACTTTAGAAGTGATTTATTTCCCTTTCCTAGAAGGATCTAATTTCCAATTAAAGAGGGAATCTACATCAAAATAGGAAACAATCATATGTTTCCTAAAGCAAGAAGATTTTTACAGCTGCTGCCCTTTCCTGCAAGCAGCCCAACAGGTGTGGGGGCATTTCTGGAGCCAAAAATAATCAAGAAGAATATGGAGGTGACATGTGGATTCTAGTGTAAAAAGGACAAAACTACCATCGAGGAACACCGGAACTCCTACGCGTGAGCAGTGGACAACCATCCCTCAATCAAGTCAAAAGTGCCAAAAATAGGTATTTATTTATAACCTATTTCATCCATCCTCATCAAATATTCTCTACAAGGTAACCCCCAAATATTTCCTTTCAAATTATATTAATTAACTAATTAATTGATTTATTATTCAATTAATTTATTAATTAGCTACAAATCATGAATTTCACCAAAAAAACCATCCAAGTGGCCGGTCAATCTCCTCCCAAAGGGGCCGGCCACGCCCCTATATAAACACCCTCATTTTCTCCAAAACCTACCCCCCCCCCCCGGCACATGAGGCTCTTGGCCTTTACCTAAGACATTATTTGTTTTGTAGGTGCAATTTTGTCCAAGAACAAGGAGAAAGAAATTTGCATCCACGAATATCGCTTTTTGTGTTGTGTTAGACAAAAATTGATATCAGTTTGTCCTAAAATGGTGAAACTTATGCGATAGTATTATGATGATTTTAGATTAGACTGGTACTGTCCCCATAAAGAATTGTGGCTATGTTTTGCTAGGCATTCCGGCTGTGGCAGTTATGGAAACTGGGACAGAGGAGCTAGAATTGTGGAAATCACTCAAAAGCCTCTCTCCGTTAAATCTTGGATAAGAATGGAGGATGGCAATGTCCATAGTGAAGTTGTCTTGAGTCCTTGAAAACTTTTTCATTCTAATTTTATGTGCTATTGCAACAGAAAGATAAGTTTTCCATCTTTACAAAGGTACAATAAAATAACATGAAAATAAATAATACCATATGCATACACACGATCATACATCTTTCTGTATATAAACTGTTTACATTTTGTTTTTTCCCTGCTCAATATATGTATGAACAATATGATATAGATACTGCAAAGCCAGAAATAAATTTCAAATTCTGGGTTGTGACCCTACGTTTTCTATGTGACTACATATAACTTTGCAGTTTTTATTTAGTAGGTTATGACGGCTACGGAAATTGAGACGGAGGAGCTAGAATTGTGGAAATAACCTAGCAGCCTTCTATGTTAAAATTTTTGGCTAAGAATGGAGAATGGTAGTAAACATAGTGTAGTCTTGAGTCCTTGAAAAATTTTCCCTTTTATTTTAGTTATTACCGACATGAAGAAAAGTGTTCCATCTTTTACAAAAGTACACTAACAGAACATAAAAAAACTGAAAAAAAAATAATGTAAACAGAACATAAAAGTGCTCCACTCAGTAAAGTGTGATAATTAACGCGAGCTTCATCAGTTTGCTTGATCACAAATGTTTCAATGTGTTGTTTTTGTGTCATCAAGTCTTTAGCTTGTTGCATAGCTTTATTATGAAGACTTCCAACACCTCCCTCATGGACTCGAAAATTTTCGGGTCCTTTCCTCCAATTTGTAAACCCTTTTGTAGTGAAGACATCACTTCCACTACCACCCGCTTTATCAAAATCACATTTAAAAAGATAGCAATAACGGCAAAATGCAGCATCTTTTACTATACTATTGCTATAAATCAGAATCTAATTGTCCATACTCTGTGCCGTAAGCCAATTGGAATTGGGGTGTAGTGAAATTGATGGCATGGAATACATGTGAGGCTCACTAATATACTTAATAACCACAGGGATCCCAAACTCCTATACGTGAAGCGATTTGTCATCGTTGGAAGTAAGAAACCTACGGTTATTGCCCACAAATGTAATCATATTCATAGCACCCAAATGTTGATCATACTCTTGCAAACCTACGGTTATTATCCACACTTTCCTTATTTGCAAACCATCGGTTGTGCCATTTGCCAACCGAACCAACCAATAATTTTGGCTGAACCGATTTTTGGCAACCGCAAGAAGACGGTTGGCTAGTAGTAATTGATTTTCGGTAATTATGTATATGTGGCTGGTAGGTGGCACAAGAAATTTGGCACGGTTTGCCAACCGAACCCAGCACTACCTTCCTCCTTCCCTCTCTACAAAAAATCAAGGGTTTTAAGGTCTATTTCATGTAGAACTCCATAGGAGAACCTGGGGGTTCTCGACGACGAATTGTCATTCCGGAGAGTATCACCATTCACCATCACCCTTAATCCGCTTCCCATGGACCCAAGAACAAGACCCAATTGGTGGTTGGGGTGTTGGAACACCAAGGAAGCCGAATTGAAGAACACCCACCTTAGGGTTTCGTTGGGTGCGAGCCAATTTGAGGGCCTTCCTGGCCAAATTGGACTCGGCCACAGGTATAAAGTTTACTTTACTTGTTGAAATCTTCATTCTTGTAAAATTTGAGAATTTTTGGAAAAAGTCGAATTTTCTGATATGTGACATTCGATTTATGAAAATGTTGTTGATCATATATATTATCGATAAGGTCTACCACTTGATTATTCTAACAATTGACAATCTTATCATTGAATTGAGACAAGATTTTAATATGCTATTGTAGATTGCTTAAGGACCTTAGGGACTTATAAGTGAAAATCTAGTGATTGGATTTTCCGAAGCAAATGACGAAAGATCATGGACCCTACATTAGAACGACGGTTCGATTCCTCATTAAATGTTGTTGTGGGAGACATATGAGAATTTTTGAGTATGTGAATTATCGAAGGAAATCTAAATGTGGACTTGTGCTTTGTTAGGCGGTGATAGAACGTGATGCCTTGACTATCGTGCTAGGGTACATTAGCGCGGACTCCAGGTGAGTGACTTTAATATATGTGATATTGGTAATTACCAGGTTGTCATAATTATGATCCTGTGTGGATATGAATTGGTTTTATGAATATGTTCTATTGAATTGTTATTCCAATACTTCGACAACAATTTATGTTTATGAAATGGGGTGTGGCATGTATATTGGAAATGTGGTTTGATTTGTATGAATGGCATGTTGAGATTAATGTGAGGACTAGTAATGACAGTTAACCATTATGATGGGGATTTGTTGCTTCGATATTGTTTCACCTTCCGCTTCGGTGATTGGTTCTAAATTTAGTAATTGTGCCTAATCTCCCTTTATTGAGTTTTTGTAAATTAAGTAGTCTGTGCTTGTCTCATTTATTTGAGCCGCCGTACATTCTGATTGTTGGTCTTCTGCGATTCCGTTGAGTGATGGTCCGGAATCGTATCCACTCAGATTCCGGTGAGAGATGGTCCGGAATCCCTTTTATTCCGCGATTCCGTTGAGTGATGTTCCGGAATCGTATCTAAATTGGGTTTCATTTAGTTATTGTTATGTATTGTATTTAGCGATTCCATTGAGTGAGGGTCCGAATCGTATCCACTTGGATTCCGTTGAGAGATGGTTCGGAATCCCTCCTATTTTGCGATTCCATTGAGTGGTGGTCCGGGATCGTACTCACCTTGGGATTTATTGAATTTGAATTGTGATGACTTCAAAGGTGTAGGCTTCGGCCAAACTGTGTCGCTCTAACTCTACTTTTCATTGAGTTGTATGAGAAGATGGTCGTGAGATGTTGTGATTGGTTTCAGACGAACCGTTGGATGTCTGGGTGACTCCTTTGGGGTTTACAAAAGTTGGTATTGATTTCTTATGAATGATTTATATTCAAGATATGTAAACTGTGTTTGATGGTTGGCATTAGCATTATTCTCACATACTTGATATTATTGTCACTCTCCTAAGCTTCGCAACTTATCCAGGTTGTTGTTTGCCTGGTGCACCATTACGATGGTGTAGGCACTGATCGTATAGGTGACAGGTTGGAGTAGACTCTGAGAAGTTTGTACGTGGGGGTAGCAGTGCAGTTATCAGAGACTTGGAGCGTTAGGTTACCCTTGTTTCACTCTTGTACTTTATCTTTTGGGACTTTCTTTTGAGCACCTCATACTTGTTCTTAGTAAAGCAAAGATTATGCTTCTTTTTGGGATGTAGACATTTGTAAATATTTTGTGGAGAACTTAGCCACCTTCACATTATTTTGGGTCATCAGTTAAAGTATTTAATTCCATAACGTATACCGTATTCAACGAATGTTATTGTCCTTGTCACGTGTCGATTCTCGATGTATGTTGGGATCGGGACGTGACATCAAGGCTTCCACTTCAAATTTAAAATCTAATTCTAGTATGCAACAAGGTTTTAAAAAAAAGGGAAAATTTGAAATTGGTCCAATTTTATAGCCTACTTTTGAAATAGGTCCAATTTTTAGTGACTTTTGACTTTTGAAATATGTTCAATTTTTAGTGACTTTGGACCCATATCAAAAGATTCCAAAATTCCAGTATGCAACAAGATTTTAAAAGATCTTGACGAAAATATCGACATTTCAATTTTACAGATATATTGACTGATATTTTCAGACCGACATGTATTTTGTGAATATATTTTATATACGATATAAGATAATCTATATAAAATTTACGTAAGATGTATGTTATTAAGGTTCCAAACCATGTTATGAATTAAGGCTTCAGCCTATATTATGTACAGTATATATAAGATGTGAGGTTATTTGAACACATTTTATATATACTAGTTAACCACCATTTTTGGTCTGGGTATGCAAAAACGATGCTGGATGATACGGCAACTCTTTTAATACAAGCAATATTACTACTTTAATTTACATTAGAGGGAAAGGAAAATTTTGAATCAGAAAAGTGGTGGGTAGGGTTGTAAATCGGTTCGAAACAGTTCGAGCTCGTATCGAGTTCGGTCCATGTTTGGCTTGTCGAAGCTCAACTCGTGAAAGAACCAAGCCAAGTTAGTCTGGCTCGATTAAAAAACAAGTCAAGCTTGAACATTAGTATGTTCGGCTTGTAAAGTATGTGAACGTATCAAATTTTTCTACAAAACAACTCCAAGTAAGCTTGAGCTCGGCTCGATCATTTAACTAATACATGCACTCAACTCTTGTCCAACACATATTTGGAGGCACAAATCCAACTAATTGAGTTAACAAAATAAAAAAAATTAAAATAAATAGGATATTTTTATTCTTTTTTATTTTACCATATAAAAGGATTAGTTATTAGCCTTTTTCTATCAATAGAGATGGTAAAAGGGTAATGCTAGGGAGATTAAAGACAATATTTGTAAATTAAATGATGGGTCACCAATAGAAAATGAGCACGTTTATCAATGCTTAAGTAATAATCAATCATCAACTTTTATGTCATTTAGTTTACAAATTTTGTATTGCTTTGTTTAATTATGTTTAATATATTTTATTTTTCACATGCATTGGTAAGTTGCAAAAGAAAAAAAAAACTTTACAACCAAACCAAATTATGTTATAAGAAATAGTTCGAAAATGCTGATGCTCGGTATCAGGCTTGTATAAAAAGCAAGCCAAGTCTAACTAAAGTTCGGAAAAAGTTAAACAAGCCAAGCTTGAGCACTGTGACATACGGTTCATCTCGGCTCAGTAACAGTCCTAGTAGTGGGTTTACCATAATCACCAGGATAATCATCGCTTGCTGGATGATGCCATTTTAAACGGGAAGAGATCCTCTCCGGTTCTCTTTCACCAAAACCATCAAATCAAGTGATCTGGACCTTTGAAATTTGATCCAACTGTTAAAAACAAGGGCTCCCTTTAAAAGTTATAATAACTTAATTTGGTGGTTTTGGTAGAAGAGATCCAGAAATGATCTCTTCCCATTTTAAACATAATAAAAAAAAATCATTAAAATCCAAAATGATATTATTGACTCGCCTCTTAATGAGTCAACGTCCCTCGGGGGGCTTTACAATGTGTACGAATTCTATAAGGACCTTGTAATTTAAATCGCTAAGAGAGGCATTCCTACACTCGAGATATTGTGTTTAAACTTCGGTTTAATGTTATTGCTAACTTATATTATTGCTAACTCATATTATAAGTAAGAGATTTTAGATTCGATTCTCGTCAAATACGAATGTGTATTATATTATTGCTAACTCATTGTGAGGTTAAGCCACCACCTCTTCCTCTTCCTCTTCCTCCTCCTCCTTAGTGAGATAATATAGTTTGGTAAAAGATATTATTGGAGCCTAGATAGATGGATGAGTACCATTCTAGTGTGCGCAAAAACGCTCTTCCGTGTTTCAGGATCGATGCTAAAAGAATTAATGAAAAAGTTAATGGTGTCGGCTGTATTGTGCTTATCCTTGAAAATTATATGTGGAAAAATGAGACTCGTCCTTTGGCACTAGCTAGTCAATTTGTGGAAAAACTTGTGAGACTCAGGACAGCGTTATGTGGAAAATAAAGACTCAGACGAATCAAAGTTGGGTGCATTCATAGGACTTTGACCTTTCTTAATCTCTAAACTAACATTTAATGATGTACATATAGAATTGGGATATTGAGAGATTTGAAATTTCTTTTTACAAAATCGTGTATTTAATTTGGATTTAAGTGATTGCCTGAAAGTTTATGTGTATTCAATTAAGATTTCAAAGAAGTTTATTGTCACGCCTCGATCCCATCATACGTTCAGGATCGACACATGATGTCATCAAATACCCGTATCTCAACATACCCCACCTCCAGGATATGGCAAATCACAACTTGAGAATTGAATTGCATAGTAATTTTTCGTATACTTTACGGCTGCATCTAACCTCTTCGTTAGATTGTTTACGTACCCTCAATAGGGATCAAGCTATTCGTAGTTCACCATTTGTTGAACTTTGAACTTTTCGTCAAACATAAAGTACCACACCATGTCACATCCCGGCCCGGGTCCACCACATCCCGGGCCCGCTCTACCACCGTAGCACGATATTGTCCGCTTTGGGCTTACCATTCCCTCACGGTTTTGTTTTTGGGAACTCACGAGCAACTTCCCAGTGGGTCACCCATCCTGGGAGTGCTCTGGCCTCCTTCTCGCTTAACTTCGGAGTTCCTACGGAACCCGAAGCCAGTGAGCTCCCAAAAGGCCTCGTGCTAGGTAAGGATGTGAATATACATTTAAGGATCACTCCCCTGGGCGATGTGGGATGTTACACACCACACATCAACCATGAGCCAAACAACAATTGTCATCATGTTATTCACACAGGTATGCCAATCATGTACGCATGAGCTCACCATTAACAATGGCTTGGTATTTGACTGTGGTAACGCATTGCATGATGAGTTCCAAAATTTTCCTTCTTAGCCCAATCTCCCATAGAACATCTCTAATAAAACTCCATTGCAATCGATCATAAGCTTTGGACAGGTCAATTTTCCAAGCAATGAACCCTTTTTTACCTTTGGTGTTTCTGTACTTGTGGAGGATTACTTGGGCCACGATGACATTATCAATAATTTGCCTACCCAGGACGAAGCTCACTTGAGTAGGGCACAAGTCTCTGGAGCGGTCTCAATTTACCCACCAAAATTTTAGAGATGACCTTGTAAAGCGTAGAACACAGGCTAATAGGCCTCAACTGTGTCATGTTTGTGGGATTATCAACCTTAGGAATCAACGAGATGAAGGTGTTGTTAATATTGTCAGGGAGTTGAGTTGAGTTAAAACAGAGGCTAACATGCCTTAGCTGTGTCAGGCTAATGGGCCTCAACCGTTTACACTAAGGATGGCTAAGCTAAATGCAACCTAATTTGATATCGAATTCCCCATCTATGAGATTCGAACCTAAGACCTCTCACTCACAAATAAAAAAGAATACTAGTAGACCGTAATACTGACTAGCAAACTAATTCCATTTCAAATATAATTTTTTTCACATTGAAGCTTACTTTGTAACATTTTTTTTATTTACTTATTTTTTTAAAAAGGAGACAACTGGTGGCAAGCCATGATCATCCATCCCTTTTGGGGGCCGAGAAGACTCATAGAGGCATTTCAGCCTCTCTTTGGCCATAAGTCTAGCTTCCACACCAACAACGGGTTTCGAACCTAAGACCTTCAATTTTTAATTTGAAGGAAGCCTCACAATCCGTCTTTTACCACTAGGCTACAGCTCATTGTTAGCTTACATTGTAACATAAGGAACATGCTTTGACCCCTCTTTCCCACCAAAAGGCCATAGGCATTGTCCTTGTCTCATAAGGAATATACCGTCGGTAACAATAACACGACAGCTCGTCTGCAGCCCTGCTTTACTTCGTCATGACAGAGACGGGGCAATTCTTATTCTTCACATCATGTTCGGACATCATCATCTACTCTCTGATCATCTCCACCGTCGTGGTCGCTCTACTGACCAAGCCAGAAGGTTACGATCATCTACGGCTGGGTGCAGCAGGTGCACCGTTCAAGATCACTATGTTTGCCGACCTGCATTTTGGACAAGTTGAGTCCACCGACTGGGGCCCTTTCCAGGATGTCAATTCTGCTAGGGTCATGTCCTCTGTACTCGATCATGAAACCCCAGGTGATTAAAGCACGTTATGTCAATTGTCATGTTTTAGTGTATGTATTTAACTTCCATTATGTCCTGCACCTAATACTATGGTTTAGTGATATTCCTTTTCACTTATAATTGAGAGGTCTTATGTTTTATTCTCATCAATGATGAATTTGAACCACATTATTGCTAGACCATTATGAGGTTTAGCTCCCTTGATTCTCGGTTCATTTTATTCAACCCAAATGTTAGAAAAAAACATGGTGTGCGGTAGAGCGAGAAACTAAGTGTGCGGAAATCACTTAAGGGAAATCAAGTAACGACTTTTCATAGATTTTGAAGAAACCCAAAACACCAAAAGTGCTTCTGTCAACGTGACAGTTGAATATCAGAGTGTGCAACGAACAAGACTATAAAATAATAAGAATATTATTAAACAAACGAAAATGCCAAAACAGCTACAAAATCTCAAGATGTTACATCGTGACTAACATGTTATTCATGCTAAACTATAAGCTATATTTATAGAGAGCAAAACCTAGAAACCTTAATTCGGATGGACTAGGCCCATATACTAACTAACAAGCAAATTCAAATAATCATAATATACTAATATTTTCCAACACCCCCCCGTCAAACTCATGGCGATATACGACATGTGTATGCAAACAAGCAAATGCGGACTGGCTCCGTTAGGCGGACTGGAAGACATGCAAACTTGACTGGACTTGACTGGCAAACTATTTCTTGCTGGCAAGCTGAATCTGGTTGGCAAACTAATTCTGATTCAAACTGCCTAGTGTTGAGAGTATGGAAAGAACCCGTCTCTAAACGGACGAGATTTCCATATCTCAATTGTAGCAACGAAGGAACAAACACAACTATCACTGGAGTGGTCACAATTCCAAACACTCAAATGACGGTCACAAAACAATTCCAAACAAGCCAACCAACAATTCCTGCGGGCCTAAAACAAACAACCAAAAATAATTTCTTTTCTTTTTTTTTTCCTTTTTTTTTCTATTTCTTATTTTCTTCTCCTTTTTTTTTCCCCTTTCTCCTTCCTTTCACTACTACAAAAGAGGCTATCACTGGTGGTGGAAAAACCGAAAAGAAACCCCAATTACTGTAGGATTTTTGGTAAAAATCCGACATCAAATCGTGCATTGTCGGATTGGAGAACCGACGTTGTTGCTAGTGTCACGAAAAGGGTATTGACGTCGATTAGTCCCCTTAATCCGCCACCAAGAAGCAAAGTAATATAAAATAAAAAAGAATAATAGCGTCGATTAAAAGTGACATCTAAACTTACGTCGGTTAGAAGCAACATTGAATTCTGACATGATGGCAGTCCTAACCTACATCAAGCAACAATTAAAGAATTAAAATATCAAACCTACTATCAGTTTTAACCGACATTACATAAGATATAAATACATAAAATAATTATTATGCTGTCGTCCATAAGCGACACCAAATATATTAATAATAAAAAAAAATATGTGTCAGTTTTTAATTAATAATAATTAAAAAATAATATATAAAAATAATTCCCACCATATGTCAATGAAAAAACAAACAATTTTAAGCAAACTTCATATTAAAAATGAAATTTCTACTAACTATATATTAAATTTAAAATTAACTACAATTCTTAAAAATGTACAACCCATACAAATTTTTTCCGAACTCTTGCAAAAGATTTTGAACCAGTTGTGTGGTTCATAGTTTTCAACTGCCGATTATGCTTATTTTTTTTGTCAATCTCCTGAAAAATAAAAGAATTTATTAGACAAATTTCAAGGTATAATAAAATAAATCATGAAATGTTTACCTTTGTTTTTTCTTTATTCCAGTTGCCATCATCGAAATATTTCTGTAATCTCTAACCTCTGCCGCTACATGTTTCGAAAACGCACTAGAATTATCACTAATGCATTTTCCAGACAAATCAAATGAACAAGGCTGTTCTTTCCAATTAGGAATTGAGGGTCCGCGTCTCCGTTGAGTTGATCCTTATAAATACAGAAAAAACAATTAAAAACCAAGAAACAAAAATAAATTTTCAATTTAAGCATAAAACTAGTTAGAATATAAAACAGAAACTAAAATTAATAATCATAATAATTTAAAAATGAACCACCTTCGAGCTCTTATTCTTCGAATTGGAGTTCCTCAGAATGTTGATCTTCAAAATGGTGATCCATAGCAAATGGGGAAGGAGAAGAGGAAAAACTAAAAAGGAGGAAGAAGTGGACGCACAGATGAAATGGGGAAGGAGAAGAAGAAAGACTAAAATTGGGGGAGAAATGAAAGCACAGATGAAATGGGGAAGAGAGGGGTTTAAATATGGGTACTTAGTTGGCGTCGGTTTAAATCGACATTGATTGACTGACGTCGAATGAAAAGTATATGGCGTCGAATTAAATGTACATGGTGTCGGTTAAAACCAACCCCAACCTGACACATTTTCTAACACTCTTTATTGAAAATACGGCATCGTTTTAAAGACCGACACCAACTTCTGACACACTTTTTGAAATTCACGTAGCGTCGATTTAATGAAACTCGCGTTGAATTAAAAGATGATAGCGTCGGTTAAAACCAACACTAAGTCTCTCCATCCATTTCTTTGTGCAAAACAAGCAGGAAATTTCCTGCCTAATATTTCAAATTATTCGACCAATGTCGTAGACTAAAACTGACAACAGACTAGTTTAAGAAAAAATGTTTAACCCAAAGAAAAAAAATAACCAGCTCTTTGTTTTTGTGTTATCTCATATAACATTTTAAGATTTTAATAAATAAAATTTAACTTGAATAAAATACGTAATAAAAAACGGAAATATAATTTTATTATAAAATACCATCACATGCTAATTTAAACATAGTCTAATTAATACTTAAAATACACAAAATAATTAATATATTTATTCCAAGTCATCATCTATTAGGTCAACATCGGTGTTGGCATAATTAATGAACTCAGTAGGCAACGGTAATGATTCATGAAAATGAGCCTCTTCCACGACAACCCTTGTAAGGAACTTTTTATTGTCAAGTATCCGATCATCCAAATTAGGTATGGCATAATCATCCATTGCGTCACTATCCCCTAATACGTCAAACAAATCCCTAGGCTGCGTTCGAACAACTAAGTGCCAATCTTTTTCAATTGTGTCCGTGACGTAAAATACTTGTAATGTTTGTGATGCTAATATGCAAGGATCCTGTTTAAATCCCAATCAATTGAAGTTCACCATTGTAAATCCATATTGATCGGTCTTCATTCCTCGTTGACTTTCACTATTAACCCATTCACACTTAAATAACATCACAGCTCGACCCCTACCTCCTGCCTCATTATGACCACAATATTTAACCTCGAACATATCTACAACTCTGCCATAACAATTCACTTGCCCAATTGCACCAGGAACATTTGCAGGTATAGAGACACCACAATTTTGATTCTCCTGCCTCAATATGACCACAATATTTAACCATGAACAATGTGACTTTTATATCTACTCACAACCCTACTAGGATAATTAGCTAGCCAATGCAAGTCTTGAGATATCAACATGTCATTAGGATGACATCTTGAATTCATATGTAATTCGAATGAAGATAAAAGTTGACATGATAACTATAAACATGTTATAATTAAAATGTAAAAATATAAGTAAACAATGTGATTGTTATATCAACTCACATGTTGCTTGAACCATTTTGTAAATTCTTTCTTGCTTACCTCCTTGATTTGTCGCATAGTTCACCTTTCTCGATGATGTTTAGTTTTCAAGAATTTCTCATGTTGCTTGGGCAATTATGTCCAAATTTAGATAATTAATTTTTCAAAGTTAAGAAAACCAATAAAACATTAAGACGTTTGATTAAATGTTCTTACCTTCTAAATGGGTTAACTTCATCACAATTATTTAGAATGTATCTATGGCATTGATTAAGAACATTTAGATTGAGCTCCACATTTTCTCATGAACCCATATAACATAATTTGGAGTTAAAAATTGATAACCCACCAGATACTCCACGTCCAATGCTATCTTCATTTCGGCCTCTACAAGTGCGACGAGACTCGACATCTTTAAGATACATTTAATAGAAGGACAGGCACTCGTCCACCAAATATGCTTCAGCAATAGAGCCTTAAGGACAACCCTTATTACGAACAAAGCGCTTCAGTGTTTGCAAATACCTACAATTATAAAATGAAACACAAATTATTATAATTATTAATTAAAGTTATGACTACAATTGTAAAAAAAATTATAATTTTTTTTTGTTAATTACCATTCAATTGGATACATCCATCTATATTGAACAAGCCCTGCAAGAGCTGCTTCATCTGCCAAGTGAACTGGGAGGTGCACCATTATATCAAAAAATGCAGGAGGAAATATTTTTTCAAGTTGACATAATGTCAATGCAATTCTTGAATTCATTTGCTTGAATCCTTCCTCAGACTCATTCTTACTACACAACTGTTTGAAAATTGAACTCAACTCTAATAATACAATAATAACAACTTTAGGCAAAACCAGACGTATTGCAAGCGGGAGTAACTGCTGCATTAAAACATGGCAATCATGACTTTTCAACCCATGTATTTTTCGTTCATTCACGTGCACCCATCGCAACAAATTTGATGAATATCCATTGGGGACCGAATAGTAGACAACACTTTGCAAAATGCAGTTTTTTCTTCTCTTTTCAACATGAACAATGTTGGAGGTTGAAATGTTCTATTTCCTTCTCTGCATGGGTGTTGACTACGTCTTATGTTCAAGACTTCAAGATCTGCACTTGCAACCAATCCATCTTTAGACTTTTCTATATCTAGCAATGTTCCCACCACATTGTCACATATATTCTTCTCAATATGCATAACATCAAGATTGTGTCTAATCAACAGATGCCTCCAATGAGGAAGAGAAAACACGGGGAGGGTATATAAAGGCCACCAATTGTTGCCTACAACCGACATTGTTTTCAAAATATTTTAAAAAATTAAAACCTATGTCGGCTACAATCGACACTGGCTTTGAAAATTTTTCGTTTAACCGACACTAACATTATGTCGGTTACAACCGACATCGGGTTTCAAAATTTTTAATAAAAATTAAAACCTATGTCGGCTACAACCGACACTGTCTTTGAAAATATTCAAAAACTATCTTTAGTGTCGGTCAGAAGCGACATCAGTTGTCTTTTAACTGACACTAACCTTATGTCAGTTAAAAGCAACACAATTTTTTTTATTGTGATACCAATATTAAAAATATTAAAATCAATGTCGGTTATAAGCGACATTAACAGTTTATGTCGGTTATAACCGATAGTAAATCTGACACCATATTAAGTGAGTGTTGGAATGTCTTATCAGCCACTATGTTGTATAAAAACACCACCCACCGACACAATAAGGCCATTTTGTAGTAGTGTTTCAAGCACTCTTTCTGGGCAGTGGTTTTCTAACAAACAAAACAACTGCGAGTGAAGTGATTAGATGGAGGTGCGCATACAGTGGGTATAGTGGTGCAAGGGATCTGGTACAGCTTGACAAAGACAGGTCTGATGCGGAGGTCAAATTGCTGGTCGGGTTCTAGTTCAAGGCGGGCATGGTGGGCGTGGCGGCAATGTGGGTATGTTTCTGGGCTTCAATCATTAGCAGCGGCAAGTTGCAGAAAAATTGGGCACGACAAGTTTGAAGCGGCGGTTGCTAGCTGAGGTTTCAGATATGCAGGGATCTGGGAGTGGTGCGACTTCCGAGCAAACATATTCAATTTTTTCAAACTATAAAACCCTAATCCAGGGCACAACAATTGAACAAACCACAACGATCAAGAGAACGCGACTAGACAAACAAACTAGTTACCAAGAACAGATTTAACCCCAAAAGATCAAACTCTGCTTTGATACCAAGTTGAATATCAGAGTGTGCAACGAACAAGACTACAAAATAATAAGAATATTATTAAACAAACGAAAATGTCGAAACGGCTACATTGTGACTAACATGTTATTCATGCTAAACTATAAGCTATATTTATACAGAGCAAAACTTAAAAACCCTAATTCGGATGGGCTAGGCCCATATACTAACTAATAAGCAAACTCAAATAATCTTAATATACTAATATTTTCCAACAGTGACAATCTTTTAATTAGGCTTCTTTACAATGTGATATATTTTGTTTAAGATATTTTCAAAGTTTTCCCTTTGGTTTTGTTGGTGTAAGTAAACATGTTGTGATAGTGGTTCCAGACAATTTAATCAATTTTACATTTTGTTAATTGGAGGGGAGATATTATTCCTCTTAATATATTACTTGTTACAATTTTCGATTCATTTTCAAACGAACTTTAACATTGGGCGAGCATTAGGTTGAGTTGTTGTCAATCAATTTTCACATTTCCATTGTCGTGAATTTAGTAAAAACTTGAAATTCTGATATGCTCTGGCTTGTATACCTGCATGTTTCAAGTAAAGAAGGAAAGAAATATTGCAATGTCAATTATTTAGCACGTCTTAGCATTCTGGTTACAACACTTTCTATCTGTTATATAGTCGTATTTTCTAATCAACAACACGTACATTGCAGATTTTGTTATCTATCTCGGAGATGTCATCACAGCCAATAATATATTAATTAGGAATGCAAGCTTGTATTGGGATTAGGCAATTTCTCCAACAAGAGCCAAGGTTATTCCTTGGGCCAGTGTGTTTGGGAACCATGATGATGAAGCATTTGAGTGGCCGATTGAATGGTTTTCGGCTCCTGGAATTCCTAAAATTCGTTGTCCTGTAGCCAATTCAGCATGCTCAGGTGAATTAGAAGTTTGATCTATTATGTGTTCACAATTTTGATCAACTTGTTTGCTTTTGCTTAATACTTCTTAATAGTGACTAATTTCTCCACTTTTAGCATTGACGACCTATTTCTGTAGGCCTATTTCAGAATCTGGAATCAAAACATAAACATATAAAAGAAAGTCACCCACATCAACTTTTTTTCCACGAACATTGCCATTGATGACCTCTTAACACAGGCTACTACTGGCCTACCATGCATCAAGACGCTAAGGAATTAGTGCAAAAGTACGACCGCTGCCAACGCTACAAGCTGATACCAACACTGCCTGCCAGTGAGCTACATCCACAGACGAGTTATTGGCCGTTCATGCAGTGGACAATCGACTTGGTAGGGCCAATGCATGATGATCATGGCAACTAATTACTTCACCAAATGGGTAAAAGCAGAGCCCATGACTACCATGACACATACGGACATAAAGCGCTTCATTCATATGGAGGAACATCATTTGCCAATTTGGCGTCCCTTAATCCATTATCACAGACAACGCCCCACAATTCGTAGGCAATGATTTGGCGAAGTTCTTCCAAAAGTATGGCATCAAGCAGAACATGTCCACGCCGAGATATCCTCAAGGCAATGGGCAAGCCGAATCATCCCATAAGATGATCCTTGATTGCCTCGAGAAGTCCCTCTCCGAAAAGAAGGGAAAATGGCCAGATGAATTTCCTGGATGTTTATGGGCGTATCACACTACCAAACGACGAGCCACCGGTGATACTCCTTTCTATTTGGCATTTGGTTTAGAAGCGATCATTCTTCCTAATGTCATCGTGCCAAGTATCAGCACTCAACTGCCAAGCATCAAACAGAACAGTAAAGAGATGGCCACAAGCTTAGATCTGGCAGAAGAGTAACGTGAGCAGACCATCACCCGCATCGCAGCTCGCTACCAACAACTCATTTCCAGCTACAACAAAAGAGCCAAGATCTGGTAGTTCCAGCCCAGAGATCTAGTTCTAAGGAAAACCTTCACCACTGCCCGCAGAGAAAACTCCAAAAAGATGAATCCTATCTGGGAAGGTCCGTGCAAAATCAGCAGAGTAAGCGGTAAAGGAAATTACACCCTCGCCACCATGAACGACAAAAAGATCGAAAAACAGTGGAACGCCTACAATCTGAAGAAATACCTTGTGTGACATTTCGCTACATCAAAGCCCGAAGACTCAAGTAGCTTGACGGTCACCACCTCACGAGCCGATGACTATCCAGTTGTTATGCAGTTCTTACCTTACAGCTAAGTTCTCGTTCGTTTCACTTGTTTTTCAATGAGGAATTCAGAAGTAATCTAAAACTTGGCTTGGCTGCATGTTTACAACAACTAATCACTCATGCACTTCAAAAGAAGACCGCACCCTTCTTAAGGACTCATCGCAAAAATTGCGCCCCCTCGAGAGACCAACCATGTTTTCTAGTGCGAAATGGTAAACCAATTCCCCGACACCCAACTAGGTCTGCTCTTCAGTGCAAGAGGATAAACTAATTGCTCTCTAGTGCGAGAGGGTAAACCAATTCCCCAACACCCACATGGGTTTGCTTTCCAAGGCGGCAGGATAAACTTCACACTTCGAATATCTAGACGTGGATGAGTCTTGCTGCCCTAATATAACTAGGTGCACGATGGCTTGCTCCGGGATTCCTAGAAGTAGCCACAATGGCCTTTTTCAAGGCTTAGCTAGCTGAAGGATTTTGGGTCTCTTGGCCTAAGCCGCGGGGAACCGGGCGCCAGAGACGGAGGGGCACATTACGTAGTACGCCTTATAGACAGCCGCCCTGGAACCCTAAAGCTGCTACCGAGTGCACTACATTAGCCTACGGTTTCCAGAAGACTGCCTACTGCTTGCCTTTCTTGCAGTAAAACCACGCTAGACTTATACAACCGCACATTCTTGTGAAAGGTTAAACAAGCTAGTGTGTATATACGAAGCTTTATTCATTGCCGACATGCTACACAATCGATAAGCTTCACATCTGCCAAGTGTAGAATGACCTACACCAAGTCCTAAAGTGTTGTGGTACTTACTATGCAACCTACGAAATTGGAGAAAGCCAAAGTTAGTAGCCTAGTGGTCACACAGACTTGTCTGCTTTTGTAAGTAAGGTGTCTGGCTGCCGACCCTATGGCTAATAACTTTGCAAAGTTCTACACCAACACCTACAACTGCATAGGCTACACGGGCATGTCTGCTTATAGAAAAGTAGCACACCTGCCACTGGTCTATAAAGTCTAAAAGTTAAGGCATGAACAAAAGAAGCGAAGATGGAGAAAAGCGAAGGAAGCAAGTTTATTAAATTTTCTTGCAAAATTGATAAACGACTAGCAAAGGCTGAAGAAGTTCAAACAAAACAAGAGTAACAAGGAAAACAAAGAAAATCCTAAAGGCTACCTAGAAAACTATCCTCCAGCAGCTTGGACATCCCACGACTACTTGGCCGCCACACATTCAGTAGAAAACTTGAAGTTAGACAGCCTACCAAAGAGATGATCTACATAACTTAACTTGTAGAAATCGACCTGACTCTGAAGAAGCAGAGCCTCGAGCCCAGTCTTCTCACCTTTCAACTGCCTGATCTCCTCGAGCAAACCAACACGGATGCGCTGTAGCTTATCCACTTATTTCTTTAAACTTTTGTTGATCTTCAGTGCACCTTGGACTTCAAACACTAGGGGTTCAAGCCTATCAACGACCTTCTTGAAGTGGATCACTTGGTTATAAGCAGCAATCAACTCTTCATCCTTTGCATAAGCAGCAGAACGAAGCTCAGAAATGGCACGTTCAAGATCTTGAATATGAGGTATGTGACATCCGATCTCATTCTCTGCACTTTCATACTTAAGTTGGATCGCGTCAAGCTTAGTCTTCAAGTCAACGATCTCTTGACGAGCGGTCCAAGCTGCAGATAAGTGGGGGCAGAGATATTAGACCTCTTCAAAGCGATGAGCCCAGATTCCAACCTCTTGATCTTCAATAAAAGAATAAGCTTCGGCTGCCACAACCCTTGCTACCTCTTTGGCAGCCTTGGTATCATTTTGGTCAAGGAGCATAGACTCGGCTGCCAGAATAGTCGTCTTCTGCATCATGGCAAGTAGGGCAGTCTTCCTATGTTGGGTCATATGCTTCGCAACGGAACTTGGGCAAACAACCCCTCTAACGCCATCGACAAAATTAGCACAAGCATGCATATCTTCAAACAGATCTGGTTTCAAAAGCGCATAGATCTCAGCAGCCTCCCCAAAAGCAGGCTTAGTGGATTTCTCACAGCTCCCCACGAGAGCAGTCTTCTCCTTCCCAGCAAGCGAATCAGTCTCAACAGTAGGGGGAGTAGGCCTTGGCGCCACTTTAGCAGCAGAGTCCACCTTATCGCTTTTCATAATAACAAGCCTCTCCAAAGGTGAACCGAACTTAGCTCCCAATGGACATTTTGGTACAGATTTCGGCATTGGGGGCATGACAGGACCTCTACGTTGAGCAATCCTATCGGCAATCAAACTAGCCATCTTTGGCATAGTAGGCGTCACTGGCTCAAATCTAGCAGCCCTATCTTTCGTCCCCTTGGAAGAAGTCTTTGGTTTTTTTCTTAGTCGGCACCTCTTGAGAATGCGGGGAATATCTCTTTTTCCCACCTTCATCCGTAACAAGCTCCATTATAGTGATCAGACGAGCCAACGTCTCTGCCTTGATTCGCTTTATCTCCTCTCTCGGGGGCAGCCCATATTTCTCCCAACAAAGAGGACTAAGCAGCCAACGCCGTTCACGATACTCAGCAGGAAAGCTCAACCCATGATGGTTTTTCCCTTATTTTTTCTCTTGGACTAGCAGGCAAAAGGCCTACATGCCTAGCATTCTAACAGCCCATGAGGCCCACATCCTTCTCATTTATCTCAATCACTGGCCTAGCCCGCTTAAGGTCCAAGAGCCCAAAAGGACATAAGTCATGTGACTCGCCTAGCACTGCGCCCCAACGCCATAATCCATGGCCCCAGCTACATAGCTGCCTTTGGCTTTAGCCAAACCGAGTAGCCCAAGTAGTGGTCCCTGCCACAACACCTCCTCGGCCCATGCCGAGCCAACTCCTAGCCCCTGCCAGCCGACGTGCTGCACCACCCCGATGACTGCCCCGCGGTAGCACCATCCAAGAAAAAGACAAGGAAAATTAATCTTTTCTTACCTGGATGCGGCACGGCGAAGACTAAGAAAGCAACGAAAGACGACCCTTTGCACAGGCAAGTGTAGAAGATTGCTAGGGGAGGGGGAACAAATATCCTTTAGCTTTCTCTCTCTTGTAGGGTAGAATAGATTTCTCTTTAAAGTTGATTTAATCATCTACTTAAGGTAGACTTAATAGACTTTAGAAGTGATTTATTTCCCTTTCCTAGAAGGATCTAATTTCCAATTAAAGAGGGAATCTACATCAAAATAGGAAACAATCATATGTTTCCTAAAGCAAGAAGATCTTTACAGCTGCTGCCCTTTCCTGCAAGCAGCCCAACAGGTGTGGGGGCATTTCTGGAGCAAAAAATAATCAAGAAGAATATGGAGGTGACATGTGGATTCTAGTGTAAAAAGGACAAAACTACCATCGAGGAACACCGGAACTCCTACGCGTGAGCAGTGGACAATCATCCTTCAATCAAGTCAAAAGTGCCAAAAATAGGTATTTATTTATAACCTATTTCATCCATCCTCATCAAATATTCTCTACAAGGTAACCCCCAAATATTTCCTTTCAAATTATACTAATTAACTAATTAATTGATTTATTATTCAATTAATTTATTAATTAGCTACAAATCATGAATCTCACCAAAAAAACCATCCAAGTGGCCGGTCAATCTCCTCCCAAAGGGGCCGGCCACACCCCTATATAAACACCCTCATTTTCTCCAAAACCTACCCCCCCCCGGCACATGAGGCTCTTAGCCTTTACCTAAGGCATTATTTGTTTTGTAGGTGCAATTTTTTCCAAGAACAAGGAGAAAGAAATTTGCATCCACGAATATCGCTTTGTGTGTTGTGTTAGACAGAAATTGATATCAGTTTGTCCTAAAATGGTGAAACTTATGCGATAGTATTATGATGATTTTAGATTAGACTGGTACTGTCCCCATAAAGAATTGTGGCTATGTTTTGCTAGGCATTCCGGCTATGGCAGTTATGGAAACGGGGACAGAGGAGCTAGAATTGTGGAAATCACTCAAAAGCCTCTCTCCGTTAAATCTTGGATAAGAATGGAGGATGGCAATGTCCATAGTGAAGTTGTCTTGAGTCCTTGAAAACTTTTTCATTCTAATTTTATGTGCTATTGCAACAGAAAGATAAGTTTTCCATCTTTACAAAGGTACAATAAAATAACATGAAAATAAATAATACCATATGCATACACACGATCATACATCTTTCTGTATATAAACTGTTTACATTTTGTTTTTTCCCTGCTCAATATATGTATGAACATTATGATATAGATACTGCAAAGCCAGAAATAAATTTCAAATTCTGGGTTGTGACCCTACGTTTTCTATGTGACTACATATAACTTTGCAGTTTTTATTTAGTAGGTTATGACGGCTACGGAAATTGAGACGGAGGAGCTAGAATTGTGGAAATAACCTAGCAGCCTTCTATGTTAAAATTTTTGGCTAAGAATGGAGAATGGTAGTAAACATAGTGTAGTCTTGAGTCCTTGAAAAATTTTCCCTTTTATTTTAGTTATTACCGACATGAAGAAAAGTGTTCCATCTTTTACAAAAGTACACTAACAGAACATAAAAAAACTGAAAAAAAAATAATGTAAACATACATACATACGAAAACCATTTATCTCTTGGTATATTAACCGTATTCATTTTGTTTATTCAGACTGAGATATTACAAAGCCAGAAATAAATTTGAAGTTCTCTGGGCCTTGAGTCACCTTCGTTTTTGATGGGACTGCATATATAACTTTGCAGTTTTTATTCAGTGGGGATAATTGCAAACCACAGCCTCCCTTTATTTTCACAGTACCTTTGGTTGCTAATATTAGTTGAAATTGATTGGGTATTTAGGCTGTTTGTTAGGGGAGAATAGCCCCCAATGTTTCTCAAGCTCTGGGGTCTTTCTATTCTCATCAAACATGGCAAAGATGTAAGTTTCAATGGGCCTTCCAGGCTTCCTTGGAGTCCCTCCCTTCACATGTTGAATCAAATTCGAGTTATAAGTCCTCGCATTATCAACTGTTGTTGCCGTCCCACCAGCTGTCGGCCAACCACTCTCCGATATAACAATTTCCAAAGATCCTCCACCGACCTTGTCAAGCGCAGCGTAAACAGCATCCAAAATGGCATCGAAAAGATTACGATAACCACGTTGGCCATCTTGTACTACAACTGACGGAGCTGTGAAAAGAGCATAATCTAGACGAATGTCACGAGTGTTGCCAATATAACTAAAATAAGGATACAAATTAACAAGTAGCGGAGATTTGTTGTCCACCAGGAACCGGACAACAGGATTCAAAATTGGGCTATAATCACCCCTAAATTCTCCGTTTGATGGAGGAAAGGAATTTCCAAGCACACCGGTGTCTATGGCGGTGGAAACTTTGATTTGGTTTCCAAGACCGGCACTGGAAATCGCATTTTGAATGTTCCGCATGGCCGGGACCAGAAATTGCGCAGACGAGTCCGAGGGCTTGACTTCGTTTCCTACGGCAATGTATTTGAATCTTACATTGGCATAGTTTCTGACATTGTTTTGGACCCATGTATTTGCATTGGCTTGGCTTGAAGCAATGTTTTGAAGTTGATCGTTTGGTATGCCTAACATGAGCTCAATGTCAGAGCCTCTGAGGGCTGCTAGAGCTGCTGGGTTCGGATCATATAGTCGCATTCTTCGGATGTTATTTTGCTTGTAGAGAGCAATAACTTCTGCTTGGGGTGGTAAGTCTCCATTCATTCCATAACATACACCAATTTGGGCGCCTGTAATATATTAAAAAAGAAAGTAATGAATTGGTTAGATATATTATCACAAAAAGCATCACAATGAATATAGGAAAAGTATATTGCAAGCGGTTCTCTACTAAAGTGGTGCAAAGGTGTTGATTCCTTGCATGACGATATAGGTTTGAACTCCGTCAGTGGCTAATCTAACATAGAGTATATGTATACCTGTTGTTTCGAAGCTGGCCATCAGCTGCCCAAGAACAAGTATTATGGAAATCACAGAAGGGCCTCTGGCTCTACCAACTGATGAACTTGATTTAGCCATCGTATTTGAAGTGCCTCCGAATGTTCCCCCTTGCTCTTGAATTTATAGAGATAAGAAACAGGTCGGTTTGTGACGTTTGTCTGACTACGAATAGTACTCAAGCACTAACTTATACCAAATTATACGGCAACTAATTTTTTTTTCCGACATCAAACTTATTGAAACCAAGGACCAAAATATCGATAATATCGGCAAAATATCGCCGATATTGTCGTTTTTTTTCGATACCGATATTTTCACACTTATTCCTTAATTATCGTCCATATATCGCGATATTATCGATAATATCGCAAATTGCGATATTATCGATAATGGTAATGATTTTCTGGTATGCTTTTAAGTTTGGGCTGATGGTCCATTTGATAATCCCTCCACCAGCTTCTTCTTTATGACTTGGGCGATGTGGGACAACAGTGGTCCATTTTATAATCCCTCCACCAGCTTCTCTTTATGACTTGGGCGATGTGGGACAACAGCAACAACTCTAATATCACAATTGCATTGTATTCATCGCTTTCCCATTCAACAGCCACGGGCTTTATCCAACAAAATTGCATTTTTATTATGGGTAATGATCTTTTGGACTTATACGAGTTGCAATTTAGTTTTTCAATTACCCACCAAAGAATTTAAGGCTACTTCGATTTATACATTTTAGGTTGGGGAATGAGTTTAACGATGAGTACTAATTTTCTCACATTGCACCATTAGAAAAATATCATATTGATATACGTCTTTTGGTTATTTGCTAATTTGACTGTTCGCCAGAATAATGATATGCTAGGCATTCGATTTATTTGTGGGCTAACGAGGGAAACCAAACTAGCACATATGAACAAAAACTCGTCATCGTAGAGCTTCGGCTTCTATTCAAATTAGTAACATGAAAGGAAAACCAATCATACAATTTAGTCTAAATGGTGGAAGTGACATTTCTACGTCAGTCTTATATTTACTACATCATCAATTTAATTAAAAACCTATAATTACCTAAGTAGAATTGTTCATCTCATTGTGGTGTCTTTGATTACCAAAACATAATCATGTACTATGTCTATATGATTTTGTATTAACACGTTGGATAAAATATCACTCAAAATTTTGATATGGCTTTCAAAATTGACCAAACAGTTTTCTTTTTTCTCGAAACTAGATGATGTAAAATGTGATTAACCAAATTATTATTATTTTAAAAAAATAAACAAAAATTAGTATCCAATCCCTAGTTTCTAATGTTCATTGACTAAGATCTTATCAGTTTTTATATTTTGATCAAAGTCCCTAGCATTAATGAATTACATGTAAGTTACATAATTTTCATAACAAAAATTAGTAATTGATTTAGAGTTTTAATACTCACATTCTTATTAAACTTCTAATTAATTTTCAATTCAAACATTTCAAATATATAAAAAATAAAATAAGAATAAGTTTGTACCCATTAATTTTTATAAAAAAATTGATATGTACCCGTTATAAGAATAAGTCACTCATGTATCTTACCATGCAATGTATAAAGTGTAAAATATTGTACTAATTCATTATATATAAATGATTATGGTGTGTTTAAACTTCTTTCATTAATTACTACATATTTTCTACACTCACAATGTTTGCCAGCTCGCTATATAATCAACTTAAATCAGTTAAATTCATCATGCAATGCATTTCCTTCCAATTTTTTGTGATAAACTAATAGATAATTAACTACATAAACATCCTGCAAAGTTTCAATAAAAATTTCCAAGTTTTTCTTACAATTTCCGTGGTTTCCATATTATTTTTATCGATATCGATAATATCCCGATATTTCCATCGATATTTCCGTGTTTATGGACTACCGATATTTCCGATATTACCGATATTTAATACCTTGATTGAAACTACATATATATGACGATCTAATTATATTTGTTGTTCATAATATATGAAGTTGTAGTTAATGAGTAAATTGTTGTCCTCATCCTTGTTTCCTCTCAAAGTTTTGCCAAGTCAAGGCTTCCACTACCGAATCCTAAAGTCAAGGATTGTTCCGGAATCAAGTTTTGAGAAGTCAAGGCTTCCACTTCAAAGATTTAAAATCTAATTCTAGAATGCAACAAGGTTTTAAAAATCTAATTCTAGTATGCAACAAGGTTTTAAAAGATCTTGACGAAAATATCGACATTTCAATTTTACAGATATATCGACTGATATTTTGAGACCGACTGACACACCCCGACCTAGATCGAGGCATGTTGGCTGTCACGTGGGGGTGACGTAACCATGTGCACAGTGCGGAAGCAATAAAGATATAAGGGAAATGCGAATGAATAAAAACCAAACTACCAGCAGAACTAGCTAAGATAGAGTGCTAGTGCGAGATTAAATGTGAAATACACAACCAGAGCATAAATATCCTAGATGCAGTCAAGCAGGACAAGTACTAATTGTACAACACCCAAGGGTGATCCTACATTTATGATGTTTTGTCAGAACCCCTGTCGAAATCCTCGTGATCCACCAAAGCATTTCTACCTAAAACCTGGAGGGGCACAAAACAGAAAGTGTGAGTGGGCAAAAACAAAGTTTTTCAAAATCATTTCATTTCTCAAAAGTTCTAAGCCCTTGTCGTAAAACTTGTATAATTTTCCCAGAAAAATATAATATATGCTATATCAGAATTCATACTCAGGATGAAAATCCATAAAATATATCATGCCAAAATATCTTAATGAAATGCCATAAGGAATCCAGTTAAATATATTAGTGCTAGATATCCTAACAGCTAGATCTACCTAACTTGACATGCACGGCTGAGTACATAGCTCATAACCAATCTCAATCATATCAAATCAAATCCTGCACACGAGTCGGAACCACCTAAAGTGGTCTGTACAACAGGACTAGGTGTAATATAAATATGCTATAGTGCTACGATCATGTGAAGACTGTGCGAATAATCGCGGGTCACCTACGAGTCGGAACCACCTAAAGTATATTGTACGACAAGCCTGTGCACCTAACTTGGATCCAAGGTGAGCATATGGTGCGGAAGGTGAACATCACGTGAAGGAATGTGCCCTAACTTTGGGCGGGAGCACTAACACCGGGGTGCAGGTTTATGAGCTCTCAATTCATCACATCATATCTCACATAGCTGAAGCAATCTCATATCTTTAATTTATGAACTTACCTGGCACTTACCTGTGCGTCCACAACACCAATCATGAATGTATGCAACTACTAATGCATAATTAAAATAGGCAGATATTTGCATGGCATTTCCAAAACGTAATTTCATTTAAACACATTTTCTGGGAAAAATCTCAAGTATATAGGTATATACGGAAAACCAAAAGCCCACTCACTGATATGTCGAAGGGTCGTAGCCCCCGAGCCTCGATTGATGGCGCTCGTCCTCAGGATAGGTCTCACCTATATGCGAAATAACTGAATAAATGTTATTTAAAGCATATACACAAAACAAGGAAATAACTTTTCATACAATGCTCAAATGAGGTGTTTGAATATACCAACGTGATCTACTCAATACCACGAACATCCCCATATTTTTAGAAAAAGTTTCCGACCACTCAGGCGCCAGCCAAGGCACGCCCAGACGCGCCCCCACGCGCGGCCAAACCCTAACTGAAACTTAACTGCCGTTAGGAATATTCTGTTAAAACCTTAACAGAAATTAACGGCCCGTTAGAATATTCCGTCAAACTTGATGGAATATTCCCCTTCTCCTTCCTTGGTTCGCCGGAGTTCGGCGCCGGTCGCCGCTGCACTTGCCGGTTTCTGGAAAAAATTCAAATCTTCATATCTCCTTCTATTCTCAACCAAAATTCACAAAATTTATACCAAATTGAAGCTTAGGATGAGATGAACAAAACCTTACCACTTTGGGGACCTAAGACCAACGGAATTTCGCTAGAGAAACCTCGATAATCCGGCCAAAAATTGAAACTCGCGAACAGGAACTTCCCGACGTCCAAAACACTCCAACTTTCTTCCCCGAGCTTCATGAAGATGTTTTAAGGCTTCCTATAACCTTAAAACTCCTTGAAAACTTCAAAATCACGAGTGCATGAACAGTAACCCAAAACTGGGTTCTCGGGTTCTAGAGAAAATAAGGTCTTCACGTTCTAAAAACGGTATAGATGTGTTCCTGAGCTCACAAGGAACACAAAGATGACTTCAAAAACCTCGATCCGTGAAGAAATTGCTTAGTTTGAGATTTTTCCGTACGTATTGTATGGAAAATGGAGAAAAACCGAGAGGGAAGAGAGAAAGAGGGTCAACGGGATGTGTGTGTGGTCCAGCTTGCAGTCAATCACAACAACCATAAATTTTGAGTTCCAAAAACTTAGGAACTAACTAAATTAGTCTAAAACCCAAACTCAAGCCACAACACCACATAACATACTCGACGTCCAAGGGCAATTTAGTCAATTCACACCATCGAAAAATTTATTTCGGGACGGGCTGTCACACCGACATATATTTTGTGAAGATATTTTATATAGGATATAAGATAATCTATATAAAATTTACGTAAGATGTATGTTATTAAGGTTCCAATCCATGTTATGAATTAAGGCTTCAACCTATATTATGTACAGTATATATGAGATGTGAGCTTATTTGAACACGTTTTGTATATACTAGTTAACCACCATTTTTGGTCTGGGTATGCAAAAACGATGCTGGATGATACGGCAACTCTTTTAATACAAGCAATATTACTACTTTAATTTACATTAGGGAGAGAGGAAAATTTTGAATAAAAAAAGTCGTGGGTAGGGTTGTAAATCGGTTCGAAACAGCTCGAGCTCGCAATGAGTTTGGTCCGTATTTGGCTCGTCAAAGCTCAACTCGTGAAAGAATCCATGTTAGTTCGAGCTCGCATCGAGTTCGGTCCATGTTTGGCTCGTCGAAGCTGAACTCGTCAAAAGAACCAAGCCAAGTTAGTCCAGCTTGATTAAGAAACAAATCAAGCTTGAACATTAGTATGTTCGACTCATAAAGTTTGTGAACATATCGAATTTTTGTACCAAACAACTCCAAATAAGCTTGAGCTTGGCTCGGTCATTTAACTAATACATGCACTCAACTCTTGTCCAACACATATTTGGAGGAACAAATCCAACTAATTGAATTAACAAAATAAAAAATTAAAATAAAAAGAATATTTTTATTATTTTTTTTTTACCATATAAAAGGATTAGTTAGTAGCATTCTTCTATCAATAGAGATGGTAAAAGGGTAATGCTAGGGAGACAAAATTTGCAAATTAAATGATGTGTCACCAATAGGAAATGAACATGCACGTTTATCAATGCTTAAGTAATTATTCATCAATCATTAACTTTTATGTCATTTAGTTTATAAATTTGTCTACAAATTTTATGTTGCTTTGTTTAATTATATTTAATATATTTTATTTTTCACATGCATTGGTAAGTTGCAAAGGCAAAAAAAACTTTGCAACCAAACCAAATTATATTATAAGAAATGGTTTGAAAATGCTGATGCTCGGTATCAGGCTCAAAATTTATAAACTCAGCTTGTATAAAAAGCAAGCCAAGCCTAACTCAAGTTCGGAAAAAATTAAACAAGCCAAGCTTGAACACTGTGACATACGGTTCAGCTCGGCTCAATAACAATCCTCCTAGTAGTGGGTTTACCATAATCACCAAGATAATCTTCGCTTGCTGGATGATGCCATTTGAAACATAATACAAAGTTAACATAAAAATAAATCATTAAAATCCAAAATGATATTATTGACTTGCATCTTAATGAGTCAACGTCCTTCGGGGGACATAACAATGTGTACGAATTCTATAAGGACCTTGTAATTTAAATTGCTAAGAGAGGCATTCCTACACTTGAGATATTGTGTTTAAACTTCGGTCTAATAATATTCATCTTTATTTATAAGTAAGAAGTTTTAGATTCGATTCTCGTCAAATATGAATTTGAATCATATTATTGCTAACTCATTTTGAGGTTAAGCCTCCTCCTCCTCCTCCTCCTCCTCCTCCTCCTCCTCCTCCTCCTCCTCCTCCTCCTCCTCCTCCTCCTCCTCCTCCTCCTCCTCCTCCTCCTCCTCCTCCTCCTCCTCCTCCTCAGTGAGATAGTTTGGTAAAAGATATTATTGGAGCCTATTATTGGAGCCTAGATAGATGGATGAGGACCATTCTAGTGTGCGCAAAAACGCTTGACTTCCATGTTTCAGGATCGATGCTAAAATAATTAATGAAAAAGTTAATGGTGTCGGCTGTATTGTGCTTGTCCTTGAAAATTATGTGGAAAAATGAGACTCGTCCTTTGGCACTAGCTAGTTTGTGGAAAAAACTTGTGAGACTCAGGACAGCGTTATGTGGAAAATAAAAACTGTGACGAATCAAAGTTGGGTGCATTCATAGGACTTTGACCTTTCTTAGTCTCTAAACTAATTAACATTTAATGATGTATATATAGAATTAGGATTTTGAGAGATTTTAAATTTCTTTTTACAAACTCACGTGTACTTAATTTGGATGGCGCTAGGAGGTTGGACACCGTCTCGATTAATGCTTAGGCGTTTGAAAATTTAGAAAGGGTGCCTAGACTACCTAGGCACCCGTCTGGCCTGTCCAGACTTGCCTAGGTTGCAAGCAACTCACTTAGACAAAAAATAGATAACTTCCATTTTGCATTATTTTTTTAATAAATTGTAAGAGACTTGTTGAATACTTAAATGAACACATATTATATGCTTGTTCCTCATGTTTTCATTATGTTTCAATACTTCATAATATATATGTCATTCTATTTTGTAATTTATGATGTAATTATATATATTTTATGTATAAACACACTTATTTATATGAAATATAACAGATGTACTAAAATCTGCCTAGTCCGCCTAAGCCCCACCTAGGCGCCTAAGCACTAAGCTCCAGCCTGCTGCCCAACTAGCGCCTAGCGTCTTTTAGAACCTTGGATTTAAGTGATTGCCTGAAAGTTTAGGCGTATTCAATTAGGATTTCAAATAAATTTATAATATTTTAGGTGTATTTAATTAGAACTTGATTGTTACTTAATACTACGGTCTAGTGGTATTCTCCTTCACTTGTAAGTGAGAGATTTTAAGTTTGATTCTAGAAAAGGCAAATTTGAATACATTATTGCTAACTCATAGTGAGGTAAGTCTACCCTTCCCCTCAGTATAGATAATATGATTTGTTCCAAAAAAAAAAATGACTTGATTTTAAAGGATTTTAAAAAGTTGAGGAACTCGCGAGAATTGGAGAGATTTCTTAGTGTATTTTATGCCTTTGCAAATCTCATATCTGCCCCTGAGAATTTAAGAGAATTCACTGAAAATTTTATTGGACAAGGTCCCATGTTCAAATCTACGGAAGATTGTCTACTTCTTTTTCAAAAAAGAAATATAGTAATTTAAGTTAAAACGAAAAGAGCCTTTTGTACCACAAAGAGCTAATATGATTTGTTCCAAAAAAAGGACTTAATTTTAAAGGATTTTAAAAAGTTGAGGAACTGGCGAGAAATGAAGAGATTTTTTAGTATATTTTAAGCCTTCACAAATCTCACATCCACTCTTAAGAATTTAAGAGAATTCACTCAAAATTTTGTTGCACAAGGTCCTATGTTCAAATCTATAGAAGATTTTCTACTTTTTTTTTCTTTTCAAAAAAGAAATATAGTAATTTAAGTTAAAACCAAAAGGGCCTTTTGTACCCTAATCCCATAACCACTTCCCCTCGAGTCGACGGTGCTGCTGTCCTCCGACCAACAACGATCCAAACATATATTTCTAGAATCCTTTCTTCAGACCCAGTCCAAATCTCTACCTTATTTCATCAAATTCAAAGTTCATAGGTTCGAATTTCAGATCTAGATTGCGAAAGTTCGTGGGTTTTCTGGCCCAACCCACAATCTTTTTCTCCTCACGGGGGAACGGTGGTGGACTATGTAGCCTGTGCAGGCTGTAGCATGACGATGACGACCTCGATTTTAATCCGTACGTACTGTCCGACTTGGACGAAGAAACCAACCACTCGATTCCGAAGAACTGGAACTAGAATGCATCAGGAACTCTTTCTGATGGCTGCATCTCGAATTTTTCAACTCGAAACCTGGCATGGAATATCGTAAATGGAGTTAAGAAGGGTGGAATAGAGATGGGTAGCGTCCATCTCTATTTTCTGGGAGTGATTTGATATCCCACATCTCCATTTTTGTCTGGTTTTGAAGTGGTTCAAAATAGAGAAATGGGGAATAGATGTTCTGGGTTTTTCATGATGTTAAACTATGGAGCTCTCCCTGTTATGTCTGCTGGACCATCTCTCCATTTTCCTTTTTTTCCCTTATCTTCCTGCTTGCTCTATTTCGTTCTCCTCTCCCCACATCTCAGATACCATCATACTATATCGACAAAAAAATATTATTTTAATTTATTTAACAAAGGAAAATAGCTTTCTTCTTCTCCTTCTGTTTTGCACAACGTGCGGCAGCCATGGCTATTGTTCTTCTCTACTACTGCCCAGATTTGGGTGGTCCTTGAAGATCCTCATAGTCATTTATCCAACCTTCCGGTGATCCTGGGACCACCCTGGTCCCTTAACAAAGGAAAATAAAATTTGGCAAAAACAAAAGCAAAAAAGCTCAAGACTAAAGCTCGACGGAAGACGCGAAGCTGAAACTTCGACGAAATCCACCACCACAGAAGACCCAGACCCCGGAGGAACAAAACCCACATTCCCATTGCAGCCATTGTTGTCGCAGTTTGAAAACCCCAAAACAGAGAACCCAATATTGCATCTGTGGATCCCTCCTCCCAATCTGGTCACGATCTCCAACCCGCCGCTCCAAATCGACTGGAGCTCGCAGCCCTACCCGTCTTTCGACGACTGTGGTCCCATCGCAGGTGGAGTCTCCCGCTGCCAAGTAGTGTCGATTTGTCGCGCCACCGCCGCCGTTGTTGAAAAATGAAGCCGAAGGCACTGGGTCGTCCAAAACCCTGATCTGGAGATCGCAACGACGCCGTTTCACGGCGTCGTCTTCCTCGACTACTCTGCCTTCCTCACTCCGTTACCCTCGATTACTCCATTGGAACAGATTGGGAGAAAAGAGAGAGAGAAGGGAGAGAGAATTAAATTGAGAGAGATTTTTTAGTTTTTTTAATATTTAATTAATTTTTTAATTCTGTTGGTCCATAGAGTGGGTCCTATACCTGCCCCGTCAGCCATTAACAGATAAATTGACGAAATTTTTAATGGAGGTCTGACATTACAACGAATTCGTAAATTAAGGTGTGACATTGTAATATTTAAAATATGAGGTATAAAATCGTTATACGACATATAGTTGAGATAATTTTGTGTAATTTACCCAAAAGTTTACAATTAATTTGGCCAACTCATATAATTGGTGGGGCGAGTGAAAACTTTGGTGTAGGAGTTGGCAAGGTATGGTTGTTTCTTAAGGAATTGGATCCTCTCCTGAGCTTGGGCTCAGGAGCCTGCTGACGAACACACATGGGCCATTCAATTTTGAGCTAACGGTTACAAACATGGAGTCCTCTAAAAGTTATAATAATTGTAGCTGTTAGATCAAAATCTAACGGCCCTTATGTGTTGATCAGGAGGCTTCTGAGCCCAAGTTCAGGAGAAGATCCAATTCAGTTTCGTAATAGTTTCTTACAATAAATTTTGGTTAGTAGGTGATTAATTCATTCAACAAGTTCATGAACACATCGTATAGAGAGCATACAAACAAGACGTCACTTGTACTATAATAGCATGAGTTATTGTTCCCAAAAGTTGCACAAACATTAACATGAATCGATAAACTCTAAACTTAACTACATTGAATTCACTAATATATAGACCAATATAAATAATCAAATATAGATAAATGTACATGTATTTATTATTTTCTGTATATAAAACTTCAATTATTGCTGCATATATATATATATATATATAGCCATAAAAATATAAAATTATATATATGATTTGTTAATGTATTTTTTGGTTGATATAAACGAACTAATTGGAAAGTTAATTTAATAAAAAATAGAAGATTTACTTGATTTGTGCATATATGCCATGCATGATGCATGTTTGATAAATTTCATCCAACGGCAAAAAAACCAAAGTTAGTTCACTTACACGACTTTCGTGTCACATTTAGTTATCAAAGATGGTGAGTTCATCAGGACATTTGCTGTATTAGTTAGGAAGGTACTACCCTTCGACTTTAAATAAGCCAAAACTTCTACGTCCTGATTGAGGGACATCGAACAAGTGTTGTACTGTTCTTCTTGATTAAGAAAAATAGTACTATCCTTGTTCATATGCTCCAAAACGTTAAAATGGCCATTGTTGAAGCAATTAGGATCCTCGAAGGCATCATTGGTCAGTTTATCATTTTCGCGATGAATTTACTTTTTAGTTTTACTTTACGTAAAAAATGACCATGTTCTTATTAAATTCTTCTTGTTCCTCCCTTTGCAGGAGATGTCATATCTTTTTTCTTATTTACCTCTCCAATGTAAACTCTCTCTCTCTCTCTCTCTCTCTCTCTCTCTCTCTTGTCCTTGTATTCCACGTACGTACATTGTTACGAAATTCTTATGTTTTATGAGTGACTGTAAATAAAATTTTTGCAGCCCAACATTTGTGAAAATCATCAAGCAAAAGTCAGTTGGAGAATTCAAGCCAGATCCTTATATTGCAACTCTGCTTAATGTGCAATGTGGTCGTTTTACGGCTTGCGGATTGTTCATCCGGATAGCCTTCTTGTCATTGCAATCAATTGTTGGAAATTTAAATAGTTTTGAGTAGAAATTTCTTTGTCCCACATTGGTCATTCCCAAAAGATTTCATCACTTTATAAGGCTTTGTCCTTTATAGAAAGTGATTGGAGTAATAGGCCTTGAATAATAAAATTGAGCTCACCCTTGGGGTTGGGCTTTGGGGTGCATTAATTAATTGGTAATTAATATATATGAAAAACGCAGAGAGCACTGCACCCCATCTGAAGAGATGTCTCCCAATAGTTGAGCTCTTGTCCACACAACGAAAGATCGGTCGATGATAATTGAGCTCTTGTCCATTGTCTTCAATATCATTATGTACGCGTCACCCTTGATCTTCATGGTATGTATTTTATGCGTGTACGCGTACTGCTATTTGGACAACATTTACTGACAACTTACTTCTATTAGAGTGAGGTGGTCACTAAAGACCATCCAAATGCTACTGTAAACACGAAAAATTCCTGCGATGAATGAGACAAGAACACGTGTACAAAATAATATTTTGTATTAATTTTTGGGTTACAATCTCTTTTACAATTTGATCCTCTGATTCTATCTTCGTAAGGTGTAGATTTGTGGATGGGATGTTGATCCCAAGGGTCGTCAGG
The DNA here is from genome assembly GCA_035220775.1 of Malus fusca. NCBI lineage: Eukaryota > Viridiplantae > Streptophyta > Magnoliopsida > Rosales > Rosaceae > Malus > Malus fusca. The sequence continues at coordinate 8,736,259 of CM069072.1, read as the reverse complement.
GCTTGATCTTAAGATGAACGAGGATGAACCGATCTTCAAGGGCTTTCGGGGCTTAATCTTGATGAACAGTTATGTGGATTTCTTCAAGGGGCGTTGGGTTTGACCTTGATGAACGAGGATGAATGGATCTTCAAGGGCATTTGGAGCTTGATCTTGATAAACGATTAACGAGGATGAACGGATCTTCAAGGGCCTTCGGGGGCTTGATCTTGATGAACGATTGTGTGAATTTCTTCAAGGATTTGACGAAGAATGAAGAGAGATTTCTTGATCCTTCGGGATTTTTGGGAATTTGGGAGGTTGGATGCTTGAAAGCTTTAGGGTTTCATGGCTTCAAGGATTTGGGGAATTCTTTTCCAATTTGGGAGTAGAGAAATGTATATGTGAATTAGTCCTTTGAAATGGATGAAATGGAGACACGTCTACAATTTATGTGACACGTGAACGTTGAAATTTTAATGCATTGGTCAACATTTATTTCCCCGAAATTTTGATGTCTACAAATGCCCCCACTTCAAGGCACGTTGTATACATGTGTTTGTCAAGTGTAGAAGATGTGTTTTGAAGTCCCTTAATGTAGACGCTGATCCAAGAGTCGTCGAGGCATGATCTTCAATTGGGCTAAAAGTTTCTTCAAGGGTCGTCGGGGCTTAATCTTGAATTCGGCTGGAAGATTTTATGGTTTCCTCCAATTGTTGATTTTCCATAGGCTTAATCTTGAACCGGATTGGAGGATTTTCTGGTTTCCTCCAAAGTTCTAAATTTACTCCTTTTATCCGAAGCTGAATTTGATTCAACGGTGGTAGACACTTGATCTTGAATCGGACTTGTGATTTCTTCAAGGGTCGTCGAGGCTTGATCTTGAATGAAATGGGACCACGAGTAGTTTCAAGACAAGTGACCTTCGACTTTATTGGGGATGAATAAGCATGTGCAATTATTGCATTTGATTATCCACAAGCTTGATGTTTCATTCTCACTCGTCTTATTCGTTCTCCAGGCAGATGTGGTATCTTCTCTGGAAGTACATCAACAATTGAAGATGAGTACTCGAGAGCGATGCTAGGTAAGCAACTAGGGAAGGGGTTCCAGGTAGTCGGTTCCTGACAAGAAGCTTGATTCCAAATGTCGATTGATTGCTCTCCTTCTCATTGTCCTGCAGGTAAGAACAAGGACAAAGAAAAGGACGGGGATAAAGCATGATATGAGATATTTTCGCTTTAGACCCTAATGATATGAGATACTTTTGCTTTTGACTATGTGATGAGGGATGAAATAATGGCTACAGTAGTAGCTAGGAACCTCCTCACTCCTAGAGATTATAGGCTACTTTCAAGACGGTCCGATGAGTTAGCTGTCCAAGACTCACTGGCTCTCAGTGTTCAATGTGCGAGGGCTCTGTGTCCAATATGGGCCAACGCCTACTTGCTCGAACTCACCAAGTTGAATCATTGACGGCTGAGGTGACAAATCTTAGATGAGAGATCAGACGGCTTAAGCGCGAGAATAGAGAGTTGCACATGCTTGCGAATAATTATTCAACGAGCATGAAGAGAAAGCTTGATCAGCTGCAAGAATTCGAAGGTCGGATTCAAAGTGACCATCAGAGGTTTGTGGCTATATTCCAGAGGCATTTTTTGCCTTCGCCATCTGGAGTTCGACCAAGTATTGAGGCCCCACATGATCAAACTCCAGTGCCTCCTTCTTCTGGGATTTTGTCGGGTGCTGAGGCTTCACGTGAGCAACCTTTGTGAAGGCTCCCTCTTTTTTTTTTTTTTTTTTCCTTTGTTGTACATATTTGTAATTTCTCAAAGATATCAATAGACGGACTTTATTTTATTTAGTGTATTTGTGCTAAATACAATAGAGCATATATTTCACTAAGATGTGGTACTTCCTTTTTTTTCTAATCATCTTTTCAAAATGGTGTCGTGCACCATCCCATAACATTTCTCTTATTTATTTATTTTTAAGATGGTGCCTGATGCGCCATCCTCCCCCTTTTTCTATCTTTCAATTATTTTGTACCCACCATCCTCTTTTTTTCCTTTTTGACTTTCTAATAGTAGCATGCAATTGTGAGTACGGCTTCAACTTTTGGCACAACTGTGCTGAATGAGTATGGAGTTTGTTAGTGGGTATTTTTTTTCATGTGAGAGCCGAATACTCTCCCCTTGAGTGCTTCTTTATGCTTTCCTTTCCAAAAGCTATAAAAGTAGCACTAATAATGGGTGATGTCCAAAAAAACCACAAATGCAATCTGCAATAGCTCTCAAATGAAGCCGTCGGCCAGCTTCCCTTTTATCTTCTCCAAACTGCTACTTTAAACAATTGGCAGCTGGTGCTGCCTTTGAAAGATGCTTCCCAACATCATCATTGCTCCTTTTTTTTTTATTCTTACCTTCAAATGGTGCCTGAATTTTTTTATTTTTTAATTTTTTTTATGCGGACCATTTTCATTCGACCATTATATCTATATATACATATATATATATATATAAAAATAGTGATATATATATATATATAGTGGATTTGCTTGTCTAGAGACCATTACACACACACACACACACATATATATGCACACACACACATACACACAACACACAACCATTGCAAAGTCACTGCATTGCTTGCTGTCTTGCATCATGACTGCATGCACTGCTTCCTCACTGGAATTGGTGGTGTAGAGAGAGTGGCTACGGTGCAGGTTCGAAGTATGAAAGCTGTAGCTATCCCCGGAGGAAGAAGATTTGAACCATGCTCGTTCTTGCCGAAGTGGTGCCCTCGGTTTATGCTCTTTGTCCATGACAAGAAGGAAATGAGCCGTTCGTGCCATGTCTTCAGCCAACGGCTCTGGTGGTTTTTCAGAGGGAGCACGGTCACAGTGGCAGTGAGCAATACACAACCAGCCCGGCAAGCAGATTCGCAGGCCCTCCAGCGAGTATCTTCTTGTAACATATATTTGTTGTACCGCTCCCAAGAAGTTGGAAAATGTGTGGCCTTCAGAAAATGGACAAAGTAGGGGTAGTCCGTGTAAGACATATTCTGAAATCACAACAACAAGACATTAGGATCACGAATAAATCAAATCAATATGAAATAGAGATCGACTAATTATATTGAACTTATCTGTAGAATTCAGAAGATATTGCAGATTTCTAGGTTGTCTTTTACCTCCAGTACTTCAATAATATCTCTCTGCTATATGAATAGGGTTTAGCGTATCTGAGAGATTAAGTGTATGGAAGCAGAGACTTAACCATAGTATTTATATCATTAGGGTTTAATCACAGCCAGCCTATTATTGGTTGTGAAAGTCAAACCCTATCACAAAAGTGTTTAAGTCCCACCATGATACTATATCTTTGTAGTGAAATCCATCAGATTTCTTTAGGTCAATTGCAAAGGATAAGACTCCATAATCCTTATTTCGTTAGGACTTTCAGATTACTTAAGTTGTTAACAACTCAATAAACAAGTGGCCTACAACATAAGTAATCCAATACATCATTCATTGTCATTCACAACCTTACAGTCCGAACTCTTGGTAGCGGATGAAGATAACGAAAGTAACTTGTCTCTGCTGTTCGTCCACCTGCGCTGTTCCAGAAACCATTCCCCGCTCCTGCCATGATGCCGTGTTGGAGATTCCTTCCAAGACGTCGCGATGACCTTAGCACCGCTCTACCGCTGCACCAACTTCTCTTAACCGACGCAACATGTCCAAGCTGCTCAAGCGCATAAGGAAAAAATAAGGCCCCGAAGCTGACGACGGCAGTGGCACCATTGTGATGAAGCCCTGGAGTTGCAGTGCGTCACTTTTTACCGTGTGGTACTGTGCAAAAGACTGCAGTAGGGTTTCGTTGTGTAGTGCCTTTGGTCACAGTTTTCCCTCGGTAGTGCGCTGCCGTGTGGTGCTGTGCAAAAGACTGCAACGAGATTTTTCTGTGTATTGCCTTTTGGTCACAGTTTTCCCTTGGTGATGACGTTGTCGTGTGGTAATGTGCAAAGACTGCGGCGGGGTTTCTCTGTGTAGTGCCTTTTGGTCACAGTTTTCCCTCAGTAGTGTGTTGCTGTGTGGTGCTGTGCAAAAGACTGCAGCGGGATTTTGCTATCTAGTGCCTTTTGGTCATTGTTTTCCCTCGATGGTGATGTTGTCGTGTGGTGCTGTGCAAAGACTGCAGCGGGGTTTCGTTGTGTAACGCCTTTTGGTCACAATTTTCCCTCGGTGGTGCACTGCCGTGTGGTGTTGTGCAAGAGACTGCAGCGGGATTTTGTTGTGTAGTGCCTTTTGGTCACAGTTTTCCCTAGGTGGTGCGTTGCTGTGTCGTGCTGTGCAAAAGACTGCAGAGGTATTTTGCTGACGCTGTCGCTATTGTCCGTGCTGTGAAGCACAATGTGGTCTGTGAGGAAGTGGGAGGGGAAATGGAAGCATCACAACTTCAAAGTGTTTTCTCGGAGTAGGAAGCTACACTTTCTTAGCATCGGGAGGAGATTTTACACCTAGAGCAAGGGAAAGGTGCGGCCATGGAAGTGCCCAACTTGTCTCCCACCGATGTAGAGGTTTTGAAGACTTTGGAAGGCTTGCTTGAATATCGTCGCTATATTTTTAAGGACACAACTTTCAAATGGTGTTTTCTATTTTTTGTACAAGCCTTCTTTGGTTTGTTTTTTTTTTTTTTTTTTTGTTCTTTTTGTAATAAGGCTTTGTAGCCAAATTCTTCCTTTAAAGAAATAAAGTAATCACATTTTGAATTTGCTCTTTATTCTTCAAAGTGTTTGTGTTTTTGTTGATGATGTGTGACTGTACTTGAAGTTTTGAAGTTTCAAGTTGCCTCCGTACCCTCGGTTAAGGAGGGATCAAGTCATAACGTAGTTCAAATGAATGACGATATTTTTTTTTGTTTATTTTGCCATACATAATTTATGCTCTTGCGGGCCAGGAGAGTGGTGCATTTGTTTTAGGGGTGGTAACGCTTCAAGAATATGCCATTGATGGGGCCGATCTTCAAGCCGTCTTCCGCCATGATTAAGTAGGCGCCATTGGTGTAGACTTCTTGTATTACGTAAGGTCCATCACACTTTGATGTGAACTTGCTTTTTGTTTTGTGAGTTGTGATGATAGGCCTATGCAATGCAAGGACGAGATCTCCCATTTAAAAGGAACGAGGGTAAACTTTCTTGTTGAAAGCTTTAGAGAGCCGTGCTTGATAACACTCCAAGTGCTGCTACGCTTCGAGCCTTCTCTCATCCAACGCTTTCAACTCTTGAAGGCGCAATTTTGCCTTCTCTTTAACAGTCAAGCCTTCTTGTATAACCATTCTTAGTGAGGGGATTTGACTTTCGAGCGGTAGAACAGCTTCCACGCCATATACGAGAGAATAAGGCGTAGCTTGGGTAGGAGTCATATGTGTCGTCCTATATGCCAAAAGTGTTTCGTTTATTCTTTCGTGTCAGTCTCTCTTTGTTCGGCCGATCACCTTCTTTAGAAGGTTGCATAATGTTTTGTTGAATGTTTCTACAAGTCCATTGGCTGGAGCATGATACATCGAATACTTGTGTTGTTGGAACTTGTATTTCTCACAAAGCTCATCCACAAGTCGGTTGGAGAACTATTTTCCATTGTCAGTGATAATGTAGCAAGGCACACCATATCGGTGGATGATATACTCCTTGATGAAATAGATGACAATTTCCTTCTTGACTTCCCTTAGAGGTATGGCTTCAGCCCACTTGGAGAAGTAATCTGTTGCAGCTAGGATGTAAGCTTCTTCTGCAGATAACTTTGGTGTAATTGGTCTTACAATGTCCAATCCTCATGCATTGAACGACCATGAAGCAACTGTAGGGTGTAATGGCTCAGGTGGTTGATGTGTGAAGTTGGCATGGAATTGGCAGGCTTGGCACTTTTTGGCGTGTTCTAGGCAATTCTTCAGCATGCTTGGCCAGTAGTAACCTATTCTTTTGAGCTGGAAATGTAGCTTTGGTCCAGACTGATGCGCCCTGCACACACCTGAGTGTGCTTCTGCCATGGCTTGATTGGTTTCTTCCTTACCTAAGCATCTCAGGAGCACTCCTTCTAAAGAGCGTCGGTAGAGTGTTCCTTTGTTGTAGAGGAAGCAAGGAGCTTGTCGACGTATTTCAGAGCGGTGTCTAGGATTATCTGGAAGCCTTCTATGCTCCAAGTAGTCGATTAGCGGCCGTCTCCACTCTTCAGCGTTGATCGGAAATACTGAGATGATGTTTGCATCATCTAGTAGCATTTAAGTGATAAGTGGGATCGCCCATCTTTGGCAAACTAGCATGTCTGCAGCTTCATCTTCTCCTAGTGTCATACTCGAGGCTAGGTTGGCGAGAGCGTCTGCCATTTGATTTTCTTTTCTTGGCACATGTTCTAATGTCATAGCCTCGAACTTTTGTAGCAGTTGAGTTGCCAGCCAGAAGTATGGGACGAGATCATATTTCCTCACCTCATATTCAATCAAGAGTTGATTGATTATGAGCTTGGAGTCGCCATATAGTTCTAGGGCTGTGATTTCCTTGTTGATTGCCATTTGGAGTCCGATGATCAACGTTTGGTACTCAGCGACGTTGTTAGAGCATAACTCAATTAGTCGGAAGGAATAGGGTAGTACTTGTCTTTGTGGCGACATGAATATCACTCCTGCCACCGCTCTGTCTGTTCATGCTGATCCATCGATGAACATTGTCCATGTTGGGGAGATGTTAATGTAGAACACCTCCTCGCCAGGCAAGTCGTCTGAGATTTTCCAATCAGTCAGGATATGATGATCGGTAAGGAAGTCTACTAGTGCTTGTCCCTTGACAGCTTTAGCTGAGACGTAGATAATCTCATATTGATTGAGAAGTAATGCCCATTTAGCTAGTCGCCCTGTTAAAACTAGTTTGGACATGACGTATTTGACCGGGTCAGCTTTAGCAACCAAATGGATGGTGTAAGCATGCATGTAATGTCTAAGCTTCTGAATGGCGAACACCAAGGCAAGGCACATCTTTTCTATCGGGAAGTAGTTCAACTCAACGCCAGTGAGAGTTCTACTGAGGTAGTAAAGAGTGCTCCAATTGAGCTTTCCTAAGCGACGATATACAATATGAGCGGCTTCTCGAGTACAGGCGCCCCCAGGACAGGTGGACTTGATAAATACTTTTTTACGCTTTCAAAAAAATTGTGGCATGCTTCGTCCCATACGAACGGAACATCATTCTTCATGAGTCGGTTGAACGGTTGACAACGCCTTGCAAGATTGGAGATGAAGCGTCTGATGAAGACTAGCCGTCCTTGTAGATTTTTCAACTCGTGTATGTTTCTTGGCTCAAGCATGCTTTGAATGACCTTAATCTTTGATTGGTCCACTTCAATGCCACAGTGATTAACAATGAAGTCGAGGAATTTTCCGGAGGTGACGTTAAATGCACACTTTAACGGGTTCATCTTGAGATTGTATTTTCGTAGCCTTTCGAACACTATTCGCAAATCCTTCAAGTGATTTGATCTTTTCTTTATCTTGACCACCACATCGTCTACGTAACATTCTACGTTTTTATGTAGCATGTCATTGAGCATTACGCGTTGATATGTAGCTTCAGTGTTCTTCAGACCAAATGGCATCATCTTGTAGCAGTAGATACCTTTTGGAGTGTGGAAGGCTGTTAGTTCCTCATCTTCGAAAGCTATGTAAATTTGATTGGATCCAAAAAAGCCGTCCATGAATGACAGTGCCTCGTGGCCAGTGGTTGTGTCCACCATAATTTCGATGATTGGCAAGGGGAAGCCGTCATTCGGGCAAGCATCGTTGAGGTCCTGGAAGTCTATGCAAACACGTATTTGTCCGTATTTCTTAAGGACAGTGACAATGTTGGAGATCCACTTGAGGTATTGCACTTCTTGAATAAAGTCTGCTTCAATTAGCTTGTCAATCTCGGCCTCAATTTGTGGGATGAGCTTGGATCGATAGCGTCTTTGAGTTTGCTTTATCGGTCACGTTCTAGGCTTGACTACAAGATGATGTACGACGATGATAGGGTCATGGACGGGCATTTCTTTGTAGGTCTAAGCAAAAACATCTTTGTACTCTAATAGCAACTAGTAATACTCCTCTATCTCGTCCGCGCTTAATAGTGCACTTATGAAGATAGGCTTTGGTTCCTCGTTTGTGCCTAAGTTGAGTTCATTGAGATCATCAACCGTGGCTTGCCCCTCATCTTCGAGTTGTGATGGCGCAGCAATGACATCTTCCTCGGGGATTTATTCTTCTTTGCCTTCTTGGATTGTGATGTGGAAGACATCTTGGACCTCCTCTTCAGTTCTATCCTTTTGAGCTTGTTAGCATGAAGATTGTCTAGTATGGATGATGGTGTGCCTTCTTACTTTCAATGGTCCATTTATGTCAACCTCCAAGATTGCTTGGTGTTTCATCCTTGAAGGAATCGAGCTTCGAACATCGCCTTTTTCTGCTAGCCCGTCGAGCTTTTCTTCCGTTGGCGTTGTCTCCTTCTTTCTAGAATGCTTCTTATTGTCTTTGAGTCTTTCCAAAGCTGACTGTTGTGAAGGAGAACTAGATGTGTTGCTTTGTTTCTTAGGTTTTGACAACCTTTCGAAAACAGAGCTTTGGGATGTTGGCGTGTTAAGCCTCTTAAAGACGGAGATTCGGTCTTGACCACCAATGCGATTAAGCGCCGAAATTTTGGGTCTTGAACGATTCATCCTATCAAAGACTGGCGTCTGAAGGGCGGGTTTAGGCTCATCTTGATCTTGTTCAATGCTCACGCTAATGTGTGGAGCGCTAGCGTTTTTTGCTTTGCTTGAAATCATCACGGGTGCATTTGGTGTGAAGCCAAGTCCAGCTTTGTTGTTGTCAACTCCATAACCATGCTCTTTCAACTTCTTTTGAGTCTTGGTAAGTGTTGCCAAAATTAAATTAACCGAAATCAACCCAATTAAGTCCAAATTTTAATGCTCGCAAGTGTACGAATCGCTAAGTAGTATAGTAGGCAAGCACAAGATCGCTCCAACTAAGATTGAAATAATTCTAATTATCTAACTTAATTTGTATTGCACTTGAATTGAAATGGAAAAATTGATGATTTGAGAAAGAACTTTGGAATTGTAAATGTAAACAAAAATCAAATGACCTTAAATAAATGACAAGAACAACAAAGAAATCAAATTATAAATCAATTGCGAAAGACACTAGAGCATACGATTCACCATAACCAAACCAACTCAATTCCTATTGTGAATTATTAGTGAGTAATCATCCAAATTGACGGTCTAGTTCCTCTAATTCATATAGTTTCCATGGCATCTAGATTACTATGTATACTCATATGTGCTAACAATCTATGGCATCTAGATTAATAAACACACACGAGTTCATTAATGATTTGAGAACTACTTAAGAGACCGCATGAAACCTAGTGTATGGCATCTACATCAAGGAATTCATGGTACCATTTGCAAGACGCTAAAATCGAATTAACAACATGGCATCTTTGTTAACTCGCATCAAATTCACTTAACTCAAACCAAAGTGATGGTCAATCACCAAGACTAAAATCAAGCTCCTAAGCACAACAAAATGATACTCAACTTGAATGAAAATTCATAAATAATTAAACTGAGAAATGAAGAATTCATAGTTAGGCTACATCGTAGCCCTAGCGAAAAGAAATTAGTTCCGGAACATAATCAGAAATATTATTGAATTCATAAAATTAAAAGAAAAAAAATAAGTTTAGAAAAGCCTAAAAAAATGCCCTTGCTTGCCGCTGCCTTCTTCTTCTTGTTCCGCCAATGCTTTCTTCTTTTCTTTTTTTTTTCTTGTTGAATGATGATCAGTTTCCTCCCTTTAATTCCTCTTCCTTTTCTTTTTCTTTAATGAATAATGACTAGCCAATTAACTATATTAACCAGCCGTTTTTTCCTTCTTTGTCTTGCCCACTTTTGCTTCCTTCTTCTGCTTGTCTTATTCTTCCTTTTCTTCTTCCCTCTTTCATTCATTTCTTCCATAATGAGCAGCCTCAATTATCTCCAAATTAATGCCAATTGAACTCCAGTTGTTCCTTTTGGTTTCTTTTGTCTTTCCCCTTAACTTCATTCTTTCATTCTCCGTAATTGACGAAGGTTTAAAACCATAACCATGACCTTCATATTGCCCTCTTCAATTCTCTACTTGATTCGAAACGGTAATTGTATTTTCTTCCTTGATTAAAACCTTGGATTACTAGACGGCTTAGGGATAGTTCATCCACCTTGATGCCGATTATGGTCATTGTTAACTTTGGCATGATGTTTATGGCCGACCCACCATCCACAAGCATACGGTTGACTTTGTGCTCCCTTACATGCCCAGAGACTAAGAGATGACGTTTATGAGGCTTGGATCCTAGCAGTAAGTCTTCATTGGTGAAATGGATTGCATCCTGAGCAGCACAACACGTGGCATACTCATGTGGTCGAAGTTTCAAGCATTCGTCCTTGCTTTCTTGCACTTCGTGGTCGTCGGGACTTGCCAAGACCGCTGCTAGTGCTCTTCGCATTCGTCCTTGCTTGTTGCACTTCTAGGTCGAGTTTGATTCACCCTTGTTGTGCCAACTTCATGATGAGCTCCTTGAGGATGAAACACTTGCCAACGGATGACTTACGATGCGATGGTATTTGCAGTACCTGGGATCGTTAATGCGATTCATCTCTTCGGGGTGCTTGCATTCTGGTAACTCGATCACCTTCTTTTCCAGCAAGTCATCTAACATTGCAACCATATCCGAGCCAGGAAAAGGGTATGTTTTTTTCTCCAACTCCCTCAAGGTGTTTTTGTACCTGTCTTAAGTGCGAGAAAGCTCATCTCTCTTTATCTCCTTTGCTTTGTTCTTGGGGGAGATCTTGACGAGCGCATATGAGGTTTTAATGGGGGTAGTGTTGATAGTAAAAGCTTCCTTGGCGAGCTTCTTCCTATGATTGTCCACCTTCGGAGCAAATACCTTATCTTTCTTGAAGTCGGGGATTGGCTCATTTTTTCCATGATAGGCGATGCTCAACTCCATGTTGTGGGCGCGGGTGGCTAACTCTTCGAAGGTTCGTGGTTTGATGCCTTGAAGAATGTAGTGTAACCCCCATTGCATGCCTTGGACGCACATCTCGATCGAGGAGATCTCTGAAAGCCTGTCTTTGAAGCAAATATTTGTGAAAACTAGTTCAGTTGAGCAACATCTACAACATGCAATTAACAATTAAAGGCGGAATCATGCTTGTATGCACTCAAAAACAAAACTTTACCCATGAAATTCAAAGCCTAGTAGTTATGGTGAACCAAGACTCAACTCAAAACAAAGTGAGTTGAGAAATCTTATACCTTTGTTGATTCCTCGTTGCAGAAGCAAAGGCTAATCATCCAAGAGATAGGGTCTTCATTCCTTACTTCTTTGCTCCATGGATTTCTTGGATGAGGATGGTGGAATGGATTCTCCAAGTTCCCATGAAAGGGAACCTTTAAGTCTCCACACCAAGAAGAGCATTGATAAGGAGATGAGTGACCTAGGAAGATTTAGATGCTAGTAAAACCTTCCTAGGGTGGCCGGCCTTTTAGAGAGAAAAATGGAGCTTGTGTTCTCATCTTTTCTCCAAAAGAAACCTTAATGATGAAATGTTATAAAGTTCTTTATATAGTCATTTCCATTAAGTGACAAAAGAACCAAAACCCTTCATTCTATAACGTGGCTGACCTTAAGGATTCATGGGCTTTCAAAACCTTTGTGTTTTCAAGTTGTCATACAACTTGAGTTAATGGGTTTAACATTCAAATCCCATTGGGCCTTGCAGCCCAAAACTAACTTGAGGTCTATAACGAACTTATTTGTTTGATTAATTAACATATTAATTAATCATAGCCATAAATAATTAAACCATTTAATTATCTTTACTCATCTCCGTTGTTTCTTCAATCTCTACCTTACTCGGTGTACGATCCATTAGGTTCCTTTTAGCGAGGCAGTGGGCGATTAGAACTCTTCAAATCAATTATGAATTGAAACTTACTTTCAATTCTCCCTTTAGTGATTACACACCTTTAGGGCTTCCACAAACCATGAGTGACACCTAGCAGTATGTCATGGCTACCCAAGCTAATCAGAAGAGGTGGAGAACCTATTGAGTTTAGGATTACAATGCAATACGGTCTTTCTCTAATACAATACTTTTGACCACATTGTTTGGTTTGATAGTTTATTCATGTCTACTATCCAATGTGATTCTCTTACTTATATGATTACCTTGAATGTGATTTGGAACGACTTCCTAAATCTCATTCATACTCTAGCCAAAGATTCTTAATCATATCATAGAGTATTCTCTCTCAAACGGTTTGAAATTTGAAGATCCCTTGTTGCGCATTCACTTGCCTCCATGGTTAAGTGGCTTAACCCCAACTATACCATGGACACCCTCTGATGGAGTGACTTCGACATAGTCAAAGATCAAAGACCTAACCATAAGACAACTATGATGCCTCAGGTCAAAGGACTACTTTGCATTATCCCAACCATGAGTTCTCATGTGACATGAGTATGAGAACTCCTTATTGATCATGTTTAGTGGACTCATTCTCTATTGAGCACCTACATGCTTGTCTTGGTGTCAGTCACACCAACGACTCATGACCAGTCACTCTCCCTAAAAGAAGACATAACATGTACTGATCTTAATGGACTGTCAATGCCCAATTGGGAATCCTATGATCAGGAACGTTTAGGATATGTATACGAAAAAAAATTGTCTCATGAATCTAACTTCTTTAGATCACATTCTCCCAATTACATATTCCTTGGACTTATCGTTTAAGCATATAACATTTATATGAGACGGCTTCAAATAATAATCTTTTCCCTTTATATTAAACTAGATTAGTTTAACATGTGAAATGTCCGTAAAGTATCATCATATGATTGGTTTTAGGGCACATTTCCAACAATCTCCCACTTGCACTAGAGCCAATCAGCTTGGTCATTAGTGATGATACCTCTTCTGAATTCATTTCATAAATGGCTGAGTAGTAGGCCTAGACAATGGATATCTATATGTTATCCACAGAAGCAACCTTGAGAATAACGACGTCACCATTATACATGATTCCTAATCATGTGGTTCAATCTCTCATTTAAGTTCGGATCTTGATAAGTCATTGATTCCTTGGCCTGGGCTATTGCCCTATTAGTGTCATAGTGTCGATACACTAGAGACACTTTTTGGTTGGAACCGAATGGAAAGTTCATAAACTTTCCCATCGAAACAACATTGTTGTAAGCTTTTATATGGTGATATATTTTGCATGTATGATGGTAGGCCTGACAATTCCTGACATGACCCGATAACCCGACACGACACGACACGAAATTAACAGGTGTTCGGGTCGACACGATAACAAATCGGGTCGTTATTGGGTAACCCGATAAACACCTGTTAAGATAACGAGTTGGTTCGGGTATACACATGGGTAACACAATACACGATAAGCAGAATATTAATTTAATAATTTTATAACCCTAAAAAATACTATAATTATATATATATATATATATATATATATATTAAATTAACTATAATAATTATAATAATTATGTATACTATAATAATTATACCCCCAAAACATTAACTATAATAATTATACGTACATAAGAAATAGATTTAAATCTACTTAATAAATATATATATATATATATATATATATATATATATATATATACCATTGAACTTGATGGGATACGAATTATACGAAACTAATTTCAACGATCCAACCGTCAAACTTGTTTGTATATACTTCGAGATTGCATCATTAAAAAATCGCAAAAAAAAAAAACATTCAGAGATCAAGTAACCGAACAAAACTTTTCAACGGTTATAAAATGAAAAATCACGATTTAACTATTATTTTAACTCCGATTTTTATGATTTTTTACAGCTATACTCCTTGACCCTATATGAATACAATGAATGAATTCGATCTTCAATTTAAAATATTTACACTAGTGGATATCTTATGTTATACTTAATGAAAGTATGAATAAACTCTTAAGTGTTAGTGAATCTATTGTTTTTATGGGATACACATTCTACGAAACTAGTTTCAACGATCCAACCATCAAACATGTTTGTAAATACTTCGAGATCGCATACGCCAAAATTTGAAAAAAACAAACATTCAGAGATTAAGTAACCGAACAAAACTTTTCGACGGTTATAAAACGAAAAATCACGATTTAACGGTTATTTTAACTCCGATTTTGATGATTTTTTACAGCTACACTTCTTGACCCTAAATGAATACAATGAATGAATTCGATCTTCAATTTAAAATATTTACACTAGTGAATCTTATGTTATACTTAATGAAAGTATGAATAAACTTTTAAATGTTAGTGAATCTACTGTTTTTATGGGATACGCATTCTACAAAATTAGTTTCAACGATCCAATCGTCAAATGTGTTTGTATCTACTTTGAGATCGCATACGCCAAAAATTGCAAAAAACAAACATTCAAAGATCAAGTAACGGGACAAAACTTTTCGACGGTTATAAAAAGAAAAATCACGATTTAACGGTTATTTTAACTCCGATTTTGATGATTCTTTACAGCTACACTCCTTGACCCTATATGAATACAATGAATGAATTCGATCTTCAATTTAAAATATTTACACTAGTGGATACCACAAAATCTTATGTTATACTTAATGAAAGTATGAATAAACTCTTTAAGTGTTAGTGAATCTATTGTTTTGATGGGATACGCATTCTACGAAACTAGTTTCAATGATCCAACCGTCAAACATGTTTGTATATACTTTGAGATCGCATACACCAAAAATTGCAAAAAACAAACATTCAGAGATCAAGTAACGGGACAAAACTTTTCAACGGTTATAAATAGAAAAATCACGATTTAACGGTTATTTTAACTCCGATTTTGATGATTCTTTACATCTACACTCCTTGACCCTATATGAATACAATGAATGAATTCGATCTTCAATTTAAAATATTTACACTAGTGGATACCACCAAATCTTATGTTATACTTAATAAAAATATAAATAAACTCTTAAGTGTTAGTGAATATAAATAAACTCTTAAGTGTTAGTGAATCTATTGTTTTGATGGAATACGCATTCTACGAAACTAGTTTCAACGATCCAACCTTCAAACATGTTTGTATATACTTCGAGATCACATACACCAAAAATTGCAAAAAACAAACATTCAGAGATAAGTAACGAGACAAAACTTTTCGACGGTTATAAAAAGAAAAATCACGATTTAACGGTTATTTTAACTCCGATTTTGATGATTTTTTACAGCTACACTCCTTGACCCTATATGAATACGATGAGTGAATTCGATCTTCACTTTAAAATATATACACTAGTGGAAAGTATGAATAAACTCCTAAGTGTTAGTAAATCTATTGTTTTGATGGGATACGCATTCTACAAAACTAGTTTCAACGATTCAACCGTTAAACATGTTTGTATATACTTCGAGATTGCATATGCCAAAAATTGCAAAAAATGAACATATAGAGATCAAGTAACGGAATAAAACCTTTCGACGATTATAAAAAGAAAAATCACGATTTAACGGTTATTTTAACTCCAATTTTGATGATTCTTTACAACTACACTCCTTGACCCTATATGAATACAATGAATGAATTCGATCTTCAATTTAAAATATTTACACTAGTGGATACCACAAAATCTTATGTTATACTTAATGAAAGTAAGAATAAACTCTTAAGTGTTAGTGAATCTATTGTTTTGATGGGATACGCATTTTAGGAAATTAGTTTCAACGATCCAACCGTCAAATATGTTTGTATATACTTCGAGATCGCATACACCAAAAATTGCAAAAAAAAAAACATTCAAAGATTAAGTAACCGAACAAAACTTTTCGACGGTTATAAAACGAAAAATCACGATTTAACGGTTATTTTAACTCCGATTTTGATGATTTTTTACAATTACACTCCTTGACCCTATATGAATACAATGAATGAATTTGATCTTCAATTTAAAAAATTACACTAGTGGATACCACAAAATCTTATGTTATACTTAATGAGTATGAATCAACTATAATAATTATATACATTAATTTAACAATTTTATACCCCTAAAAACTAAAATAATTATATAATATATATATATATATATTAAATTATGTGTTTTAATGTTTTGAAGTAATATTTATGTGGCAAAGTGTGGTATGTGCAAATTTAAGAAAAAAAAATATTTTTCTTAACGGGTCATAATGGGTTATAACGGGTCGGGTCACTTTACCCTATATTAAATTATGTGTTTTAATGTTTTGAAGTAATATTTATGTGGCAAAGTGTGATATGTGAAAATTTAAGAAAAAAATATATTTTTCTTAACGGGTCATAACGGGTTATAACGAGTCGGGTCACTTTACCCGCCTGTTAAGGACTTGTTAACATAACAGATGTGACACGACACGACCCGTTAAGATAACAGATGTTACACGAACACGACAGACACGACCTGTTTGCCAGGCCTATATGATGGGACACGTTAAGTCTTTACTTATAACGTTTCCATCCGAGTATCTCTTTTAGTCATAATAAAGAGATATCCAATTATCTCTTCATTCAAAATGAAGAGACATCCAATGATGGATACGATATTAGATTCATAATCTAATACATTTATGCTTCCATTGTATTACTCTAATTCTTCCTCATTCTTGAGGAATGTATCCTTTAGTATTTCTTAAATACTTAAGGACTCACTTGACAGTTGCCATGGTTCTAATCCTGGGCTTGCACTGATATCGTTTGATCCTGGGCTTGCCATGATTCTGCTTCAAGAATATCTCTTGTGTTTTTTGCCCCTTGCTGCACCCTATCTACAAGTATTGTGTGCGGCTTACAAACCTATTTACTAATTAGAACATCTATTCTATTTGGGATAGAATGTACACTTACATTCCTACTATGGTTCTGCTTCGAGAATTCATAATCCAATTATACAAGAAAACTTATAATTCTTTAATCCTTGTAGGACAAGAATGTGCACCTTTAGCTTTCCTAATACAGTCCTAAATAAAATAGAACTTCAATAAATGATGAGCAAAATCCTAAAAATCTACACCTTGGTGAGTCAAACCAAGTCTTGACTGTTGCACCCCAAAGTATCTTAGAACCTTCTTGAAGCATCTCTGTCAATCTTCAAGAACGTTTACCTTTGCAAACTCTTTCTTGCCTCATTGCACCTCAAGTGAAGAGGTGGTCCATTTTAATCAATCAACTAGATTGATCAAGTTCAAGCAATGCTTGAATTTCTTGGCAACACTATCTTGGTAAGAAATTTGTGGCATCTTAAAGTCTACCCAATCTCAAATTTTGTGACACCTCACTTCAATGTACTTTGATCTTGCATGAAAAACCCGATTCCTTGCCAAGTGAATGACATTTTGATTGTCATATTTCAGCTTCACATAATCCTGAGTGACTTTCATTTGGTTTACCAAGCCACTAAGCCAAATTGCATCATTTCCATCTTTGGCTAGAGCAATTACTCTGCTTCAGTGGTCAATAAAGTAGTAATAGATTGATGAAGAGCCCTCCAACTAATTGGTTTTCTTGCACATGTAAAGACATAACCAGAAGTTGATAGTCTCTTGTTTAAATCCCTGCATAGTCAAAATCAACATATCCAACACCCCTGCATTTACTTTTTGCTTCTCAAGCTCAAACCTTTGTTGCCAAGAAACTCTCAAGCAAAATCCATTTGACAGCATCCCAATGTTGCTTTCCTATATCATCCATGTACTTGGAAATGACACTAATTACTTGAGCTAAGTAGTGTCGTGTGCAGACCACTTCGTACATTAAGCAATCCTCGACATTAGCATAGGGCCCCTTCTTCATCACCTTTTTCTCTTTCTCAGACTCAGGATAATGTTGCACACTTAATTTCAAGTCAGATCTTCATGTCGAACCTCTTGCTCAACATCTACTTCAAGTCTTGAATTCTAGACTACTCTTGAGAAGCTATTAGCATGTTATCCACATATAACAGCAACAAAATGAGTGTCCCTTCTTGAAATACATAATAGTACACACAACAGTTATATCCTAAAATTGATTTTCAGCCTAAATGAATCAAATCTCTTGTAACACTATCGTGGAGACTACTTCAGGCCATATAGGGATTTCCTAAGCCGACATAGTAGGTTCTCTTTTCCGTATTTGCCAAGCCTTTCGGTTGAGTCATGAAAATCATCTTCTCTATATCCCCATAGAGATGCAGTCTCCACATCCATTTGCAAAATCTTCATTTCATGTTGTGCTGCCATTACTAAAAATAATTTGATAAAAGTATGATTGACCACCGGTGAAAAAATCTCAACATAATCCACCTATTCCTTCTATGAGTACCATTTTTTCCTGTGCTTTGTTTTGAATCTCACAACATCTTATTCATGTAATTCTTCATTTTTCCTAAGCACCCACTTGCATCCAACTAGTTTTCTGTCTTTGGGCATAGGAACCAACTTCAAAACAGAGTTCTTGTAAAGCAACTCAATTTCTTTTGTCTTATCGCTTATCCAACTATCTTGCTCATCACTTGCTATAGCTTCTTGATAAGTAGTTGAATCTCCTTGACCAATGTTAAAAACATAATTCACTTCGTCTTGGTCAAGCCCAAACTTGTCAAGTTTCTTCTTGTTTCAAATGGGTTTGTCTGGTGTTATGCATCTTTAGAATACATTCGAACTGTGGGTTGGAGTTCGAAATTCTGAGATGTTTAGCAAATTGAAGTGTCTGTAATCTACCATATTTCTTGCTCCCCAAAATTACTACCTAGTGAATGATGTTGATGCTCTTCTTCTTTCCCAGAATCATCAGATTCGAATTCTTGTTCAATTGGATACACCAGAGCTTCATCTTTCGTATGGCACTTATCAATTGTTACAATTCAAACTCCCTTGTGGAACTTGTTCTTTGATGTATAAAGGGAATAGACTATGCAAATAGAGAATAATTAGAAGCACACAAGATCTACATTGGTTTGACAGAACTTTTTCTAAAAGTATAGGGAATAGACCAACATATTTTCTCGGGGAATCGGTAAATACTTCAACTACGAAAAAAAGGTTATGATAAGAAACGCTCAATTTTTTGTGCTCTTGCTATGGTTAAGCGATCTCCTTCGGATAATTCATCCAACCCAAGGATAACTATAATGTCTTGAAGGTCTTTGTAACGTTGTAAAGTTTCTTTAACCCTTTACGCAGTTTCATAACTGTTGAACAACAAAAATATACAAAATAAAAAAATAGAGTCCATACAAATTGGGTCAAACTACAAGGTAAAACAAAAATGTAATCCAGCCTAAAAGATGAGGATGGGCTTTACATACAAATCAATATCCATAAATAAATAATAAAATATGCATTTCTTCCTACAAAAGGGGAAAGAAATGTGCAAAAAACAGGTGCTCCCCCATTTTCTGCAATAAAAAGAAACGTGGAGTTAGAAATAAGGGTTAAGAGAAAGTGGTAGGAAGTCATGGCCTCCATTTTCCCCCCACGTAACAAACTCTAGAGCCTTCCTAGGATGCCTATAAATAGACATCAGCTACAACAAGAGAGAGACAGAAAAGGAGAAGGGAAACTTTGCAGAAAAAATACATAAACTTTGAGAGAAAATACCAAAAGTAACAAGGTGCTGCCAAAAAAGAGAGCAAGTAGTTTGATCCTTTGTGCTTTCAAGTCAAGATCCAAAAGAAGAAACATTCATCACCAGGTATGAAACAAGTTCTGTTAATTTATTTATTTCTCTTGTTTGATGTTGTGTTGCAGACAAAAATGAAGAAAATAGGGTGTAATCAGTTACCTAGAATCTTTAGCCTTCAGTTTATACAAGAAAATTGCAACGTTTAAAAGAGAAATAAAGAAGAGGATCTGGAGTCCCCACTGACAGCAGCAGAAATAATCTCCAAAATCCCATGAATTTCTTCGGGGTGGCCTAAACCACCCTGTTAAGTTCCAATCAAGTCTAAGAAATCCGTATTCATCATCCATCCCAAGAAAGAAGGAACCATTGGTGTCACGGCAAGCAATAGATTTGATAAACCTGCTTCTCTGCCACGTGAAGATAAGACTAAAGAAAGGAGTTCAAGCTGTCCCAAGTTCACAGAGAAGGAAGACCTTGTTGTCAAACTTCCCAAATTAATTGGAAAACTTAGTCACTTGGAAACCCTTAAAGTCACATAAAAAGAGTGAAACTTGCTGTCAGAAAACTTGGGTCAAATTGGTTCAAAATCCCATGCTTAGATGAAGGTGAAAGTTCAAAAGAAAAAGAAATATATAAAAAAAAAGGAATGAATGCTAAAGGAACCTGCAGCTCACGTGGAAAGGAAGAAAGTTTCTTGAACTTTCAAGTCCTATTGGAACTTGGAAACCTTTAAAGTCATATAAAGAAAAGAGTAAAGCTTGCTGTCAGATTGGTCAGAAGTTTAAGTCAGATGGGTTCGAAGTCCCATGTTTAAATGGGTTGGAAAAGTTCAAAGAAGAATATAAAAAGGGGAAGGGGAAATGCTAACTGAAATCAGCACCTCACATGGGAATGTTGCTCATGTGGGGGTCAATAAAGTTATGGGATTTCATTATGGTAATTAACTTGTGCCATTTCGAATTGGATCCCATCCTCTTTGAACCATTAATGTCTCAATCAAGCATATAAATTGTCTCAATCAAGCATGGAAAGAGAAGAAGATGGGGAAGAAAGAGAAGAAGAAGAAGAAGAAGATCAAGCACCTATAAATTGTCTCAATCAAAACAGAAGAATATGGGGAAGAAATAGAAGAAGAAGATGAAGAAGAAGAAGAAGAAGAAATTAGTTTATATAATGTCTCAATCAAGCATATATAAATTGTCTCAATCAAGCATGGAAACAGAAGAAGATGGGGAATAAATAGAAGAAGAAGAAGATCAATCAAGCATGGAAACAGAAGAAGATGGGGAAGAAATAGATTAGTTTATATAATGTCTCAATCAAGCATATATAAATTGTCTCAATCAAGCATGGAAACAGAAGAAGATGGGGAAGAAATAGAGAAGAAGAAGAAGAAGAAGAAGAAGAAATTGAGGAAGAAGAGCATTATGAAACCATTAAGTATTTATTGATGGCAATTCAAGCCATAGTCCACATGCTAAAAGAGTTTATAATCATCAGTGGACAATCTATTGAACATCCTTTTAATCGACGATCAATTACTATGGAATGATACAATTATATACATAAAGTATTGAAATAGGACCGCCTAGAGGATTTCCGGCAAAGGTATAGAATGTATAATGATTTGTTTATGAAGTTATGGACTATTATTAGAGAAAAAAAACACATTTAAGAGATACAAGATTCATTTGCATAGAAGAAATGTCTGCAACATTTTTGCTCATTGTCTGACAGAATAGTAGATATTGTCTTCTACGTGATACGTTTGGCCAATCACATTAGACTATCAGTAGAAATTTTAACAAATTTCTGAAAACCTTGACCACAATAGCACCGGAGATGATGGTCAAACATGGATGAGCAATGCCATCTAAAATAAGGGAAAGTAAGAGGTTTTACCCTTACTTGAAGGTACGTATAGTGTGTAGTTCTTTTTATTTTTTTTATTTTGTATCATTCTAATAAGATAAACTTAACGCTCTTTTAGGATTGCATTGGAGCTATTGATGGCACACATATCCCAACATCAGTGTCCAGATGCAACGTAAGCAGTTATCGTAATCGCAAGAGTGTCATATCACAAAATGTATTAGCTGTTTGTAACTTTGATTTGGAATTCATGTACGTTCTTAGTGGGTGGGAAGGATCGGCTCATGATTCACGAATACTAAATGATGCTTTGACAAGGAGGAATGGACTTGAAGTGCCACAAGGTATCAAATTATTATTTATTACCATTATTATTATTATTATTATTATTTTAAATTTCCCATTAATCCATTCAGTTGCATACTAAAATATATTATCAGGTAAATTTTTCATAGTAGATTGTGGATTTCCAAATAGACATCAGTTCTTAGCTCTTTATCCAGGAATCCGATATCATCTCCAAGAATATAGTGGTTCAGATCGTGAGCCTAGAAATGAAAAGAGTTCAATTTTCGTCATGCTTTCTTAAGAAATGTCGTCGAGATGATATTTGGTATTTTAAATCACGATTCCCAATTTTAAAGATTGCACCTCCATTTTTGAAAATATACATAACTAAAGTGGAACAATGTTGATTCTGCTAATGATATGTAGAGTTGTGCATCGTTGATGGATAAAGTTTTGACTTTTTTCTGTTTTCAATTTGTGTCTTATGTAACACACTTTTTCCTATCCTGATGTTTTTTTCCATGTGGTTTTGTTCTCGAAGATTTTTCTACAGACGCCATTTTTTTTTGTTCTCCGTGGGATGGACTAGACAACTTATGATGACCCATCCCTAATTTTCCATGTAATTTCCTTCCCGAGTATGTAAAATGACGATTACACCCTTTTTGGCAAAGTGGAATATGACATGGACATTGTTGGTTGGCATTTAATTTATTTTTCCTATTATCGTAATTAAATAGTACTCGTTATTACGAACGTGTGAGCGCAAGCTAGACCCGAATCGGATTTGTAACGAAGAAGTTATGCTTAGTTAAAATACGTTAACAATAGGTAAAATTATAGGGTGAATTGGATATTTTTGTACTTTGAATTGTACAAAATTTGAGCCCTTCCTACTTTAAAAGCCGGTCCCTTATTGGTGACCTTATCTCACCAACCAAACAATTTTCTTCCTCATTTCTCTCACCAATCAGATACTCTCTCTCTCTCTCTTCTTCTTCTTCTTCTTATTCTTCTTCTTATTCTCTCTCTCTCACCGTACCTATCTTCTCTCTGCAACAACAAAGATCATCATCAAACATCATAGATTGAACTTTAAACCACCACTGTCGTATTCCTCTTATCCTCACAAGTCCATCCATACGAGCCGATTCGAAAACGAACAAGTTTTGAGTTCCCAACTCGGAGCTCCGACTCGGATCATGGTTCTCCGATGACTTTTCGTTCGAGTTATAAGATTTTGGAAGGTTTAGAAGCAACTACACAACTCCCCGAGGTCTCTAGCCTAAGTTTGAAGTCAAGCCAACGTGTAAACACGTGATTTTGGGACGTTGGAATTAGGGCCAAGACTTTCGAGCCATTTTCAGTCCATTTTCATCCACTTTTTGGACTTTCAAAAGGTACAAACTTGTTCTTCTCTTCCCAAGCTTCATTTCCATATAAAGTACGTCGAAAATGGTTGAGAAATGAGAGAGTTATGAAGTTTTAAAGCTTTTACAAAAATATGGCCGACTTTTCCAGATTTCGGCGAACCAAGCGGCGATGGCAACTAGAGAACTGAGGAAGAAGAAGAATGTTCCATTAATGTTGACGGAATATTCTTACGCCATTATTGATGCCGTTAAGGTAGGGTTTCTGCCAGCGTATGTAGCCGCGTGGCCGCACGTGTGGTAGCAAGCTGGCGGCGTGTGGAGGCGCGTGCTACTTCGTGGCGATGCATGGTTGACGTGTACGGGTCCGTAACGTCACGTAGAATGTTTTTATATATTTAAACCCTTCGTTTAAGCAAACTATGAGGGATTTTCCTAACCTTTCATGTATGTTTTAATTTATTAATTACTATAGTTGTTTCACATATAGGAGAGAATTATCCTGAGGAGGTACGAGGTCAAGTAAGGCTAAGAGGCTACTATTCGATTACGTATTAGTGAGTGGGCATTTGTTTATATATATAAAGTTTTACGGTTTCCACAAATTCTTTTGGATTTAATATTATGCCTATCATGCCATGCTTTATTTCATTTTAAAAGTGCTATTATATTGCTGAGATTTATAAATTGTCATGGCATGTTCATATACATTTTACATGCTCATCATGCATGCTTGCACTGGTGTAGTACTCGTCCCGGGCCAGGGCCAGACTTCACGTGTATGTTCACATCGAACCACAATCTCACTTTGGATTTATTGTAGGTGCCAGTCATGTCCTAGGTTGCAATAGGCAACTAGGACTCATATGTGATGCGCTTAGCGCCAGTCTTCACGTGATTGTAGTACTAAAGCGTATATTATGATTACACTCAGTCTTGTTCATGTCAGAATTTCTCTTCATGAACTCGTGTGTTACCATAGATTGATGAGCACTTGATTCTCTTATGTCACGGTTGAGATTTTATGATTTGTTGTGTTTCTGGAATTATTGATGGATTACATTTGGTTTCATACTTATACGTAGTATGATTTTCTGGAAACTATACATGTTTTACAGCAAGGGGTTAGTATGTTTAGAAAATAAGTGTGTTTCATAAACCTTTGTTTTTGTCCACTTACAATTTCTGTTTTTCGCCCCTCTAGGACTGTGGCGTACGAGGGATCTTTGGTGATTCTGACATTCTCCCGAGTAAATGTAGGAGTTTATTTCCAGTTGTGTAATAAGTATCTTAACTAGATTCGACTGCACTACTTATGTCGTACTGTCATCTATGCTCTGACTACTTATGTATTATGGGTTCTTCCCACTACTGTGCACTCTCTTTAGTAGCTTAAATAATTTCTAGTTTCGGTTTAAATTTATCCGTATTTTTTCCACCTCACTTTCCTTTTGGCTACATCACCTTTAGGTGTCGGCCAAAATGCCTTGACTTCGGTCAGGGTGTGTCACAACGTATCTTTTGTAAAATGCAACTTTTATTCCCAATATTCACGTTGCGTTTTGAACTGTCATTTTTTTTTTGTGCCCTTGTACTATCCTACGTGTTTGTTTTAGTAAAACATCTATTATTCCTACAAAATATATACATAAACATAACTACTACATTACTCATTATTTTATATTAGAATAATACCATAATACAACGGATAGCTAAAGAGCTATCCAAAGAGAAATCTTAAAAAGACACTGCACAAAAGAATCTGGGTTCAAAAGTAAAAAATAAACAAACAAAAACTTGAAAATAGATATATGCCTTTTCGAAACAACTATTAGAGCAGAAACCAACCAATTACAATTGGTTTCAATTAAAACCTTCTCGAAAAAAATCACGTAAAACAAAATTTTGGGATATCAAAAAGGTTTTTGTTTTTTTTTAACTAAAATAGGTTTTGAAATTGAATAATTTTTTATTTGGTCATTCAGATTTAAAATAAAAAATTGGGAATATTTTTGCTATTTTTTTTTCTTAGTTAACCAAGATTTTTCACATAATCAATAAAATGATTGATGGTGGACAAACCCAGAAATCAGTTCTATCAATTTCAAATTTCGGAGACCAAATTGAAGAGTTATGCAAATCTTAAAGGTCTTTTTTTTTTAGACACTAAGAGGGTAAGGAAGTGAGCTAAAACTTACAATGGGCTAGCAAAAAATTTTGTTCAAATTCATCTTTTGCCTAGAATCGAACTTAAAACATTTCACTTACAAGTTACAAATAAAAAATAATACTACTAAACCGTAATACTAAATAACATTTCAATAACTATTTTAACTAAGAATCCTAAAAAAAAAAAAAAAAAAAAAAAAAAAAAAAAAAAAAAGATCTGGACACAATAGGCACGTGTTTTTTTTTTTCACTCTCCTTGTGACAAGGCCGGTTGTCTTAATTATTGTACCAGTATATATATTTTTATTCGGTTACGAAACAATTATTTTTGTTAACCAGTGAGGTAATTCATTATTTTTCCCCGCCTGCTCGCCCGTTGCCCAAAGAGGAGCAGAGCATTGCACAGTGACAAAAATGATAATTCATGGCGACGCCACCGGTTGCGCCGCCGAACATGGAAGGCGGTCCTCCGCCCGTGGTAGCACAGCCACCGGGTATGGACATGACTGATATATGCTTCAAGGACCAGCTATGGTTGAACTCGTATCCTCTCGATCGCAATCTGGTCTTCGATTACTTCGCTATCTCTCCGTTCTACGACTGGACTTGTAACAATGAACAGATTCGTCAACGCTCCATTCACCCCCTCGACCGAGATCAACTCGGGTAAGTAAAACCCCCTCCCCAATTTTTGGAAATGTTCTTCGATTTTTGCTTTTTGTACTGAATTTACTTAGCTAGGGTTTCTGAATTTTGTATGAAATTTCTTTTGATTAAGCGAGAATTTGAAGAAATATGAATTAATGGTATTGGTATGCTTGGAATAATCATTAAAAATAGGTGGTTTTTAATTTTATAAGCAGAATCATTCTAAATTTTTTTTTTTATAAGCAGAATCGACTTGCTTTTTGTTTTCTGTTGGTATGGACTAATGAAACCTGACTGATTCGTGGTTAACTTTCGGATCAGTTTGATTAGATACAGAGATTATACGGAACTAAATTTTCTTTTGGTAACTTTCGTGGGCATCATTGAGCTAGACGGGAATGCAGATTGTTCATATGGTTCTTTTGATTGACCCCAAATGGTTGGGACCTGGGGTTTTGGCACAGTTAATGATGGTTACATGTCCGTTTTATAGGAAAATGACGGGCACTGAATACTGGCTGAGTGAAGTTATGGAGCCACACCTTTTTGTTTTCCGCAAGCAAAAGAGGGAAGGTCTGGAGAAAGTTACACCGATGCTGACTTATTATGCCTTGGATGGTACAATTTACCATGCACCACAACTTTGCAATGTTTTTGCCGCTCGAATTGTGAGTTTCTTCTTTGGGTTTGTTTGAACGAATTAGGACTTATCTGAATGGAGTTTGCCACATTATAATTATAAAAGAACTAGTAGCTTCAAGCCTTCAAGTAATTTCAAATTTATGCTTAATTTTATTCTGATTGGATAGCAGTACAATCATGTGATGTGTTCCTAAGTGGTGGAATTAATAGGGATCTTTATTTCTTTCTGATTGTTTGTCTACTCATGTTGCAGGCACGTGCTCTCCATTATATATCTAAGGCTTTTACGACTGCTGCCTCAAAGCTGGAGAAGATTGGATACGGTATATTGATTTCCTTGTACTTTGTCCGATATCTTGATTATATAAGTATGATCTTAAACAAATGTTAATAAATCAGCTAGTGGGAAGGTTCTCAACAGTTTCTTTGCTGTTACAGTGATAGTTACTTATTTTTGTTGGTGCTCCATACAAGTTATATAGGAATGCTCAGCTCATACCACTTATATTGATATTTACATCACATCAAAAACTTGAAAGATGAAAACTCTAATGCTTTGCAGAACCATGATATATCCCAAACTCCGATGTTTCCCCAGTTTACATATAAAAGATGGTTGATTAGTTTACATTTGTTTTGACGTGGCTATAGGGATTTGGGAGTAATTGGGGTAGGCAAGTTCAATCACGATCCAATCACTACACTTTTCTCTTTTCCGATCATCACGGTCGTATATGTGAAGATGTCATGCAAGACCGAAATATTCAAAATCAAAATCAAAGCTTTATTTGTCCGGTTTTGAAAAAAAAAAAGGGTGGAATAGGGTTTGATGGCATGCTAAATCATGCAACCACCTCTTGCTGTTCAACCATTCTGTCAAGATCTACAAATCAGTATTTTAGATGTCAATTTATTTGTCTGTTACAGCATCACCTTTCTTTTGTTTCATTAGATATTTACTTTGATGAGCATGACAAACTTGGACGCTACGGGTGTACATGGGTCGGTTCAGGTCAGATTTGAAGCAATTCCAATCAAACCGACCTTTTGGAGTTGAAAGATCAAAAGACCAATGTCCAATCAAATCGCTGTAACAACTTGGCCAATCCAATCCAAGAATCATCGGATAACTTGGATTTGGTTCACGTGTGCTACTATGCAAGGATCATACTGCTCTCTGATCACAAAGTTATCTTGGTTGAATTCATGAAATCATGCTTGTTTAAACATGGTGACATGTAGTATCAGGCCTATAAAAGGATGGTAGGTGTATCATGTATGTAATGCTAAAACCTTAAGCAGATAGTATATTTAAAATATGAGAAGGCTCGTCGCTGCTTGTCCTATTTCTGTATTAACTTCTTGTTTTTGTAGTGTCACCATGAGTTTAATGTTCATGGTTTCTAATTCGTTTTAATTTTGTGATGCAGTTGATTCAGAAAATGAGGCTGCAGCCTTCGAATCAAAGGTTACCAAAGAGACAATTGACTTCAAGGAAGTAAAGCGAGTGGACCTTATTCTTCAATCCTTACAGCGCAAGGTAACTATGATAGAACTGAAACATATCTTTTCCCATGCACCTATTTGAAGTGAATTATTGCATTGCACTTCTGGGTAAGAATGTTAGCTAACGTACCGGAGGATATTCTGGGAAGCTTGTAATTATTAATTGATCACAACCTATTACTAGGAGTAGGCCCTTATTATCCTACTGTTTATGCAGCTACCACCAGCCCCACCACCGCCACCATTTCCAGCAGGCTATGTTCCCGCCCCAACTGCAGAAGCAGAGAACAGCACTGAAACCCAACAAGCTGGAGAGACACAAAACCCTCAA
Source organism: Malus fusca (assembly GCA_035220775.1). Classification (NCBI taxonomy): domain Eukaryota; kingdom Viridiplantae; phylum Streptophyta; class Magnoliopsida; order Rosales; family Rosaceae; genus Malus; species Malus fusca. The sequence continues at coordinate 8,707,656 of CM069072.1, read as the reverse complement.
ATGGATCCCATCATTGATCAAGGCCCAGCTAAAAGAATGTAATTTTAGAGTACAACTACCATTTCTGCATCCTTTTAAGAGAACATTGAAGGTACAAACCGTTCGACAAGAAACTACATTTCTTGTGCAAACCGTGATGGAGTATCTACTAACCTCTAGGTTTGGTATTGTTAATCCTAAAAATAATTGTATTTTTGTAACTGGAGGTTCTGAGTTCACCCAATTACAATTATTCAAAGTGGTAGGTCGGTTCTTACGACACCGTAGAGTTGTTTAACATACTATGCTACTCAATATAAAAGAGCAAATTGGGATTAGGGCAATAATTTTTTGACAATTTGGAAAAAAAGACCGAAGGACTAGCAAAAATACCAACAAACTCCTATGGGCACGTTTGTTGCATAGGATTGGCTTTGGCTTGGAGTAATTGTAGGGATTGACTTGGAGTAGAAGGTATAATCCCAGCTTGATGTTAAAAATCCAACTCAAATGTAGCCCGGTCAATATTTTCAAGCTTGTCTAGCATCTCCTGTTCTTGCGGTTTGTCATTTTTTATGATTCAGTGGTTCAATAATTGTGTTAAGTAAAAGCACCGAAGTTGTAGGAAAAACCAGCACTTCTTCAGGAAGGTTCATTTATCAACAATCTGTACAGTCAACTGCATCTGTTGGGGAACAAATAATGTACCACCGTGAGAGGGGTCAGACGCGAAGTTGTATGTACAACTGACCAACTCGAAATATGACCACAAAGTTTTATATACAGAGATTCATCGTATCCTGAGTTTGATCGTTGTTCTCCTGAGGAATCGAGACAAACATGCACTGCAAAACAAGCATAATCCCGTTTCAGGTGCAACCGGATTCTTGCAAGTTACATTTTCACTCTGTTCTTGTAGTATAGTATGCAGTAGGCACAAAGGTCTGCACTCTCCAACATAACGTCGACGTTGTCCCAACGAGAAACATACGAGGCACGTAATCATACAACCAACACGCATATGCAGTTATACGCCAAAAGAAATCAAAATCCCGACACTTGTCGGTGTGGGTGTGTGTTGGTGCTCTATTGTTAGTAGAGTATAGGGGTGGGTTCAAAAAACCAAAAACCGAAAAAAACCGAAAACCAAACCGAACCGAAACAGAAAAAACCGAACCGAACGAAAAAACCGAACCAAATTGAAAAAACCGAACCGAACCGAATTCTTTTGGTTCGGTTCAGTTTTAGTGATCTAGAAACCGAACCAAACCGAACCGAACCGAATTAATTAAATTAATTTTTTTATTTAATTATTTGTTTTGGTATTATTTTCTAAACCCAATTTGTAAGTTAAAATGTGCTAAACCCAATGTGTTGCCAAACTTTAAGCTCAAAATATTTTAAAAAGGCCTATAAAAACTCTAAACCCTAACCTATTATTTATCCCCCATATAAGGTTCCGGAACCAAACCTTCTCCTGAAGTACCTACATCCATCTCCATAGCACTGTCTACTTCTGCCCCAGCTTTCTTTTCCAAATCTACTCTCATATAACATGTAACAGAATCCATAAACATTTATTTCGGGTAGATTACTTGGGTAATTTGTGATGGAAAAGAATCCAACACACACTAAATAAATCCACCCACGCATTACTTTTACTAATCAAGTTGTCAACATGCAGTTACAAGCAAACAACCTTGATCTTTGAACAACATCATACAATTTAACTTTTCTAAGTCATTTGTACGATTTTTGTGTTGTGAGGTTGTTAGTTTGGACTTTGGAAGACTTGATTGATGATTTTAGTTCAACTTTAAATGTTTATTTTCATTGTCTTTGATTCTAGTTAGAATGCTTATGTTATGATTGTGTTGGATATGTTAGAATTTAAAATTTCAATGTTTTTCATTTTTTGAAAAAAAAAAAACAAAAAACCGAAACCGAACCGAAACTGAGCCGGAAAAAACCGAACCGAAAAAAAACCGAACCGAACCGAAATTTCGGTTTGATTTCGGTTTTGGCAAAAAACTGAACCGATTTAAACCGAACTCACCCCTAGTAGAGAATGTCAAGGAACACAGTGCTAATGTTAAAAACACGCCTAATCTCGGCCTAGGTTTTGGAACGTGAAGATAGGCCATGCATTTATCACTCTTAACTTGTTTAATTCACTTTTAAGCGCTTTGTTTAAACCAACTTACAGAGTGGGCGTTCATTAGATTGTTAATTTTAATCAACATGCGAAGGCTAGCATTTTCTGGTCTCCTATAGTTGAATTTGATGATATGTATCATCAAGTATATTGTATACCATACAAGATCTTGGTGTGTTGTTTTCCTTTTCTTTGAACCAAATGTATGTTCTCTTTTTATGTTTCACATTTCTGGTTGTGTTGGAGCTGGTAAGAGTTTGATATTATTACTTAACCTAGCCTGTAGACCTGCCAGCATCCCGTTGCTGTGTCGTTAAAGAATCTAAGGAATGAAACGTAAATTGCAGATTTCGTTATCTATCTCGGAGATGTCATCACAGCCAATAATATATTGATTGAAAATGCAAGCTTGTACCGGGATCAGGCAATTTCACCAAGAAGAGCCAGGGGCATTCCTTGTGCCAGTGTATTTGGAAACCATGATGATGCAGCATTTGTGTGGCCAATTGAGTGGTTTTCATCCCCTGGAATTCCTGAAATTCGTTGCCGTGTTGCGAATGAGAAGTTTATCTACTATGTGATTGTGGCCACAATCATGAATAATGTTGGCCCGCTGTATGAAAACACAGTTGCCTCCAACTTTCTAGTGAGAAAGTTGGCAACGTTAGGGGTGAGAAATGGTGTTTGCAGCAGCAGTGGTTAAACCAAGGGGGAGAAAAGATCTTGTCGTGGGACAAAAGAGGATGACAACAAGATAGAAACTGATATTTGATGTAATTTGGCTGGATGCCTTTTTCTTCTGTATTATTGATATATATATAGAGTTACAAGGAAGAGCTTGAGATTGAATCAAACTCATGTAAAAATTAACTGATAATACAAGGTTATAAATCTATAGTTACAAAATTCAAACACTAAAGTCCCTTCGATGAAGCAGCATCTTTGACACGGTCTCGAGGATGTGCCGTGGGCTGTTAAATGTATTCCGGTTGGGATTTGGGGTTATGGAATGAACTGGTTGAGTGATCCCTCAGGAAAATAAACTAGATCAGCATCCGTTCCAAAGAAATATAACAGAAACATTGCTTTAAACTAATTGAAGGAGCTCAGGAATAAAAACCAATACACCCCCCGTTTCAGAGGTGATGGTTTTCAGAGAGTACAGAAGCAACTTGTGCCTCAAGGAATTAGTGTTTAGGTTTTAAATTCTCCTTTCAAATCCCAGTTGGCCAAGGTGTTTGGTAATCCCGGAGTTACAACGAAACCAAGATTTGAGTTGTGTTGATGGTTTTGGTCGAACCACTTTAACTACTTTTTCTCTTTGATTTTTAATAACTTGAGCTGTTATGGTGTTCGTTGAGACACTATCGTTTACTTTCGATACAAGTGTTTGCACGCTTGGGAAGGCGATATTTGTCTGTTCTAATGACTTACGTTGCGTTGATTTATCCTCTCTAGCCAGGCAGGTCCAGAGATTTTTGAGGCCTGGGGCCACGTCAAAAAATGTGCCCTCACTTTATATAAAAAATTTTATTTGTTTTCACATGTAAGACATCGATAAAATTATATTTAGAAAAACACTTCAAACTCAATAATTTAAAAACACGGAATGACTAATTTATTTTGTATCGAGAGAAGGAAACCAAAAAACTTCGGGCTTACAAGTAGATAGATTATGAGTTTTGTTTTCCATCTAAACTTTTAAAGTGTTTTTGTATAAATCGTGAGATATTTTTTCTTATTTACTAACCTCGTCAATATAAGACTACAAATATAATAATTTTTTCGAGTCTTTAAGGATATGTATAAGTAATGAATGAACATTAAATTAAAAACTTTTGATGACACGTAATATTATTTGCAAATTTGGTCTAAAGATTTAGTTTACGCGTTACTCTTTGTTGAAGATTAGACTTGAATTGGAACAGATATTTAAAAATAGCTACCTGCATAGCTACTAGCTAGTAAATAAATTAACAAACCAAACAAAAATTTGTAAAAATTGAAAAAAAATAAACATGCACATAGCATTTCGAACTTAGGACCTCTCGTTAATTTTAAACAACAAAAAGCATTGCTTCTAGTTAAACTTCTTGATCATTTAGCCAAATTTTATAAATTTATGCTGTTATGAAAAGAAATTTGTAAAAATTGGAATGTAAATAAGCACACATGGTGTTTTGAACCTAAGACCTCCTTATTAATTTGGTGTTTTGAACCTAAGACCTCCTTATTAATTTTAAACAACAAAACCATCAGTTCTAATTAAATTTCTTTGTCATTAAACCAAATTTTATGAATTTATACTCTTATAAAAACATATATAAATATACCACCTTAATAATTTTGGTACCCCCAATTTTTTTGGGCCCCGGACGGTCGCCTTGTCCTCACTAGGCTTGGCCCGGGCCTGTCTCTAGCTTATTGTGCCTGCTATATGTAAATGCTACCTGTCTTATGCTTATTCTGTAAAATAATACATCAGTACAATTATCGTAGCAACCAACTAATTTTCCTCACTGTTCTAAACCGCCTAGGCGCTAGGAAGCTAGTCACCGCTCCAGTTAATCCCTATGTGTTTGAAAATTAAGAAAGTGCGTTTAGGCATAAACTCGCCTAGGTCGCGACTCTCACTTAGACAGAAAATTGATAACTTTCTTTTTGCATTTAATTTTTTCAATAAAATGTAAGAGACTTATTAATTTCAGCATATATTGACACTCAATATATGCTTGTTCCCATGTTTTCAATATGTTCTAATACTTACTTCTCACACACCCCTTGTTAAATTCTGTCATTTGATCTTCTTCAATTCATCTGATCCAACAGCCAAAAGTTAGAAGGTTGTGTGAGAAGTAAAAAGGGGTGTAGATATCCACACCCCTATAATCTGTGTCATTTTATTTTGCACTTTATGTATATAATCATATGTTTTTTTAATTATAAATAGGCACTTATTTATACAGTATATAATAAGTTTACTTAATCTGCCTAGTCCGTCTAGGCCCCGCCTAGTTGCCTAGCTATGCACTAGGCCCAACTCGCCACTCAACTAGCGCCTAACCTCTTTTAAAACTTTGCTTTCGTATTCAGACTCACACACACCCACTCCCAATTCTATGTCAATTTCATTAGGAAAAGTATGTTTCGGTAATAAATTATTAGTAATAGAAGCATATCATATTGCTGATTCCTAAAGTCAATGTTCTGTATCTATTCTGAGACAAACTCAGTCGCGATCCTTCCAGTTGATAATCGTACATTGCGAAAGCATGAAAATTGCAATCTTCTTGCAGTCTTCCTAAAGTTAATGTTCTGTATCTTTCTCCATCTTGTCTTAGCTCGCCCCTTAGGTTTTGTTTATATGCTAGTATATCTAAATGCTTATTTTCCTTCCCGCCTGCAGTACTCTATCTAAATCAAGTCACACAACTTATAGAATGGAGAAACTATAGGATACAGTCAGATGATGCTACTTGATCAGCGTATGTAAAACTTTTATATTAAATTGATTAAATTTTCTTTGGGGTTGTGGTAGGCAATATTTGTACGACGCAGTGCCTGGTGTTGCCCCTACGAAAAACTGTGGGTAGGTTATGCTAGGCATACCAGTTATCGCGGGTATGGAAACTAGGACAGACGAGCTAGAATTGTGGAAATCAACTATCAGCCTTTCTCTGTTAAATCTTGGATAAGAATGGAGAAGGGAGAATGGGAATGTAAATAGTGAAGTTGTATTGAGTCCTCGAAAACTATTCCCTTTTAATTGTAAGTGCTACTACCAACAGAAAGAGTAAAATAATGAAAAAAATAATACCCGATATTTGCAAAAAACCGTATTTGTATGTCTCTGTATATAAACTGTATTAATCTTTTTCTGTTTATATATGTTTCAATGTTTCAAAGTGTATTATTTTTCCTTTTTGTTTTTCATTTTCAGTATTTTTGCCGTAAAAAAATGCTGCCTTTGTAGAAAGCAAAGAATTAGTGGACCACTTACATAATTGGTTCACATGTACAAAAATATTTAAATCAATTAGCCAAAAAGTTTAGTTTAAAAAACAACATAAAGAAAGATAAAGAAAAAAAAGGTTGCTTAAATATATTGTTGGTTCTCTTATTTCTTTTCTGTCACTTAAGATGAAAGCATAAAGCAAATGCTCAGCCGCTTCCAATACTGCTTGGTTAAGATTATATTAACGTGCCACTTAGAAGTTTGAATATTCACGAACGAAGAAATGCATGCATCGATATTGTTGGCAAATGCAGGCTGTGCATGCATGTAGCTATTATGACATGCTTCATTCTTTTCTCCTTTTAGGTAACTGATTAAGAGATAATATAATACACTGATCTACATAACTCAGAAATTATGAAAAACGATGAATTCGAACTTTAGTGTAGACAAATAATACACTGCTCTAAATAACTCAGAATTGTGGTTTCGTCGTTCAAGGTTTCAGACAACGGGTTTTGCCCAACTACTCTTTTCCGACGAACTTCCGTCGTCTAAAGCCTTTAGCAATTAAAGTAGCGTATAGCCGACGGGAATTATCCGTCTGAAGAGGTGTTTTTTTTTTTTTTTTTTTTTTTTTTTGTAGTGCATATTCAATTGAATATTTTCACATGGGTCAACCTCCTAAAACTGATGATTAGTTTGACTCATGTTTCCAAATCTTATCATGTATATAAAACAGCTTCTTTAAAGGATACATAAATAAAGATATCTTTAGCAGCGGTTCGATTTTAATATGGGCTACTTATCTTTTCTCTAAAGCAACAGTCGGCAAGAATAAAATAGGGGAAATGAAATATCAATGATGAGAAATTTGCTCCATTTTATTAGTAGTACTATTTGTGTTTCAATCAATATATCGAGGCAATTAATAATCTAACACATTGCAAATTAAAATGAAAATAAAATTTCAGTTTTAAAAGTGAACTTCTAAAAAAAGTGTGTTAGTTAATAATCTAGTCTATATCAATTTCTAAAAAGGGTCTTAAGCAAGATTATTTTATGAATTTGAACAACATTAATAAAATTCTCACTAACAGCATAGCTGTTTTTATATGAAAAAATAGATGTTGAGAAAATAGCCACTAAGCTTCAAAAACTCATACTTTTCCTTTTTCAGTTCTATCTAGAAAAAGTGTCATTTTATTTTTTATTAGGACAACTCATTGGAGCCCAATCTAAGCAAAAGTTGCAAAAAATTCTGCATTGATAAAAGTCTTAAATCATGGAAAACTGAACAGCTCAAAAGCTATTTTGGTGTCACTTTTGCCCGTCACACTTGGGAGGATTAGGATTGTGACGGAAGTTCTTATTTGACAAGTCAAAACTCCGCCACATAGAGTGTCACATTACATGCAGAATTAAAGGGAAGGGAGGGGGACCGATCCTTTTAATTATAGACTTTATAGGTGCAATTTGTATATCATTGTTGTGAAAATACTTAATCCATTCTTCCGACCAAAGTTTTGTAAAAATTGATAATAAACCCTTTCAAAAGTTGATATGAAGTGTTTTTTCTAATATACAAAAAATGTCTACACAATCAAGTCCTTCAAATTAGTTCAAATGGTGAAAGAAGATAGTATAATGAGTTAAACTAGTAGTTTAGAATAGGCCAAGCGTTGGATACTTACATTTTATTATGTGCACAGTACATTATTTGTAAACAGCTTATCACAAAACGCTTAGTGTAACTACAAGCAAATCCGCTCAATATGTCATATTTTGTTTTGTCGATTTTCTAACGCATAATTCTTGTATTTTTCAACCATATCAATGCCACTCAAGCTTGAGAACAGATTCTTAGCTAGGTTTGCCACTATATTATCTGGGAATGCAAGAGATAAATAGAGGGTTACGTAATATGTTAAAAACTTTAAAAGTGGTCGAGGAATTCATGCAATATATAGTATCCACTATCCAGGTTGTACTTATAAGTGGACCAAACCAAAACCATCATTATTTTCCATAGACCTTTGGCTTCGCACATGTTAGACTTTCTAACGTCATTATAACTAATGCTAGGGTAATTTCATGAAAGCAAACATTAGGACTCGTCAATGGTGGTTGTTGAATTGACCGTTGATGGTGGAGAGAGAGAGAGAGAGAGAGAGAGAGAGAGGACCCCAGTGAAGTTAAGCAGACTCGTTCTTCTTCTTAAACCACCACACCTGCTGCTGTCATGAGTCATCAGTCTTCGTCAACTAACAACGTCTATGTACCTGCAGCAGCCATTGTACAGTCTCTCTCTCTCTCTCTCTCTCTCTCTCTCTCTCTCTCTCTCTCTCTCTCTCTCTCTGTGTATGCTGTTAGTTGTAGTGATTGAAGGCTTGAAGCAAAGAAACCATGGAAAACCTACTTGAAGTATCACGGTTCATGCATTTAAGTTGATTGATGTAGGTTTTAATAGGTTTGGACCTGAGAGTTTAGTTTTTAGCATCATGACAGAAGAATTATGAGTCTAGAATCTTTCAAGTGCATATATCATGATTCATTATGTATTACATATTCATGTTCCTTAATTTTTCGTATTATATACGTACCTGCTACGAACCTTAATATACACACAAATTAGTAACATATATATGTATATATATAGTTACAGTAGTGCTCCAGCGAGTGGTTAGCGCCTGAAAAATAAACGACGATGCTTGACATCATAATGGATTAAGATTTAAGATGGTCTTACTACTTGTTCAATGGCAAAGACAAAGTGCTGGTTTGGTTGGGTCAAGAAGCTCTTCACTTCTGAAGCAAACTCAAAGACACAAAAGGTTGGTGAATTGAATTCTATTTCTCAGTCTTCCTTCATTGCCTTAATTAGGTTAACTACTGCTTAATTATTTACACATATGTTGTGATCCTCTTTAATTTGGTTCTCATTATATATTTTTTGTTTCCTAATTAATCACCAGAAATCGAAGAACTGGAAATGGATTTTCGGGAAGCTGGAGGTACTTCCGCAGTACCCTGCACAGCCTGCACTGATCACAGCATCATCATCAGAGAGAGCAGTACTGCTCAGTGAAGCAACAGAGGAGCAGAAAAGACATGCTTTCACTGTTGCAATTGCAACCGCTGCTGCAGCAGAGGCAGCAGTAGCTGCTGCCCGTGCTGCAGCTGAGGTTGTGCGCCTTACTACTACTTCAAAATCTCACCACTATCACACAAAGTTTGACAGGAACTTGGCCGCCATTAAAATTCAAAGCGTTTATCGCGCACATCTTGTGAGCTTCTTCAAAACTTTAAACTCAGATTCATAAACTTGAAATATATGCATGAGTAGTCAATGTGTACTATGAATTATTATAACCATTCGTTCGAATTTATTTATTTGATGTGAAAATTAAATGAAAGGTAGATTTGAAATAAGTATCGGTATTGAGAAATCACCATTAGATCCTCTCTAGAAATTAGCATGGTCTAAAAGTTAGAGTGAAACAGGCAAGGAAAGCATTGCGAGCGTTGAAAGGACTCGTAAGAGTTCAAGCAATTGTTCGTGGCAGAGCTGTGAGACGACGACAAGCAGCTACCACCTTGAAGCGTTTGCCGTCCAACAGAGAAGGAAATGAGGGGCAGGCAGAGGTTTGCCAAAGGAGCATTCTTACTACACACGAGATCTGTAGTGATGGTGAAAACAAACAGCTGATCAGCAAGACAAAAAGGGAGTGGGAAGAAAATGAAACACCAGTAAGTGAGAATTTATTTCTTCATATCTACAAATAATTATTCCTTTTCATGATACTAATTTATGACGCCTCCACATTGTTTGATTTACGGAAGATGTTTGTTATGGACAGCTTCAATGTAGCAGCCAGAGAGGGTGGGATTTCAGTATAATTTCACAGGAAGACATGGAATCCGTACGGCTAAAAAAGCAAGAGGCTATGACCAAAAGAGATAGGATGAAGAAATACTCTTTTTCTCTACGGGTAAGTAAAACGTACTTTTCAGCTTAAATTATCTGAACATCTTGATTCAGATGAGAATATACAATGAAAAGGAGAACCCACAGCAAATTTGAAACTCCGTACAACTATTGTGTTTTGCAGGAAAGCAGAAATGTGCAAATGTTAGAAGATTCAGCAAGCATCAACGAAACTGGAACGCTAATCCTTCATTCAAATCTTAGTGCTAGTACTGGAGCATTGTTTGGGAGATCACAAGTTAAACCGCGACATGTGAGAAATGAAGATTCAGTGGAAAGACCGACCCCAAAATTTCTGGTATTGCCAAGGAGATCATTTTCCAATGTAGAAGCGGAACAGAACAATTCTGTTCATGATCAACATTTCATGGCTGTGACAGCATCTGCCAAGGCAAAGACGCGGTCGCTAAGTACCCCGAAGCACCGCCTAGAATCCCAGGATCGACACAACTATGGGATTTCTCTTTCTTCTTCTTATGATGCTGAGTCTATTAGCAAGAATAGTAAGAATGGATGGGGTTCTTTGGCAGATATGTTGAAGCAACATCACCATAAACAACGTTGAAAAATAAGAAGTCGATCGTCAAATTTTCCTCCCGGAGATCAATGTGAAGTTTAGGGTTAACAGTGATCTGAAAACAAGAACACTGAATTCAGTTCTATATCCATCGTGATTTTCAAAGATGATGATGCAATTTTATTGACCCTTCAACACTAGTCAGGTTTCGATGTGAGACTTTTACATTCGTCAAGAAATATTTCAAGAGAGAGGAATGTGTCAACCGGCTGTTGGAGATTGAAGGAATTTGTAAAATCTGAGGATGGTTTTTTATTTTGTTTTGGATTTTGTTTTTGTTTGGAGGATTTTGTGTCTAAGAATTTTGAGGAAGAAAATAATGCAATGAAAGGCATTGTTTGGGTTGGAGTGCAAATAATATCCATCTTCCATGTCCCTTAACTTTACATGCCCAAAGCTAGTGCAAAGCAATTCACCAAATGGACTTGAAACTTGAAACACAAGAAAATCAAAATTCTATTAAACTTTGGAGTTTACTGAAACATTTTAGTATCAAAGAAACTGAAATTCCTTTTATCGACGGAGTCAGAAATATTGTCGTTAGTTATAAATTCTAATAAAACATAATGAAATTGGTTATGTGCCCATCTCCCTAGTCCCTAATTGATAAACAAACAGATTTTCTTTTTTCTTTTTTCTTTTTTCTTTTTATTCTGTGTGCCATCTTTTAGGTGGTCCCCGTCTCCACATCCCTCTCCCTCACATCACTTCTCTCTCTACACAACCCACTTCTTGTTTGTTTTGTGTTTTTTCTTTTATTTTGTATAAAATTCAAAAATTAGTGCATGAACCTTATATATGTGGACTCACCTTTTTATTATTATTTTTCACTCTATTACTGTTTGGACCCAAATTTACACCATCGGCTCGAGTAATCGAGGTCGTTGAGTAAGTATAGCTTCACACTGTCGGGTAGGAAAAGTTAAGATAATTTTGTTGTTGTTATGGGATAATATTATGACTTTTAATCATAATAATTATCTTTTAATAATGAATTATCTTGACACTTTTCTTGTACGAGATAAATGCGGCGCAAGCTGTATTGAAGCAAGCATAACAGTTAGATTTAATTTGGGATTCTTAGCATTCAACATGGGTGAAGATAGTCCTAGCACGTGGTGGCATCAATTAGTAACCAAGGTGGAGTCTAATTTGAAAGATTACCTATACGTGGAGAAAGGTAATGAGATGCAAGCAGGATGGGAATGGATTTCTTGAAATTGTTATTATCCAGTTCAGGATTGGTGATAATGATTAAATGTTATCATGCACGTGGCTTGGTGCTGATCAAGATGATGGAATAATCATGTACTTTCGTGGGAAATGAGCCAATCTCATGCAATTCATGCATGTGTGGGGTAATCAGCACAAGAGTATAAGGAAAATATGGGATAATTCGAGAGGTTTAGTCTCGGTTGGTTTCTAGGAAATCATCAAGGCCACGAGATCCATTTGGGATAATTTGAGAAGTTTAAGTCTCGGTCGGTTTCTAAGGTTAAGGGATCATGCATACTTGAGAGAATATTCCCATTATTTACATCGACAATCCTAGTGTTCTGCTACTATAAATACAAGGGGTCATGCATCATTCGAGGGCCCCTCCAATTCAACACACAACTACCATGCGCAAACTCTCTCAACAACTTGAGATTTTTTATTTTCTCTGTTCGCTGACACATCTTCCGTTGGCATCAACAGCACTGTGAAAGCAACCGGTGATATCTTTAGTCGGCATAGATAGCTCTGTCACCGTAGAATCAGCCGATCTCGCAGCATCTTCCATTGGCATCAACAGCACTGCGGCGAGGACGCTTGGTTACCTATCCAAGTCTCGGTTGAGAAGGATTTCCGAATCCTTATTGGTCGAGGTCATCTCATTAGCCTTCTCGGCGAAGTGAGGTGTTACCGCTTGCTGAGCTCGGCGCATTTCACGCCGAGTTGTTTTATGATTGGATACTCTCAAGTGGGATTTAGAGTTCGGCATTCAGACGGCCGAACCACGTTCACTATTAAGACTTATATCCGCTTTGAGTATTTGTGCCCTTACACTTTGGTGTCGATTCAGCGTGAGTTTACTCTGACAAATACCATCACTATGACCGAATCCGACGACGACGATTCGTGAACTTCGTAAGAATAGTAGCCTTGTCTTCAGGTTCGAGAACCCAAGAGGCCGAGACGTGTTCCTTCCTCGGTCGCAATCGCAAGACACAGAAGTCAGCCGCGCACCCAACGCAACATCAACAAATTTACTCCTCGGCCGAGCTCAGCCGACGAGTTGGCACGCCCTGCATTCACCGAATGACGTAGTTAGCTTCTAGATTATTCGGCCTGCGCGCCACGTAGGCTTGGTAGTTTTTAGGGTCAACAATTACGTATTTCATTTGGTGTATTATCACATCTTTTACAAGACATACTAACATGGTTTGCTAATCGTATACCAAAAAATAAATAAAATTGTTATCAACAAACTTAAGGAAAAAAAAAATTAAATAATACAACCATGCACAATTTAGAAGAAACTAGTTAATAATATTACAATCCTAAAATATAAGGAAAAACCTTTATTATTGAGTTTTAGAAACAGTGCTTTAATTTTGAAAATGGTGATTCTAAATTTAGTTTGGGCAAATCTTTTGAGTTTGTGTCATATTATCTGAGTTAAATAATACAACCATGCATCATTTATATCAAACTAAGTAATAATATTACAATTAAAAAAAACAAAAAACTGACTATATTTAGAACTAAACACTGTTAGAACTGAACACTGACTATTTCTTAAACGGAACACTAGTACTATTATTATTTTTTAAACTGAACACTGACTATTTTTTAAACTGAACAGTGAACACTAATACTATCATTATTTCTTAAACTGAACACTAATACTATCACTATTTCACTATTTCTTAAACTAAACTGAACATTAGTAGTATCAATATTTCACTATTTCTTAAATTGAACAGTAATATTATCACTATTTCTTAAACTGAACAGTACTACTATCACTATTTCTTAAATTGAAAAATAGTATTATCACTATTTATTAAACTGAATACTAATACTATCATTATTTCTTAAAATGAACACTGACTATTTTTATAATCAAACCTGACTATTTATTAAACTGAACATTAGTATTATCACTATTTCTTTAATTGAACACTAACTATTTCTTGAATTGAACACTAGTACTATCAATTTCTTAAACTAAACACTCAATATTTCTTAAACTGAACAGTAGTACTATCATTCTTTCTTAAACTGAACATTAGTACTACCGTTATTTTTTAAACTGAAAATTGACTATTTCTTAAGGTGAACACTAGTATTATCACTATTTCTTAAACTGAAAACTAAATATTTCTTAATTGAAGACTAATTATTTATTAAACTGAATACTAGTACCATCATTATTTCTTAAACTGAACACTAGTACTATCATTACTTCCTAAATTGAACACTGACTATTTCTTAAAATGAACACCGACTATTTTTAGAACTAAACTTGACTATTTATTAAACTGAACACTAGTATTATCACTATTTTTTTAACTGAACACTAACTATTTCTTAAACTGAACAGTAGTACTATCACTCTTTCTTAAACTGAACACTTGTGCTACTACTATTTCTTAAACTAAAAACTGTCTATTTCTTAAACTGAAAACTAGTACTATCATTACTTCTTAAACTGAATACTTATTATTTCTTAAACTCAAAACTAACTATTTCTATAGCTGAGCATGGGTACTATTACTATTTCTTAAACTGAATATTGGTGCTATAACTATTTCTTAAACTGAAAACTGAGTATTTCTTAAAATTGAACACTGACTATTTTTTAAACTGAACATTGACTATCTCTAGAACTGAATAGGTACAATTACTATTTATTACAATGAGTATTTTTAATCTGCATGAAATAAAAACACAATTTCAGGGCATCCACAAATACAACCCATAGAATTTCATTCACAAATCACAACTTTATAGAATTTCATTCACATAGATCTTCCCTATACATCTAAGTTTGAAAGTCAAATTGTCTTTCCGTTATTGTATCATGAAAGACTTAAGTAGATACACATTTTTATGTGTATGGTTTTGTGCATGACTTGTATCGACGACGTATCTCAACCATATTGACAATATATTGCCGATATATTTTTTATGTGAATATACATTATCATTACACTATCTATCTGAATCATGCTCATTAGACTATCTACTTAAATTATGCACATTACACTATCTATCTGAATTATGCGCACCACCCAGGTGATGAGCAAACTCTTCCTCCTCCGTTATGTATGGAAAGAGAAATATAATGCCTATAATTATTAGCTAGATAAAAAAATTCAAAAGAAAAAGAAAAAGAGAACTGGCATAGGGTGATGATACTGGCGCCAAGGGGAGAAGCTCCCTCATTTTCCTGCCGAATAAATAGCCCATTTCACGACCAAAAAAAACAATAGCCCCACTTAAGTATTGGTCTTGCACACGCTTTTAGTTAGTTTTTTGTTTTTTTTGTTGTCCTTCTTTATCTATCCATCTATCTATCTATCCATCTATCTATATAAAGTGAGAAGCCTAAATAGATGAAACATTCGAAAATCTAAGGGCCTGTTTGGTATTTTACTTGAATCCAACTTTTTTGACTAAAAAATAATTTTCAAGTTTTAGACCTTAAAAACTTGTTTGGTATGACTAGTTTTAAAAAACTGAACTCAAGACTAACTCAAAAATATAATTTATTCTCTAAAAACATAAAAAATGAGGTTTTAGAATTTTTAAACTTAAACTTACTCATTTCTTTTCTCTCCCTCCTCCCCTCTCACTCCAAATCTCTCTCTTTTCTTCTTTCTCTCTTCTCTTTTTTTTTTTTACCTTTTTCGTCTCTCCTCCAATCTGCTATCTTCATTTTCTCGGTTCTTTCTCTCACTTCTCTTCCTCTCTATCTCGTCCAATCCTCTCTCTTCTTTCTCTTTCCTTCAATCATCTCTTATTTTATTTCCTCCTCTCTCCACCTCTCTCATCTTTCTCCTTCTCTTGTGACTCTTTTTTTTTTAGATTTCTTTGTCTAATTTAAGTTGTAAGATTTAAAATTTTTAAATCACAAACCAATCAAGTTTTTGAGTCTTAAAGAAAATTGTTTTTAAGAAATGTTTTGAGAAATGATAAAAAAAATTCAAATAGGATACCAAACAGGCCCTAAAATGTCCTTTTGTTTCCTTCACAATCAAACTCCAAAAATTTCAAAAATTGAGGACAGATTGGTAAAAAAAAAAAACATAACAGAGTATAAAACTGTCTTGAAAAAAAAATTAAAACAAACAACAAAAACATAATAATTATCCTCTTAAACTCAGTTATGCGGTTAACTACTCGGCAGACACGATTACAAGAACAATGCAGCGGTTGTAAAGAGCGGAGGACGATGGAAACCGCCTTCCACACGTTATTGAGAGGAGAACGACTAATCAACTACAATACACTCATTCTAACTGTTTGGGTTAAAACTTAAACTTTGGGCCTAAAGGAGGAATTGGCCCAAAGGGGGGCCAAGAAAGAGAGATGGCCGAAGCCCAACTAAAGCCCAGAAACCAGAAGTGGCCTTTTTCCGACTTGGTGCAGTTCACTTGCACCACTTGCTCATCTGCCAAGCCACCAAGTGGAGTAGGCTAGACAGCTAATCAGCCCAAAAAGTACTTTACAGTGGCAGAAGCAAGTAAATAGCTGATGAGTCACTATCCCTCAAGATACATTTGGGCAAGATTGCAGCTACAGGAAGCCCAGCCGAGTTACCTATAAAAGAAGAAAGAGAAATCTGGAATAAAGACACTCAAACAAACAAACAAAAGCACAAACTCTACTCAAAGCCAGATTTGCCTTCAAACGATAGCTGTAGTTAGCCAAAGCCTTCATCCCTCTCGGGATCAACTCTCACTCAACCCTTTTTGTAATAGCTCTGCTACCTTGTCTAAAACACTTGCTGTAGTATCGATTTCTCTCTGTAAACTCACCTATCAAACCCCTTTTCTTCTAAACTCTCAAACCCCCTGATAAACCACAAAGATAGGAAGTTGCAAGACGCCCAGTTTTGCCCGACAAGGTGAAACCTTGCCTGACCCTCTTTGGTTTTGTCTTTTCATTTATTAAACTAGCAATATGTTGTATACTTTCAGTTGTATTCAAGTTGTTTCTAGTAAAATGATGATTAAAAGACTCTCTCAGTTCTTGAATCTGATTTAAAGATGTCTTCACTATTTAAATCAGATCTAAGTTCTAATCTTTCGGACATATAAGAGTGATCATGTAAAAGTCCTTGGTCTTAAGGCATAAAAAATAACTTTATGTGGACTTAACCCATCCACGACAATCCTTGATAATCGAAGAAGTCCGAAGTTACTTGGGGCGCAAGTAATCAACTGATCTCGTAGTTTTACCACTGTTATATTATGATTATTCTAGAACGTTTGAGTATGGAATGAGTTCTGATAGGAAGCCTCAAGGTCTACACCTAAGGCCCTACAAAGGCACCTATTTGGATTCGTTCTAAGCTCTGCGGGCTAGAACGTTTGAGTATGGAATGAGTTCTGATAGGAAGCCTCAAGGCCTACACCTAAGGCCCCACAAAGGCACCTATTTGGATTCGTTCTAAGCTCTGCGGGCTAGCTGATCAGAAGTATAACGGTGGTAATACTATGTGCGACAATGGAACAGGCAGTGTATATGTCCAAATACTGGATTGGTTATGGATTGGAAGCCTCAAGGCCTATACCTCAGGCCCCACGAAGGCACCTGTCATAATCAATACGGTCTCTCGGGTATATATATATATATGTACATAATTGGACTCAACATCCGTTCTACATCTGCCATGCTAAAGATGGCAGTGGCACGCCTGAGCACGTGAAAGTTAACCTTGATTGTGAGCCTTAAGGCCTACACCTAAGGCCCCACAAATGCACCTTTCAGAGTTAACTCTGTCCTTCTCTTTCAGCCTTGCCCGACAGGCCTTGCCCGACAAGTCGTGCCCGACGAGCCTTGCCCGACGAGTCTTGCCCGACAAGCCCGACAGTAAAGCAGAAGCCCGACAACCAAACAACAACCGGCGCCAACCTCTCTCGGGGAGCTGTGTGCTCGTCGGCCAGGAAACATCCCCGACGGAAATTCCTGCCACGAACACTAACTGCTTGCATACCCATTTTCCTTCTCAATATTCTCTTTCTCTCACTCTACCTTGAGAGTCTCCCGAGCGTATTGTTCTTCATAATTGCAATTTGACCAATTTATGCTGTTTGATTTCGTGTCTCTATGTGTTGTCTTTGGTACTTTTTTATTTAATTGATTGGCTCATTAGTTTACTTATCATTTGCTTATGTGCTTCTTCCTACGTTTCGAACATTTCAGTTTTAGTTTTCTTACTACATATCTCACTTCATTGAAAAATCGCTTTTGATCTCCTTTTTTTTTTCAGGCCATAATTTACCGTTCACGAATCAACGGAAGAAGTGGAGTTTTAGTGTAATTTTTGCCCTAACTTCTTTGCATTTTGTTGGAATTAGGGTTAATTTTTTTAATGGATTTCTTTGCTCGGTTAATTTTCACCCAATTTCTCTGTAGCCATTTTCTCTCTCTCTCTCTGCGTTTTTTCTCTCTGGCTTCCATTAGTAAATGGGTGATTCAATCACCATTTTAAAATTTCCATACCCCATCACAATTCAACCAAAATCAATCACCAAATAAACATATTCAGGGAACAATTTCCTCACGGATATCTGTTAGATAGATTGAAATTATTTTCATAACTAATCTGACTCTTAATTTATACTCTACACAACCAAATCCGCTGCTAGGATATATATGATCGATGTTCATACCATTACCCCATACCAATAAGAGATAACGTCAATTGGTGAAGTGTGGTGATAGGAATGCATGTAGTAATTAACAAATTTGTTAGCCAAAAAAATTAAATTGAACGAATGTTTTTCCAACGTGGTGTTTATGTCTTTCCAGATTGATTATGGTGGATCTCAATTGTTTTATTCTTTGATAGTATATGCTCCTCATAGTGATAGTAGATGCCTTGATAGGAATAAAATTTTGCTGCTATTTTTAAAATTTTCTATTTTCCTACTAAATATCTTCGCTTCCCTTGCAATGTGAGTTTTGTACTGATTTTGTGCCTATTGGTGGTGTTTGGTTACTCATGGTGCAGGACATTAAAAGTGACACATCAATGGTGTTAACGCCTTCTAATTTGGATGATTGTATTCAATCAAAAGCCATGGGTAAAGAATTTAAGATTTGATAAATTTGTTATTTTTACTTTTTGCAGTACACGTGCCCCGATGCAACTCACGCTACTGTTCGTTGCGCTGCTACAAGTTACCTATGCATATTTGTACAAATTTATTTCATTTTATTTATTTTGGTGGTGATTTTTGTGTAGTGTTTTGTGATTTGATTTGATTGATCAATCGCATAATCTCCGATGTATCGAGGAGAATGTGGTGGCCGTTCCTAGGGCAATTGGGGCCCGATGACTAAATGAAACTGAAAATGTTGGATATAAACGATTTCACTTTGAAGAAGAAGAAACTAATGATATGGATGATGATGATGATGATGCTGATATGTTTTTATTTTACTGTTTTAAATGATGAACCATTCATAATGGCACCTGATGCAACTGTTTGTCATGTCCTTTGAGTTTATGTATATGGATGCATGAATTGTTCTATATATTTTCAACGACCTAAATTTGACTCAAAAACGGAATCCAAGATCAATTTTGTCACCTATTCAACATGTCATATGATCAATGAAAGATTGAGAAATTCCTTGATCAATTGAAAATGCAATTGGCTTATGAAGGTAAAAAATTTTGGAAACCATTTTTTGTTTACTTTACTCTGGAGAAGATCAATATATACTCCACAGGTAATTCCTGAATCTACAACATAGGAGTTATTACATATTGATTGCACACCTTACAATATTACATTATACTTTGTATTGCATTTGTAGAGTTTATATTGTTTCATGGTGTTTGTTTGTAAACCATGCTTAGAAGAAATCCCTTCATTTGAACTGACTTGCATTTTTTTCTACCATTTAATTTATTTTTATTTTTATTTTTTGTTTTTCTTGGTACCAAACTTTTGATGAAACTTACTGTTTTTTAAATTGATTCTGGAATGTTAATTATGTTGTTTTCTTAATTTCTACAGTGAGGCTTTGGTAATCTCATTGCATTTAGGTGCTGAAATTTCCAAAACATAAAAATAAAGCAAACCGATGATGATGTGGTTACAAATTTCCACCATCTTCTCATTTGACGAAAATGCACCTGCAAAATAATAACACCTAAGATTAAGGCCAAAAACCTCACGTACCCATGATGAATGGGGGCACTTTGGCCGAAGAATCTCCAATGCCAAAGTTAGAATTCTGAAAAGAATGTATATTTGGAGTTTATGGGTAGCAAATGACTTGGCATTTTAGTGTGATAAGAGGGGTATTTATAGGAGGTGGCCGGGCCTTAGGGTGGAAAATGGTTGGCCATATATGGTGGTATTTGGAGAATAATTGCAAGATATTATGTGAAATAATATATTGCAATTAACATGGCAATTATTCCTATATTAAATATGAAGTTTTGGGAGTTACATTTTGAATAAAATCAATAAGGGATTGATGAGGAGTGATGAGAGGGATTTGAATAAATATCATATTGATCACCTTTGACTCTTCCTTGATTGAGTCGTTATTGTCTGTTACATGCGCGTGAGAATCCTAGTGTGCCTTGAGAGTAATTTTGTCCTTTTATCCAAAATTCCATGTGTTACCTCCATGATTTTTTGGATTATTTTTGGTTCCACAGATGAAATATATAAGGCTATAGAAGAAAAGGGATGTAGTTTTGAAGCAACACTTATGACAAATGGTTAGAGTTGTTTGTTTTTATTTGATTCTTTTTAAGGTGTTGCTAACCATTTTAATCCTTTTAAAATGTTTTTGCTTTGATTTGTTATCACGATACTTTTAGAGTATTAGTGTTAGGTATGTTTTAAATGATTTCATTTGCTTGTCTTTACATTAATTGTTTTGAACTTCTACCTTCATTGTATTATTGAAAGTTTGATTACTAAATTACTTTGTAGACAGAGTTCACAAGAGCCAAGAGGATACTGAGCAAAGACTTATGACATGCATAGTAACTTAAAATAGTCTTACTATTATTTTCTTTTGTTTCTCTTCCATGTTTTGTTGTATGTATTGAACCATTCTTTTGTGTTAGTAATTTGTTCTAGATGCATGTACATTTTGTTACTTAGAGAACATAATGTAAGACAAATGGGTGTCTGGAAGGATTGTGTGATTACTAATTTACTATTACATTGGTTTACACAACGATTTCAAGACACTAGCTACTTTGCAGGCACATGATTCCTTTTCTTCTATCACTGGCGCTACGTGCCCCTAAAGATGCCTTGCGTTAGTTGTTTTTCGCCCCTAAAAATGTCTTGCATTAGTTGTTTTTCATTGTAATTGTTGAAATGGCTCACTAAAATGAATTGAAAACTACCAGAAGACATCTTCATGGGTGTGTAGCGACTGTGATTGAAAAAGGCCTCTCGCACACACGTGAGTGCGTGTGGAGAGGCTAATCATTAAATAAAGTTATTATAAGGTTTTTTTTTGTTAAAATTTAAAGTTTTGAAGTTCTTTTCATTAGTTTTCCTTAAAAATTACTCATGAAGAAAACTTATTCATTTTGATCATCTCCAAAATGGTGTCGGTCTTTGCGTAGCCTGGTGGCTTTGTGTTCACATAAGATCCACCGGGTCAACAATTCAATCGGCACCAAAAGAAAGATCATCTCTAAAGTGGTAGGATTAGAAGGAATGAGTTTTCATAATGTCTAATTCTCTTATGATCTCCTCCAAATGTGAAATCATTCACTAATGCCTTTAATTTGTCTTGAAATTAGTGTAGATTCATTTCAAATCTTAATCCTATCTTACTTACTAAAGGATTTGGATCCTCTCCTAAGCAGGGGTCCGAATTCTCCTGACCCAATAACAAGGGCAATTGGATTTTGATCCAACAACTACAAACAGGAGGTATCTCTAAAAATTATAATAATTGTAACCGTTTGATCAAAATTCAACGGTCCGTGTTATTGGGTCAAAAGGATTCGGACCCCTTGCTCAGGAAAGGATCCAAATCCCTTACTAAATGACCACACTACAGTGAAGCGTTATAAATCTGACGTCTTAAATTCAACTGCCACCAATGATGAACTCAACACCCCACTTCCAATATCGTAATCAGAAAAAGATGAAGTACAGTAAGGGGAATCAAACCCCCCGGGAAAAAGACACGCTGTCACATGTCATAATTGCTTTGCTCACCACATGGTTGGTGGAAACATTACGTTGTGGGGATGACGCAGCCCAATTATTCTGCTAACCGCACCCAATAGCCGAATTGACCATTCTACCACTGCTTTCCAACACAGATTTCGACCCTGCGAGTCAAAATATGCAGAGTTCCCAATGGGTATTTTTGTCAATGCATGTGTTCCTTCCTCTCTCTGTCGGAGGCAGATTCTCTGCCCTCTCACTTCCCGTGCCATTCGTTTGTATGGTCACGGTTAAGCCACGTTAATATTTTATATTTTTTTTATAAAGATAATAAGACAAAAAAGAATAGTAATATAAAATATTGAGGATTAACCGTGACCACACAAAATAGGAAGACACGGAAAGTGGGAGGGCAGAGAATCTGCCTTCCTCTCCGTCAACGACTTCTACAGTCTTCGTCAATAATATAAACAGTCGAGCAAGCAACACGCCTTTCATGTCCTTATCTTTCCCTTCTCTCTAACGTCACAAACAAGTTGAGAAAATAAGCAATGCAGAAGAAAACAAAGTGATTACATCTATATATATCTATACACACACATACACGCATATACATACAAACATAATACATATATATGTGTGTGTATACCAGACACACTCACTCACACACAGCAAGGGGGAGTTAAGAGAGAGAAGCATGGAAGGAGGAGGAAAGAAGAGGAAGATGGAGGATGAAGAGGAGGATGAAGAGGAGAAGATTGAGAAATTTTATGCGTTGATTAGAAGTACGAGGGAGGTGCGCCAGCTTCTTAGGGGCAATTCAAATGGGTCAAAAGAGAAGAAAGATGAGAAGAAGGAAGACGACAAGGCTGCCGGGGGTTGGAACCCGACATTTCAACCGGAAGACTTCCTTGAGGATGTTAAGATTTCTGGTCATCATGGAGGAGGTTCCTCTAAAGCAAAACAAGAAGAAGATAAGAAAGAGGAAGATAAAGAAGGTAATGGTTTAAACCTAAACCTTTCTTTGTAGGGCATGGAGCTTGTAGTTTAGTTTCAGAACATTCACCCTTGCGCCTGAGGTCCCAAGTTTGATTTTCCTTCCTCCTACAACATTGCTTGTACCGGAAAAATTAAAAATAAAAAAGGCTTCTTTGTAGGCACATTGTTCAATTTTCTTTCTGGGAACTTGGGTGGTAGGTCGAATGAACTAACAGTGCAGTGTATTTTCTTCCATGTGGCTCAGATTGGCCTAAGCTTTTGTAAGTTACTAAGTTGTTTCCTCATTGTCAATGCTATGGCCTCTCATACAGTGTATTTTCTTTTGGCGTCCTTCTCCCATTACAAAGTTCGTGATTTTTTTCGTAAAGTTTTAGGGTTTGACGCGTTTTTCTCTAAGATGTACTGTTATCAATAGCGTCTACATGAAAACCGAAAGAAAATATGAAATTACATCTTACAACTTAGGAGAGAATCCAATTATTCAAGTAGAAAATATCTTCGTGGATCATAAACTATCACGAGTGGTAACCACTACTTCTAGCATGAAATAATGAAGTAAAGAGATTAAAGAGTGATGTAATAGCATGACATCAGCAAACTAAACCAACCAACCATGTATGACTCATTCAACCTTTGAAAATGCAAAATTCTAGAGTGCTCTGTAGTATGAAATACTTGTTGTTTTAACTGTTAGATCTTGATTTTTGTATTTTTAAACAAAGTTCACGGGTTAAAATAACCAGATTATCTCATACTCTAGAGTACCGTAGAAAATCCCTTAGAAAATCCCTTTGAAAATGAGCAAACTTAGTTGATTCACATCAAACCAACACTTGACCCACATTGGGACATCACAACCTACAATAGGTCCCACTTAAATGATAGATCTTTTCTGTATATAAACAAAGAAAATTACTCTAGAACGAAAGCTTTGTGCAACTTATTTTTCACTTCACTCATATAAGATGGACTCTACGATCATGTGAGTTCAAAAACAGTTATACTCTAAGCCAAGATCAGAGGAGCAAAGCGAAAATCGACAGGTATTGTATTTCGACTACATCCTTATTTTCATGCACTAACAATAAAAAGGATGAATTTGAAACAAGCTCACACTCAAAAGGAGAAAAAGAGAAGCCTAGTTTAGCTCAATTCAAGTAAAGATCTTTTAGCATGACCAATTACAAATCTGAAACCAGTTCGAACTTCTTTTGCTGTTTGGGCACAAGTTTTGGTTTTACTACTTTCTTCTTCAGTGTAAAGGGAAATACCTTTTTTGTTCCTTAACATCTTAGAGGATTTGTTTGAAATAATAAACTGACAGACACCAGGATGCAGTGCAAAATGCTTTTGTTTGAACACAATATGTTTTCGGCAACAACTGATGTGCAAACACTCAATAACAGGTTTACCAGTAAGAGAAGAGAAATAAAAAAGTTTACAAAAAATTGTCAATATCAGTGATATTGCCCTTCAAATATTTTACTAGTATAATTTATTTATACCAACATCCCAACCATTCAATTGGCGGGAAACCTCTTGGACAAACTCAACCATGCATGCAAAAGTGCACTCATGCACAGACACACACTCGCTAACATGGTAGTTGATAGCAGGGCATAGAGGAAACCATGTGTTTGATCCCAAAGAGATCACCCTAAGTTAGGAACGGGGGAAATTTAAAAGTATTTAAAAGATGACCTTTCTTAATGAACTTCAGGGCAACAAAAGCTCTATGTTCGCCTTCCTCGGCTGAGCTCACTGTGCATCATTCATGTCAAGTTCCAGCCCTGAATCATAAGGTGAACAGCGAATGTGGCACAAAATATTAGCCGAGTAACAGAACAAACAGTATAAAAAAAAGTAAAAAATAAAATAAAATCAATATTATGAACTTAGATTGAATATAACATACCTGCACACGAGAAAATTTTCACCCCATGCCATTTTCACACAAGCATAAGTACTTCAAAACCGTTTCAATTCCAGAACCATCATTGTAGGCCTTATACTTTGAAGTTTACAAGCTTTTATGGATTGCCAGTGCATACAAGTTATCGTATTTGGAAGTTCTCCCCATGTACCAACAAAGTTATAGCAAGTTCTCCTCATGGTTCTATATATAGGTGTCATTATCTGGAAGTATCAATTTCTGTCCTGGTCAATTAACTCCGGTAGGCACAATTCCTGTCTCAAAACCAGACTGTCCCAGGATGTATCCCCATTAAGTTTGGAATCACCAATAGTCTCCGCAAGAACACACACCATCCTTAAAATGATGAAATCTGTTAGCATCCCTCAAAACAATCTCTCTCTGCGTAACTTTAGCTATTAATTTAATTGCAGAATGGCAATCCCCACAAACCCGAAGGTTCTTCATCACACGAATTGGCATCCCTTTTGGCACCTTCAGGAGCCCATATGCTATGGCCAATTTCTCACTATGATAACCCAAGCTGTGCGCCTTCTCTTCTTCTTCTACATCATGCAATACAAAGCTCCCATCAGGGCAGTAACCAGTTTCTCTTAATAATACACCCAGTCTCTCTAACTCTCTCATGATCATCTCATGTTCTGGGTGACCCGTGCTCTCTCCCCCAGTAAACATATGCACATTTTTCTCCACCACAATCCAGCTACAGCCAGGTGACTTGCGAAGACTTCTGGCTCTCATGTTTTCCCTCACCTCTGCAACATCATACCATCTACCCTGGGATGCATAAATATTTGATAGCAAGACGTAAGGCCCTGCTTTATAGGGCTCAAGCTCTGTAAGTTTCTTTGCTGCAACTTCCGCCAAGTCCATTTTCATGTGCTGTCTACATGCACCTAATAAGGCACCCCAAACAATCGCATCTGCTTCCACTGGCATCCTATTAATTAAATCCATTGCCTCCTTTACTTGCCCTGCTCGACCAAGCAGATCAACCATACATGCAAAATGTGCAGTTCCTGGCTCCACCTGGTACTTTGATTTCATCGTTTCAAAAATCTCAAGACCTTTTTCTACATTCCCACTGTAGCTACACGCTAAAAGTATTGATGTGTAACCCGCTGATACCTTGGAGCTAAAGTTACAAATTTTGAATTTCCTTTTATGTGATTTAATTTTCTGATGTAATCTGAGCCATTGGATCATAGTCCAAGTGGTCTCTTCTCTAGCATAGGATCTAAGTGATAGAATAAGACAAGTGGCATCATCTCATAGGATGATAGCAATGAATGGTTGAGATTGTAGTGTGTGTTGATGGGTGAAGGATCTCCCTTCCTCTACATACATAACGGTTACAAAATGTATTTTTGTGTAGAGTGGAAATCCAAGAGACATATTCCATCACCTTCTCTCTAAACACCATTGTTGTCTTGTTCTTCAAACTCTAACACAGAGAACCTCCATTGAAATACATATCAAAACACAAACTTTAATATGGCCTCATAGCCAGGTTCGGTTGTCTAAACTAGGCGTAAATCTGTGAAAAGAAAACTGGAATCGATTCGAGCTGTAATCGAGCTCATTCGACGATCGAGGTGGTGTGATTTCTTGAATCCGATGTCTAACATGGCAGGATCAGGCACCGCTGAGCTTCGCACGCCAGTTTTCAATGGAGAAAATTATGAGTTCTGGAGTATTCGAATGAAAACCATTATGAAATCTCATGGGTTGTGGGATCTCGTTGAAAATGGGTTCGATGTTTCAGATCCAAAGAAGGAGAAGAAGAAGATAGAAGAGATCGAGGTCACTGAAGTGGAGAAGCCGACGATAGCTGAAATCCTGATGAAAGATGCTCGCGCACTTGGGTTGATCCAAGGTGCTGTCTCATATCAAATTTTCCCCAGAATTGTGAACGAAGAGACTTCAAAGGGTGCTTGGGACATTCTGAAGCAAGAGTTCAGAGGAGATAAGCAAGTAAGGAGCGTAAAATTGCAAGGTTTGCGTCAAGAATTTGAATACACTCGTATGAAAGATAGTGAATCCTTATCTGTATATCTTACTAGATTGTTTGATATAATGAATCAAATGAAGAGTTATGGTGAGGATCTGTCTAGAGAGAGAGTTGTGCAAAAATTGTTGATTAGTTTGCCTAGATCATATGACCTTATTTGCTCAGTAATTGAACACTCTAAGGACCTTGAAACTCTTGAGGTTCAAGAGGTAGTTGCTTCTCTGAAAAGCTTTGAACTCAGATTGGATAGACATGCCGAAAACTCTACAGAATGAGCTTTTGCTAGTCTAAATGTTGGAGGTAAAAATCCTAAGGGTGTAGGTTATTCTGGAAATCAAAAATTTCAGAAAAACTGGAAATCCAAAGGAAAGAAATGGGATAATAAGCCCAATTTTATTCCCAAACCAAATGTATCTAATGATGGAAACAAAACAGCTTGTAGACACTGTGATAAATTGCATTATGGCAAATGTTGGTTTGAAGGGAAGCCTAAATGCACAGGTTGTGGGAAACTTGGGCATGTGTTCAGAGACTGCCATGGAAATAAAAATATACAGAAGGTGAACTATGTAAACCAGGTTGAAGAAACTGGTACCCTGTTCTATGCATGTAATGCTGTGACAAATGTGAAGGTGAATCACTCATGGTACATTGATAGTGGTTGTAGTAACCATATGACGAGTGATGACAGGTTACTAATCAACATTCAAAGGAATCTGACTTCCAGGGTGAAGATGGGAACTGGAGAAATTGTTCAGGTTGCAGGAAAGGGAACTCTTGTGATAGAGACCAAATTGGGAAGGAAGCACATTCAAGAAGTGATGCTTGTTCCTGGACTTGAAGAGAATTTGCTAAGTGTTGGACAAATGATGGAGCACGGGTACTATCTAGTGTTTGGAGGAAATGTGGTGAATATCTTCGATGGTTGGTCACTGGACAATCTTGTTGTTAGAGTGCAGATGACAAACAACAGGTGTTTTCCTCTTACAATGATGCCTGCAAATCAGTTGGTCTTGAAAGCAAGTGTGACACACTGTATGCAGATATGGCACAAGCGTTTGGGGCATCTAAATAACAGAAGCATCAAAATGCTTGAAGATCAAGAAATGGTTTATGGATTGCCTCATTTGGAGAAAACCTCTGTTGTGTGTGAAGGTTGCATGCTAGGAAAGCAACACAGGGAACCTTTTCCATCAAAATCAACTTGGAGAGCTAAACTTCCATTGGAATTGGTTCACACAGATATCTGTGGACCAATGCAACTGAATCTATCTCTGGAAATAAGTACTTTATGTTGTTCACTGATGATTGTACCAGGATGTCATGGGTATATTTTCTCAGGATCAAGTCAAGTGCATTTGACTGTTTTAAGAAGTTTAAAGCAATGACAGAGTTGCAGTGTGGATATAAGGTGAAATGTCTAAGGAGTGATAGGGGTGGAGAGTTCTTATCAACCGAATTTAACAAGTATTGCAATGAACTTGGAATTCAGAGACAATTAACCATGGCATATTCTCCTTAACAGAATGGAGTAGCTGAGAGAAAAAATAGGACTGTGGTGGAGATGGCAAAGTCTATGATGCATGAAAAGGGTCTTTCTTATGCATTTTGGGCAGAGGCTGTGAACACTGCAGTCTACATACTTAATAGATGTCCTTCAAAGTCTCTCAAGAAGATAACTCCATTTGAAACATACACTGGTAGAAAACCAGGTATTGCACATTTGAAGATTTTTGGGTCACTATGCTATGTGCACATCCCCTCAACACTAAGGCATAAGCTTGAAGAAAATAGTCGCAAATGTATTTTTGTAGGCTATGAAATCTGTGAAAAAGGGTACAGGGTGTTTGATCCAAGTTCCAGTAAGATCATACTGTCTAGAGATGTACTCTTTGATGAGAATGCTTCATGGGAGTGGGAGAACACTGATAAGAGTGAAATACAAGTCCCCATGATTGCTGAGAATCAAATGGCAGATTGTAGTGAAGGACAGAAGCAAGTTGAAGTATGTGAACCAAGTTACCTCTTGGATACATCAACTCAAGTGGAGGATGTTATTACACCACTAAGTGAGAATACTTTTGAAAGCTCTCAAGCAACTGACCACACTCCACAGAAATGGAAAAGTATCAATGAGATCATGGCTCAGTGTAACATGTGCATTGTAGAACCTGAAAACTATGAAGAAGCTACTCTAAATGAGTCATGGAAAAATGCAATGAAATCTGAGCTTGAAATGATTGAGAAAAACAACACATGACAGCTAGTTGACAGACCATTTGACAAGCCAATCATTGGTGTTAAGTGGGTCTATAAAACCAAGCTGAACCTTGATGGATCCGTGCAGAAGAACAAGGCCAGACTGGTGGCAAAAGGTTATTCCCAAAAGCCTGGGATAAACTACAATGAAACATTCGCTCCAGTTGCAAGATTGGATACTATTAGGACTTTGATAGCACTTGTTGCACAGAAGGAATGAAACCTATATCAGTTTGATGTAAAGTCTGCCTTTCTGAATGGAGTTTTGAAGGAGGAGGTTTATGTTGAGCAGCCACAAGGTTTCGTGAAGGGGAGTGAAGAAACCAAGGTCTATAAGTTGAACAAGGCTTTGTATGGGCTGAAGCAAGCTCCAAGAGCATGGTATGATGAGATAGATTCCTATTTTAGCAAGGCAGGTTTCAAGAAGAGCTCTAGTGAAGCAACACTTTATGTCAAGACTAGTGAAGCTTCAGGTATCATTATTGTTTCACTCTATGTGGATGATATTGTATATACTGGAAGCTGTCCAAAACTACTTGAAGAGTTCAAGAATGACATGATGCAGCATTATGAGATGACTGATGGGGTTACTTCATCATTTTCTTGGCATGGGAGTAGTACAAACAGATAAAAACATTTTTATCCACCAGAGGAAATATGCAATGAAGCTTATTGAGAAATTTGGGATGAAAGATTGCAAATCAGTGGCAACACCACTAGCTGTGAATGAGAAGTTATGCAAGATAGATGACAGTGAAGCAGTAAATGAAAGTGAATATAGACAGGTTGTAGGTAGCTTGTTATACTTGACTGCTACAAGGCCGGATATAATGTTTGATTATAGTTTACTTGCTAGATTCATGCATAACCCTGAAGGAAATTTTGTGAAAAACATGTTCATTTGAATAACATCATATAGCATGCAATTAACAAATTAAAGGCGGAATCATGCTTTCATGCATTCAAAAACAAAACATCAACCATGAAATTCAAAGCCTAGTAGATTGGTGAACCTTGACTCAACTTTTAAATCAACATTTATTAGTTGAGAAATATTTACCTTTGTAGATTCCTCTTTGCATATGCAAAGGATAATCACCCAAGAGATAGGGCCTTCATTCCTTGCTTCTTAGCTCCATGGATTTGGTTGAAAGAATAGGATTCTCCAAGTTCCCAAAATAGAGAACCTCTAAAGATTCTACACCAAGGTTGGATTGGAGAGGAAATGAGTGACCTTGAGGAAATAGAATTGCTAGACAATATCCCCCAAGGTGGTTGGCCTCTTAGAGAGAAATGGAAGCTTTGTGTTCTCACCAATTTTCTCTAAAATCAACAACTTATGAATTTTAGGTTATAAAGTTCTTTATATAGTCACTTCTTTAAATGACCTAAAGAACCAAAAACCCTAATTCAACACTAAATGGATTTGGGCTTTTGGGCCTTTGTGAATCTTTATTCATTAAGTTGTCATACAACTTAAGTCAATGGGCTTTGACGTTCGAAGCCCATTGGGCCTTAAGGTCCAAAACTATCCCGAGGTCTTTTAACGAACTTATTCGTTTGATTAATTAACATATTAATTAATCCTTGCCATAAATAATTAAACCATTTAATTCATCTCCTTTGTTTCTTCAATCTCCACCTTACTCGGTGTACGATACATTAGGTTCCTTTTAGCGAGGCAGTGGGCGATTAAAACCATTTTACATCGATTGTGAATTGAAACTTACTTTCAATTCTCCCTTTAGTGATTACACACGTTTAGGGCTTCCACAAACCATGAGTGACCCCTAGCAGCATATCATGGCTACCCAAGCTAATCAGAAGAGGTAGAGAACCTATTCAGTTTAGGATTACAAATGCAATACGGTATTTCTCTAATCTAATACTCTTGACCACATTGTTTGGTTTGATAGTTTATTTATTCATGTCTACTATATTCATTTGCATTTTATGATTACCTTGAATGTGATTTGGAACGCATTCCCCAATCTCATTCATACTCTGGCCAGAGATTTTAATCATATCATAGAGTATTCTCCCTCAAACCATTTTGAAGGTTAGAGATCCCTTGTTGCACATTCACTTGTCTCCATGACTAAGTGGCTTAACCCCAATGATGTCGTGGACACCCCGATGGGGTGACTTTGACATAATCAAAGATCAAGGACTTAACCACAAGACAACAACTGTGATGCCTCAGGTCAAAGGACTAATTTGCATTATCCCAAACATGAGTTCTCATGTGACATGAGTATGAGAACTCCTCGTTGATCGTGTTCAGTGAACTCATTCTCTATTGAGCACCTACGTACTTGTCTTGATGTCACACACACCAATGACTCGAGACTAGTCACTCTCCCTGAGAGAAGACATAGCACGTACTGATCTTAACGGACTGTCAATGCCCAATTGGCAATCCTATGATCAGGAATGTTTAGGATGTGTCTACGAAAGAATGGTCTCATTAATCTAACTTCATTAGATTGCATTCTCCCAATCACATATTCCTTGGACTTTATCGTTTAAGCATATAACATTTATATGAGACGCCTCAAACAATAATGTTTGCCTTTTATATGTAAACTAGATTAGTTTAACATGTGAAATGTCCGTAAAGTATCATCATATGATTGGCTTTAGGGCACATTTCCAACAAACCCCACAAAGAAACACATGGGAACAGCCAAAAGGGTGTTGAGATATATTCAGGGCACTCTTGATTTTGGAATTGAATTTGTGAAAGGGAAGACAACTACTTTAATAGGGTATTGTGACAGTGACTGGGCAGGAAGTGAGGATGACATGAGAAGCACTTCACGATATGCATTTACATTAGAATCTGGTATGTTTTCATGGGCATCAATCAAACAAAACACAGTGGCATTGTCTACTGCAGAAGCAGAATATGTCAGTGCTGCAGAAGCAACATCACAGGCTAAATGGCTAAGGTTTGTGCTTGAAGATTTTGGAGATGAGCAAGTGGAAGGCACACCAATCCTGTGTGATAACACTTATGCCATAGCAATGGCAAAGAATCCAGTTCTTCACCAGAGAACTAGGCACATCAGTCGGAAGTTTCATTTCATCAGAGAAGTTATCCAAGCAAAGGAGATTGAACTTGTTAACTGCAAAACAGAAGACCAGATTGCAGATATACTAACCAAGGCTTTGTCAAAGGATCGATTTGCTTACCTAAGAGAACTACTTGGTGTGAAATCAGCTAAAGGGTTAGAAGAGAGTGTTGATGTGTAACCCTTGAGCTGATACCTTGGAGCTAAAGTTACAAATTTTGAATTTCCTTTTATGTGATTTAATTTTCTGATGTAATCTGAGCCATTGGATCATAGTCGAAGTGGTCTCTTCTCTAGCATAGGATCTAAGTGATAGAATTAGACAAGTGGCATCATCTCATAGGATGATAGCAATGAATGGTTGAGATTGTAGTGTGTGTTGATGAGTGAAAGATCTCCCTTCCTCTACATACATAACGGTTACAAAATGTATTTTTGTGTAGAGTGGAAATCCAAGAGACATATTCCATCACCTTCTCTCTAAACACCATTGTTGTCTTGTTCTTCAAACTCTAACACATAAAACCTCCATTGAAATACATATCAAAACACAAACTCTAATAAAAAGAACTCCAACAAAGGTGATTTCATCTGTTGCTATGCTCAAAGAGCACATCTCATCAAACACTTGTAGAGCTTTACCTCCTAAACCATGTTGGGTATAACCAGTGATCATTGAGTTCCACATAACAATATCCTTTGCAGAAAACCTGTCAAACACCTGTTTTTCCTTCACAAGGTTGCCACATTTAACAAACATTGTCATCAATACTGAAGCAACATATACATCAAGATCAAACTGGTTCCTCACCAACTGGGCATGAATCTGTCTACCATAATCAAGATTCGCCAAGCTGCCACAAACAGATAGAGCACTTATCAAAGAAGGGAAATTCGGCCTTATATCTTCTCTTTGCATCAAGCAAACAAGTCAAGGGCTTCAAATTCAAAACCTTTCCGTTCGTAAACTTTAATCATCGCACTTCATGTCCGATCATCCCTATATCTCATATTATCAAAAACTTCCCTTGCTTTAGCTACCTCTCCATTTTGACCGTACCCAAGTATCATGGCATTACAAGCAACAACTGACTTAATAGGCATTGCTTGAAAAAGCTCTGAAGCCTCTATGATCCGTCCACACTGAGTGTAACCTATCAGCATTGATGTCCAAGACACCTCATTTTTCTCTGGCATCACTTCAAAAAGCTTTCTAGCAATATCCACTTGTTGGTTATGCACATACCCATATACCATCACAGTCCATAAAACAACATTCCTACGCGGCATCTCATAAAAAATCTCACGTGCTTCAGCTAAACGCCCAACCTGAAAATACCCACCAATCATATTAGTCATTGCCACAACATCCTTGTCGGGCATCATATCATAAAGCCTACGGGCATCATCAATCCTACCCTCTTGAATCAGGCCACCCAACATCACTGTCCACGAAACAACATTCTTTTCAGGCATTTCCCAGAAAAGTGAGTCAGCCTCCGAAATCATACCCTCTTGCACGTACCCTCGAACCATCAACGTCCAAGAAACAATATTCCTTTCGGGCATTGAATCAAACACTTTCCTAGCCTCACTAATCATCCCATTCTTGACATACCCAGATATCAAACCGTTCCAAGAAACTGTATTCCTCTCCTGCATTTTATCAAACAACCTCCGGGCTTCTCCTCGCTGATTACCTTGGAAGTAACCTCCCACCATTGAGTTCCAAGACACAATATTTTTATCGTGCATTTGATCAAACACCCTTCGGGCTTTCTCAATTTGGCCAAGCCGAGCATACTGAGGAATCTGAGAATTGGCAGAAATTGCAATACCAGTGCCATATTTCCGAGATAGAATAAACCAAGCCAGCATTGTTACACTAAATATTGCACTACCTACATAAAGAAAACAATTATTCAGAGTTTACAAAGTAAAGGCTAGAGATCTAGTCTAATAAACTAGTTCCCTTTTTTTCCAGCTCAACCTCCACAACAATACACAATTTCATTTTTACACGGAAAATACAAAGTGAAACATTAACAACCATATTACAAGGGAACTGTTATTAGCACTCCAAAAATCTCTTTCTATACTCTTCATAAGTGTATTTTTCATTCTAATTATAGAAAATTTGTAGTGCAAAATGAGATTTTTGGAGTGCCAATAACAATTCCCTATTACAAAATGGAATACAAATTACTCTAGACACAAGCACACCTCATATTCTTTCTTGTTTGCCAAGCTTTAGCTCCCACCCTACAGAGACACACATATATCAATCATAAGCTAACTTTTGCACACGTAGATTCATACTTAAGCAAGTGAAATGTTATGCAGAAGAATTTTCAGAATGACCAAATTATACAAGCATGAAAAAGTAACCATTCAGGAGATGTATACTAATAAGAAAAATGTTAACCATTCCCATCATATTCGAATTACCAATTTGACATATTGTACTTTGCTAAAAAAAAAATCATTGTTAAGTTTGCTTTTATCACCAATTACAGTATCATGAAACCTTCAAGCTAATGAACATCTGAAAAGAAAACAAATTTGCTCCTTCACAAGGCCAAGGATTTTAAATGTCACAAGCAACATCGGTTGTCATATCAAGTTGTGGACTTTCTTGAAAATGGAAGGATCTAGAATAAGCGGCCAACCTCCTAGAGGGGACCCAGATATATAGCAAGTAAGCAAGGTTTTCCTTTTAGGACCGACTAGAACAAGCTGGCGACTGTAATAGAAACAAACAGTAAGCTCTCTTCCCTATTTGCTTGTAATGCTATGTTTCCCCTTCTCAATCTCTCTCAGAAATGCCATCTCTTTCTAATTTCACCAATGTAATTCCAGCAAAACAATATTGTAATCTCTGGCAGCACTGAACACCGCCGCAATGGCTCAAAGTTCAGCTGATCAATAAAAGACAGACAAATTTCATCCCCTCTTCATCAAATACCCAAATAATTACCATTTCCATATCACACTTCATGGACTCCCCTCTCTTCTGAATGCAACCACTCTCAATTCCATAACCATATAATGACCTAAAACTAAGCTACAATCCTAACAACTCTTATCAAAATTCACTTAAAAAACCCAAAAATGCAAAATTCTTTTCCCAAAAAAATCAAACTAGTCCAGTGGTTTGACTTCATATTTCGTATTTATTTTTCCGGTTATTTCTAAATAATATGACTTTCACAGATGCAATAGGAAACCCAACCGGAACATCAAAATTTCCCAATTAATCCATACATAGTGTTGATGCCCAAAATCAATGAGGACTTTGGTACAACAGAAAATGTTAAGTTTGTGACCTTCGCTAGATTGCTCCGGTCACTAGTATGGATAGGTATGTAAATGGACAGAAACAGGGAAGCAAACACAAGATGTCCATGGTTCACCCAGATTGGCTACGTCCACGGAGTAGAGGAGTTCTCATTAATTGTGAAGGGTTTACACAAGTACATAGATTCAAACTCTCCTTTAGTGAGTACTAGTGAATGATTTAGTACAAATGACATTAGGAAATATTGTGAGAGAATGATCTTCTTTTATAGAAGAGAGTCTCTAGCTTTGTTCTGACTTTGACACGTGTCCTGCTGTGATTGGCCTCCTGGTTGGAGGGAAACTCTATTGGATCCTTGACGGTATAACGTTGACCGGTGCTCAGTAGTTTCGGGATTGGTCAAGTATGGTACAAATAGTGCTCCCTTATGTTCCCGAGTGAGGGAAGCTCCTCGATTGGGGACTTGTAAGATCCAAGCCGCTGAGTAATCACGAAACTTCTAAGTACCAAAGTGTGGTATCGTTTTCACTTGCCTTATCTGTCTCATAGGTAAATGTGGCATCTTCTCTGGAAGTACTTTTCCTCTGTCTAGGGGTGGTATCTTTAACCGATGGAGATGCACAAGGTAATGTATCAATTTCACTTGAAGCTTACTTGTAGTTTCAGTCTTGGTCAAGCGCGATACAAACCCTATAGTATGAGTCCCCCAAGTCTCTGAGCGATGAGATCTGCTAAAAGAGGTGACAGACAAAGTAAGTAATCATAGGTCCAAGCAGTCAGTCTCAGATCGAAAGTTTGATCTCGTGTTTCAGCTGATTGTTCTCCTTCTTCTTGTTCTGTAGACATCAACAAGGACAAAGAAAATGACATGGAGAATAGATGATATAAGATACTTTTGCTTTTGAAGAAGTAACTTTCCACAGGTTTATTCTTGAACTGGGCTGGAGGGTTTTCTGGTTTCCTTCAGAGTATAAGGCTGACTCAAGAATTTGAGGGTCAAAACAAGTCCATTAAATCAAGAGTTCGTTCGACCTTGATGATATGGGATTCTCTTGCTGTTGACAAAGTAGTAGATGTGGTATGGCGAGGCTTTGCTCTTTGGCGACGGTGTCAGCGAAAGGTTATTAAAGCTTCTCGAGCTATTCGGATAGGGCAGAGATGCCGGGCTTGGATTTGATTTAGACTCATCTGTCTGGATTGTGCGGTTCTGCAGGAAGGGCATCGTGCTATAGTGATCTGTTCCAGCTCATCGTTGAACCTTTTGCTTCAAGCTTTTGTGTCGCAGAAGTGGTGCACAACCTTTGCATTTAAATGGTCATTCAGAGCACTACTCCTCATTGACTCATCCATGCGTGGCAGCTTCAGTGTAAAGCGTCAATATCTTATCAACTGTTCTGAGGTATTTGCCGAAGGAACTTGTGACCTTGACAACAATTGAGGATGACTACTCGAGAGCAATGCTAGGTAAGCAACCAGGCACAGGTTCCAGGCAATCAGTTCCAGATCGGAAGTTTGATTTCAGGTTCCGACTTATTGCTTCATTTCTCTTTGTCTTGCAGGTAAGTGTAAGGGCAAAGGAGAAGACAGGGAAAAAGCATGATATGGGGTACTTTTGCTTTTAACCCTGATGATATGAGATACTCTTGCTCTAGTGTGGCTGGTTTGCAGAGGTATTATCAGAGGAGAAGGAAACTGAGTATTTTGAGAGGCTTCGTTGAAAGCGCTCTCTCATATGCGAGGAAGGGTTGAGCATTTTTGTAGGTCTGCCTGTCCATAGAGGATGGAGGTCGACATATATAGGAATTTCCCCAACAGCAAGTAGTAATGTTGTTCCTTTACCCTTCTCGGTTATAGCAATGTAGTAGGAGCTGCAAGATTCACGTGTTTTAACTTTGTCAAAGATCTTTGACAAAGTGGTCCGTGGTATCCAGAAAGTTGGTGTTGCGTGTGAAGATTGCAGACAAATTTTATCCAAGGACATCTGGCTCTCGAAATTCGGAGAGCGGTGCCTCTTCGATTTTCGAACAAGAAGATATGTTGAAGATCTGGCTCTCAAAATGCGGAGAGTGTTGCCCCTTCGATTTTTGAATAAGCAGATATGTTGGAGATCTGGCTCTCGAAATTCGGAGAGCGTTGCCTTTTCGATTTTTGAACAAATAGACCTGTTGAAGGTGTATTCTTGGATATGAGGAAAAATTGGGCTTTCTTGTGAGCATGCTTTGCCACGAAAGATGGAGGTTGACATATCTAGGGATTTGCCAATTAGCCAGTAGTGGTGTTATTCCTTTACCTTTATGGGTAATAGTAGGGTAGCTGGAACTTCGAAATTCTTGTGTCTTAACTTTGTCAGGGTTCTTTGGCAAAGTTATCCTTGGTATCCGAGGAGCTGACGTCGCGTGTGGAGATTGTCGACAAATCTTACCCCGGAAAATCTGCTTCTCGAAATCCGGAGAGTGGTGCCTCTTCGATTTTTGAACAAATGGCCATGTTGCCTTTTCTTTTATAGGGGCACCAATTGTGTTCAAGAAGTACGTTCAGAGAGTTACTGCTTGTAGGAATTCCTCCCTTATTTTTGTATTTCTGAGATTTACTGTACCTCATTTTTTCTTCATTATTTATGAAAATGTCTGGCCCATCCGACTGTTGTTTGGACTTGAATGCGGTGGAAGAGGTGCCATGTCTTCTCAAGACAACATATGGTGCCCATCATTCTTATCCCATACTGTCCTCTTACCATTGGGGACTCTATGATGAAGAATGATATGACCGCTGCGGTGGTGGCCAGGAACCTTCTCACTCCCAGAGATAACACACTATTTTCCAAACGGTCTGATGAGTTGGTTGTTAAGGATTCTCTGGCTCTCAGTGTTCAGTGCGTAGGTTCTGTGTCTAATATGGCCCAACGCCTATTTGCTCGAACCCGCCAAGTTGAATCGTTGGCGGCTGAAGTGATAAGTCTCAAACAGGATATTAGAGGGCTCAAGCATGAGAATAAACAGTTGCACAGGCTCGCACATGACTATGCTACAAGCATGAAAAGGAGGCTTGACCGGCTGCAGGAATCTGATGGTCAGATTTTAAGTGATCATCAGAGGTTTGTGGGTTTGTTCGTAAGACGTTTATTACCTTCGTCTTCTGGGCTATACCACGTACTGAAGCTCCAATGATCAACCTCTGGTGCATTCTCTTCATGGGGTTCTGCCCAATATTGAGGCTCCAAATGATCACCCTCCGGTGCCTCCTCTTTTTGGGGCTCTGCAGAGTACTGAGACTTTTCTTGAGCAACCTTTGTGAAGGCTCCCTCCTGTTTGTTTGTTTTGATTCATATATATGTACATATCTGTAATTGATAGGAGCATATTTACGCGACTTAGTTAGCTTGTTTCTTGGCATTTATGTTGTTAGTTCGTAGTTATTTTAGCATTTTAAGCTATTTTCGTGTGTTTGTAGGTCCAAAGGGTTAATGTGGCAAAGAAGTGCATTTTGGAGCATTTTGGAGCATTTTTGGGCATGGAATGGATAGCATATGCTTGGAGCAAAAGAAATGGACGAAATTTGAAGTTTGTGTATCATCCCCTCCCTATAAATAACCATTTCAACATCCACCCACTACACCCATTACATCCACTCATTACCACAACACTCACCCACTACACTCATTACATCCACCCACTACACCCATTACATCCACTCATTTCCTAAACATCCACCCATTACACCCATTACATCCACTCATTACCACAACATGCACCCACTAAACCCATTACATCCACACATTACCACAACACTCACCCACTACACCCATTACATCCACCCACTACACCCATTACATCCACTCATTTCCTAAACATCCACCCATTACACCCATTACATCCACTCATTACCACAACATCCACCCACTAAACCCATTACATCCACTCATTACCACAACACTCACCCACTACACCCATTACATCCACTCATTACAACTCCATACACTCCTCTCCCTAGCCTATAAATACATCCACCCTTCACCATAACAAAGAGGTTCCATAAAAAGACCTTACATTCATCCATATATTCCCACATCCCACAAACACTTACAATTCCATTCCCTTGCCGTGGCTCTCATCCAACCAAAAATCAAACACAATTCCATACATTCCCTTCCCCTTGCCGTGGCATCCATCCAACCTAAATACATTCATAACATTTCCATATATCCATACACATCCTTAGATACTTGTGTTGCAACAAGGTGGTGAAAAAGAAGGTCCTTGGCATTTCATGCTTGAAGATTGGAGCGTTTTAGGTGTACTTCGTTCTTACTTTCAATGTCTACTTTGTTATTTTCTGATTTTGTTGCAATTATGAGTAACTAAACCCCCTTAGCTAGGGGGGAATTCGAAACCATGTTCATGCTTGCAATATGATTTGATTACATCCAGTTGTGATTCATAAGTTGTGACTTCAATTTACTTATCCGTTCGGTATAAAAACTGATTTGTGTGTGTTGGTTGAGAGTGCAAGCTTAATTTTCATGCATGAATTTGATGCTAGGATATAAGGGAGTTTCACCTAATCGTTATGAACTTATATTCACAAGTAGTGAAGGTTGCTTGTCACAATCGCGTTAAGTAAATTCTTGGCATAAGTTTCATGCAATTCATAGTTACAAGTGCTTCGTCAATGCTTATGATTTTCATAGAACTTAATGATTCTTGCTTGTATCTCTATTATGCAATTCATGTAGGGAACTTGTGGGGAATGCTTTGAGTTGTTGTATGCAATCATCCAATTCAATGAAATTAGGAAAATCTGAGGGTTAATTTAAGCGTACCTAATTAATCTGGGGCGTTGAGAATTCATGGTTTATTGAAAAGCAACTGGAAATCGATTCATGTACAAGTGTGTCATGTGTGGAGAAGAACCTCCTAGCTAGCCTTCTATCCATTTAATTCACTCAAATTCGTTTTACAATCTGCCTAGTTTTATAAATTGTTTGTTTGTTTCAAATTCGTCAAAACCAAAATCCCCCTTTTACTTTCTTGTTTCAAAGTGTGAAATTCCTGTTTTGTTGGTGTTTTTGAGTGTCTTGAGTCAAGTTAGAACCTAATTTCGTCCAAAACCATCCCAAGAGTCAGTTTAGAGTCTAATTCATTGTTTTAAGTTGTTTTGAGTCTTTTAAACTAGTTTTGAGTCTTTTTAGTTTGTATTGCATCTTTTGAGTCTAGTTTGGTGT
The DNA here is from genome assembly GCA_035220775.1 of Malus fusca. Classification (NCBI taxonomy): domain Eukaryota; kingdom Viridiplantae; phylum Streptophyta; class Magnoliopsida; order Rosales; family Rosaceae; genus Malus; species Malus fusca. Next base: position 8,666,823 of record CM069072.1, on the reverse strand, counting down.
TTTAAACTTGTTTTCATGTTTTTAAGTCAGTTTTAAGTGTTTTAGCAATCCCTCCTAATCCCCGGCCTAGAACGATCCCTACTTACATTCTTTACTACAATTTGACAACAAGAGGGTTTAATTTGTGTGTTAAGTTAATTTTCGCATCAGTAATTTCTTGGGAATATCAATAAATAAGATTTGCTTCAATTCAGCGTATAGTGTTAAATACACTAAGGCATCCTTCACTAAGTTATTTGAATTTGTTCTTTTGTTGAAGTTTGCATGTTGAAACTTCGTGGGTGGATCCTGTAGGTTGAAATAGTGCTCCCTTAATTTCCCGAATAAGGAAAATTTCTTGGTTGGAGACTTGAAAAATCTAAGTCACTGAGTAGTCGCGGAACTTTCGAGTACCAATGTAGTAGCATATGGTAGGAGTCCCCCAAGTCTCCGGTCGAGGAAGTGGACGAATGAGGTGTCTTGCTAGTAGCCAATTTTCCAAAGTAACAAAACTTCACCATTTTCCTTTCTAAGTGGTAGCCCAAAACTCCTCCTTCATATATATTTGGTATGAAAGTTGTTAAGCCCAAAGAAAGGGGGAGGCCTAGGCCTTTTTTTTTTTTTTTTTTTTTTTTTTTTTTTGAATTTTCGAATTTTCGAAAATATTTTTTTTTTAATAGGTGAAGCTTTGATGTTGAAGCTTTGTAGGTGAAACTTTTGTAGGTGAAGCTTTTGTGTTGAAGCTTTGTAGGTGAAGCTTTTGTGTTAAAGCTTTGTAAGTGAAGCTTTATAGGTGAAGCTTTGGTGTTAAAGCTTTGTAGGTGAAGCTTTGTAGGTGAAGCTTTATAAGTGAAGTTTTGTAGATGAAGCTTTTGTGTTGAAGCTTTGTAAGTGAAACTTTTATGTTAAAGTTGAAGCTTTGTAGGTGAAGCTTTATATGTGAAGCTTATTTGTTGAAGCTTTTGTTGGCACCATAAATTGGTTTTGCTTCAAACTGTTTTGATCAAGAGTGTGTGAGGCTTTTGAGAATTGTAGTTGCCCTCCATTGATGAAGCTCTTGTTGGCACCATAAATTGGTTTTGCTTCACACTGTTTTGATCAAGAGTGCGTGAAGCTTTTGAGAATTGTAGTTGCCCTCCATTGATGAAGCTCTTGTTGGCACCATTAATTGGTTTTGCTTCACATTATCTTGATCAAGAGTGTGTGAAGTTTTTTAGAGTTGTGGTTGAAGCTTTGATGAAGCTTTGTAGGTGAAGCTTTGTAGGTGAAGCTTTTGTGTTGAAGCTTTGTACGTGAAGCTTTGATGTTGAAGCTTTGAGGGTGAAACTTTGTAGGTGAATCTTTGAAGGTTCAAGCTTTGTAGGTGAAGCTTTTGTGTTGAAGCTTTGTAGGTGAAACTTTTGTGTTGAAGATTTGTAGGTGAAGTTTTGAAGGTTGAAACTTTGTAGGTGAAGCTTTGTGGTGAAGCTTTGAGGTTGAAGCTTTATTGGTGAAACTTTGTGGTTGAAGTTTTGTAAGTGAAGCTTTGACGGTTGAAGCTTTGTTGACACCATAAATTGATTTTGCTTCACACTATCTTGATCAAGAGTGTGTGAGGCTTTTGCGAATTGTGGGTTGAACTCCTTTGATGATTGGCACTATAAATTGATTTTGCTTCACACTATCTTGATCAAAAATGTGTGAAGCTTTTGAGAATTGTAGTTGCCCTCCCTTTGTTGAAGTTGTTGAATTACTCAATTTCCCTTCTTTTTTTATTATTATTATTTTTGGGGAAACTGGAAATTTGAAAATGTGAGAGAGACAACATATACAAATTTTGCTTCCACACTGTTGAGCAAGAGATTGTGATGCAAGCCACACCTTGTAGTAGTTGAAGGTTTGGATGAACCATATAAATTGAATTTGCTTCGAATGGTCTTGATCAACAGTATGTGAAGCTTTCTACGAGTTGTAGTATTTGCATTGTTACAGAGGAGAAATGTCTGAAGCAGATGCAAGAGGGCTGAAGAGCTTGATCTTCATATACCATGCACTGAAGCCATTGTTGGCTTGCAATAAGACTTTGTTGGTGACTATAACTCTTGTTGGGCATAAATGCTCCTCTAGTTGAGTTGTAATGCTTGAAGGTTTTTAATTATTTGTGAATGCTAGGAGTTCACATGTACAAGTTGTACACATTGTAGCAAGTGTCGAATGACACAAAGTATGTTGAACCCTTTCGAAGCACAGTTGGCTTATGTATGAATGTGTTGGAATGTATTTATGTATGATGTTTATGTTGATTGATATGAGTGATGCTTATGAATGTTTTGATATGCATGAAAGAATCCATGCTTTCAATATGTGAACCATGTTGGTTGTAACACTTAGTATCACTTGCTTTGTGTCAAAGTACGCATGTTGGAGCTCTGAGTTGGAGTATAGAGGTAGGTCAACGTAGACCAGGTGTTCCAATGCTAGGAATGCAAAAGACTCAGAAGAAGTTGTCTGAATTCTCCCTTCTTTAAATATTTGTTGAATGGCTTGTGTGACAAAAGATCTCAAGTGGTTGAGGGTTAAAACATTTGTAATGTGTATGCCTTCTTATAATAGCATTTCCTTCAGTACCTAGTCCTCCACTTTGACAGAGTGAGGCTTGGCCTCATAGTCATAATAGTCGACGATACGTTCACCCCTGGTTGTCTTGATACGAACTTTTATCCCTCTTGTTGTAATGAGCTTGCTGAGAGTAAAAATTCTTCCCCTTACCAAGAGGCGAATACGTTTGGTGACTTAACGAGTAGCTAAATGAGGTAGGAGAGGATGCAATGGGTGTCTGAATGGCCAAGATCTCCTCACTTGGTAGAAACGAGTAGCTAAATGAGGCAGGAGATGATGCAATGGATGTTTGAATGGCCAAGATCTCCTCACTTGGTAGAACTTGACTTCCACTTCCCATTTGTTGATAGGGGTTAACCATATGAGGGTTCCCTTGGTATGTCCTTACCTCAGCAAATGCATGATTGTAAGCTTGCATCATTACCTCAGAGTAAGTCTTCCAAGTGTTAGCATTCATCATGTACTTGAAGAAGCATTCATGCATGCCTACCGTGAAGGCCTTGAGTGTTGTTTTATCATCTGCCTCAACACAACGAGAGTACTCATAGCATAAGCGACCGACATATTCACGCAATGACTTATTTGATTTCTGACGAATAGCGTATAGATTATCAGCGGAGTGTACGCGATCAGCTTGGAATATGTGTTGAGCCATGAAAAGTCTCCTTAGCTCAGTGAAGGAATCCACAGTATTAGGTCGAAGACGAAAATAACAATTAAGAGCTCCACTAGAGAGAGTTGAGGGGAATATGAGACATCGTTCCTCATCATTGTGTCTTTATGTCATGGTAGATTCAAAGAGGTATATATGCTCAATCAGATCTTCTTTCCCAGTTTAAGATTGCATGCCAAGGTTTTGTTTCGTTTCTCCTTGTAGAAGGGTGCCAAGTATTCTCTTTGTCAGAGGGCCGGGCCTTGGTTGATCCCAGCCAGGGATTTGGGCATGACGATCGGCCTTTAACCTGTTCACCTCTTCGAGGAGATGCATGATAAGAGGGTCTTGAGTGGGGTCAGGCTTCATTAGAACTCTCATTCGCAAGTTTTCCTCATCCTTAGGAAGTATGAAAGTTTGGTCAAAGGCATGTGGCTTTTTCTTAGATTCACCGTACTGGTTTTCGAGACGTGCCGTTTGGAAGTCCCCCGAGTCTCCTTCACCTTCTTGTCCCTTCAAGGTGGTTCCTTTCTTGGATTAGGCATTGGCCTACGTTGTGGTAGAAGACGGATTCCTTTAATGACTCTTGGGTCTTTAACCCTTGAGCCTATGTGGATAGAATTTTCTCGACGCTATCTTAGGAAGTCTCGACAGTCACGGTAAACGGCTTTTGATCTTTCCATTCCTTCTGCAATAAGGTGCCTTCCTCCACTTCTTCTACTTCGGGTCGAAACAGCTGGGTTGAAAAAAGTCTCATGTTGATTGACATTCGATGAGTAGCTCGCTCCTCGTCAGGAATACCCATGTCGAATGCATGTGACCCTCCATGTTGGGGGGCACCCAGTTGATGGTTGACTTCCACGGGGATGATGAGCTCGTGTGCTTGAGTATGCCTAGCCTCATGGAGCATCTCGAAGAGCTTTTCATACTGCTCCTGGAGGACCTTGTTCTTCATTGCTATCTTGTTATTCTGAGCCTCCAGCTCTTCGACTTTAGCTTGAAAAGCGAACTTCTTTCGTTTCTTCATTCGCTGCCTCACACTAGGCGCGATGAGGGTGTCGTTCTGTGTGATGTGGCTTCATTCGCTCCTTATGTTAGAGAATGATGCATGGTCAAAAGAGAGTGTACGAATGGTGGAAACCAGCTTGACAAAGCTGAAGATAGTAGGAATAAGTACGTTTCCCACATACGGCGCCAAATGTTGATGCCCAAAATCAATGAGGACATTGGTACAACAGAAAATGTTAAGTTTGTGACCTTCGCTAGATTGCTCCGGTCACTAGTATGGATAGGTATGTAAATGGACAGAAACAAGGAAGTAAACACAAGATGTACGTGGTTCACCCAGATTGGCTACGTCCACGGAGTAGAGGAGTTCTTATTAATTGTGAAGGGTTTACACAAGTACATATGTTCAAGCTCTCCTTTAGTGAGTACTAGTGAATGATTTAGTACAAATGACATTAGGAAATATTGTGAGAGAATGATCTCCTTTTATAGAAGAGAGTCTCTAGCTTTGTTCTGACTTTGACATGTGTCGTGCTGTGATTGGCCTCTGATGTTGACACGTGTCTTGCTATGATTGGCCTCTGATGTCGACACGTGTCGCGCTGTGATTGGCCTCTTGGTTGGAGGGAAAATCTTGTGGATCCTTGACAGTATAACGTTGACCGGTGCTCAGTAGTTTCGGGATTGGTCAAGTATGGTACAAATGACACACCCCGACCTGGAAAGGTCGAAGCATGCTGGTCGTCACTGTGAGGTGACGTAACCATAAGGGTAAGTGATGCAAAAAGTGAATAAAATTAAAACTAATTAGAACTAAACAGTGAAAAAGTGCGCAATTCGTGGGTTGAACTCACTACAATTATTCAGAGCGTAATAGACAGTGAGACTACGAAAGAGTAGTCAAAGCAACCAAAGTACACTTATTACATAATAGTGATAAGTTCGTATGTCTAAACAGAAGGAAATGTCAGAACTGTCGTGATTCCTCTAGTGCTACAGAGAGTACAGCTATCTAGGTCCTGGAGGGGCGAAAAACAAAGTTGAGTGGGTCAGCAAAACAATGCTTATAAGAAAACCTTTATCTTTGAATGTACTAACCCCTCGCCGTAAAACAAGTATAGTTTCCTCAAAACATACTACGTAAGTATGAAATCCAATATATCAGCCATATAACCAGAAATATGCCAAGTAAATGATGTATCATATGCCACAATAATAATCATGTGATAATCAATATAACTAAGTGCTCATCCATCTAAGCTGACACACAAGTTCGAACAGATGGTTTCTGACATGAACAGGACTGGGATCACGTGAAGACTGGTGCAAAAGCACATCACATACAAGTCGGATCGCCTAATGCAATCTACCCGACAAGACTGGCACCTAAACTTGGATCCAAGGTGAGCGAACAGTGCAGATGTGAACATACACGTGAAGGACTGGCCCTGGCCCTGGGGCGAGTACTAACACCGGGTGCAGCAAGATGAGCATGTACACAAGTATGTATGAATGCCATGACAGTAATATCACAACCATATAGCATCATGTATCACAATTTATATCACAATAATGATACTAGGCAATATAGGCGTAAAAGTGAACTAAATACGCATTTATGGAAACTCTAAATATATATAGGTATAAAACAACTGCCCACTCACAAGTACGTTGTTGGGTCGTGGCCCCCGAGCGTAGCTTGGCCTCGAAAATCCTCGGAATAAGTTTCCCCTATATGTGAAATAACTAAATAACATTAATTAAAGTACATAACGGAAACCTAAATAAAACCCCATAGTTTGCTCAAACCTAGGGTATAAATATATGAAATCGATCTACTCGACGACACGAACACACACGTGTCAACCACACGCCGGCACGCGCCGCCCAAAGTGGCTGCCCACGCGCCCCTGCGAGTACACTGTACTCGCCTTCTTCGCGAAAATCTGCAATTTTGCAGATTTTTGGGCCAACTTCTAGAGCCCCTAACGAGCTCGATTCTCAACCAAATTCACTTCTACAAAATCCAAATTAAAGTTAGGAATGTGATCTACCAATCCCAATTTACAGAAAGTTCGAATATGGTCTGAGTTAATCATAAATTTGGCCTGAAAGTGGCCAAACGACCACGGCTGAAATTTTCCAGAAAACGAAAATTTTCTTCCCAACTTCCAGAGTTGATTTATAACTCGTTACTTAACCAAACTTAGTGATTCAAAAGCCATTTTGAAGCTAAGAATGTAGAGAACAAGTTTGTACCTAGAAGAAGTCCAGTTGTGGTCGAGGTTGACCAGAAAAATGGTTTGAAAGTGACCAAATGGCCACGGTTCTTGAGTGAAAAATGGCAGGTTCTCCTTTTTCTCGAGTTTCTGGGTAAAACCACACGTTCAAAACACAAACAAAGGATCAATAACAACCCATAGAAGTGAAATGAAGGTTCTAAGGGTTTTTGAAGGCTTACCTAAGCCATGCATGGCCTAAAAATCAATATGTCGAACTCGCGGAGTCGACCTTCCGAGTTGGTGAGTCAAAACTCGTCCACACCAGATTTCAAGGACAAGGTTGTGATCGTGGGACTGAGATGATCACAATGGTGTAATTTGTTTTTCACGTTTGTGAGTTTTGGTGTGTTTTGTGGTTGTTGCAGAGAAGAAGAAGAAGAAGAAATGTGGCGTGGGAGAGGGAGAAGAGAGAGAGAAATAGATGCTTGCTTTTCTGATAGAGGGACAGAAAATAAAGAAGGGATGGGATAACTGAGAGTGGAATGATGCAGAGAAGTGCACGTGATGGGTTTAAAAGGAATCCAAGGATAGGTTTTTAGATTTCCTACAGTAAAAGGAAATCAAAATCTATCCGAAGTAGACATTTTTACACTTTAAAATCTACGTCTACTCGTACTAGCGTGTACAATTTAAATGCGATAGCGAGAAATAAAAAGGAAAGCCATAAGAATAAGTCCACGTCTCTTGCCAATAAGGGCATAATCGTCAATACACATACTCGGGGAGAAATTACATAGGAAAATTAGGGACAAGTCGTCACAACAAACACATAGGAATTCAAACCAGAAAAAAAAAATCAACGGTCTAAAAAACTAAACAGAGTAAATATTGATGATCTGAGAACAAGAAATCTCACCTTAAAGCTGCCGCTGGTATTGTGTGTTCCAAGCCTCGAACTCTCGCCATTGTTGCTGGAGAAGAGGGAGAGTGCGAAAGTGAGAGGATTACATGAAATTTTATAAATATATGAGGGTATAACAGGAATTTTGGAACTTTTTAAACCTGCAACCCTCCCAGTCGTAGCTAGAATATTTATCAATAATAGTCAAAATTTAACACCCATATTCATAAATGTCATTTTTTATAAAATATTTCAAATATAGCAGAAAAACCACTTAAAAAGAACTATAAATACCTTGAAAATTAAAACCAAATAAATGTAAGAAACAAAACCCTAATAGAAGTTCAATCGTTCCAAAGAAATCCAAAACTAAAATTGAATTTCCAACATGATCAGAATAACAGACTTGTATAATGAAAAGTGTGATCGATTCATGGCATCCATTCGCTTTGGGTATAAGAATTGGGACGAGTTGAGATCAACAATTTAGAACTTACAATTGGTGTTGTAGATTAATTAGATTGGCAGGGAAGAGAAGAAAAAATAAAGTTGGAATGATCCTCTTGTGAATTAGATTGGAATTTGATTCCAATGAGTTAGAAGCCTCAACCAGTATCATGTCTGCTAAATTGATTGTACAAAACATACTCTTTTAAGACAATCTTGTATCAACGGTAATGATTGAGTTTCAGACATGAGTGACAAAATTTCAAGTCTGTACTTCATTAGTTGATTGTTGAACAACACCCGCAATTGCTCTACAACGTTTATCAACTCCCCTTGCGGCCTCATACTTTGAACGAAGATGTAGAGAATATCCATTCAAGGGTTTTGGCTTGTGTAATTAGGTTTTGGATTTTTAGGACATTTAGGTCTATTCACATGAGTTTTCTGCTACATTTGAAATTTTTTATAAAAAATGACATTTATGAAATTGAGTGTTAAATTTTGGCTATTAATGATAAAAACTCATAGATGTTTGCGTTTGTTGCACTGAACTATTTCGAACTCAACTAATTTCAGGGATTAAGTTGAACTGTCTTGGCTTGAACTAAATAGAATAATAATAGTGAAACGTTTGATGTAGTATCAGACTAATCACAGACTAAGCCCTGGTTTGGCTTAGCTTAACTTTTTAAAAAAGTGGGTATGAAAAAAAGTTGGAGCATTTTAGGTGTTTGGTAAACATTTTAAATCAGTATTTTTTCAAAGTTATGGGTGAAAAAAAAGATGAAAACCAAAAGCTGGAAATAAAAGCTTCAACAAAACAGCTTATTTTGGTAAAACACGGGTGAATAGTAAAACCTTCAGTCGCTCCAGAAGCTCCTGCAAAATCTTCTCCAGTATTGATCCCATGTCTGTGTGTTCGTCAAAATCCCAAGGTAATACTTCGTCCAAAGACTCCATATTTATTTGAGTTAACCTAAAAATCTGAGCGTTTTTAGGCACCCATAGTAGTCACTTGGGGTGGAATCTCTTCAAATTTGTCATGACCTATTTGCAGAAACTCAGATTAGCATCTGTTCGCAAATGGGTTTCTTTGAATTGTTGCGAAAACCGTGTTACATCATCACCAATCCCATTTCAGCCAATTGGGTATTTCTGCAATGCCCCAACCTTTAGAATGTACAGTACCAATGTAGCTTCTGCAAATGAGAATTCTGAAAGTTCGGATAAAACTTCGACAAGTTTCTGAGACAGGCTGATATTGAAAAAGAGATTCTTGCAAAAAAGAATAATCAGAAAGATATTGGGCGAGCAATTGCGCGATTCTTGCGGTACAATCCGATTAACGAATTTGAGCCCTTCTTTGAAATGGAGCAGCACCTTGGAAATGGAGGGTTGTTCGCGACGGCTGCGCCTTGGCTGCCGTTGCAGCGTGAATGGGATAAAGGTGGAAAACACAAGAATGAAGAAGATGAGAGAGAGAGAGAGACATAGATTTATTAATTTTTACGCATTAAATTTTGTTTTTTAAATTGCTTAATTATAAATATTTAAGATAAAGTTTATAAATATTTTTATTTTAAAAATAAAGTATATTTAGTAATTCATTTTTATTTGTTAAGAAAATTAAATTAATGACATATATAGTATTATACCTTTTTTATCATTTCACACAATAACAGTTGTTTTACATAAAATTTTATCAAATAATATCATACTGCTTTTTTTTTTCCCCAAAAGCACTTTTACAAAAAAGTTTACTAAACACTCTACTACTTTATTTCACAGCTGCTTATTCTCACATCACAGCAGAAGCAATTTTTTTTTCAAAGCACAGCAATACCAAACCAGCCCTAAATATGCCCAAAAAAAGTTGTACCATTTTTTACTTCACACTTTTGCTCTAAAAAAATTAAAACTAAAAAACAAAAAACCTCAGATCATGCACTTAGTACTACGGTCTAGTGGTATTTCTTTTCACTTGTAAGTGAGATATCTTAGGTTCAATTCGCGGCAAAAGCGAATTTGAATCATATTATTATTAGTCCATTATGTGGCTAAGCACATCTCCCTCCCTCAGTATAAATAATATTGTTTGTCCAAAAAAAAAAAAAAAGGCCAACATCACCACCATTTCTATATCTCTCCTCCAAGAATAGCCATTTTTATCTGGGCAAATTATTTATATAACCCATATGAGAATTTGACAATTTGTTAGTTGATCATCGTCCTCAATTTTAATCTGGGCAGTAATTCTTCATCACCTCAAGTTGACCCACTTATCCAACAGAAATTAGACAATTGTGAAGCTCTGCTTCAACAAGAACTTTGAATTTTCAATCTGATTTTCTTGACGGCGGTGAATGATGAGAATGAGTGAGGCTTGACTAATCCTCACGGAATTTCTGGTAGGTATTTCTTGACAGTTTTGACATGAAATCGGTGGCTCTTATTTGCCCTTTGCCCGCTTTCTGCAACTCTTCTTTGGGGTTTCTCAGAACGGCGACAAATCCAAGAGGCGTACGGTGGGGTTGCCTAATGGGTGGGAGGAAGAAGCTGGTTTTGAAGATGGATGTGGGAGCGGGGAAAAAGAAGTAGATGGGAGGGGCGAGGCGGAGCAGAGAATCAGAGATGCTCTTGGCAAGTCCCACGGTTTCAGAAGGGTCACGCTAAGAACTTACAGTGAGGCCTCTAGTCCACGCGAGTCCCCTGTAAACTCATTGTAGGTACCAAACGTGAGACTACATTAGTAAGAGCTTTTCCAATAAAGGCTTTATTCTTTGTTGCTATATTTTAAGTTTTAGTGAGAAAATTCATCGCTAATGGGCTGAAAAATTGAGCTAGATTCACTACTTGGGATGGCAACTTCCTTTTTCGGGAAACATAAAATTGGGCTACACCTAGCCCAAAAAAAACAATGGCTCACATGAGAAAAGTAGCAACTCATGTGAGCCAAATTCTATCACTCTCCTTTCACTTGTGAATACACTTGTACTCTCCTTCTATTCTTTTTTTTAATTTTTGTTTTCTTACGTATGTTTCTTGCAATGGCTAATGAATGATTGTTTTAAATTTCATAAGAATTAAAATTTCAAATTGATTTAACGTTTATGGGCATTGGTGGGTGAAATTTTGAAATAAATATTTTCAAAATTGTATGATACTAATTTACCAATTGGTGCTAGGTAAATTGTTGTGTTGTACGTGAAAATCAAATTATTTCAGGGGCCGAAGTGGGGGTTTGTATTTTTTAATGGATGAAATTGGAATAAAAAAATCTAATCCAACAAATGGTTCATAAGTAATGAAATCTAATTTTGTCATAATTTGAACTTTTTTAGATTAAAAGGTTCATAAAAGAAATTCAAAATAACATAACCAAAAATCAACTTAAGAAAAGTTAACACAAAAAAAAAATCATCACATAATCAAATTACTACATAAATAAATATTTATAGTCTCATATAGAGCCCGAATGAAATTGTCCCTCATTAGGAGAGATTCTTTTATAAAGCTGCAAAAATTCCTCGAAGCTCTAAAATGGGCTATATCCACCACTTTTCCAACCCCAAACCCTTATTGGGGATGCTCTAAGTAGTCTAGTCTAGTCTAGTCCAATCCAGTTCCAGTTAATGAGGTCAAACAAACACATTTAGCCTTATATAGGAGGGAGAGACACGTGACGTGCCGCCCATTTTTCCGGCAAAGTGAAAAAACTTTCGGTCCAATGGTGCCATGTAGGACAAAATTATTGTATTACCCTTACATTTAGGGTGTGTTTGTTTGACCTTCTTAGGGGGGGCTGGACTGGACTACACTAATTGGTATTGTAGTCTGATGTTTGGTAGGGGCAAGGATTAGGTTTAATGGGATTAGATCCGACTAGCACGGATTAAACCCCTCGCTAGGAGTTCTTAGCGAACCACCCCAAAAACGTCCGGATTCGTAAGACCTCCTCCCTCACGTCGTCCTCCTCATCCGATTGCGCTCTTGCGAGAAAGAACCTCGGTCATCCTAGGAGAGAGTGTCGTCGACGTCCTCCTCCCTCACGTCGTCCTCCTCATCCTCATCTCTGCGTCCTGCTTGCCGTCAGCTGCATCCTGGTCGCCCTCATCTGCATCCTGCTCCTCATCTGTTCCTCTCGTCGTCCGCTCCCTCGTCTTCACGTAACAGATCTGCTCGCCCTCATCTGCCTCCAGTTGTCTGGTAAGCTTCGATTGTTCGATTTTTTTCGTCGATTTGGGTCGATTTGGGTGGATTTTTTTCGTCGATTTGGGCGGATTTGTTTTGGGTTTGAGCTTTATTTGATTCTGCAGTTGAACAAATTTTAGGGTTTTGATATTTAGGTGAAATTGAGATTAGAAATTGGGGTTTTCATAAAGCTTGGAATTTGGGGTTTGAAATTGAGATTAGAAATTTGGAATTTGGGGTTTGAAATTTGGAATTTGGGGTTTGAAATTTGGAATTTGGGGTTTTCATAAAGCAGTGTATGTAAGTATGCAGTAGAAATTTGGAATTTGGGGTTTGGAATTTGGGATTTTCATAAAGCTTGGAATTTGGGGTTTGAAATTGAGATTAGAAATTTGGAATTTGGGGTTTCAAATTTGGAATTTGGGGTTTTCATAAAGCAGTGTGTGTGTGTGTGTATGCAGTGTGTGTGCGTGTGTATGTATGTATGCAGTGTGTGTGTGTGTGTGTGTGTATGCAGTGTGTGTGTGTGTGTGTGTGTATGTATGCAGGGTGTGTGTGTATGTATGCATGGTGTGTGTGTATGTATGTCAGTGTGTGAGAGTGTGTATGTCCGTGTGAGTGCAGTGTGTGCATCTGACCAGTGTGTGTGTGTGTGTGTATGTATGCCGTGTGTGTGTGTGTATGTATGCAGTGTGTGTGTATGTATGCACTGTGTGTGTGTGTGTATGTATGCAGTGTGTGTGTGTGTGTATGTATGCAGTGTGTGTGTGTGTGTATGTATGTATGTATGCAGGGTGTGTGTGAGTGTATGTCCGTGTGTGAGAGTGTGTATGTCCGTGTGAGTATGTGTGTGAGTGTGTATGCAGTGTGTGAGTGTGTATGCAGTGTGTGTGTGTATGCAGTGTGTGCATCTGACCAGTATGTGTGCAGTGTGTGTATGTATGCAGTGTGTTTGTGTGTGTGTATGTATGCCGTGTGTGTGTGTGTGTATGTATGCAGTGTGTTTGTGTGTGTGTATGTATGCAGTGTGTGTGTGTGTGTGTATGTATGTATGCAGTGTGTGTGTGTGTGTGTATGTATGTATGCAGGGTGTGTGTGAGTGTATGTCCGTGTGTGAGAGTGTGTATGTCCGTGTGAGTATGTGTGTGAGTGTGTATGCAGTGTGTGTGTGTGTGTATGCAGTGTGTGTGTGTGAGTGTGTGTATGTATGTCCGTGTGTGAGTGTGAGTATGTCCGTGTGTGTGTGTTAGTGTGAGTGTGAGTGTGAGTATGTATGTGTATTTTGCACATTTGTCCATGAGTGTGTGTGTGTGTACTTGGTTTATAACCATGATATTACAATGTGAATGTTTTGTATTGTGTGGGGTTGATGCTGAATTGCAATTTTTTGTGGTTGTTGGTTGCAGAGAAGAGGAGCATAAACGGAATGCTAAGGCTAAGGCTACTTCATTACATGTGTCCTTTAATTTCCCTCTTCACATGCAATGCCTAGCAATGATAGCGATCCTCATACTAGTGTTCTTAGACACATGTTTATAGATGTATAAGAGTAGAACATTTTGAATATGATGCCTCGGGTTAATGATAACTTTTTTTTTTCAACGCCACCCGTATATTTGTTGCCTCGGGTTAATGATAACTTTTTTTTTTCAACGCCACCTGTATATTTGTTGCCTCGGGTTAATGATAACTTTTTTTTTTTTCAACGCCACCTGTATATTTGTTGCCTCGGGTTAATGATAACTTTTTTTTTTCCAACACCACCCGTATATTTGATGCCTCGGATTGTGACTTCGCTAGTTACTTTGATCTAGTTCATTTCGTATCATAATCACTTCATTTCCATCACCCTTAATAACAGTAAATATTACATATATAATGTCCTTAATTTGTTTTTTGTTTTTTTTTGTTTGGATAGATATGGATCGAAGGAAGCTTTTATTGATCTTATTGTTAGAGATGTCTTATTTGGAGACAATTTGCATTTGTACGATTCTTGTGTTGATGATGCTACGTGGCAAACAGAGACATGTTGAACGACCCACATTGACTAACCGTTCACTTATTAGACGAGAGATTAGTTTGTGTTATCTGAATGGTATAATAGGGAATACTGATACTGAATGTGTCAACGAATTGAGAATGGATAGAAGGACTTTTGGCATATTATGTGACTTACTTCGTCAAGATGGGAGGGTAAAAACTGATGGTTTGGTGTCTGTAGAGGAGCAGGTGTGTATGACTTTACAAATATTAGCACATCATATTAAGAATCGTAGTGTTGGCGGTAGATTTTATAGGTCGGGAGAGACTATAAGTAGGTATTTCAATATCGTATTGCAAGGAATTTTGCGATTACAAGGTATCCTACTAAAAGTCCCTCAGCCTGCGCCTATTGATTCTACAGATCCTAGGTGGCGATGTTTTAAGGTATGATAAGAATTTTTTTTCATTTTCCCTAAGCTTTAACTCTTCATTCCTTTTGTATAAATTAACAAAAACATTTTTTTTTTTTTTTTTTTTTTTTTTAAGAATTGCTTGGGAGCATTGGATGGAACACACATTGATGTGCATGTACCTGAAATTGACAAACCAAGATACCGAACAAGAAAGGGTCGAGTCGCAACTAATGTGTTAGGTGTGTGGTCAGGAGATATGCAGTTCATATATGTGTTTCCGGGGTGGGAGGGTTCCGCATCAGACTCTAGAGTGCTACATGATGCAATTACTAGGCCTAATGGTTTTAAGGTACCAGCGGGTAAGACTATTACTTAGTCTCAACTTTGTAAGTTAGGTCTAGTTTTGTTTGTCAACTACAAAACACTAATAAGGTCTGTTTTTTTTTCTTTTCATTAGGTTATTATTACCTTGTAGATGGTGGTTATACAAATGGTGAAGGATTCCTTGCACCCTATAGAGGAATACCTTATCATTTATCTGAATGGGAGGGACGAACACCTTCTAATAAGAAAGAATATTTTAACATGAAGCATTCTAAGGCAAGGAATGTAATT
This sequence comes from Malus fusca, assembly GCA_035220775.1. NCBI lineage: Eukaryota > Viridiplantae > Streptophyta > Magnoliopsida > Rosales > Rosaceae > Malus > Malus fusca. The sequence goes on along the minus strand of CM069072.1, from coordinate 8,651,811 downwards.
GAACGCTGTTTTGGCTTGCTAAAAGGAAGGTGGTCGATACTAAGGAGTCCATCTTTCGATCCGATAAGGACACAAGGTCGAATAATTACCGCTTGTTGCCTACTACACAATCTTATTAGGCAAGAGATGTCTGTAGATCCAATGGAGAATTTGCCAATAATAGAAGATGGACAAAATACAGAAGAAGGTGAATATGTTGGTAGTGTTCAAACATCTGACTAGTGGACTGCAAAGAGGAATGGCTCAGGAAATGTATAATGAGTGGAGAGCAATTAGGAACCAGCAACCGAACTAGCTATATGTGTTAATGATAACATTTTATTTTACTATTCCTTTTTATCATGCATTTGTTAGATATTAGCACAATGATTGGATGGTATGCGAATTAATTGGATATTATGCAAGTTGATTGAATATTATGCAAGTTGATTGAATATTATGCAAATTGATTATTTGTATGGTATTTTCCTTCATTAAAATATTTTTTGTTTAGGTATGGATAACGAAAATATTTTGAATGCTACTCAAGAGCCAAAAGGAAGAAGGCGTAAATGGGAAGCATTTGAGGAAGAAGTATTACTAGGAGTTCTTGAGGATTTTGTTGCTCGAAAGCAACGGTGTGACACCGGTGCTTTCAAACAAGGTGCTTTGGTTGAAATAGCAAAAGCTGTCAATGTTTTATGTCCTCATTCAAATATAAAGGCAAATCCACATATTGAGTCCAAGTTGAAGAAATGGAAAAAAACATATAGTATGGTCGTTGACACGATAAACACAAGTGGATTTGCATGGAATGATGTCAAAAAGTGCGTTGAAGTTGACAGTGATGACTCATGGCAAACTTATGTGCAGGTTCATATCCTATTTTATTTATACATTAGTTATATTCTTGCTGCTATATTTGTTACGCATGCTAAATTTTAGTTTTGCTATGTTGATATAATCTTAGAGAAATAAAGAAGCCGATGGATGGAGAAGCAAACATTTTCCACTGTTTGATAGATTTGCATATATATTTGGAAAAGATCGGGCTACGGGTAATGTAGCCGAAACCCCTGCTCAAATGGTGGAGGAACAAAGTCATGATCATGTTGGTGAAAGTGATATTGGAGGTGAAAATTTTGTTTCTTCAATGAACCAACAAAGCCAACAAAGCACCCCATCTGAAAATAGCCAAAGAAAGAGGAAAAGAGCTGTGGGAAGTTCAAGTGATGGAACCGAGGCAATTATCAGTGGACTGAAAGATTTTTATGTTGAAAGTGGGAAGAGGATGCAAATGGTAACTGAAACTTTAGTTCAAGGTACTGCAGATCATACTGACATAGCTAATGAACTTGAAGCAATGGGTCTCTCTCCTATGGATCAAATTGATGCATTGTCTCTTATTTTGGATAAACCAAAAAATGTGGGAGTGTTCAGGGCAATCAAACCGGAACTCAAGAAAGTGTTCGTCCAAAGGCTTTTAAGCGACAACGCAAGCGGATGAGGATTTTGGCTAATGTTAACATGGATGTATTTTATTAATGTTAACATGGATGTATTTTATTAATCATATAATCTTATGTTATGGCTTATAACTTAGCTTTGCACTAGTATTTTGGCTTATGTTAACTAGCCATTTTGTAAATTATGGAGATCTATTTTGGCTAATGTTAACTAGGATTTTCTAAATTATGGAGATCTTCTTATGTACTTGTATTTGTTAAAGTTGCATGTATTGGGCACTATTATTTTTCTTCTGTTGGGTGATAGAGTTTAAACCAAGCTACATTTGCAAATTAAACCCAATTCTATTCGCAGGTAATAGAAACAAAACAATTGTCAATTTTTTTTAAGATTCATAATATACATGGCAAAAATATGCTCCAATTAACCCATATCATGAGATTTATAGCATTACTCTATTACACAATGGCAAAAATTTGTAGTCCTAGTCTAAGCAAACACAAATCTGGTGAACAGTACTATTTTTCTTATCCTGCTTCTTAGTCCGACATTACACCAAACGCTTCACTAAGTTAGTCCAGCTTAGTCCAGTCTAAGCCAGTCCAGCTTAGTCCCGGCAGCTAGTCCAGTCCGAGACAGTCCGGCGCAACAAACGCACCCTTAAGGTCATTAAGACGGAATCTCTCCGAAATGGAGCGAAAATTGAGTTCTAAAGATTAAAATGACGGTATTGTGCTATTTAGTACTACGGTCTAGTGATATTTCTTTTCACATGTAAATAAAAGGTCTTAGATTCGATTCTCGGCAAAGGTAAATTTTAATCACATTTTTACTAACTCATTGTGAGATTTAACATTTCTATTCCTCCTTAATATTGATAATATTGTGTGTAAAAAAAATGACAGATACATTTTTTTCAAAGCAGCTTTTACTCAAAAAAGTTGCTTTTTTTTATTATTTTATTTCATTTTTATCCACCACGCAGCAGTTGCAATACCAAACCAGCGCTATAAAGTATTCGTTGCCCTCAGTCGTCTCTCTCAGTGTCTCTCCCGCTCTGTTTTCGTTCTCTCAATTCCCAGACCCAAACCCTAACCCTAAAAATCCAAACCTAAATTCCCTCAAATTTCTCACTCCAATTTCCCAAAATTTCAATAAGCCCTAAAAAAGACAAGGTATGATTTTGTTGTTCAATTTTCATTCCAGTTTAAGCACACCAAATTGTGAGCGAGTTTGAAAATGGTTATTTAACTCTCCATCATTTTATTCGCAAGTGTGAAAGTTACTGATGTGTAATGGATATGAATATCCGGTCATGGAATTATACGCAATTGAATTTAGCTTCATCTTTATTTGTGACCTTTACATACGCACACAAAGCATGATCACGAAATGTCATTGATGTTTGGAGATTACGCTGATCAAATATGTTAGTGCGTTCGAGCTGCTTGAGTTAGTTGGTTATTACTAATCACTGCGTCTAATTATGTGTGTGTGTATATATATATCTATATCTATGTGCTCTCTCTGTGAAATCCCTGACAAACTAATTTTACAGAAAATAAAGCAAATGGAAGAACCAGAGCAAGAAGCTCGGCGGCTGAAATCTGTAGCAGAGGCCAAATACAAAGACTCCAATGTCAAATCAGCCCTCAAATATGCAAAACGTGCTGAGCGCCTGAGCCCAAGCTTGGAAGGCATCTCTTCCATGGTCACCGCCTTAAAGATCATCCGTACAGCCTCCCAAAGCCCCAATCCTGACTGGTACAAGGTCCTGCAGGTGGAGCCCTTTGCTCACACCAACACCATTAAGAAGAACTACAAGAAGCTCGCGTTTCTTCTCCACCCTGACAAGAATCCTCATGCTGGTTCCGAAGAGGCTTTCAAACTCGTCAACGAGGCAATTCGATTCCTTTCTGACAATCTTAGGAGGAAGGAGTATGATATGAAGCTCAGGATAAAGATTCAGGATGAGAAAATTGAAGAGAGTGGTGTTGGGGGTTTAGGTTCTAGTATGGTGGTGGAAAGTGACACCTTTTGGACAGCCTGTTCAACATGCCGGCTTTTGCACCAGTTTGAAAGGAGGTATTTGGGGCATAATTTGGTTTGCCCGAGTTGTAAGAAGAGCTTTAAGGCTCTGGAGGTTGAAAATGGTGAGAATTTCAAGGTTAGGACTAGTGAGAGGTTAAGGAAAGTGAGTTTGGCATCAAAAGGGGGAATGAGTAGTGAAGGATTGGGTAGGAGAGTGAGTGACAGTGGTGAAATAAATGGCAGTACTGGTGGGAAAGGGAAAAGTGGTGTTTTGCAGAGGAAGGGTGAAGTGGGTACTGGTGATTTGGACAGTCAAGTGAGCGCTGGGAAAAAGAAAAGTGTTGTTTGGGAGAAGAAAGGTGAAGTGGGTACTGGGAGTTTGGGCAATCAAGCTAGTGGTAGTGATGCTGGTGAACCGAGTGGTTGGAGGTTGAGAAGGAGAATGAGCAGTGTTGGAGAGGTGATGGAGAGGTCTAAACCGAAGAAGGCAAAAACCAGTGATGAAATGATGACATTGGCGGAAATGAAGCAAAAGGCTCAAAAGGAGAAGATGAAGATGAAGTTGAAGCTGAAGGACAAGAATGATGAAAGAGATAAGAAAGAGAAGAGGGAGAGGCTGAGGCATGACAAATTAAAGAAGGGTAAGAATTTAGATGTTGAGAAACGCGCTGTTTCAAAGAAGGATTTAGAAAGTGATAAAAGCAAGGGCTTGTCAATAGAGAAGAGCAGCATGGGGTCTAAGACTGGGGATCTGGAAATTATGGTGGTGGAGGATTCAGATTTTTACGATTTTGATAAAGATAGAGTAGGGAGGAGTTTTGAGAAAGGACAGGTGTGGGCTATATACGATGATGACGATGGAATGCCAAGGCATTATGGTTTGATTGATGAAGTTGTATCTGTCAAACCTTTTGAGGTGAAAATGAGTTGGTTGGATCTTCAGAATAATGGTTATGAGTGGCTTGCCTTCTCGGAAAAAATGGGATTCCATGTGTCTTGTGGGAGGTTCAAAGTTTCCAGGAAGACTTCCATTAATTCATTTAATATATTTTCTCATCTTGTGGATTGTGAAAGGGTGGCTAGAGAGATTTATTGTATATATCCGAAGAAGGGGTCAGTGTGGGTACTTTATAGTGAAACGGCTTTCGATGCAGAGGGAAGAAACTTGTCCAGTAAAGACAAGCGTTGTTGTGACATAGTTGTGTTTCTGACAGCTTATAGTGAGATGCATGGTATGAGTATAGGGTATCTTGAGAAGGTCGATGGGTTCAAGACAGTTTTTAAAAGAAGGGAGATCGGGTCTCATGCTGTTAGGTTGCTAGAAAACGGTGATGTTAGGTTGGCATCACACCAAATTCCTTCTAGGAAGCTCTCTGGTGATGAGGCTCCAAACCTTTTCAAAGACTGCTGGGAACTTGATCCTGCTTCTCTTCCTCCGGATTTACTTACTTTTGGTTCGGGAAGATAGGTTTAGAATATTGTTTGGAAAGCAGAGAGCTCTTTATGTAGCCTTGCCTTCTCTGGTTTCTGGTTCAAACTGCAATATGCTACTGTTCATGCAGTACCCTACTGAGGTAATTTTTGTAGCAAATGAGGGTACCGCTGTTGAACTACAATCTAATCAGTTGCTGACTATGTATAATCTTCCAAATTTTATTGGAAGTGGATTAAATGCTGGTTTACAATCAAAGGAAAATGCATCTGTACTAATTAATGTGAAGCAGCGGTTTTTGTGTTCTTCTCTTCTCTTGGACACACAGGCCCTTATTTTCTTTTCGCCCAAGTTTAGGTGGTTGACCTAAAACCAAGGGAACTGGTCACCGTTAGTCAGTATTGATACACAAAAATGAAAAAACACAGCTTTTGAAAATTAACCACATAACCATCCGTCTCTCAAGACATCAAAAGAGTAATGGCCGAGCTCTCACTCTCTCTCAACCAATTTCCCTATCCTAAATCCCCTATTAGGATTGGAAAATTGGGGATGTAGGATTGGAAAATTGGGGATGTTGGGTTGGTATAACCCATCTTTCTCTGTCTCCTGTCTGCTTGTGGCCATGGTAAGCTAACGAGTCTAATCTCACCCCTCTCTCTCTCTCTCTCTCTGTATTCCTTGTGAATTTTTAAAAGCTTCAGTATTTAGATTATGTGATGCTTTCATAAATCTTGATTGGAAGAAGACGATTGATTTTCTTGACATGTGCATACCTATGTATTGGTTTATATTAATCTTTCAAATATTTGATATTTATGATTTATGCAGAGTAGATGGATACTTTATAAATGTCCCAATACCCTATTTAGATTTTGGAAACCTTTTCCCTTTCAAACCTCGTTTTCAATAGAAGTGGTGTTTTTGGGTTATGTCATTGTATCACTTTAGAAGTTCAGAGATGATTTGTTTTTGGACTAAACATTTCCTCGAGTCATGCCATATATTAGTTGGTTGGTTTCTCACACATTTATCGTCATATTTTGTTTTTGTTTTTCATCAGGCCAAGGGAGAACTGTTACTTATTATTTCGTTCGTATTGCAAAAGCTTTATGTGCAGGAATCAGGATAAGTTGTACTGTAGCTACTTAGTGTTGTAAATCCTTTTTCGTTGCCCTGATTAATTTGGAAGTAGAACAACTTTTTACGTTTTTCTGCTTCTTTCGTTCAGATCAAATTTCAGTCATGGGATGGAGAGTGCAGAGTGCTAGTCAAGAATATTAACGAGTAGCAGAAAATGGTAACCCCAGTTCTCCTTTTATTGGTTGAGTTCTGATGTTTTGCAGATTTGAATATGGCTTGGTGATGCGAATGGGGATTCGGTCTCATTTGTCTCCCTCAATGAGAGTTTGTGCCAAGCCATTAGTCGATTATTTGTTCAAATACTAAGTTAGCATTCTTATTCGGCCAAAAAAAAGTGAGAATTCGATATTAATTATGTGAATTAGAGAGCTTAGGTTGATTGATTATTAGTTTGAAACCCTAGCACCCATTGGCTGCTGGGAAAGTGAAAGAAATCTAACAGCCTAATTCTTTTGAATACATATTCTGTACTTCTGTGCTCCTGCAATTTCAGAGCTCCTGATTACAGTTCTCGTTTCTGTTTTTCCTTTCATTACCGGTGTTTTGCTGAATTAGATTGTTTTTGTTGGCCAATATAGGCTTCTATTTGCTGATTTGGATGCAAATATGATATTGGGTTCGTTAGCATGACTTGATTGTGTTTGGCTTCTTGTCGCCGTATGTACCTGAGTCTGACCTTGTGGCTACACTAACTAATGGTATGTGATATTCCCGCTCTCATTTTCTTCATGCACTCCTTTTTTCTACCCTCGAGACTGCATAAATCATAAGAGAATCAAAAGGGCAAAAACAAAGGGAAAAGTACAGAAGGATAAAATGAGAACGTGAAAATCACTAACCTAACTAATTTTCGCATGATTGGCAGTTGATTAATTAATATTAATAATTATCAATAACTAATGTAATAACTACGTGCATATCGACTGACACATCATGTGATTAACTAATATGATAAAAAATATGATCTTTGCATATGAGTTCAATTGTTGATTTCTGACTTTGCAAACAGGTGGTGCACATGCAACGAAATTCGTATCTCAAACTGCTTCCCCTACGTGGTTTGGCCTGGAACCCTAACCAGCCTCAGGTTTCAAGTTATATCCCCAAGCTAGCAGATATGTGGGCACTCGGAATCCATGGTGAGGCCACTTTTGGGGCCGAACCAGATGTTCCCCCGCCTCCGAAAAGTTCACTTGTGAAACTGTAGAGTGCACCCCCAATGAGGGTTCACGCAATGGTAATGGCACTTTTCGTGCCCGCGACTCTAGTGGAAATGACGATTGCAGCTGCGGGATCCCAAGTTCAGGATGATTCTTGTCATGCTGGTTTCAACTTGCCCATGTCGTGACCTCCCGGGCAGTAACGGCAGCGCGTGGTGGACGTCTGCTTATAATACATTTGGTTCGAACAAGTGATGAATTTTTACACATCTGTTAGCGGGCTGCTGTAGGGAGTTTGTTGTCGGAAAATTAATCACTGCTGCTATTGCCGCCCAGTACTCGTCTTATTTCTCCACCCACCTTAAAATCTCTCACTTGATAGAGTAATAGTTAAGATTGAGGGGGGGATGTTGGCAATATCCACGTGCCGAAAGGTTGTTAGAGTTGTTATCGAACTAGTTAGTTAAATAGCTTAGGCTGCAAGCTAGTCATGATGGCTATATAAACTATATTCTCATAGTTGTAAATATTAATTCAGTATCAATGTAATCAATTACTTTCTCTCTTTCTCTTATTCCCTTCTCTCTCTTCTTCTTCGATACATGCTCTTTCTGCATATCTGTTAATAGACATCAAGTGTATCAAGAAAAGTAGTATTTCGTTACGAAATAGAATGAGCATGGGCATAACATTAGTTCTAAAAATTTAAGAACCCTATATTATATTGACAGTTTTAATGTATTGATTATCATATAATTAAACATGACATACAAAATTATAGAGAATTTGATAATCCTATGAAACTATTTGGTTGTACATGACCGCTTTTTGGGTACATGATACATGGTAACTCTTTATTGTCATAATGTACATTTACCTAGCTATGATTAATTGAAAATAAATGGGTATTTAGGCTGCTTTTTGGGAGAAAAAACCCCGCAATGTTTCTCAAGTTCTGGTGTCTTTTGATTCTCATCAAACATGGCAAATATATAAGTTTCTATGGGTTTTGCTGGCCTTCTTGGAGTCCCTTCTTTCACATGTTGAATCAAGTGTAAGTAATATGTCTTTGCATTATCAATTGTAGTTTCCATTCCACCAGCTGATGGCCAACCCGTCTCTGATACAACAATTTCCAATGATCCTCCCCCAACCTTCTCAAGGGCAGCATAAACACCATCCAAAATGGCATCGAAAAGATTATCATAACCAAATTTTCCATCTTGTACCACAATTGATGGAGATGTGAAAATAGCATAATCAAGACGAATATCACTAGCGTTGCTACTGTAAATAAAATACGGGTACAAGTTAACAAGTAATGGCGATTTGTGATTGGGTTGCAAAAGTGAGCTATATTCTGATTTGAATGAGCCATTTGACGGAGGATAGGCTTCTCCAAGTACTCCAGTGTCTATGGCAGTGGAAATTTTAATTTGTTTGGCAAGGCCAGCAAGAGAAATCGCCCTTTCAATATTTCGCATTGCTGGGACCAGAAATCGGGCAAATGAGTCTGAGGGCTTGACTTCATTTCCTACCGCAATGTACTTGAATCTTACATTGGCATAGTTTCTCACATTGTTTTGCACCCATGTGTTTGCATTGGCTTGGCTTGAAGCAAGGTTTTGAAGGTTATCATTTGGCACGCCTAGCAAGAGCTCAATATTAGAGCCTCCTTGGGCACCCAAAGCAGCTTGGTTTGGATCATAGAGTCTCATTCTCTGGATTTGTTATGTTTTGTAGAGAGCAATAACTTCTGCTTGGGTTGGTAGGTCATCGCCAATCATTCCATTACATACACCAATTTGGGCATCTAGATTTGAAAGAAATTATTATTGTTTTTATGATAACATGATGTTCCTAAATGATAACAAGTAGCGCGTTAAAACAAGTCATAAAAACAATCTTACTTACGTCGACTGCCATATATAGAATAGAACCCTAGTTTTGAAGCATGAGAGAGGGAGAGAGAGATACCTGTGGTTTCAAAGCTGGCCATCAGTTGCCCTAGTACAAGTATTATGGAAATCATAGAAGATCCTCTGCCAACTGATGAATTGGATTTAGCCATGACAAGAAAAATATTTATATCCAAATTAAGAAATAAATTATATTATTTTGTGTTCTCTTCAATGTTGCTCCTTGCTCTTTAATTTATAGAGATAAAATAGAAGAATGTACGATTAAGAATAGTAAAGCACACTAACTTACATGAAACAACCTCAACTGTTTGTTTATTTATTCTGTTTTTTATGATGTATATTTGTGCTTCGCATATTTTTTTGTTTTTTGTTTTTTGCTATTCAAGGAATGACTATTTCTTAATTTGGTTGGTGGGTTGAGGTTAATGCGTTTTTAGTGGATTTGTGTAATTAACAAAGAATGGTTAGTATAACTGTTATTTTACCAATTTAATTCAATTGGGTGTGTTGATCTTGTTATTCGTTTGTTCTCTTGTTTTTCTTCTCAATTTGTAGTTTAAGGATCGATTCAACATTTTGTTGATTTTAGGGGCCTGTATGTTATTTCAATTATTTTATGAAAACTTTGTTTTTATTTCAAACTCTTACAATCCAATATAATTCAAAGAGAATATGTTGAAGAATATATTCTGTGTGACAACCCGTCCCAAATTTTATTATTTTATAAATTATAGAAGTGTGAATTTACGAAAGTGCCCTTTGAGGCACGTGCTTTGTAAAAGGTTAATTGCTATGTCGTCCCACCTAAGATTTGTTTTCTTGGCATATCCTCATAGTACTCGTCGCTACGGACGCGTGGGCGCAGACAGTTCATGATTTGGAGCTATATTGAAGAAGTTATTAACATTTGAAGTTTGGGCATTTTAGGAATTATAATTTTAGTAAAATCTGGAATTTCTTTTATGAAAGTGGACGGCCCAGATTTAATGAAGAAATAAATGGTTGGCTGGGATGAGAAGAAAGGAGGTTACGTGTGTGTGTGTGTGGCTGGTGGAAGAAAAGGGAAAAGAGGAAAGGAGGAAAGGAGGTTACGTGTGTGTGTGCGTGGCTGGTGGAATAAATGGACTGCCCAACCGGAGAAGAGGAAGAGCTCCGGGAGAGAAGGGCCGAATTGGGAGAAGAGAGAGAGTGAGATTGACCAATCGGAACAGGGAAAGGAGGAAAGGAGAGAGGTGAGAAGCAGAGGAAAAGAGGAGAAACGGGTTAGGAGAACCTGTGACCCGTTTCGACCCGGCGGTGCCCACACCCAATTTCGACGGAATTCCGTCCAATTTTCCGGCGTTTTACAACCTTCCACCTCTACCAATCAACTCCTTAGCCTTTCCTCTACCTATTACATCCCAAAATTTGGAAAGTTTGGAGTTAGAAACTAAGAAAAACGCACATGTGGTACGGTGGATGGGTGTTCGAAATTCTTCCATTTTTGAAGCAATTTCTTTCAATTGCCACCACCCATAGCTTCCTCTTGAGGCCTAGAACAAATCCCAAGCAATGGTTGGGACGGCGGAGTTGTTTTGGAGGCGGATTGAAAACACCCAAAGTCAAGGGTTTCATACGGTTTTGGTGAAATTGGAGCCCTTTTAGGCCAAATTGGCCTTGGCCAAAGGTATGAAAGTTGTTCCTCTCTTTGAGATCTTCAATTTTGCAATTTTTGAGAATTTTTAAAAATAGTAGAATTTTCCGGCGAGCCGGGGCGGCCAACTGCCACCGCGGCGGCGCATGGCCTGAAGACCGCCAATGCTATTTTTAGACTATATGTGATGTCTTGAAGTCAGTTTTGAGAAGTGAATGACGTAGATTGATCGTTAGAGCCAAAATTCTCTAAGATACGTTAATAGGCCATTATGTGAATCGACGATCCGACCGTTGGATCGTCATCAAACTTTGAAAGATTATTATTCATAATATTTGAGGAATATAGGGTCTTACGGATTGGGAATCCGACGTATGGATCTCCTTGAATTGGATTTGTAAGTTCGTAAAATAAAATGTTAACCGCCACTTGGTTTTGGCAATTGGCGAAGATCTGACCGTTGGATCGTTTTGAAACTTCAGTATGTTGTTCTAGAAGCATAATGTGGATCCTTGGAAGTTACGGATCAGAGATCTGATTTGTGGATCTTTTGGACCAAATTGCATAGACTTATATGCGATGTAAGTCATGTATTATATCAATGAGAATTATGAGATATGGTTTGATAATTGGTCACAGGCGCCAATCGTTTATGATGCCTCGATGTTTGTGCTAGGAAGTTGTAGCGCGGACTTCAGGTGAGTGGATCTTTCCTTGCTCATCTTATGTTTCATGATTGATAATTCTATAAATGCTTTTAAATGAAACTGAGAAACTTATGCCATGACATATTTTTATATATATATATATATATATATATATATTTATTTATTTATTTATAAGTTATAAAATACTATGAGATGGTTGAGTTTAGATTTCATCGTGATATATCCATATGCGTATTACTATAAATAATTATTGTGAACTACGAATGGTTTGATCCCTGTTTAGGGTACGTAGGCAGTCTAGCGAGACGTTAGATGCAGCCATATAAGAAATGAGATTATATAATTGAGACAATAGCCTTGTTTAAGGAATTGAGCAATGTGTGTGAGCTTTTGGTTTTCAGTATATATTTATATACTTTATATTTTTCCAGAAATATGTTTAAACGAGATTATGCCTTGAATGCCATGCATATAAGTTTATAATTCGTATATGAATTGGTATATGATGCATTATATATATATATATATATAATTGTGTTACTGTGAGCACTCTGAAGTGCAAAGGTGAACGTAGGACATTCAGATAAGTTCAGGTAAGTTTACGTAAATTCAAGTAAGTATACGGTGTTAGCCATGATTGATGAGATATCAATATGTCGTATAGGTCACTAGAGGTGACTCCGACTATTATATGCTAGCCATAACCGATGAGATATGTGATGAGATATCAATATGTCGTATAGGTCACTGGAGGTGACTCCGACTTATATGCTAGCCATGATTGATGATATGTGATGAGATATGTCGTATAGGTCACTAGAGGTGACTTCGACTTATATGCTAGTCATGATTGATGAGATAGGAATATGTCGTATAGGTCACTAGAGGTGACTCCGACTTATATGCTAGCCACTTATATGCTAGCCATGATTGATGAGATATGAATATGTCGTATAGGTCACTAGAGGTGACTCCGACTTATATGCTAGCCATGATTGATGAGATATGTGATGGGATATGAATATGTCGTATATGTTACTAGAGGTGACTTCGACTTGCGTACTATTATGAGATATTAATCGCATGATTATTTGATATTATTGTTGAGATGCTGTGTTGTGGTACATTATGATTTCCTTGGAAATTATACAGGTGTTGTAACGAGGGATTACATGTGTTATATGTTTTCTATTACTAATTTACTTACATGGTCACTCACCCTTGTCTTGTCTTCACCCTCGAGGTATTATTAGCTGAGTTTTATTATCACCAAAGACTCGCGGCGATTCTTAGTATCAGAATCTATTTCGAGGGTACGATTCTTATATCATTTTTCTGTACTTGCTTATGCTTTAACATCACGTGTGTAGTGGGTTCATTCTCGCTCCCCAGTGCACTCTGGTATTTAGGCACTCTTAGGTTTAAATTTATTCACAATTTTCCACACCATCACACTTTTTGGCTTCGTCACCTTCCAGGTATCGACTAGCACAGCTTGATTCGGAGTCCTAGTGGACATTCTGGGTCGGGGTGTGTCATTCTGCCCGGCATACAATTTATATTTGGAAAGTCCACAATTATATCTTTGGGGCTTTTTACAATAAAACTCTACATCTAATAATAGGTGATTAAGTTGAGAACAATAACAGTGATCAGGGCCGATCCTGAGCTTTTTTGGGGCTCGGTGCGAACGCTCAAAATATGCATTTTTTCAATACACAAGCATAGATTAAAAAAATATATAGTTAAAGAGGGCTGGAACCCAGTCGAAAGTAAGGGCTAGGCCTTCACGCCCATGTTATATTACTTGAAGAAAAAATATACAGCGGGGGGAAATAGTACCTAAATCCCAACGATCATGAGACTCATCACAAACATCTTGTAACTCCTCACCAACATTATTTTCTATCAGATTTTCAACCGACTCGTTGTTTTTCGAAAAAGAATTATTAAGAGATCCTCTTAAACTTTTGGCAATTTCTTTATCCTTTTTTAGTTTTTTCTTTTCATATTACTAGAGAGTTATTTCCTAAAAGACATGGCTTCAATCATTTTTTTCAAAACATTATCTACATGCCATATAACAAAAAATTCCAATTCAAATTATCATCCCAACATATATTATATATTATCAAAAATACTGACATATCATTCCATCATATATTATAAAAGATTAGCAACATGCAACATATTGATGTGGTAAAAACTAACACACAAATTAAACCCTATTAAGATAGTTGTAGTACACGTAAGTAGGGATCGTTCTAGGTCGGGGATTAGTTAGGGATGCTAATGTCACAGCCCGTTCCGAAATACTTTTATCGAAGCTGTGAAAAGACTAGAATGCCCTTGGGCGTTGAGATGAGTCGTATGTGACATGGTTTTAAAAGTGGACCAATATAATTATTTTCCTAAGTTTTTGGGGCCAATGAGAACTAAACCTTGGTTAGTTGTGATTGGTGTGTAGATTGGACCACACACACACATCCACATTACTTTATCTCTCTCTTCCCTTCCGTGTTCTCTCTCTATCTCTCGGACTTTCTCCCTCATTCGAAATGGTACGGACAAGCACCCAAGACCGGATCGTGGCCAAAATCAGTACCATTGTGCTCGTGAGGACCATACGAGTTCAAAGGTACCCATTTCAGGTAAGAACTCGTTCGATATCACGTTGAAAATTCAAGCTCCGAGTTGAGCACTATTCACGAACTTTTAAATGGTTATCTTTTAGGACAATCCAAGCTTGTAGGAAGCTTAGTGAGGTCCCAAGGAAGCTCGGAGTGCTTCGTTTAAAAGTTTTGGACGTCGGGGATCGTGTGGACGAAGTTTGGCCGGTTTTCTTGGAATTCTCCGGTGAGATTCCGTGACTTTTAGAACTTTAAATTAGTATGATCGTGTTCTACAAGTTAAGGGCTTCATTTTGGTATAAAATACGTGAAAAATGGTGCAAAAACGAGTGAGAAATTGGCAGTTGCAGGTCTGCCCAGAATCCGGCGCCGGTGACACAGTTCCGACGTCTGGAGGTTGAAGACGATGCGCGTGAGGTCGTGCCCTCCCTGGCGCGTGGGGGCGCGTGAGCCACCTAAAAATTTATCTAAAAATATCACAATGTTTGTGAGGTTGTGTAGATCACTGTGGTATATTCATATACCCAATTGAGCATTGTATGAGAAATTATTAGCTAGTTTTGTATATGTGCTTTAAAAATAACGTTTTTATAGTTAATTCGCATATAGGTGAGGTCTATCCCAAGGACGAGCGTATCCACGGGCGACTCGGGGGCTACGACCCTTCGACATACCAGTGAGTGGGCTTTTGTTTTCAGTATATATTTATATACTTGATATATTTCCCAGAAATGCATTTTTAAGGAAAGTATGCTTTGAAATAATATGTCAAATGCTTCTATATTTTGAATATGCATTGCATGGTTGCATATATATATATATATATATATATATATATATATATATATATATTTGGTGCTGTGGAGGCACATGTGAGTTCAGGTAAGTTATGTTTGATTGTGTGAATCATCGATGATGTGATATGTGATATGTGATTAAGTAATGTTGAGCTCATAAAGTTGCACCTAGGGTGATTGTGAATTAGCCAGAGATATGAAGTACATGCCTGTTTATTTACGTCACCTCCCGCACTATATGCTCATATTGGATCCAACTTAAGTGCACAGTCTTGTCGTACAGACCTTATTCATGGTTCCGACTCGTAGGTGACTAGCGATTTATCGCCCGGCTATTATGAGAGAATAGAATTGAGCATCATTATATTTCACCCAATCTTGTCATACAGATCCTTTTCAGTGGTTCCGACTTATGTGCAGTATATTGCCGTATAGGTCATAGTAGTGACTTCGGCTAGATTGAGTTTGAGCTATGAATTCAGCCGTATAGACTACCACAGGAGTTCCGGCTAACACATCACATTTCTATGAAATTATTCTTACCTGAATTGTTTACTCTATTATATCTTGGCATGGCATATATACCTATGAATATGATTATGTGAAGCATAGTGACATGTCAAAAGGTCGAAGTTGTACATAACATAAGCATAGGAATGTTCAAGACCTAAGACAGAGCTAATGACAAATGAATCGAAGGGGACAAGGACTCTATGGACATGCATTTCACCACCAGTGTCAGGAAACTTAGACGAAACATTTGCATAAAATTCTTGAACCATTGAAAGATTGAAGGTCGAAGGAGGTGAGTTTACCTGATGAAGTTTGTACCTTTTAATGAGATAGGTCATCCCAGACAATCCTTCTCTCAAGAACAACTTTTTTGGCAGCCATAATCACAAAGAATTTCTTGGCACGAGATGTGGGAAACGTGGGATGCAGAGTGTTGGCTTCTCTTGCGGTTTAAGAACCGATTTTGCAACAAGGAGTGAAGTGTACAACCAATTTGATTGAAACACCCTTAGGTTACTTTCTGGAGTGATGAGATGAAGTTCAGCTTGAAGACATGATTGAAACACCCTTATGTTGACAGTTGCACAAAGTTTGAAACGAGAGAGAGGACTAAAGCAAATTGCATAAATGAGGATGAATGTAAAAACATAATGTGGTACGAGAGGGTAAGCTTCTAGGACATTGTGAGTTTAATCTAGACCGTAGAGATGATATCAACAGTTTAGATTAGAGGGTTAAACTATAAAGTGCAATGACAAAAATACCCTTAATGAACATTTCTTTTCTGACAAGTGCCAGCAACTGGACAGAAAAAGTAAACAACCAATTTGAAAATAATTTTGTCCCAAACACAATGATCACAGGGAATACCACACTCAACACCAATAAATAACACAGAAGACTAGCACAATCTTAGCACCATTAGGCTACAGCCAATTAGACATTCCTCACAGATAATCACATATAAAAACAGCTCCAATATTTATGCTTCCAAACACGAGCTGAACTTAAACAAAGACTTGAAGGGAAATATGATATGTAGTGCTATGTACAAAGGTCTTCAAAGTCATACATAGATGGTAAACCATAGATTAACACAAGTTCACACATATATGATGTGTGAAGGTATAAGAATGGGATTGGAAATAGACATCTTTAAATCATAACTTCATTTGACTATGCTCAAGATTAATTCAAAGGCAAACCAAAATTTTAATAATCCATTAAGTTCAAGAAACAACACTTAAAATATAAATCAAGCAAATATGCAAATACGCAAAACACAAAACTACGGACAATGGGAAGCCAAAGCCTGTTGGAAATGTGCCCTAAAGCCAATCATATGATGATACTTTACGGACATTTCACATGTTAAACTAATCTAGTTTACATATAAAGGGCAAACATTATTGTTTGAGCCGTCTCATATAAATGTTATATGCTTAAACGATAAAGTCCAAGGAATATGTGATTGGGAGAATGCAATCTAATGAAGTTAGATTCATGAGACCATTCTTTCGTAGACACATCCTAAACGTTCCTGATCATAGGATTGCCAATTGGGCATTGACAGTTCGATAAGATCAGTACGTATTATGCCTTCTCTCAGAGAGAGTGACTAGTCTCGAGTCATTGGTGTGTGTGACATCAAGACAAGTACGTAGGTGCTCAATAGAGAATGAGTTCACTGAACACGATCAACGAGGAGTTCTCATACTCATGTCACATGAGAACTCATGGTTGGGATAATGCAAATTAGTCTTTTGACCTGAGGCATCTCAGTTGTCTTGTGGTTAAGTCCTTGATCTTTGATTATGTCAAAGTCACCCCATCGGGGTGCCCACGACATCATTGGGGTTAAGCCACTTAGTTATGGAGACAAGTGAATGTGCAACAAGGGATCTCTAACCTTCAAATGGTTTGAGGGAGAATACTCTATGATATGATTAAAATCTCTGGCCAGAGTATGAATGAGATTAGGGAATGCGTTCCAAATCACATTCAAGGTAATCATATAAGCAAACGAATCACATTGGATAGTAGACATGAATAAATAAACTATCAAACCAAACAATGTGGTCAAGAGTATTAGATTAGAGAAAGACCGTATTGCATTTGTAATCCTAAACTGAATAGGTTCTCTACCTCTTCTGATTAGCTTGGGTAACCATGATATGCTGCTAGGTGTCACTCATGGTTTGTGGAAGCCCTAAACGTGTGTAATCACTAAAGGGAGAATTGAAAGTAAGTTTCAATTCACAATCGATGTAAAATGGTTTTAATCGCCCACTGCCTCGCTAAAAGGAACCTAATGGATCGTACACCGTGTAAGGTAAAGATTGAAGAAACAAAGGAGATGAGTAAGAATAATTAAATGGTTTAATTATTTATGGCAAGGATTAATTAATATGTTAATTAATCAAACGAATAAGTTCGTTAAAGACCTCGGGATAGTTTTGGACCTTAAGGCCCAATGGGCTTCGAACGTCAAGCCCATTGACTTAAGTTGTATGACAACTTAATGAATAAAGATTCACAAAGGCCAAAAGCCCATATCCCTTAAATGGCCGGCCATTTTGTGTAGAATTAGGGTTTTTTTTGGTTCTTTAGGTCATTTAAAGAAGTGACTATATAAAGAACTTTATAGCCTAAAATTCATAAGTGTTGATTTTAGAGAAAATTGGTGAGAACTTGTTTCTTCATTTTCTCTCTAAAGAGGCCGGCCTCCTTGGGGGGTGCATCTAGCAATCCCACTACTCCAAGGTCACTCATTTCTTCTCCAATCCAACCTTGGTGTAGAATCTTTAGAGGTTCTCTATTTTGGGAACTTGGAGAATCCAATTCTTTCAACCAAATCCATGGAGCTAAGAAGCAAGGAATGAATGCCCTATCTCTTGGGTGATTATCCTTTGCATATGCAAAGAGGAATCTACAAAGGTAAATATTTCTCAACTAACAAATGTTGTTTCAAAGTTGAGTCAAGGTTCACCAATCTACTAGGCTTTGAATTTCATGGTTGATGTTTTTGTTTTTGAGTGCATGCAAGCATGATTCCGCCTTTAATTTGTTAATTGCATGCTATTGATGTTGCTCAAATGAACATGTTTTTCACAAAATTTCCTTCAAGTGGTATCAGAGCCTAGGTCTAGTAGTTGGTGAATCATTTTGGGTTTTGTAGTTCATAGTTTTTTATTTAAAAGTTGTAATATGTTACAAGCTTTATTCTTGTTTCTTTGAATGTAAATTTTGTTAGAAAATTTGTCATCTCAAATGTTGTAGATGTAGTTCATATGAGCATGAATTTTGGAGCTAAAATTTGGTGCCATGTTTTTGGGGAAATTAGGCCAAATCCAAAGGGTGATTTTTTGGGTTCATGTTTGTCTTGTTAAAATGGTTTTAAAGTGACTTTTGGAACCCCTAAGTACCCTAGGATGTTAGCCCTCTTTTGAGTGGTGAAAATTTGAGTTTTGGTGAGTGAAAACATTCATGGAGCTATTATGAGTTTTCATGAGTGTCTTCAATGTTCTTGAAGTTCTTGCCAAGAACAAAAAGTTTTGAAGTTTTGATTCAAAAAGTTTTATGTTTTTACATAAAGTTTTGGTTTAATTTTAGTGGGTGATGGTTATTGGTAAAGTATTATTAATGGTTTTAATGGTAGACAAACTTTTTTAAAAGTTTGACATAAATTCAATATATATCATATATGTTTCATCTTTACCTCACCTAACAAAATCCACTTTCATAAACTTTGTACAATTGGACTTATCTGCACTCTATTTTATCCCTAAAACCGGCCACCCTACATGTAGGGTATTTTTGGGCCTTTTGTGCAATTACATAAAGTTTTGATACTTTTGTGTATTTGCATTTTAGCCCAAAAGTTTACGTTTTTACGTTAAGGCCCAAAAACGCTAAAGGACAAATTGTTTTGCTCCTTTAATGAAGTTTTTTGTATATGTTGAAATTTTTGGGTTCTAGTTGTAATTACATAAAGTAGTGGACTTTTGTGTTTTTACAAAGTGACCCCAAAAGTTTGTGTTTCGCAATATAGCCCAAAAAGTTGTGGTTATTGCATGATGGCCCAAATTAAGTAGGGAACAAAAATTGTTTTGTCTCTTTAAATGAGAATTGGATTTTCATTTCATTTAGCTCCATTTAAATCAATTTTATGGATACAAAAACAAAATGAAAATGTTGCATTCAAGTTTAATTAGTTAAAGTGTTAATTAATTAAAGGGTGATTATGAACCTAAGCCTACGATAATTGAGCTATGTGAAAGGCCGTTTCAAATTTGTTTGAACCATGGGAATGTGTAGATTAATTTTGGTTGTAATTTGATTTGATCAAATGTTGTAAAAGAGCATAAGCTCTTCTTTACTTTAAAGTAATTTGAATTATGCAAATGTTGTAATGAGCATAAGCTCACCTTTACTTTGAAGTACTTCTTTCTTGCTTTATTTGATATGCATGAAAATGAAGTAGTTGGGTCCAACGCCCCTAAGACAACACGCCTTAATGTGATTAAACGCGTAACTAAAATCAATCTCCATCCCTAGTCCGAGATTCAACACTAGGCTCGTGTTGAATCTAAACAAAGGTTCATAGTCATCCTAAGGCCCTAAGGCAACTATATAGTCCATCAAATGAATGCAAACCTTATGTTAGTAGTATCATATACTCTTGCTTTAAAAACCGTTTTATAAGTATAGTGGGAGTATTATATACAACTAAATTGAATCAAATGGACCAATAGTTGTAATAGGACCAAAATTGTTTTAATAAAGATTAAAATGAATATTTATATGTGATGAGACCTAAAACCCTCAACCAAACCATTATTAAGTTGATAAGCGTGAGAGTGCTTAGAACACTCTTTCGTGGCCTTCCACCGTGGTGGGATCCAATCGTTTATGACTTGTACACCGGCTTCACCCTATCATGGGGGAGTACAAAGTGCATGCTTATACTCAGGAGGAATCCATAAACATATGATGAGGTTAGTGTAGGCAACGAGGATGGCCGACATCGTATCATCGTGAGGCTATTCTTGAACCCCTTCACGAACTAAGCATGGTGGGAATAACTTAACTAAGTGCAATGGCGCCGACATCGTATCATCGTGAGGCAACATTCTCTAGAGGCCAAATTGATGGGTACTTGCATTAGTTGCAAATGAGTAAGCGTACTCTCTCATTATTATTAATGCTAGCCAACATCATATCATTGTGAGGTGGGCTTGGTAATAGTGAGTCTCCCATAACCTACTAAGAGTTTCCTCCAAAACTCTCGAATTCCAATGAGGGATATGGAATTTGCCAAAAATAGTGGGTGGTGCTATTTGATTTAAAGACCCGAATCAAATGGCTTAAAATCAATCAATTTATATTCGTTATGTATTCGTTTACCAATATATTTGCAAACGCTATCCAAAACTTGACAAAGAAAAAGCCGAATGTTTTAGTTTCCGAACTTGGTAACACAATCCCAAAGTTTGTCTTAAATGGATTGTGCATGTACCTAAGAAGTCTCATCCTCACAATCTTCCTATTGATAATGTATCATTGGAAGAACATGTTAGAAATGTCTATCATGAAGAGGACAACACAAACAACCAATGCTTATTCCTTCGTTATATGAACAAAGGAACTTACGAAGATTAGCATAAAGACAAGGACACTTTTAGTGCCATGATTCTTCACTTACAAATTGTTGTATGAAGAAATAAGAGTTGCCTTGAACAACTCTTGAAAGTTTGTAATTATGTTTAGAACATAATGGTTGGTTGACAAAAATAGTCCATCAACATGGACTTATGATGATTTTGAATCATTGAGTGTTGAAGTGATAAACCACTTAACGAGACGGAAACTAAGCTAGGACTTCACCTTCATGTCCCTATCCTAATGGTTCACTAAGTTTATTGTAAACTATGTAGTGAACAATAACCACACACTCTCCAAAATGTTTGATGTGTATAACACAATTGAAAAAAAAGGGTTTCAAGAGAGATAGTGGGAGTTTAGGGACCATGACTATTGTAGTCAAAGGAGAAGTCAAATGAAGAAGATAAAATTAACTCCAAGGGAACAAACTTTCTTTATGAAAGGATGGACATTGGAAGGGGTATTTGCAAGAAATGTCTTGCAAGTGTCAAGAACACACCTTTCGAAGGTGTTGTAAATTGTTCTTGAATAGTTCAAAACAGTTGGTTCTTCTACTTGAATGCTTGATTCCGTATTAGTAACTATGTTTTACAATCGTTGTAAAAGTGTGGCTAATAAGAAGTAGAAGATTACTGAGAGAAGAGAAAGTACTTCACATTCGGAACGTGAATAAAATATAGATCTCTGCGAAAGCAGATGGTACTAACTTCCTCATATGAACTACCAAAGAAATTGGAAAAACCAAAGATTGTCTTTACATTCCAATTTTAAGGAACTTAATTCCGTCACTATAGTAGAGATGGATGAATGTTTTGTTTGACAAAACATTGTTCTTTATTAATCACTGATTGGATTATAGTAATCTAATTGATTGTCTCTATAGTAGAGATGATATGGTAGTGTTAACTGTTTAGAATATAATGATGCTTAAAACCCAAAAGGTTGCAAGATAGTGACTAATCCCAACTGAGTTGTGATACCTCTAAAACATAAATTACGAGTTGGTCATAGATGGATGCTTTGGATCGTTAGATCCGGATCCAATACCTTCTTGTCAAAATTGTATAGAGGCGAAATGTTCGAATCTTTATTCTTTTGGAAAGAATAAAGAATCACAAAGTTATTGAGGTTAATTCACTTAGATGTTAGTGGCACTTGTCCACAACATAATACTACTCATGTTGTTTGACATTCACCGAAGATCACTCTCGGTTGGACTATAGTTTATTATGAATAAACATAGGTCCGAATACTTTGCAAAAGGTTTCAAAGAATTCAAGAAATGTAAGTTGATGAGTAAGACGTCTAAAGTACTTACCTCCTTAGATTTGATCTAAGGAAAGGTAACACTTTAGATGAGTTTCCTTGAAAGATATCAAGGAAATTAGCATCATAAGATAATGATTTTCTCCATTAGGAGAAGAACGAACTCGAATAAGATTTAGTTCGTTGGATGTTATCAATTACCCATATATATAGGATATATACTTCTAAAACAATATGATTGTCAATTAGAAGATCTTCCAAAATTTTCATAACTCCATAGGAAGTAGTTGGAAAGAAAGACAAATCTTAATCATGTTAAGATTTGGGGTTGTGTGCTAATAAGCAATATTTGTTTAAAAATTATCTTGTGGATATCCTTAAATTAACCTTTGGATATCACTTCTATAAACCAACCAACAAATGTTGTTTGTTGAGTAGTTCATTGTAATCCTACAATGTGATTTGCCTTAGTGCAAATGAACTAGGAATAGAACTCAAAAGAATGGGTTCTTTGAGAGACAAGATGATAATCAACAAATATAACAACCTAGTTCCTATACCACAAGCTCCAAGGTAGTCAAGAAGGATTTATAAACCGTCTCAGTTGAATGGTTTGAACTTTATGACTACATTGAGTGTATATACGATATATACTCAAGGAAATGGTAAAGTACCATTTGACTCGAAATAATGAAACCTTCATAGCTAATTGGTAGCTTAAGGTGACTACAATCAAAGAGAATGGTTGACTTTGAAGGAACCATTTTTGACGTAGTCTTAGTTTCAATTAATTCGAAGATAGCTAGCTACAACTAAATGTTGATTCAATGTTTGGACATAATATAGGTTTCCGAAACCATTATTAAGATAGTCCTAATAATATATGTCTAAAACTATGAATCACAAAACATGTAAGTTGTAGAGATCCAACCATCATGGATCTTAGCAAGCTAGTGGGAGCCATAAGCGTCTTATGAGAGAAAGATCAAAACGTTTGATTTCTCATAAAGATGTAAATGAATCTTTTGTTTACTAGGTTTACAAAAGATTAGTGGGAGTTAATCATATTCCTAAATTTAAATATATGTATGATATATTAATTTTGGAAATAAAAAGAATACTTCATTGTTAAAGTTATGACTTTAAACATTCTATAAAGATAGAATGTATATGGGAGACATAGTCTATATACATGGGATGGAAATCTATAATGATAGATTTTAGGATATAATTGGATTATATCATGCCCTAATAATAGACAAAAGGATGCTAGGAAGTTTCTCATATGATGATAAACTTCAATCAGAAGAACAACTCTAGTAAGACTAGGAGGTAGCTCTTCTCAAAGGGAACGTACCCTTTGACTCCCAAAGAAATAATGCGTAAATCGAATCCTTTATGCATACGCAGAAAAGTGATTTATGTATTTCATATTGTATGAGAAACATTGATATGAGTTGTACCTAGAAAGGTACAAGGCGATATCAATGCAAGCCCAGGATCAGAACCATGGCAACTGTCAAGTGAGTCCTTAAGTATTTAAGAAATACTAAAGGATAGGTTCCTCGAAGAATGAGGAATAATTAGAGTAACGTAATGGAAGCGTAAATGTATTAGATTATGAATCTAATCCATCATTGGATGTTTCTTCATTATGAATGAAGAGATAAACATGTATCCCTTTATTATGACTAAAGAGATATTTGGATGGAAACATTAAAGTAATGACTTTAGTGTGTTCCATTATGAATGCAAAATATATTGCCATATAGAAGTTTACAACAATGTTGTTTGGATGGGAAAGTTCATTTATGAACTCTCTATTCGGTTCCAACCAGAAAGTGTATGACACTAATAGGGCGATAGCTCAAGATAGGGAATCAAGGTCTCATCAAGATCCGAACTCATATGAGAGACTGAACCACATGATTGGGAATCATGTATAATGGTGACGTCGATATTCTCAAGGTTGCTTCTATGGATAACATATAGATATCCATTGCCTAGGCCTACTACTCAGCCGTTTATGAAATGACTACAGAAGAGGAATCATAACAGATGAACAAGCTGATTGGCTCTAGTGCAAGTGGGAGATTGTTGGAAATGTGCCCTAAAGCCAATCATATGATGATACTTTACGGACATTTCACATGTTAAACTAATCTAGTTTACATATAAAGGGCAAACATTATTGTTTGAGCCGTCTCATATAAATGTTATATGCTTAAACGATAAAGTCCAAGGAATATGTGATTGGGAGAATGCAATCTAATGAAGTTAGATTCATGAGACCATTCTTTCGTAGACACATCCTAAACGTTCCTGATCATAGGATTGCCAATTGGGCATTGACAGTTCGATAAGATCAGTACGTATTATGCCTTCTCTCAGGGAGAGTGACTAGTCTCGAGTCATTGGTGTGTGTGACATCAAGACAAGTACGTAGGTGCTCAATAGAGAATGAGTTCACTGAACACGATCAACGAGGAGTTCTCATACTCATGTCACATGAGAACTCATGGTTGGGATAATGCAAATTAGTCTTTTGACCTGATGCATCACAGTTGTCTTGTGGTTAAGTCCTTGATCTTTGATTATGTCAAAGTCACCCCATCGGGGTGTCCACGACATCATTAGGGTTAAGCCACTTAGTTATGGAGACAAGTGAATGTACAACAAGGGATCTCTAACCTTCAAATGGTTTGAGGGAGAATACTCTATGATATGATTAAAATCTCTGGCCAGAGTATGAATGAGATTAGGGAATGCGTTCCAAATCACATTCAAGGTAATCATATAAGCAAACGAATCACATTGGATAGTAGACATGAATAAATAAACTATCAAACCAAACAATGTGGTCAAGAGTATTAGATTAGAGAAAGACCGTATTGCATTTGTAATCCTAACCTGAATAGGTTCTCTACCTCTTCTGATTAGCTTGGGTAACCATGATATGCTGCTAGGTGTCACTCATGGTTTGTGGAAGCCCTAAACGTGTGTAATCACTAAAGGGAGAATTGAAAGTAAGTTTCAATTCACAATCGATGTAAAATGGTTTTAATCGCCCACTGCCTCGCTAAAAGGAACCTAATGGATCGTACACCGTGTAAGGTAAAGATTGAAGAAACAAAGGAGATGAGTAAGAATAATTAAATGGTTTAATTATTTATGGCAAGGATTAATTAATATGTTAATTAATCAAACGAATAAGTTCGTTAAAGACCTCGGGATAGTTTTGGACCTTAAGGCCCAATGGGCTTCGAACGTCAAGCCCATTGACTTAAGTTGTATGACAACTTAATGAATAAAGATTCACAAAGGCCCAAAAGCCCATATCCCTTAAATGGCCGGCCATTTTGTGTAGAATTAGGGTTTTTTTTTGTTCTTTAGGTCATTTAAAAAAGTGACTATATAAAGAACTTTATAGCCTAAAATTCATAAGTGTTGATTTTAGAGAAAATTGGTGAGAACTTGTTTCTTCATTTTCTCTCTAAAGAGGCCGGCCTCCTTGGGGGTTGCATCTAGCAATCCCACTACTCCAAGGTCACTCATTTCTTCTCCAATCCAACCTTGGTGTAGAATCTTTAGAGGTTCTCTATTTTGGGAACTTGGAGAATCCAATTCTTTCAACCAAATCCATGGAGCTAAGAAGCAAGGAATGAAGGCCCTATCTCTTGGGTGATTATCCTTTGCATATGCAAAGAGGAATCTACAAAGGTAAATATTTCTCAACTAACAAATGTTGTTTCAAAGTTGAGTCAAGGTTCACCAATCTACTAGGCTTTGAATTTCATGGTTGATGTTTTTGTTTTTTAGTGCATGCAAGCATGATTCCGCCTTTAATTTGTTAATTGCATGCTATTGATGTTGCTCAAATGAACATGTTTTTCACAAAATTTCCTTCAAAGCGAAATGGAACTTGAGATGGCATATGGAAGCAAGAAACCCAAGTCATTTGATATAGTTGGTGCAAGATGTATTTGAAGCACCCTTGCATGAGAGAACATATTTGTAGGGATGAATGATTGAGATTCACTTTTTGACAAATTGAGTATGTTGACCATAAGTGGTGATATTGATGCTCAAATCAATAATTTTTCTTTTGTGAAGCATTGAGCATGAAAGCAAGATAAAACAGGTGGTGTTTTGCACTAGAATTGATACTTAAAGCCACTACATCTTCTTCAGCATCTGATGACTTTTTAGAGCTGTCGGAAACTTCATCTTTACTATCCCTCAATGTCGCCATCATGGCCTTATCACATTTCTGACTTGACACTTTGTTGTTTGCACACTCAGCCGCACAATAACTATTACCACCTGTGCAAAGCAAGGTCAATGTACATTTGAGAAAGACTTGTCCCTTCTATCAGTAAACTTCTCTTGTTTTCTTCCAAGGTAGAGCATTTCATAGGGTTGAGTCATGTGATTTGTTGATGATTCTATATTCCTTTTGACCTCCTTGCCCTTGGTTTTGAGTATCCTTTTTAACTATTTAACAAATAAGGCAAGATCATCTCAAAGGATTGATCACATGATTCATTTTCAACACAACTATTTCTCACACTTTGAAAAGCAAATTCTTTATTTTTCTTGGAATCACCTCTTTTATGTCAAGCTCAATTTCATAAGTTATGATACCCACCAATTTTCCAATCTTAATCTCATTTAAGTCTTGAAATTCTTGAATAGTTGCCTTCTTTGGTTCAATTCTCTTAGGCAAAGTCCTCAAGATCTTTTGAACAACAATTGTCTCATCAATAGGCTATCCCAACCCCAAGGCCTTATCTGTTAACCTTTCTACTTTTCCATAAAAGGTCGAGAAAGTCTCTGACTCAAACATTCTTACATCCTCGAACTTAGACAAGATCATCTGAAGTTTAAGCTCTTCTACTTGTTTGTCTCATTCATGCAAAATTATGAGTTTGTGTCAAGCTCCCAAAGATCACTCTATGTATATCTAGAGCAAAGCTTTGATACCAATTGAAATTAATACTAGGTAGAATAACCTGCAATTTAAAATCTATATATGTGCTTCTCTAACTAGTCAACAACACTCATCAACTGAGTTCAGATTGTTAGTTTCCTCACAACGGAAGAAGTCAAATTAAATTTCAGTTTGCTAAAAAGTTCCTAGTTAACTCAGGTCCAGTTTAGTGCACATTTTAATACTGACAAGCTTAGTTTCAAGGACTTATCTATTTGTGGATAATGATGAGCATATACCACAACCAAAAGGAAGATAAGTAAACTAGTATAGCAATAAATTGCACTGGATGTTTTTGGCTGGAAAAACCCACCTCTGGGTTAAAAAACTTAAGACTCTCCATTAAGTCCAATCCACTAGTGAAAAAAAGATTCTTACAAAGTAACCACACAAGCTCAATTCCTAAATCCTAATCTACATAATAGCTTGTACCTTTGTGGAACCTTGCCTTTCACGAGGTAGACTCATTTGGTATTCACGAAGTGGCAGCTCCTCCTGAGCTCTTTACCTTGTGGCACCAAAATCCAATCAACTTATGCAAATGATATTATGATGAAGTTCATGTAAATCTAGATTCGATATCTAGTCAGTTTCACTAGTCAAACACTTGAAAGAAACTAACGCAAATCCAAAAAGAGGTCAGTTCAAAGATTTGAAACTTAGGAAAAACTTGGCTTGAAACAAAGATCATAATTACAAAAGCAATGCTACCCTAATATGCAATGATGTGGGTGTTTAGTGCATGAATTATTTTGTGGCTAGGGTTTTCAAGTAAGAACAAAAGGTAGCTCCAAGCTGAAATCAACCTTTTTCAGAAAATAAACTCTCATAGAAAAATTGAAATGAAACCCTAGATTGTGCTTTCATAGTGGGCGGATGTTTCAAACAAAGAGGGGCTGGAAAAGCCATGTGTCATGTGCAAAAGCAATCAGAAAAGATCTAGGGTTGAAAAGAACTCTTGGGAAAAAAAACTGTCAGAAAGCCCATGTGGGTTGTCTTAAAATGTGTGCCCAGCTTGCGTGGCAACAACGAGAATATTTGACAAGACAAAACCACTAGACATAATGACTAGAAATAATGGCATGAAATGCATATGTATGAACAAACCTTTGGTGAGAGAAATTAAGCTTTTGAAGTGATATTTCCAGCAGCATGATCTCAGAGAAGCAATTAAAACCCTAAAACTAACTAGAGTATGTGTGGTACAGTTTACAACATTTGACAAGGGAAGCCAAACAATAAAACTAGACTTGCACAATTTGGGGGTGTACTATGTAGCCAATGGAATTTATCCCTCATGGTCCACTTTTGTCGACCGTGCCAAATCCACACCCAATGAAGGAAAAACACTTTGCAGCAAAGCAAAATGGGTACATGAAGGATGTGAAGACGTGTTTTGATATAATCCAAGCTCGTTGGGCAATCAATAAAGGGTATGCTCGACTATGGAATGATGGGGCACTTAGAGGCATCATGATGACGTGCATCATCCTCCATAACATGATTGTGGTAATAGAAATCTGTCGTCTTCAGTCTTGATGAATTTGTACCTACATAACAATTAACACCTTTAATCAAAGACCAAAGCCTCACGTGCCTACGAGCTGGGGAGAGGGGGTTTGCCAAATGGATCTCTGATGCCTAAGTGTTTAGTGCTTGTCTGCATCGCAAAAGTTTACTAGGAATTTGGTGGAGATGAGGTATGTACAAGGAGAAGTGACTGGCCATAGAGTTGGGGCTTTTGCTGGCAGCATCTGATTGGCCAAAGTGTGTCATCCTTTGGATGAATGTGAAAATAATACTCCCAAGATATTAATTAGGAGATAATATCTTGGAAGAAACGAATGAGGCTCATTCTCACGCTTAAATGTTAATTTGTAGTGTTTTATTTTAGTACTTTTGGTGTGTTATATTTTATTATTTTTGGTGTGTTTAATTTTAAATCTTTAATTTGCAAGTGTGTTCAACTTTGTAAGCTTTTTTTATTTTTCAAATTTCTTGTGATAGTTTTATATATTTTTTAGAGTTGGATTAATTCTGGCCATTGAATTTTTCAATTTTTTAAAATCTGACATGCCACGTGGCGCAGCCCCAAAAATTTTAATTATTTTTACCGTTGAGTTTAGGGTTTAGGATTTAGACAAGTACACCTTGGGACGGACGCAAGTGTTGTTCATTGTTGTTTCATCAAATATTAATCAACTATGCCCTTTACTCAGAGTTTCAAACATCTAAGCACAAAATAGATAGATTGTATTTTCTCATCATATTGGTGCATATAGCTTTCAATAAGCTTGTGAGTAGGAGGAGGCTTTGTGCAAAATATTTCTATTTCTAAAGATGCATTATCTAAAAGTAGGCTTTTGCTTTTTTTATAAAGGAAACTAATGAAAATGACTTGAAAACTTTGAGTTTTAACGATAAGGACAAAATAAAGGGTAAAGTGAATAGTACCATGATTGACTTTTTGGTGTAAAAATATGATTTTTCGTTAAAGTGAACAGTAAAAATATCGACCGTATCAAAGAAATTTTAAACACTGATCGATATGTTCAAGGGAGAATCACTCGCTTTCCACTAACTCCTCGTATTCTTTTAAGTTTTCCCAATTGTTTGGGTTAGAAATAGAAGTAGCCAACCCACCATCCACTAAAATCATGCCAAACTTTGAATCTTCTTAGCTTTTCTTGTGTAAATGCTTCACATGGAGATGGAAGTGGTATCCATACACATCTTTCACCTTCCAAAAGGGATATCTAAAAGTTTTACAGACAAGCTAAAGTGGGCACTCTTTGCCATTTGCAAGTGAAAGTAGGACGGAGAATATTTTTGTATGGAAAAACATACACCCGAATTTTACTACGCTAATAAGCCCTTGAGGTTAGCCCGATAGATTCAGGTTAGAGAGTGAGAAACAATGAATTAGAACTAAGATTCAGGCTCGGTTCTCTCCAACATAACAAAAAAATAGGGTGAAGTGCGGATTTAGTTCCTAAATTATCATCTCAGTGAAAATTAGATCCCTAAATTATTTTTTCGGTAAAATAAGCCCCAAATTCATTAAAATTTGCTAATTTCATCCCTAATATCATATTCAAATCTATTTTATTCAATTTTTCGTCAACTTAAGTCACTTAACACACTTTAGAGTGTAATACCATCACTTTCTCGCCCATAAGCCAACATTTCATAAAGGTTACGAATCTAACGTCTAATTTACCCTCCAAAGTCCAAAGTTAACTCCATACACTATTTCTTTATGTAATACACATGCAAGTCGTATGACTTATATTGACGAAAAATTGAATATAGTAGCTTCAAATATAATATTAAGGATGTAATTGGCAGATTTTTATAATTCAATGACTAATTTTTCTGAAAAAAAATAATTTAAGGACCTAATTTTCACTCATGATATTTCAGAAACTAAATTAGCAGTTCACCCATAAAAATATACTACCATCTTGACCTAGATCTAGTCTTTAAAGGCTTTTGATGCCGGTTGGTTATGCAAAACATCTACCCACAACATGTATGAATGAATAAAAAAGCCTTGAGGGCTATCTGTGACTCATTAATTCAGCATCACATTTGTTTATTATGTTAATCAAAACTTTCTTTCCTACTAGCAGCATTATCAGAGAGAGAGAGAGTCTTACACACTTTAATAAAGCTCAGAAATCATGTCTTAATCACTTTTTATGAGTGATTAGTGTGTGAAAGTGAGAACTTTAAGGGGACAAAACTCCTTCCTCTTGTACTCTTGTGCTTGATTTATGTCAGAAATAAAAGACTAAATACGAGTGGCTCTCACTCCCAGTTCCAACAGGAAGAGACCCACATCCACATAGAACTATTGTCCCAAAGAGAACACCAAAAATCTTTGCTACCCAAGATACCTCTCTATCTGGTTTTCTATTTCCTTACTTCACTGTGTAATCACGATGATGGTGTCTGGAGTGGTAAATGAATAGTATCTTGTCGACTGAATGATTGCTGCTACTGCTGATTGCTGATTTTCCCTGTGGAATTCACTTATGCTGTGCGATTCACAAATCATACGGGTCTTGGGCATCCAGATATGGGTCATGGGAATCCACTTGGTCAGCCCATTTCTTTGGTTGAGACGAAGCGTCTGAAGAGTCTGAGCTGGAGACTTCTTCTTCTTCTTCACTGGAGCTTTGGAGCAGGGCTACTTTGGCTATAAGCTTGTCGGCCATCTTAAGGAGCTGGGAAGATTTTCCCTTCTTATTCGAATTGGAAGATTTGGAGGATTTTGCTGTCTTGGTCTGCTTGCCTTTGAGGGAGGATGAATGACTAATGTCCGATAGTGCCTGAGTGTTTTCTGGCAATGCCTGGGTAGAGGGTGCTGGAAGCAATGCCTGTGTGGAAGTTGCTGGTGGAGGTAAGGCTGAAGCAGGTGTAGAGGGAAATTCCGATGAGACGAGGCTGATAATTCTTCCGTAGTCGAATTTGTCCCACCATTTAACCCACCGGGCTCTGTAAATTTCACCTGTTTCATACTCATAATTCCATTTAAATATCCAAGGGACTTTATATTTAGCCATAAATAATGAAAGGAGAGTAATCCTATCATCAAAACGGCTCCTGTCAAAATGCTTCTGGAATCCAGATGAAAGGAATTGCATGAGTTCTTCGGATAGTAGGCTGGCAGTTGGGCCATGAGCCAGTTTGGAAACCAGGCTGGAAAGTTTAACCTGAAACTTTTATCAAAGGTTACAAACCATGAATGCGAAAAATCGGGTGATTGATGAAGGAAAATATTGGTCCAAGCTTGGATGTAATCAAAATAATTATATCTGGTATTTGGGATAAGGTCATTTTGGAGGGCGAGTTCTTTGGTTTGATAGAGAGGGATTCCCCATTCTTGTTCAGTGATGAATTTTCCAATATGGAGTGAATGGTAGATGAGTTTGGGAGGTTGATGAGTGGTGCTATACATAGGTTTCACAGAAATTCCTTCAGTTGCCGTAAGGATGGCTTGATAGTATCAGAGGGATTTGAAATGTTCAGTTGGGATGTAATGGAAGTTTGGGGGGAGAATGATTTTGGCTATTTTATCTGGCGATTGCCTTTTGTTAATGTGATTGGGAATGCAAAAAAGTTGTTCCATAGGATGTTTCTTAACATAAGGAGAGGTTTTAGCAAAGCTAGGTGTTCTCTGAGATGAGGGTGAAGGCATTGATGAGTATGGATCATAAGGACTGGCTAATGCCATTTGGTAGTTTGGTCGAAATTGGCCAACTGTTGATCCTAATGGAGATCCTAAGGGAACAAATCGGTTGGTTATGGCTAGGGCCGACGAAGAGGAATTGGGAATAGATTCCTTTTTTGGTGGTGGTGGAGGAAGAGTGGCTGGAAGCCTCCTCTGACTACTGTTGTTCTTTCCTGACATTTTTCCCCTGCAAAAATTCTCTGGTTAGGAAATCTGGAATGCAGTTATGGCTGCCTTTAATGTATTCAATATCAAAATCAAAAATGCTTAATATGGCTTGCCATCATGCAAAAATCTGTTTTGATGCAATGTTTTGAACATCTTTTTGTAAAACATGTTTTGCAGATTTGCAATCGACTCGGACTAAAAATTTTTGATTTAATAAATCATCTTGAAATTTGTCAATGCATAATACAATAGATAATATTTCTTTCTTAATAGTACTATAATTAGTTTGTGCTGGATTCCAAACTCCTGAATGGAAACGAACAATTTGTTCAGGAGCATCGGAAGAAGTTTTCTGTTTAAGGATACCTCCATAACCAATATCAGATGCATCGGTTTCAACTATTTTAAAAGAGTTGGGAGTTGGAATGCCAAGACAAGGCAATGTTTTAACATGAGTTTTAATCTGTTTGACAATGGAAGTATGACTTGGAGACCATGAGGGAGGATTATCTTTGAGACGATCAAACAATGGTTTACACTGCTGACGAAGATGAGGATAGAATTCTGAAACATAATTTAATGATCCAAGGAATCTTTGAAGTTGGGTTTTATCAGTAATCTGATCTGGGAATTTATCAGCAAACTGGATGACTCTATCTATGGGTTGAATGGTAGACTGATGGATATTGTATCCTAAGAATCTAACATTCGTCTGAAATAGTTTAATCTTAGTAGCAGAAACAACTAATCCATTGGACTTAATAATTCTAGCAAACAAATGCAAATGTTTCCAATGTTCGTCTATAGACTTTGAGTAAATAAGTACATCATCAATATAAACAATAGAAAAATGACTATATTGATTAAAAATTTCGTTCTTAATATTTTGAAATTCACTTGGTGCATTCTTTAAACCGAAAGGCATTACATTCCATTCATAATGTCCAAAAGGAGTTACAAAAGCTGTTTTGTATTTATCATTTTCATGAATTTGAATTTGCCAAAAGCCTGATTTCATATCAAATTTTGAAAAAATAACTGCTTGAGAAAGTCTCTTTATCAAATCTTTTTTGTTGGGAATTGGATACCTAATCCATTCCAAAACTTCATTCAAAGGTTTATAGTTAATAACTAATCTGGGAGTTCCTCTTTCTAATTCTGCGTTTTTCTGAACATAAAATGCAGGACATGACCAGGGTGACTTACTCTTACGGATAATTCATTTATTAAGAAGTTCTTGAATTTCCGATTTGCAGAATTCCATAACCTCTTGACTCATTTGAATTGGTCTGGCCTTAGTAGGGATTTTTGACTCATTAAACTCCTTTATATAAGGAAGTTTAACAATGTGTTGCTTACGGTGCCAAAAAGCATTAGGAATATCAGAACATACTTCATTAATGAGTTTCTTTTGAAATTTATCAATTGTTTCTAACAAAGACTTGTTTGTTAGCTGTTCTTTAATCCTTTTGTGATTAATTTCTTCTTTCAAGAAATTAATATGGTATGACTTATTAGTGATAATACTAATAGTTTTTGAAATATTATTTTTCTGTAAATGTCTAAGTTTTTTGAGATCTGTTTCCGGGCAGAACTCAAATATGACTTTTTGTCCTAAAATTTTTGTAGTAATTTTATTATGATAAACTTTGAAAGGATATATGAGTGCTAAAAAGGGAAGCCCTAATATGATTGAATCAGAAATATTTTTGATTAAAACAAATGGGGTTTTAAAACATTGTTTTGGCAAACATGTGCTTTAGGTATTTCATATTTCAAATGCATAGGGGATTGATTAGCAGCACTAAGTATTTCTGTTGATTTATGAAAATATTTAGTAGGTATTAATCATTCTTGAATACAATTCAAATCTGCACCAGAATCAATCAAAGCAATTGTTTCTAAATGAAAATCTTCTATTATTATTGTAACTTTAGAGTACCATTTTCGAATTCTTATTTTGTCTAAAAGACTTAAGACTAAATTCTATGTGGATTGAGAACCTGTATCTGAACTGGAGGAAGAACTAGCAAGTTCTTCTTCATGAGGGTTTACTAACATATGTGTTTGAACCTTACTAAGTTGTGTTCAGACTTCTATATTTTCAGATTTTAAAAGCCTAATTTCATCTTTGATTTTATTAATTTCCTGCTGGAGATCTTTGATGGTTATTTCTTAGTCTTATTAAACCTTTCTAAGGTTTTGCTAAGAGAGATTTTGGGAGTAGAATGGGATTGACTAGTGCCTGGTTCAGCTGAAGAAACTAATTTCTTTAGTTTCTTGAGATAAAAAGATTTAAGTTCTGGGTCATCGACTTTACTTATTAGTTCAAGTAGAAAGTCTTCCTGTTCTTCTTGTTTATTAAGGACTGAGATTTTATTGCTACAGCAAGCATCAGTACATCCGACCTTGATGTTTTGAGAAGAGCTACTGCTCATTGAATGGTAATTAGAAGAGGATAAATCCAAATCATCTTCTGACTGACTATGGTCTGTGTCTTTTAATTCTAAAATTTGGATTAATTGAAGTTTCTCTTCCTCAGAGATCTTCAACTGGTTGACAGTTTTCTTTACTCTACATTTATTGGCGTAATGACCAAATTTGCCACACTTGTAGCATTTTCCCTTTTGGGTTTGGTCTTTGGAGTGGATTTTTTTGGAAGGTTTCTTCTTCCATTTGGAATGTTTTGGTTTTTCGTAAAATTCATTTCTTTCAAAATTCTTGTTTTTATATCTGGAGTGTCTTTTACTAAAGTGTTTGGTTGGATACCTATCGTAGGTATCGGACCTTTTCTTTTTGTTAGAAGGAGCAATAGGAGGTAATCCATATTGTTCACAGAATGTTCCTAATTCATACTTGGCGATAGATTTATCTTTATTAACTTGTTTTGAAATTTTCATATCAATACACATTTTCAATCCTTCCTTCTGGATAATATTTATTATATTTCCATAAGTAAGGGTATGATATGGTATGATACCTTCTTCATTTACTAAAACATTTCGGATTTTATGAGCAAAAAGATTTGGTAATCCATTTATAAATTTTTCTTTCCAAAATGGTTGATTACTGTCTTCTCTGAGCATGACTCTAGACATGAACACATCTTTGTACCATCTAAAGTCGCTTAGAGTTGGACATCTCAGATTGCTGAGCTGATCATGGATCCTAGATGTGACATTACTAGGTGTTCCTATAAAATGTTCTATGATTGTAAAAAGAAGTGTATTAATTGCGTCAGGGACGCCTTGTCCAATATGTTCATCAAAAATTGGTATTCCTTCTTCATCTTTTTTAACAGCATTTAAAATTTCATTTCTGGATTGTTCAGTGAGATGTTTCTCCCACCAGGAATCAAGCATTCCAGTGAATCCAGTGACCAAAAGATCAACAATGATTGGTTGGGTAAGATTATGATTGGTAATATAACTATTAGCAACCATGGACATATGTTGGAGTTTATTGAGAAGTTCTTGTTCCGACAAACCATCTATATTCCATTCATAAAGTTTATCAGAAGAGACTGAGAATTGGTTTTGAATGTTTCTTTCTTCAAATTGAATATCAGGAGGAGTTGGTCTGGGATACCAGTTTTTTGTAAGGGATGTAGGATTAATGCGTCGATGATTAATCCTTTTAAGTTCAAGGTTCTGAAAAGCTTGTTCTACTTTTCGGATAGAATCTGTACCAGTGTCTGGTTCAGAGGATGGAAGAGAGGAATCTGATTGAGATTCATCAGAATGGTTTATGGTTTGGACAGTTTTCTCTTTCTTTAATTCAAGTAATAATTGATCAATTTTTTGACTTGTGGAAGTAGAGGATGATTTCAAGGCTACTGCCTTTGAAGAGGGTTCTGAGAAATGTACTAAGGGTTTTTCCTTGGGTTTTGGGATAGAAAGATTATCAATCTTTGTCTCAATTTTATCTAATTGTTTACCAATTGTATGAAGACTCTGATTGGTAAAATTATTTTGTTCAATAATGGGTTTGGTTCCTGCATCTTCTTTCGGGATTTTGAAAGGAGTTGCTGGAATTTGTTTATTAGCGGTTGTGATGAGAATAGTTTCTTGTGGGGAATGACTAGAAGAGACAATAGTTTTGTCTTCTTTAAGCCAGTTTTCTTTGGTTATTACTTCTAATTTTTTGTCCGACTCGTAATACTTTTCAACATAATCGAAGAAAAATATTTCAAATCTGTGTGTTTCCATAAAATTATTCCATTTTCTATAAATTTCTGATTTTTCTTCTTGTGTGTATTTATTTCTGAAAATATTCCTCCGTGGAATATTCTCTTCAGCCTCAATATCTGCATTGAGTCTTTTACGATTCTTTTTAAATGGTTTATTTAAAACTAAAAGTTGATGGTGATCCTGACGTTCATCAAAGTCAACATGACTTGCTTCAAAGTCAGATTTGGTTGGAGAAGTTTGTCCTCCTCGTTCTTGAGTTTGTGGTTGATAGACTGGATGTGTCACCTGAGAGGCTGTTTCTACTGATTTTAGCTTGAGATTAATCGAGTCATTGATTAACTCTTGTTGGGTTACTGATGAACTAGTGTCTACTGATTTTAATTTCCTATTGGCTAGTGAATTTATTAATTCTTGGTCCTGACCCATCCTATCGGTTGACATGGATCCAGAAAAAGAATTTCTACTAGGAGCAAATGATCTTTGTGAGTGGACTGACTCACAAGACCTTCTGGCAGGACGATCAAAATTAATTTTGACAGTCCCATCAAAATATTGTTCTATATTATCTAAGTTGACTAAACTGTTCTGGATAGCTACTGGCTTACTTTCATTAATCAAACACCAGTCTGAAGGTAGCCTGATATCTGACCACTTAATGGTTCTTGGAACATTTAATGTTTGCATTTTCTTGGTTGGTTTGAATTAAAAGTGTATGATCTCTCGGGCTTTTGGTTAAAGCCTGAAAGTTCATATTTGTGCCAGTGACCTTGTAGTAGACTCTATAAATTAATGCCAAAGGCTGTGTTCCTTCAAGGACTTGGTATCCTGAAGTCTTAATATTCAGAGTGAGTGCTTTCAGCATATGTGGATCTGAAAGACTTATAGTGAGGTCTGGAAAACAATCAAAATGGATAGGTCCATTATAGAGACTAGATTCTATCATTCCAAGTATGCTATCACTAAAGTTAGTGAATCTAGCATCTCGGAGACATAACAAGATAGAGGTATTAAGACCTTTTCTAGTTAATGGTTTTATAGGTATTTGAACTAAGCCTATATGGATATAATTATGACCATCTTTCCTATGAGATTTGATTTGTTCTGGAGAAAACAATTGACAAGTCTCATGTTCTTTGCT
Organism: Malus fusca; assembly: GCA_035220775.1. Taxonomy (NCBI): domain Eukaryota; kingdom Viridiplantae; phylum Streptophyta; class Magnoliopsida; order Rosales; family Rosaceae; genus Malus; species Malus fusca. The sequence goes on along the minus strand of CM069072.1, from coordinate 8,613,784 downwards.
AAGAGCATAAGCCTTTTCAACTGTCTTGACATGATGTTCACTTCTAAATGAGGTTACTGACCATTTCTTTTTATAAATATTTTTACTTGAGACTTTGGGGATATTCCAATCTCCAAAATCTATACTATCATCAGTTTGAAAATCAAGTTTTTGTTCTTCATTGACAATACCAGGTATGGCGCCTAAACTGGACCTAGAGCTAGTGCTAGCCATTGAATTAGATCTAAATAATCTACTCATAATTTTCACAAAACAAGCAATCAAAATACAGAAAACTTATACTGATTCACCTTCCTCTCTTGCTAGTTAAACCCCTTCCCCGCTCATGTGATCCGCTCATGCCTCTCCTGGGTCTTATTGTTTGGAACACGCCTTACTATTTGGTTGGGGAGTTAAACAAACAACTGTGAGGACTGACATATAAGATAAACTGTAGATTGGAAGTTTGATTATGAAACTTACTTTGCAGACTATGAAGATGCTAATGCAATTACCACTCACTTGGCTCTGATACCAAATGACGGAAGCCAAATATATATATGGTTATGAGAAGCTCAATATATTTGAGAAGAATAAATGACAGATTAACTGGAAATTGGAAACCAACTGAATCGAGCATAATTACATAAATAAATAAAATAATATTAAAAGTAGGTGTAATATTCATTAAATTAATGAATTGAAACTAGTGATGCAGATATATATTTGAAAGATAAATTTATTTCAAATCGGAAACCGACTTACAATTTCGTCTACTGACGATTGATAAGGAAAACGATGGAGCTCGCAGGCATCCTTGATTGAAAATTAAAATACAAGTGTTTGATAAATTTGGTGGATGAAGGATGGAGCTAAAATGACTTCTGTTCTTTTGAGAATTCGCAGAGAATCTTAGCTATTTCGACTAAAGTCCTCTTCTTCTGGGAGTGAGCTTGGAAGATATAGGAGAGGGTCGGAGACTGAGATCCGGGAATCCCGCTGTCCACCGCCTAATGCATGTGCTAAAAGCTGTAAAGGCTGAGAAATGATGAAGCTTTCACTGTGTAATCACTATATATATATATATATATATATATATATATATATATATATATATGTATATGCTTATATCTGGATTTTGGGAAAATTATACATGTTTTACAGCGAGGGGATAGTATATTTGATAAATGAAATGATTTTGTAAAACATTTGTTTTTGCCCACTCACGTTTTATGTTTTGCGTCCCTCTAGGTTCTAAGTAAGCTTGCTGTTGGTGGCTTGGGATCGTCGGCAGTTCTGACCTATTTGATTAATAGTAGGATATTTCTGGTACTGTGTAACTAGTACTTTGTTGGAAATATGCCCTGAAAGCCAATCTTTGGAAGAAACCTTTCAGGACAAATGAATGGATGTACAGATGATTCTTATACGTCAAATGGCAAAGACACGAATTAGGACTATCTCAATAAACGATATATGTCTTAAATAGTGTATCCATGGACAATGGATGGATTGAAGAAGTAATCTAATGATGTTAGACTACAGAGACCTTCTTCAGATAACCAAATGTCCAAAAGGTTCCTGGTCATTGGATTGTCGGAGGGAAACTGACAATGCGTAGATCGGTACATACTATGTCTGCTTCAAATGGAAGGATGGAAAGTCTCATCCCATTCGTGTTGTAATACTAAGACAAGTATGTAGGTGCTCATTAGGGGAATGAGTTCACTGAACACAATCGAACGAGAGTACTTGCATGGAGGTCTACTCACATGTCAAGCAAGTAACTCTAATGGTTGGAATAATGTAAGTAGTCCTTAGACCTGAGGCATCGTCGTTGTCTTGTGGTTAAGTACTTGATCTTTGATTATGTCAAACGTCACTCTTTCAGAATGTCAACGGCATAGTCGGGGTTAAGCCACTTAGTCATGAAGGCAAGTGTATGCGCAACAAGGAATCTCTAATCCTCGGTAAGAGAGGAAGAATACTCTAAGATATGATTCGGGAATCTTCGGCCGAAGTATCGAGCGTATTGAAAGGAATGCGTTCCTATACGACTTAAAAGAATCATATAAGAAGGAATAATCACATTAGGGGTTTGACATAATATATCCATACCCTAGTAATATGATTGAGAGTATTGTATTAGAGAAGGATCGAATTACATTGTAATTCCAATTGAATAGGTTCTCCGAATAAACTTCTACATTAGCTTGGGTAGCTATGACATATGGTTAGATGTCACTCATAGTTTGTGAGTTCTTCTAAGATAAATAAACATAGTCATCAAAGAAGAATGGTGAATTAAAATGAAGTTTTGATTCACTAAGTGATTGAAATTAAATTGAATTAATGCCAATCACCTCACTGCCTTGCTAATTAGAACCTAAAAGATTGTTCACCAAAACACTATTGTAGTGAGTAATAAATGGATGATGGAAATAATTAATTGGATTAATTAAGTGTTTTGATTAATTTAGAAAGTCTAAAGAAATCATAAAAGCGATAAAAGATCGTTTTGGGCTTAAAGAAACGTTCGGGTTTAATTGGGCCCATTGGGCCTAAACCCATTGGGCTTTTATTCAAGCATTGGATGACTTGAAATAAATGAAAGCCCAAAGCCCAAATGACACTAAGTAGGCCGGCCATACTAAGGGTTTGGGTGAGATGTTTGGTCAATTTGTTGACTAGGTTTTTGATGATATATAAGGAACTTTATAGAGATTGATTCCATAAGAGTTTTTGTAAGTTTTAGAAACACAAAATCAAAAACAACCATCTCTCTCTTTCTCAACAATAGGCCGGCCAACCAAGAGGTGAATGGGCTAACAACTTTTCATCCTTTTGGTCATTCCTTCATCCTTCTCATTATACTAGTGGGTGAGGATCTTTAGAGGTCTTCTACTTTGGGGACTTGAAGAGAACCTAGGAGCACTCATTCTATCAAAGTGGAGGAGGCAAGGAAGGAAGCTAGGCTCAAGGAATTCAAGGAACAAAGAGCTTGGAGGTGGTCCATCCTTGGTCTAAAATCAAGAACAAGAGGTATAGATCTATTCCTTGACTTTGTTCTTAAGCAAAATTGTTTTGATGCATTATATTTAAACCTATGAACCTTGAAGGGGATTTGCATGACTATAACTTTGATAACTTGTTATAAATGCTTCCGTTGCGTATGTATATAAATCTAGAATTGTATATGCATGCTAGTCATTTTGAAATCCCAAATCTTGAAAACTCATAATTTTCCCTTCAAGTGGTATCAGAGCCAAAGGTTTATGTATAATGTGTCCTTTTGGATTTTATGCATATGGGTATTAATGTTATGCATGACATAATTATTGTTTCATTCAAAATATGTTTATCTTTTGTTTTTCAATAGTTGAAGAATGTTAGTCAATAGTTGAAAAAGATATGTATGCAAAAGTTGTTTTTTATGCATGAATGAAATTTGAGTTTTGAACTAATTTTTGACATATTACTTCTTCATTTAAAGTATGTTTATCTTTTGTTTTTCAATGGTTGAAAAATATAAATCAAGAGTTGAAAAGATATGCATGTAAAATTGTTTTGTATGCATGAATGAAGAACAAGTCATGAACAAAATTTTGGGTTTCTTGTTCTTTGTGGTTGGCACGATTTTGGGGAAATTTTAAGCATGTGTTTATGTTTTATTGTAAGACACTCACACATCATTTAAAGCTAGAAACAAGAAACCTTGTCACTTAAGTTTTTTGAGTTTGAAAAATCACCAAGAATACACAAATCTTGAAAAATGTGTTCATGGTTTTGTTCTTGGTGTTCATAGTTTGGTTTTGGATGAAAATGGTTTTCATGCATAGTTTTGTGGTTTTGGATGATGTTCTTACCATCCATAACCATATTAAAATTAATTGAACCCTACTTGATTAGGTGAAATTCCATCACTTTTTCTAAAGAATTAAAAGCTAAGACAAGTGACAAACAAAATGATGTTTCTTTCTATTTTGTATTGAATTAATGCAAGATGAGTGGATTTTCATCCCCCCCATTAACAAGGCCGGCCTACCCTAGTGGATTTCCCACTTATGGGGCCATTTTATAATTTGAGAAAGTTGGTTTTACTTTTGAGTATTTATGGTTTGACCCCTAACTTTTTCATATTTGCATATAGAGCCCTACTAACTATAAAGTTAAAATATTTGATTTTAATTTTGTTAGTTGTTTAAACTCATAATACTATTATGCCCATATGCACTAAATCTAAATGTTTATGTTGCACTCCATATGATTATTTAATGTGATTAGATAGTTTGAAAAATGGGTGACTATGGACTTATGCCTTAAACGATAATTGAGCTATGAGATAAGGCGCTAAAATCAAATTGTTTGAACCTTGGGAATGTGTTTTAATTAATGTTTAATTGGACCTTGTCACGTTTGAAATTAATCTATCTCTCCCCTTTTAGTATATGTAATTTATAGGAATTTGTACAAATCGGTTTGTAATTCTTATTACTTCTTAATCTCTATTCATTAGTTGATTCCCTCCAGTGCTAGACTAGAGTTTCTTTAACTATTGGTAAGGAGACATAACTAAAAGAGGGTTTTGACATGAGATTAAAGATTAAATGGGTCCAACGCCCTAATTAGCAATGAATGATTGTCTTTCATTTCTAATGGCTAAATGAAAATGTTTTAATTGGATTGAAAAGCACGTAATTAAATTGACACAACCTCCCCGAGTTTATATTCAACAATGATGGCTCGTTGTTGCAATAACCTAATAAGTCCATGGTCATCCAAGAGCCTAAGATAACTGTAAAGTCCAATTTCAAAGGAATGCAAAAAACCATAGTAGTAGTGGTTACTTCCAATATTTGAAAAATTCGTTTTTGATATTGATTTGTTTTTCTTAAAACAAATAGTGGGAGTATCATACGCTACTAAAATATAATGAATATAATTAGTAGTAATATATATCTCCAATATTTTGAAAAATGTTTTGATATTGATTTGTTTTGTGAAAACGAATAGTGGGGATATCATATGCTACTAATTTCATTAACTTTGGACTAGTAGTTATAATAGGACTATTTATTTGAATATGATTAAATAAATAATATAGATGAGACCTTAAAATCCCTCAACCAACAAACAATATTAAGTTGAAAGCGTGAGAGTGCTTAGAACACTCTTTCGTGGCCTTCCACCATGGTAGGCTCCAAGCGTTTATGACTTGTACACCGCCTTCACCCTATCATGGGGAAGTTCAAAGTGCATGCTTATATTCAGGAGGAGTTTATTCAAAACATTTGATGAGGTTAAGGTAGGCAACGAGTATGGCCAACAGCGTATCATCGTGAGGTCATACTTGAACCCCTATCTAAACCAAGCATGGTGGGAAAGAACTTAACTAAGAAAAATGGTGCCAACATCGTATCATCGTGAGGCATTGTTTTCTAGAGGCCAAATAGATGGGTAATCACAAAAACTTGTTGTGAATGGGTAATATACCCTCTCATTATTATTTTTGCTAGCCAACATCGTATCATCGTGAGGTGGGCTTGGTAAAAGTGAGCCTCCCATAACCCGCTAGGAGCTTTCTTTGAAATCTCCCGGATTCCATTTTGAGGGATATGGAATTTGCCAAAAATGGTGGGTGGTGTCATTCGGTTTAAAGACCCGAATCGTTTGACTTAATCAACAATCAATCTAATTATTTTAGTGTTTATGTATTTAGATATGGTTGGAAGCGCACTCGCGAAAATACTCGACAAACATTGCCTTGAGGGGCACAATTTCCCATCATGGTATCGTAATGTCAAGATTCTCCTAACATTGGAGAAGATTGTTTACGTGCTAGACAAGGCTCCACCTCACATACCTCTTGGCCCTGAGGCTACAGAGGATGAGCGTGCTAAGTTTGACAAGCACGTTGAGGATGACACACAAGCCAAGTGATATCTGTTGGCTTCCATGAATGAGGAGCTACAGAGACAGCACGAGGACATGGACAGTGCATTTTCCATAATACTCCATCTTACGGAGTTATATGGCGAAGGGACGCGCAACCGTCGCTTTAGCACTGTTTGTGAACTTGTGAAGACCAAGATGGTCAAAGGGGCTCCAGTACATCAACATGTACTGAAGATGATAGGATTCATTGAACAATTGGAGAACCTTGGTACTCCACTTGACGGGGAATTGGCCCAGGACTTCATATTGGCTTCTCTTTCTGATTCATTTGCGCAGTTCGTAATGAACTACAATATGAATAAAATGGATAGTACTCTCTCTGAGTTGCTAAATATGTTAGTAACTGCCGAGAAGACTATGAAGAAAGAGAACGTTATAGGGACTGCTGCAGTAGCCTACAACAAGCCATCCTCTTCCAAAGCCAAGCCGAAAGGCAAAGGCAAAAGAAAGGAGATGAAGTCACCCACTCATAAGCCGAAAGGAGGAGTGATGAAAAAGAAGGAAAAAGAGCCCAAAGGGACTTGCCACCACTGTGGAAATGAGGGACATTGGAGGAGAAATTGCAGGTTATACCTTGCAAGTCTTAAGGACAAACCACAAGGTATGGTTTATGTTCTTGTTTTCAATTCTAAATGTTAGATCTTCTAAATATTTATATTTGATATAAAGGGCTAATCACTTGTATAATTGTATATAGGTGGAAGAGCCAAGTAGAAGAGGAACAAGCAAGGAAAGGTGTGGAGAAGAGTTCGTCCACCATGTTTTTGCTTACTACTTAAGAAGTTTGTTGCATTTAAAGACAGTCTTTAAACTTTCTTATTTTGTTAAGAACTTAATGTGGCTTCATATGATGGAAGGCCACTAAATAAATGCTTATATGTATAAAGGTATTTAAATTAGTCTCTAAATGTTTAGAGCTAATGCTTTTTATATTAAACATTATGAATGTTTGAATTATCATATTAATGTAATGTGATGAATGCCTTCTAATACATTTTCTTAATAGTAGTGTTATGAATTGAATATTGTCTTGTTGTATCCTAGGTGAGATACCAGATTTATATCATATGAAACACAATAATCAAGATCACTCTTGATTCAATTAGTGGTTTTGAACAACTAATTGGGCATTCGTTAAAAGGTTTTAAAATGTCAATTGTGCTATTGATTAAACCAAGAAAGAAGTGTCTAAATCTATTTTAGTCACTTAATAACAAGACATTAACTTAGTGAAGATTGAAACAATTAAAGCTTGAAATGTTTTAAAGCTACTACACAATGTCTTCTACCAATATACACCAATTTTATACATTTTGAATGTATGAAATGATTTCTCATTAAAGTCATGAGAAATAGTGGGAGGTATGAAAATGGATATAAACTTGAATATGATTGGTTTATAGTTGTCAAAAGAATAATAGTACTTAACTATTATTAAGAGTTTGTAATTTTAATTGTTAAAAGACTCAAACTCTTCAAACGTTAAAATTCTATGTTGTGTGACATTTAAAGAAAGTCTTTGAATGTTGGTTTCGTCAACCTAGCATAAATGGTTATATGTTGGGAGTTGTCCATCATTCTCTTTTATGAGAACAAGCTAAATAACAAAGCATATGGACAAGTTGATGAAACAAAAGGGAATAACTTCAAAATGAGTCACAACATTTGGTTTAACAACAAGACAATCCAAATTCAACATCTAATGTAACAATAAAGCAAGTTACACATTTCAAATGGAATTGCTTGAGAAGGAATTCTTTTGTATGATTCGTTTGAATAACTTGTGTTAGCTAGTGTTGTTAATGATCTCAAAATAGTTGAGATATCATCAATAAGCTAATGGATCTTAATGATTGTCAATAGATCCAATACAAGTTAGTGGGAGCAATATGCATTCAAATCAAGAAAATATAATTGTTAATTTTTGAATGTATGCTAAGTTACATCAAGGCCAGTGGGAGTGATGTCATAATTTGAGCAAACAAGATATGAATGAAGTCTATTTGATAGACTAGATAAATCATAGATGTTACTCGAAAAATGACAAAACATGACACAGTCAATTTTGAAGTATAGACTTGAAATTGGACTTATTGATATAGTAAGACTATCTCAAGGATATTAAATGAGGAATTAAATCTCAAATGTTGTAGATTTAAGAAAGCATTTTCCTATGTGATAAGAAATCACTTTCAGAACCCTTATAATGAATGTGTCATAAAATCACAAAAGGGACACATGTATTGACTTGTGAAAATAGATATCCAAAAGTGAAGAACCACAGGGGTTGTCACCTTAAGATATTACTATATCCCAGGATCAGAACCAAAGCAACCGATAGAGTATTATTGCCGTTTAAAAGGAAACATCAGAGTAGGACTCTGGAAGCGTGCATTCACTTAGGTTGTTAACCAAAGTGAAAATAAGCCATTTTAACAAATGGAACTTCATAATGGATGAAGAACTAACCATATGAATGAATTGGTAGTATGGTACTACAATGGTCTCAAGAATGGAGCAAAGTTTGTATAAAGTATACAAACAAAATATATGACGATATATTGTTTTAGAAACTGCTTCAAAAAGGTGTTTTGAATGAAGGGGTTCTATTAGAACCAATGATTGAATCCAAACCATAAGGTCGATGGTAGTGTACTACGACGTAATGGGGCGATAGCTCAAGCCATGGAATCAAGGTCTCATCAAAATATTCGAACACAATAAAGAGACATCATCAAATGTTTTGGAAACATTTGATAAGTAAATTCCCTTTTTAAAATAAAAGGAATTAATACATAACCAAGTTAACCAGCGAGCATGAACTCTCTCGACAAGATGTATAAGATACACTAGTGATTGACTTTAGTGCAAGTGGGAGATTGTTGGAAATATGCCCTGAAAGCCAATCTTTGGAAGAAACCTTTCAGGACAAATGAATGGATGTATAGATGATTCTTATACGTCAAATGGCAAAGACACGAATTAGGACTATCTCAATAAACGATATATGTCTTAAATAGTGTATCCATGGACAATGGATGGATTGAAGAAGTAATCTAATGATGTAGGACTACAGAGACCTTCTTCAGATAACCAAATGTCCAAAAGGTTCCTGGTCATTGGATTGTCGGAGGGAAACTGACAATGCGTAGATCGGTACATACTATGTCTGCTTCAAATGGAAGGATGGAAAGTCTCATCCCATTCGTGTTGTGACACTAAGACAAGTATGTAGGTGCTCATTAGGGGAATGAGTTCACTGAACACAATCGAACGAGAGTACTTGCATGGAGGTCTACTCACATGTCAAGCAAGTAACTCTAATGGTTGGAATAATGTAAGTAGTCCTTAGACCTGAGGCATCGTCGTTGTCTTGTGGTTAAGTACTTGATCTTTGATTATGTCAAACATCACTCTTTCAGAATGTCAACGGCATAGTCGGGGTTAAGCCACTTAGTCATGAAGGCAAGTGTATGCGCAACAAGGAATCTCTAATCCTCGGTAAGAGAGGAAGAATACTCTAAGATATGATTCGGGAATCTTCGGCCGAAGTATCGAGCGTATTGAAAGGAATGCGTTCCTATACGACTTAAAAGAATCATATAAGAAGGAATAATCACATTAGGGGTTTGACATAATATATACATACCCTAGTAATATGATTGAGAGTATTGTATTAGAGAAGGATCGAATTACATTGTAATTCCAATTGAATAGGTTCTCCGAATAAACTTCTACATTAGCTTGGGTAGCTATGACATATGGTTAGATGTCACTCATAGTTTGTGAGTTCTTCTAAGATAAATAAACATAGTCATCAAAGAAGAATGGTGAATTAAAATGAAGTTTTGATTCACTAAGTGATTGAAATTAAATTGAATTAATGCCAATCACCTCACTGCCTTGCTAATTAGAACCTAAAAGATTGTTCACCAAAACACTATTGTAGTGAGTAATAAATGGATGATGGAAATAATTAATTGGATTAATTAAGTGTTTTGATTAATTTAGAAAGTCTAAAGAAATCATAAAAGCGATAAAAGATCGTTTTGGGCTTAAAGAAACGTTCGGGTTTAATTGGGCCCATTGGGCCTAAACCCATTGGGCTTTTATTCAAGCATTGGATGACTTGAAATAAATGAAAGCCCAAAGCCCAAATGACACTAAGTAGGCCGGCCATACTAAGGGTTTGGGTGAGATGTTTGGTCAATTTGTTGACTAGGTTTTTGATGATATATAAGGAACTTTATAGAGATTGATTCCATAAGAGTTTTTGTAAGTTTTAGAAACACAAAATCAAAAACAACCATCTCTCTCTTTCTCAACAATAGGCCGGCCAACCAAGAGGTGAATGGGCTAACAACTTTTCATCCTTTTGGTCATTCCTTCATCCTTCTCATTATACTAGTGGGTGAGGATCTTTAGAGGTCTTCTACTTTGGGGACTTGAAGAGAACCTAGGAGCACTCATTCTATCAAAGTGGAGGAGGCAAGGAAGGAAGCTAGGCTCAAGGAATTCAAGGAACAAAGAGCTTGGAGGTGGTCCATCCTTGGTCTAAAATCAAGAACAAGAGGTATAGATCTATTCCTTGACTTTGTTCTTAAGCAAAATTGTTTTGATGCATTATATTTAAACCTATGAACCTTGAAGGGGATTTGCATGACTATAACTTTGATAACTTGTTATAAATGCTTCCGTTGCGTATGTATATAAATCTAGAATTGTATATGCATGCTAGTCATTTTGAAATCCCAAATCTTGAAAACTCATAATTTTCCCTTCATACTTGTCCTACTGGACTGTACCTAGACTTTTTATGCTCTGATTAGGAGTGTTTACGGTTGTAACTAACTCCTATCACTCACTGCTAGTAGTGCACTCTATTAATGTGGTTTTTAATTATTCGTATATTTGCTATCTTTATCGCTTCCGCACTGTGCATATGGCTACGTCACTCTCACGTGACGGCCAACATGCCTTGACCTCGGTCGGAGGTGTGTCAGCTAATCAAGACAAATTAAACTTAAAAACTGAAAACTAGACTCAAACAACTCAAAACAAGCTAAATTGACTCAAATAACACAAAACTAAGTTTAATTGACTCAAAACAAGAACTAGAATGTAATTTGGACGAAAATTGAACTCAAAAGATTCAAAACAATGTAAAACAACCAATCTGGATAGATTCTTACCTAAAAACACGAAATAGAAAAGGGGGTTTGTTTTTGACGAATTTAAGACTAAAAACAAACAAATTTAAAGACTCTAATAAATTTGAACGAAATTGATGATTTAAAGGGGTGAATGACTAGCTAGAGGGTCATTCTCCACACATGACACATAACATATGCATACAAATAATTTCTAGTTATTCTTCCAATAAACCATGAATGACAATGCCCCAAATTAATCGTGAGAAGCACAAATTAACTTTCAGATTCTCCTAAATTCATTGAATTGGACTTAGCGACGCAACCAAATTATTCTTATCAAGTTTCCTACATGAACTGCATAATAGAGATGCATAACAAAGATCATTAAGTTCTAAAAAAATCATAAGCATTGACAAGGCATTCATAACTATGAACTGCATGATACTCCTGCCAAGAATTCACTTAACACAATCATGACTAGTGACTTTTACTACTTGTGAATATAAGTTCATAACGATTAGGTGAAATTCCCTTATATCCTAGCATCAAATTCATGCATGCAAACTAAGTAGGCCTCCTTAATCAACATACAAGAACAAGTTATCAATCAAACAGATAAGTAAATTGCATTCACGATTTATGAAATCATAATTGGATGTAATCAATTCATATCACATATATGTTCATGGCTTTGAATTCACCTCTAACTAAAACGAAATTAGTTCCACATGGTTGCAATTAAACAAAAACAATCTAATTTAAACATTGAACTAAAACTAAGGATAGAATACACCTAGGAACGTTCCAGCAATCCAAAGCCTTGAATGGCAGGCACAGCCCCAAGGGTCTCCTCTCCTTCCTTCCTTGCAAAGCTGCGGCACAATTGTATTTTTCTGATGTTTTGGCTCTTGTATGTGTGGTGCACGAAATTATGGTGATAAATATGTATTTATAGGCCTAGGGTTTGCACAATTTTTGAAGGAAAAAGGATTGCACAATCCTAGGATGAAGGGGAGTAGGATACACGGCAGGTTTCTAGAAGAAAAGGGATTAAATTCGTCATATTTCTAGGGGAAAAAGGGATCAGGTTATTTGCATTGTTTCAGGGCTTCTAGAATTAGATATTAGGTATTCTAATGTGATAAGGAGTCCCCCTTGCAGCTGGAATTAAGGTAGGATCGGATTAGGATAAGATAAGATAAGATAAGGTTAGTTTGGATAATGTTGGATAATGTTCATTCCTTTTAGCTGATTCATTATCTTCTTTGTCTTGACTTTATTTTCTTCATCTCTTCAGCATATTCCTAGCCTCTTGAACTTCAAAAACGTCCATCCACCTTGCTCCATGCATGTGCTATCCATTCTTGGCCCAAAACTGCTCTAAAATGTTCCCAATTGCACTTTCTTGCCAACTTTATCATTTAAACTTGAAAACACACGAAAATAGCTTAAAACACTCTAATAAGTAGAAACTAGCTATGAAAATGCAAGAAAACAAGTTAATTATGTCACATAAATATGCTCCTATCACATATCAATTGGAATTTCAACATATATTATAAAAATATTTTATTCGCTAGTCGCCACACAAGTTTTGCTGCTTTTGCAGTCTTGATATGACACACGGTCATTACAGTTTGTTGCTTTTGCAGTCCTGTTATGAAACTAAAACTGATTTGTAAAAACAAAAATTAAGTTGAAAAAAATTGAGAAAACTAAACGAAAAGAATTAGCCAAAATTAAGCTGAACTCAGAACTAGGTATGCCGTCTTGGACTCTGTCACTCTTGTGGACGACTAGAAGTGGACAGATGACGGAATGGGAAGTCGGATTGTAGCCTACAGCCCTACAAGTCTGTGACTGTGAGAGACGACGAATTTAGGAGGACAAATAATAATCGAAGGCAGTTGGGAAATTGCTTCGAAATTTTGGGTTGTGGGCATAACAATCTATAATGGTTCTTAAAGAACTGATTTATGATATTTAATTAATCAAAAACTTCAGGTTTGAAATTAGTCCTTGGATTTGCGAAGTGTTGAAGACGAAGTGACGAATAGAAGGCTAAGGGATGGTTTGATATTATTGTGCTTAAAAAAAAAACTGTTTCTATTATGATGTGAGAATAAGCTTATTTTTACTGCTTCACGTTTTCAGTTTTTTCACCCAAAACTGTGAAAATAAGTTGTTTTTAAGTGTTTACCAAATACCTTTTTGAGCGTAGTTTTTTTTTATACCCACTTTTAATGAAAACACCTCAGTACCAAACCAGTACTAAGAGTCGAAGATGCGGGAGCAAGGTAGCAAAATTAAATTAAAGTTTTTATACTTATATATGTGCAAAAGAAAAATGGTACCCCTTTCAATTTTAGGCCCTAGACAAGGGCCCTGTTAGCACTGGGCCTGAGCCGGCCCTAACGGCGATGTTTGTGACGTGCCATCCTGGGATAAAAAGTTTATCACAGTACGTATTAAAGTTGACTATTCTTCTGACATGTCTTGATCTCGATTTACTAGGCTCGTATTTTCTTCTTTAAGTTAGGCTTTAAAAAAGATACTCTAATTAACTCCAACTTAAGAGTATTGAATAATGATTGGGCACTTAAAATGATGCGTTAATTAGTTGTTCATAATGAATTTACTAGTTTTCGATGTGAGAATTAGTTTCTGTTATGACCCTGTGTGGTGTCACTCATGAGGCATGTTGAAGAATAAAGTCATGAGGCATGTTGAAGAATAAAGTTATACATATATGAGATATAACAAATATTACACGATTTATATGTAAGAGCTTCGATATTGCTAATATCATCAATACCTTTTATAATAAAAGTGAATAAGTTTAGGAAAGTATCAATGATGTTTATGGTAGATATTACTACACGTGAAAATTTAATTAGAACCTTCATTTCTTTAAACCTTCATTTCTTTACAAGCCATGTTAAGTCTATTATGTAATGTGGTTCTAATTGATGACTAAATTTCTAAGTGATGTATACTAAGACGAGACGTTCCATGGATAGCCCTGTCTGGGCGAAATCCTTAAGGCATGAGGCGAAGCCTCACATGACCTAATTATATATATATATATATATATATATATGTGTGTGTGTGTGTGTGTGTGTGTGTGTGTGTGTGTGTGGTTATATATAAAAATATAATACTTTGTAAAACAAACATTGTCATTCAAATTCAAAAGGTAATATTATCCAAATCCATTGTCATTCAAAAGGTAATATCATCCAAATCCATTGTCATTCAAAAGGTAATATATCATCCAAATAAATTATAAAACAAACAAGTTTAGCTCACAAACGTACAGACAAAGAAATCATTCATCCAAATCCTCTTCATCTAAATCAAAGGTAACATCATCCTCTTCATTGTCAAGTCTAGTTGAACTTGGAGGGTATGTCATCAAGTCTTCAAACAAATCTTCTGAATCATACTCCAAATTTGTGATTCTTTGACTTGAGGTTTCTTCGTTAATTTGTTTTCTTTTGAAAGTAATAGGAGCTCGAGGTTGAGTAGGTAGGTTCACAGGAAGAAGGAGGAGGAGGAGGAGGAGGCTTTCTTGTAATTACATAAAAAGTTTTGATACTTTTGTATCATTGCACTTGGATCCAAACTTTTATGTTTTTACATAAAGGCCCAACTTCTCTAAATGATAAAATGTTTTGCTCCTTTAATGAAGTTTTTGTTATTGTTGAACTTTTTGGTATCTAGTTGTAATAACATGAAGTTGTGAACATTTGTGTATTTAAAAAGTGATCCAAAAGTTTGTGTTTTTGCATTATAGACCGAAAGTTGAGGTTATTACATTTTTACCCAAATTAGTTAGAGCACAAAATAGTTTTGTCTCTTTAATAAGAATTAGATTTCCAATTCACTTAGCTTCATTTAAATCAATTCTATGAATCCAAAAACCTTTGTTTAAATAGCTTTCTTGGTTAATGTGATTAATTATAAAAAAGGTGATTATGAAGCAAAGGCCAACGATAATTGAGTTACATGATTGACCGCTTTTCATTATTAATAAATGGAAATATGTAGATTAGATCTCAATGTCATTTGATTAGATCAAATGTGATGTAAAGGGTGTAAGCCCTTCTATTTACTTTATATACTCTTTTAGTTTGATTGCATGCAAATTGGAGTAGTTTGGTCCAATGCCTAATAAGACATAACAATTTAATTGGATTAAATGTGTAATTAAAGTCAGATCTCTTAGCAGTCTTGCTTCCATTAGGACTCAGTTGAATCAATGCTCTTCTAGGCTGAGAACCAACTGCATGAGGAATCATTATTGGGCCAAAAGTCATGGCCTTCCAACTCGAGTTTTTTCTCTCAACCCAATTTTTGTATTTCAGGCCCAGACAATAACAAGGGATATTTGACCTTCAACAGTCCAAGAATCGTATAATATGATTCAAGAGTCTCTAGAGCACATGAATCTGATATAGGATGTACGTTCCAAAATCACATTTATAAGAATCATATGCATACAAAAATCACATTTGGATAGTAATTATGCCTAACAGCTAAAAAAATGTGATGAAGAGTATATATTTATTACACAACATTATCATGAGTTGAAAGCTTCAATGGTTAAGTTTTTTCGGAGGTGGCTTCTATCTATATGACTAAAAAGAAGTAACAATGACATCAACAAGTGCATAAGGCAAGTAGTATTTCCTTAAGAAATAGAATAATGAGCCTGGACATAAGATTTGTGAGGTCTAGAAATTGAAGAAAACATTATATTATATTGACAGTTTTAATGTATTGATTATCATATAATTAAACACGACATACAAAATAATAGAGATTTTTTTTGATAATTTTATTAAGACTATTTGGTCGTACATGACGCTTTTTGGGTACATGGTACATGGGAACTCTTCATTGTCATAATGTACATTTACCTAGCTATGGTCAATTGTAAATAATTGGGCATTTAGGCTGTTTTTTGGGAGAAAAAAACCCCCCAATGTTTCTCAAGTTCTGGTGTCTTTTGATTTTCATCAAACATGGCAAAGATGTAAGTTTCTATGGGTTTTCCTGGCCTTCTTGGAGTCCTTGTTTTCACATGTTAAATCAAGTGTGAGTAATATGTCTTTGCATTATCAATTATCGTTTCCGTTCCACCAGCTGATGGCCAACCCGTCTCTGATACAACAATTTCCAAGGACCCTCCTCCAACCTTCTCAAGGGCAGCATAAACACCATCCAAAATGAATTTTCCATCTTGTAACACAATTGATGGAGATGTGAAAATAGCATAATCAAGACGAATATCACGAGTGTTGCTGCTGTAACTAAAATACGGGTACAAGTTAACAAGTAATGGTGAAATGTGATTCACGAGGAAACGGATAATGGGTTGCAAAAGTGAGCTATATTCAGACTTGAATGAGCAATTTGACGGAGGATAGGCTTCTCCAAGTACCCCAGTGCCTATGGCAGTGGAAACTTTAATTTGTTTGGCAAGGCCAGCAAGAGAAATCGCCTTCTCTATATTTCGCATTGCTAGGACCAGAAATCGGGCAAACGAATTTGAGGGCTTGACTTCATTTCCTACCGCAATGTAATTGAATCTTACATTGGCATAGTTTCTCACATTGTTTTGCACCCATGTGTTTGCATTGGCTTGGCTTGAAGCAAGGTTTTGAAGGTTGTCATTTGGCACGCCTAGCAAGAGCTCAATATTAGAGTTTCTAAGGGCTCCCAAAGCAGCTTGGTTTGGATCATAGAGTCTCATTCTCTGGATTTTATATGTTTTGTAGAGATCAATAACTTCTGCTTGGGTTGGTAGGCCATCGCCAATCATTCCATTACATACACTAATTTGGGCACCTAGATTTGAAAGAACAAAAATTATTAGAGTTTTAACAAAACACTCATAGTATTGTTCACTTTTAACGAAAATGACATTTTTACTCTAAAAAATCATTCTGGTATTATTCATTTACAACATCTTTTTGTCATTTTGATTAAAACTCAAAGTTTTCAAGCTCTTTTCATTAGTTTTCCTAAGTTATTATTGTTTTTATTGGATAACATGATGTTCCTAATTGATAACAAGTAGTGCGTTAAAACAAGTCGTCAAAACAATCTTACTTACGTCGACTGCCATATATAGAACCCTAGTTTTGAAGTATGAGAGACGGAAAGAGAGAGATACATGTAGTTTCAAAGCTAGCCATTAGTTGCCCTAGTACAAGTACTATGGAAATCATATAAGATCCTCTGCTCATTGATGAACTGGATTTAGCCATGACAAGAAAAATATTTATATCCAAATTAAGAAATAAATTATATTATTTTGTGTTCCCCTCAATTTTGCTCCTTGCTCTTTAATTTATAGAGATAAAAAAGAAGAATGTATGATTAAGAATAGTAAAGCACACTAACTTACATGGAACAACCTTAACTGTTTGTTTATCTATTCCCTTTTTTATGATGAATATCTTTCGTTTTTTGTTTTTTGTATTTTTTGGCTATTCGTGGAATGACTATTTCTTCATTTGGTTGGTGGGTTGAGGCTAATGCATTTTTAGTGGATTTGTGTAACAAAAAATGGTTAGTATAATTGTGATAAACAGACTGAAAATGTAATTTACACTTTTAGTTTTGTTCCCATTCTCTTTCTCTGGCAATCCAACTCTTGGTATGTAAAATTCCTTATATAAAAAAATGTAATTTTCTAAAATAATAAACATACATTCCCATGAAGAACACAGAAGGAACAAAACTTTTATGGGATATTCCTTCTACGTAGTATAGTGCCCCATGAGATTGCAGTCTAGGTTTTTTTTATTTATTTATTTTTTTTTTAACAAACGAGTACACTAAATAGAAGGGGGTGTAATCATGATGAGCTAGTATTAATGAGGTTCAAATTCGTCTTTGATGAGAATTGAACCTAAGATCTCTCACCATGAGATTGCAGTCTAGTTAAAAGATACTATATTAATAATATTTATTTATTATATTATCTAAATGTAATAACTAGATGTTCTTCTTTTCTTTTTATTTGTCTTTTATTATTATTATTATTATTATTATTATTATTTATTTATTCATTTTTAGTAGGAGAGGAGTAGGTCAGATTAGCTAATGGTCGATGTAGGATGCAAAACACCCACAACGAGAGGGTACCCTTACTTACAGGAGCCAGATTGAGATCCACTCCAAATCTTTATGTCTGGAACCTGCGGATTGAGAGATTTAGATCACTCAAATTAAATTCTATGACCCCTATTAACTTATCCCACTTACCCAGATATCTTTCTCTCTCTCTTTAATGGTTCAAATCTCTCGATCCACGATTTTTGGACACAGAGATTCGGAGTGGATTTCATTCCCTGGCAACCCCCCCACCCATCTCTCTTTAGGGTGTAATGACTAGATTGCGTATTTTTTTATATTTAAAAAGAAAAATACTGTTATAAAAATGTACAATTAAAGTTTCAATAATAGTTCCATTTTTAAATACATATTTGTTTGTCACTATCGCATAGTAAGAACAACCCTCTTACAAAGGTTCTTAAAAAACGATACATCAAAGGTAATTAAAATTCCAAATTATATATGCATCGATAATATTTCATTCACAAAAATTTTACGATCTTAACTCTCATGTAAGTGTAGAATAGAGAGGAAACAATAGAGAAACTTATTTGTTGACGACATTTTGGATTTGGATGATAAAATGTAAGAGATTTAAAAAAGAAAGGGGAATAGTTTTGAAGTCTGGCTGCACTGTAAAAGATGACTGTTTCTTAATTTTATGACTAAAACTGAACTATTACTCTTCAAAGAAAGGTGAATTGTTGCTTTGATTTTAAGTGCTATTAATTTGTATTAGGGAAATAGATAAAATATTAAATTCAATTGTGAAATGGACCGATGGGGTTATGTTTGGAATTTGAAAAGCATGGCTTCAAGCAAATGAAAGATGCATAATTTTCAAATGCATAAAAGTCAGGATAGGCCTCGGCCATCCCTGGTCTCATGGTGCCTCCGCCAGTGCCTACAAAAGTTATTCTACTTTATCCACGGATAAATGCGCATATATTCAATGGGGGAAACATGTAGACGCAAATGCAAAATTAGTAGAAAAAACAAGGTTTCTCTCTACGTGCGCCAACTATCTAGTGAGGTAAATTAACTGAATTATCACTAGGATTGTTAATGAAATTCCTAAATCCGAGAGAATATATATGTATCTTGTTGTGTAATTCAAACCTATTTTTTCCGACATAAATAATTCAATATAAATTAAGTTTTTTGTTATTTTTGTTATGGGGTCTGAAGTTTTGAGTAGACACAAACTAAAGTTTGAAATAATTACATTCACCTGCTTTTCTTGTGGAGCAAACATCTTACAAGCACCAATAAGAATTCCTGTGTTCATTTGGAGAGCTTGTTACTGAAAAATAGAAAAATTAAAATGAATAACAGAAAATATAAAGGATTTATATGCGCTTTGTCCCAATTATTGGTGTCAATGGTATTACTTGGCTATAAGATAATATGATTTGGATTTCTGAAATAGCATTTGGTGTGAAATTAAGGATCAGATCATATCATCATACCAAATAAATAAAGTTATTAATGGTAATAGATACGTGATGCTTTTTGTAGTGCACATAAACTATTGATTTTGGGACAATTAATGAGTCAGCTAATTGAGATTAATCTAAATTACAAGGATAACACGAAGGAAACATACACACATATATATATATGGGTGTGCTATTCACACACCCCTTTTTATTTCTCACACACCCTTTGTTAATTTTTACCATTTGATATTTTTTAATTCAGTCGATCTGACGGTTACAAATTAAGAAGGTACAGTATGAAGTAAAAAATGGTGTGTTGATAACACATCCCTATATATACATGCATACATATTATATATTTAAGCCTTGATCAACAAAATTGCAGGCGCAGACAGTGATGGGAAAGAAGGAGAAGAGACGGTAATTTTGTCGGAAAAGGGATGGTTGGCTCAATCATATAATTTTACCGCACGGAGCTTCTGAGGTAAAGGGCAAACCTAATCTGCAAAAGGGGTTAAAAGCTTAAAGTAGAGTTATACATTACCATATTTGTGACAACTTGTTTTTATGTTTTAGGCTCTATGTAATCTCTTCATTTGATCATTTTAATTCATCCTCTTTGGTGGTTGAAAACTAAAAAATTTATGTGAAAATAAAAGAAAGTTGTGAATAGGATCACCCCTAAATTATTGGTCTGATAATCTACCGACTGAAAGTTCGAAACCTTAATGCCTGAAACTTAATGCCGTTGTGGTGCATGCGTAACAATATACTGAACAAAGCGCTATGGTAGACATTTTCAAACCATCAGAAGGATTATACGTATTTTCAACAATACTTTTTACCCCAAACTAATAAGAGCAACTCCACCGTGGTGGATTGCTCGGGGGATAGGCGAGAGAAAAGGGCCCGAGGCCCTGTGGAATCGCACCAGCTGGAAGGAGCCCAAGTGGAGGTGGAGGCCCGAGCTCCGGGCCTGTGAAGATTTGCCAGCCTGCGAGCCCGAGTGGATTGGCTATCAGGGCTGACGTCAGCCCTGCAGCAGGCCTTTTTTTAATTTTTTTCTATCAGGCGCGTGTACCCCACTCGCGCGTGGGGGCGCATCGCCCGACAACTTTTCAGAAAAATCAGCCCACTTTTCAGACTGCAATGTTACCATTGGGAAGCCACGTGGCTTCCCACGGTCCGTACGATCTCAATGGCTATTTAACTTAGACCGTTCGATCTCAACGGTAAAAAAAATAAAAAAAAATCTTATTTCATATCAACCGTTCGATCCGTTCGATCTGAGATCAACGGTCGATATTAATATGCTTTATAAATAAATAAATAAAAAGAAAAAATAGTTTTAAAATTAAGAAAAGTTACCGTTGTGACACGTGGCACAATCTGGAGTGTTGGAATTCAATTTTTTTTTAAATCCAGCGGCAGAGATTAATTATTTGAATAAAAAAATTTAAAAATTGTAAAAAATCCGAAAAAATATCTGAAATTTAAAAAAAAAATGTTTCTACTTTTCTGTAAATACCTTCTCATTACCATCTACATTACACCACAATTTCATATTTTCTCAACTACTTTCAATCACATTCCTATCTTTCTCTCAAAGTTTCAATCCAATTTTTTTCAACAAAATGACTACTGATGCAGGTACGAATTGGACGCTTCTGGAAGATGTTGCATTGTGTACTAGCTGGGTTGAAATTACTCATAGTTCGCGTATGAGTAATGGGATGCAGTTGCGAGATATGTGGAGTCTTATTCATACCAATTATCTTGAAAAAATGGGTGGAAGTAGAACCAAAGAATCGATGTCTAGTCGTTGGAAATTACTTAGCCAATCGTTTAGTATTTGGAGAGACGCCTTGGCACAAGCTAGTAGTAATCTTCAAAGTGGGGAAAATTACATAAATCAGGTAACAATATATCATTTATTTGTTTGTTGACACACCCCGTCCCGAAGGAGGGCATGTTGGCCGTCACGTGAGAGTGACGTAACCATTTACACAGTTCGGAAGCTTTAAAAATACAATTACTAAGATGAAACACCTGAGGGTGAGTTCTATTTTTGTGAATTCTGTCAGAACACCGTTGGATTCCTCGTGGCCACCAAAGCTCTGCTATCTAGAACCTGGAGGGGCGCAAAACAAAATTGAGTGGGTCAGTAAAACAAAGTTTTTCGAAAACTTTTCATTTAAAACATTTCTAACCCCTCGCTGTAAAACCTGTATACTTTCCCAGAAAATAACATAATAGCATATACCTTCAAATATCTCAAATCATCAATCTTTATCAAAACCAGAAAGTATGCCATGCTATAATGTCAAAAACAGAATATGGATGCATCAATATAACAGGTGAAATAATGAATCAACCGGAGACCCTGCAGTTGGTCATGTACGGTTAATTCTATAGCTCAATATCCAATCCAAACCGGAGTCACCACGGTGACCTGTACGGCACTACTCTGCACATAAATCGGAACTACCTAAAGTAGTCTGTACGATAAGAATGGTGTAAGAATACGCTCTAGTGCTTCTCTCATCGATCATCTGTGCACATAATCTAAGGTAACCTATCAGTCGGAACCCTTTCATGGTCTGTACGACATGTCGGAACCCTCTCATGGTCTGTACGACATGCACCTACTTGGATCCAAGGTGAGCGTATGGTGCGAGGTGAATAATATAAGCACTAACACCATGATTGCAGGTTATGAGCTATCAACATAATACACATCATCAATGATTCACATGAATAACATAAAACTCACCTGATACTCACATGTGCGTCCACAGCACCAATTCACATATATACATGCATCAATTATCAATTCATATAATTCATAATATGAATGCATGGCATTTTAAAACGTACTTTCATTTAAACTCAATTTCTGGGAAAAATATCAATAGTATATAGGTACAAACAGAAATACTGCCCACTCACCTGGAGTTCGCCCAACAACTCCCTAGCACAACATATCAAGGCGTCATAACGATCGGCGCCTAGAACAATAATCAAATCCAACCTCAGAAATCATATCGATAGAATATATAACTTATATAAAACACGTCACTACGTAGTTCGATCCGGAAGATCTGCAACTCAGATTTCAAATCCATAACTTCCAGAGGTCCACAATATACCTCTAGGACAACATCCTAAAATTTCATTACCATCCAACGGTCGGATCTCCGTCAATTTCCAAAACCAATTGACGATTAACATTTTATTTTATGAACTTACAACTCCAATTCCGGAAGATTTGTAAATTGGATTCCCAATCCAAAAGTTCCTATAATCCTCAAATATTACGTATTACAACGTATCAAATTTTGGTGACGATCCAACGGTCGGATCGTCAATTCACATTTTCACCTAACCACGAATCGTAACGAACTTAGGTTCAATTATTCAATTTACGTCCATCAATTATCAAAACTGAACCTAGAACCTTAAACACATGCTAAGAATGACATTGGCTGGCCATTGGCCACGCGCCGCCGCACGGGCCGCCGCGGGTGGCGGTTGGCCGCCCCGGCTCGCCGGAAAATCCAACTATCTCCAAAAATTCTCAAAAAAATACAGAATTGAAGATCTCAGTGAGTAGAGTAAACTTTATACCTGAGGCCAAGGCCAATTTGTCCTAGAAATGCTCCAATTCCACCAAAACCGTGAAGAACCTTAGAATTGGGTGTTTTCAATTCGACCTTCAAATCAACTCCGCCATCCCAATCAAAGCTTGGGCTTTGTTCCAGGTCCTAAGGGAATGCTAATGGTGTTAGTGACCTTCAAATCAACTCCGCCATCCCAATCAAAGCTTGGGTTTTGTTCCAGGTCCTAAGGGAATGCTAATGGTGTTAGTAATTGAAAGAAAACATTTCAATATCTGAAGAATTTGAACAAGAAAGTCGCGGCACCCACGGGTGCGTTCTTCACCAAACCACCATCAAATTTCATGATTTTTGGGGTGAAACATGAAGAGGGAAGGCCTAGGTGATGATTGGAAGTGGTACCTTGATCCAATTTGAGAGAAATCCGGTGAAAATCGTCGGAAAAATGGAGATGGGTGCGCGGGTTGGGGAAAACCCGTTTCTTCCTTCTCTCATCATCTTCTCGCCCTCTATCCTTTCCTCCTTTCTTGCTTTCTGATTGGCCAGTCTCCTCTCTCTCTTCTCCCCATTCACCAGCTCTCTCTCCTTTCCCATCCCGGAGCTCCTACTCTCTTCCTCTGGTTGGGCAGTTTTTGCCCAATCTCTTCTTCTTCTTCTCTTTTCTTCCCCATTTCCCGTCACTTACACACACACACAAAACCTTTCTACATCTTTTTATTTTTTTATTTTCTTTCCCTTACATCCAAGCCATCCATTTCAAATTTCCTTTAATCTGGGCCATCCAAATTTTAATAATAAAATTCATAAAAAGGTCCAAACTTCAAACTTTAAA
The DNA here is from genome assembly GCA_035220775.1 of Malus fusca. NCBI lineage: Eukaryota > Viridiplantae > Streptophyta > Magnoliopsida > Rosales > Rosaceae > Malus > Malus fusca. Next base: position 8,589,681 of record CM069072.1, on the reverse strand, counting down.
ATCTTTTTCGTTATAACTCCAAATCACGCACCGTCTGCGCCCACGCGTCCGTATCGACGAGTACTACGAGGATATGGCAAGAAATTAAATCTTAGATGGCACGACACAACGATTAACCTCGAATAATGCGCGTGCCTCAAAGGGCATTTTTGTAAAATCCTTTATTAAAACTTTAAAACTCTTAAAATCGGGGACGGGCTGTCACATTTGTACTATACCCAAATTTACATTGTAATTATTTGTTTGTATTATTTATTTGTTACCTACTTGAATTATAATTATTTGTTTGTATTATTTATTTGTTACATACTTTGATTATGATTTTTTGTTTGTATTATTTATTTGTTATATACTTTGATTATAATTTTTTGTTTGTATTATTTATTTGTTACCTACTTTGATTATAATTATTTCTTCTCCCCCATTGTGTAGCTAATTCAAGCACAAACTTGGTATGGTTCCAAAACCAAAAGCAAAAATAAATCATTTAACCGGTGGGAATGTTGGAATATTGTCAAAGATTGTCCTAAATTCAGAGTTGTGCCTGTCGGTCCAGAAGTTGTCATGAACAACACCCCTCTACACTCTACACCTGATAATGACTCGCATGAAGATGATGGAGAAGAAGTGCCCGAAACGCCCATCCCTGAACAAGCGTCGGGTTCGACCCGTTATCCAATTAGGCCTCAAGGTAAGAAGGCTTCAAAGAGAAAAGGAAGTGCTTCCAAGCATGATTATGCAAAGTACATGGAAGAACTTACTCGCCATAGTGAATTGACTTTGGCGAGGGAAATGGTGAAATTTGAGGCTGTAAGGCTAGAGAGGAGGCAAAAGCTGCAGCTGTTGAGAGAGAATTTCAAGCTAATGAGAGAGAAAAAGAGCTACTTAGGCAAGAAAGGGAACTGGTTAAAGAAGAAAGAATGGCTCAACGAGATTGTGAGATTATGAACACGCCTTTAGAAGGGAAGTCTCCAAATTATAAATATTTTTGGAAATCGGAGAAAGAGGATGTGGTGCGTAGGAGGCCTGCAAGAGAAGCGAGAGCAAAAGGAGACGGTCCTAGCAAGACAAGAGAAAATCATCATAGCACCACAAATTGGTTAAGTGATGATGATTAGAGTACTTTTTGTAATCGGAGCCCATAATTTTTCAATCACCTTGGGTTGTAATTTATTATTTATTGAATAGAATATTTTATGTTGTTTCCAATTTATTGACTTTAGTACTTTATTTAAAGTGAGAGTAAATTTATTTAATATGGTAATATATTTATACTATAAGAGAATCTTATTCAAATGACATAAACATACTTTTCTATAAAAAAACTCACGAAATGAACTAAAATAAAATGCACCAAATAAAATTACATAAACACACCAAATAGTAAAAAACTCACTAAAATAAAACACACCAAATAAAATTACATAAACACACCAAATAATAAAAACCTCAAATAAAATTACATAACACACCAAATAATAAAAACCTCACTAAAATAAAACAAACCAAATAAAATTACATAAACACACCAAATAATAAAAACCTCACTACAATATAACACACCAAATAAAATTACATAAACACACCAAATAATAAAAACCTCACTAAATGAACTAAAATAAAACACACCAAATAAAATTACATAAACACACCAAATAATAAAAACCTCACTACAATATAACACACCAAATAAAATTACATAAACACACCAAATAATAAAAACCTCACTAAATGAACTAAAATAAAACACACCAAATAAAATTACATAAACATACCAAATAATAAAAAACACACTAAATGAACTTAATTATCTTCAGCTTGTTTCAATGCCCACTAGTGCTCTATCAAGTCATTTTGCCGGGCATTGTGCATGTCTGGCCTTTGAAATGTAGTATATCGTTGAATGACCCTTTCATTGTAACGTCTATCCCTTTCTAATGGCTCATGTTGCACAGGCTCATCGGTGGCGTCATGAGCACAATATATACATGTTCTTGAATTGTTCATCGTGTCTGGCTCATATTCATCAACAGCTTCATAATCGTACTCATCTTCCACAATCATGTTGTGAAGAATGATGCACGCCATCATGATGGATCGAAGTGACTCTACATCAAAAAATCTGGCAACACCCCTAACGATCGCCCAGCGAGCTTGGAGGATACCGAAACAACGCTCCACATCCTTCCTGCGCCCCTCTTGACAGCATGCAAAGTGTTTTTCCTTTGCACTTCGCGGACGTGGCACTGTTTTGACAAATGTTGACCACCTTAGGTAAATGCCGTCAGCTAGGTAGTATGGTCCGTCGTACATACGTCCATTGACCTCATATGTGACTTTTGGTGCCTTTCCTTGCAGGACATCGTTGAATACTGGGGATTGGGGAAGGACGTTGAGGTCATTTTGAGCTCCCTGAACCCCGAAAAAGGCGTGCCAAATCCATGTATCAAAAGATGCCACCGCCTCCAAAATGATACTTTTTGCTCATTTTATGTCTCCATAAGTGCCTTGCCATGCACTTGGACAGTTTTTCTATGTCCAATGCATACAATCAATGCTCCCAATCATCCTAGGAAAACCTCGCATCTCGTCCTTCTTCAAAAGCCATTCCAAGTCCATGTGAGTAGGTTGCCAGAGGTACTCTGCGGTGTAGATAGATTCGATTGCTCCACAAAACCTCATCAGGGACTGAAGAATGGTTGATTTCTCCATCCTCGCTATCTCATCAACTTGGTCCGCGGATGCTCCATACGCAAGCATCCGCAGCGCAGCAGTAATCTTTTGCTTGGGAAGGAGACCCATAGCACCAAAAGCATCATTTTTTTGCACAAAGTAGGAATCATGGTTGTAAACAGCAATCATGATTTTGTTGAACAAATGTCGTTCCATTCTAAAACGACGTCTAAAGTATGTATCAGGAAATGCACTGTTCTGGACAAAATAATCGTCTAACAGCTCCACACCTCGTCGTTGCCTGTTTCTATCAAAGTTTCCGAAACGGGTGGGCCTGCATATATGAGCCACAACTTGGATGACTCGACGGGAATGTGAGTCTCTGGCCATTCTTGCTTCGTCATCTCTCCTTCTCAGTTCCTCATCCTCTTCCTTCTCATTTTGGGCTATATGGAGATTCAACATTCCTTTAGATTGGTTAAACAATTATTCCTCTTCTTGTTCGATTTCCCACATCATGCTTGAAGAAGAAGACATTGTAAGTAGAAACTATGAATAATGATACAGATTTTGATTTGGTGAAGAAGGAAGCAGAAAATATGAATAATGATAGAGATATTGAGAAAATTGGTGTGAGATTTAAAAGGATGGATGATGGATTATATGGAGGATTCTGAAATGATTAGGTTGTAGATAGTGCCACGTGGCATGCCGTCATTCATTAAAAATCTAATCGAAATCTATCCTAAAAGATTATGAAAAGATAATGACACGTGGCACGACGGCATTGGATAAAAATCTTATCGAAATCCATCACCAATAATTATCTTTTCGGATAATGACACGTGGCGCAACGAGAACAATTTAAAATCTGATCGAAATCTGTCCTGAAAGATTCTGAAAAGATAACGACACGTGGTACGATGACATTGGATAAAAATCTTATCAAAATTTATGACCAATAATAGTCGTTTTTGGTAAATGACACGTGGCGCAACGAGAAAAATTTATAATATCTTATCCGAAATTACAAATAAATTTATTTACTATTATTTTGTAAAAAGAAAAAAAATAATATTATTTTATTGCCTATTGCCAGGGTTATTCAAGTGCAACGGTAGAAATGCAAAAGGCAGTTACTGTTCACAGGGTGGATTGAATAGTGAATTGCCTGGGGGGAGGGCTCCTACGATGGAGTTGCTCTAAGTTCTTACTGATAGGTACTTAGACAGGAAAAAAAAAAGACTACTGCAATGACAATAAGTTAAACAACTAGTGAGCTATCAAATACAAATTTCTTAAGAATAATGATTTTTGCACACTCATATTTATCGTTAGGGAGACTTTGAATGCGGTTTAGCAATCAATATTTTTTTACTAAGATCTTGTTAATTTTTAAATTTTAATCAAAGTTCCTGACTTTTATACATATAGGCATATTAGATTAATTAATTTTCATTCTAAACAGAGCTCACCACTCATGCCCTGAAAGAGGAAAATGCAATGATAGTCATACTGGTTTAAATTTCAATAAATCGCATAATCAATTGTTTTTAACAATTCTTGGCTATTCAAGGTTTCAAAGGAAGTTCTCAAAACATTTCATGACCGGTTGACAGAACTTCCAGTTTACTAAATGAATCGTTCATTATATAAATCTTCTTATAAAAAGTATATATGTAAAAAATTATAAAATATGAGATTGTTCAATCATCGAGTTGTATAAAAACAAATATGTAGGATCAGTAAAAGTATTATAAATCATCTATTTATTTGCTATAGTTAATTGACTAAACGGCCTAGGTATAATTTAGTTTTTGCAAAGGCATATTTTTATAGAGTAATATATAATACACATAAAGCCCATTCGGGCAAGTATAATATATATATATATATATAATATTAGCCCTTTCGGGCAAAGAAATTACATACATATAATATAAAATATAACACTACATATATATAACCCATTCGGGCAGACTGTTGGAAGTATGCCCACAAAGCCACTCATTTGATGTAATAGCTTTTGGAATACTTATTGTATTAAACTTTTATATGTTTAATGAAGGGCAAAGCTTATTGTTAATCACTATTTATTGTATCATGTGTTTAAGCAATAAGGGAATCCAAGGAATGTATTTGATCTAAGAGATAAGTGATTTAAGTAAGTTAGATTATCGAGACATTTCTCTTATGTTCATTCCTAAAACGTTCCTAGCCATAGGGTTGCCAATTGGGCATTGACAATCCGCTAAGGTTAGTATTTGTTATGTCGACTCAAGCGTGAGTATAACTAGTCTCAAGTCATTTAGTGTTGGACACTAAGGCAAACACATAGGTGCTCAAAAGAGTGATCGAGTACACTGAACAACGATCAAAAGAGAGTTCGAACATACATGTCATGTGAGAACTCGAGAGTTGCAATATGCAAAGTAGTCCTTTGACATGAGGCATCATAGATGTCTAATGGTTAGGCTTGATCTTTGATCATGTCAAAGGCATTCCATTGGAATGTCCACGGCATTGTTGTGGTCAAGCTACCTAGTCATGTAGGCATATGAATGCATAACAAGGAATCTCTAACCTTCCAAGGTGGAAGGAGAATACTCTAAGATATGATTCGAGAGTCTTTGGCCAAAGCATATGAATATGACTAAGGAAGTTTGTTCCAAATCATATTCAATTGAATCATATAGATAAGTATCACATTGGATAGTAGACATGAAACAAACTATCACTTAAACAATGTGATTAAGAGTATTGTATTAGAGAATGACCGTATTGCATTGTAGTTGTAACTTGATAGGTTCTCCAACCACTTCTACTTAGCTTGGGTAACCATGATATGCTGCTAGGTGTCACTCATGGTTTGTGGAAGCCCTAAAGATTAGCAAACACTAATTTTAAGGGAGAATTGAAATGTGGTTTCAATTCACAATCGATCGTTAAGAGTAACAATCGCCCACTACCTCGCTAAATGGAACATAATGGATCGTACACCGAGTAAGGATGTTGGTGAAGAAATAAAATGAAATGGATAAGCAATTAAATGATTTAATTGAAGAATGGTCAAGGTTAATTAATTAGTTAATTAATTATACGAAATGTTCGTATTGGGCTTATATGTTGGTTTTGGGTTTCGGGGCCCAAAAGCGTTTTGGTCCACAAGGCTCATTATGTTTAAGTTGTATGACAACTAAAACAAAATGGGCAATTAGCCCAATCAATTTGATATGGCCGGCCATTAGGGTGAGAAGTGTCAAACTTGGATTAATTACAAGTTTGCCACTCACATGTGATGAAGTATAAATTCAACTTTATAGCTTTATTTTCATTAAGGGTTTTTCTTGGTGAAATGAGGTGAAACATTTTCTCTCATTTTCTCAAAAGAGGCCGGCCACCTAGGGAAGGAATAGCTAGCAATCTCTTCTTCCCTAAGTCATCCATTTCATCTTCACATCACATCCTTGGTGAAGAGACTTAGAGACATCAAGCTTTTGATGTTTTGGAGAACAAATCCTCAAATCCTCAAAGAAGCAAAGGAGCACTAAAAGGAGGAAAATCACAAGGAAGATCCAAGGAGCAAGGAGGTGACTTGAAGGCCCTCCACTTGGGTGAATCCCTTGTGTAATCAAGGATGAGCTTCAAGGGTAAAGAAACTCTAAATCTTTCCTTCTCTTTAATGTTGTTAAAGAGTTTATTGGTTCACCATATACTAGGCTTTGAAAGTCATGGGTTTTATTAATTGTTTTTTAATGCATGAATACTTTAATGTGTTAATAGTTTGCATTTGTATTCAAATGTTCTTACTTGTTCTTAGCTAGGACAAAAATTTTCCTTCAAGTGGTATCAGAGCCTAGGCCTAGTTTATGGTGAATCCTTTTGGGTTTTGTGATATTCAAGATTTATGATTTAAATGTTGTAAATGTTACAAGCTTTGTTCTTGCTTTGAATATAAATTTTGCTTGAAAATTTTGCATCTCAAATGTTGTAGATGTATTTCTTTTAAGCATGAATATTGGAACTAAATTTGGTGCCATGAATGTTGGGAAATTCGTCCATTTTAAAAGGGTGGATTTTGGGTTCTTGTTTGTCTTGTTAAAATGGTTTTAAAGTGACTTTTGAAACCCCTAAGTACCCTAGGATATTAACCCTCTTTTGAGTTGTGAAAATTTGAGTTTTATTGAGTGAAAACATTCATGGAGCTATTATGAGTTTTCATGAGTGTTCTTCAATGTTCTTGAAGTTCTTGCCAAGAACAAAAAGTTTTGATTTTTTGATTCAAAAGTTTAATGTTTTTCATAAAGTTTTGGTTTATTTTTTATGGGTGATGGATTATTGGTGAGGATGATAAATGCTATTAATGTTTCACAAAACATTTCTCTTACAACCCATCTCATTCACCTTTATCCTCATCCACCTATTCCACTTGCATATTGCACATGCATGCACCACTTGCATAAAACCCTTTCACACTCCCTTTTACTCTAAAAACCGGCCAACCCCAAGTGGGGGTGATTTTGGGCCTTTTATGCAATTACATAAAGTTTTGATACTTTTGTGTTTTTGTATTTTGGCCCAAAAGTTTACGTTTTTACGTTAAGGCCCAAAAACTTTAAAGGACAAATTGTTTTGCTCCTTTAATGATGTTTTTACATTGTTAAAATTTTGGGTTCTAGTTGTAATTACATGAAGTTGTGGACTCTTGTGTTTTTACAACGAGACCCCAAAAGTTTTTGTTTATTAAATAATGGCCCAATTGTTGAGGTCATTGTTTTTGGCCCAAATAAGATGAGAACAAAATGGTTTTGTCTCTTTAATGAGAATTGGATTTTCATTTCAATTAGTTCCATTTAAATCAATTCTATGAATCCGAAAACCAATTGTTTAAGTTGTTTTCTTAGTTAATGTGATTGATTAAGAAAAGGGTGATTATGAACCAAAGGCCTCGATAAATGAGCTATGTGATTGGCCGTTTTACATTATGAATGTTTGGGTTAAGTAGTTTAGATTTGAATGTAATTTGATTAATTCAATTTGTTGTAAATGGACATAAGTCCATCATTTGTGTTGTAAAAGGGCATAAGCCCTTCTTATTATTTCATGTATTCTTTTTTGTTTATATGTATGCAAATTGGAATAGTTGGGTCCAACGCCCAATAGGAAATAACGGTTTAATTAGATTAAACGCGTAACTAAAATCAACAACTATCTACCTTAAACCCAAGGTCCAACACAAGGCTCGTGTTGGATCAAATCAAACAGTTCATAATCATCCTAAAACCTAATATGACTATATAGTCCATATGAGGATGCAATGCGCTCGTTAGTAGTTCCATATAGTCTCGCTTGTTTCAACGAAACAGTGGGAGTATTATATGCTACTAATTCATATTAACTTGGACCAATGGTTGTGATAGGCCCAAGTTCTTTTAATGAGATTAAAATAAATATGATGTAGCCCAACACTACTCCCTCAACAAAACGAATATTAAGTTGATAAGCGAGAGATGATTTGAACATCTCTTCGTAGGCCTTCCACCGTGGTAGGCTCCAATCGTTTGTGACTCCTACACCGGCTTCACCCTATCATGGGGAAGTTCAAAGTATGTGCTTACATCCAGGAGGAGTCCATAATCATATGATGAAGTGAGTGTAGGCAACGAGGATGGCCGACATCGTATCATCGTGAGGCTATTCTTGAACCCCTACACGAACTAAGCATGGTGGGAATAACTTAACTAAGTGCAATGGTGCCGACATCGTATCATCGTGAGGCAACATTCTCTAGAGGCCAAACTAGATGGGTAATTACAAAAGTTGTAAATGAATAAAACGTTATTCTCTCATCATTATTTTTGCTAACCAACATCGTATCATCGTGAGGTGGGCTTGGTAATGGTGAGTCTCCCATACCCCTCTAAGAGTTCAAAATAACTCTCGAATTCCATTGAGGGATGTGGAATTTGCCAAAAATAGTGGGTGGTACTATTTGATTTAAGACCCAATCAAGTAGTTTTAAAACAACAATCTAATACGATTTCTGTTATGTTATGTAGTTAACGACATGCCTAAAATTACACCCACCATTATACTTGACAAAAGGGGCCTTAGGGGCCAACGTTTCCTTGCTTGGTATCGCCACATTGAGAATGTCTCAAAGGTGAAAGACATATTGTATGTGCTTAAGCAATCCCCTCCTCATGTACCTCCTACGAAACTAGCTTCAAATGAGGAGTGTCAAGATTATGCTAGACACTATGAGGATGACTTACAAGCCAAATGCTTAATCCTCACTTCACTTAGTGAGGAGCTTATGAAGCTACATAAGCACATGGACACTTCTTGTGCCATGGTTGAAAGTTTGCATAAGATGCATAACATTGAGACTAGTAATGTATGATTCTCAAATGTTTGTAGTCTAATGAATGCCAAAATGGCAAAGGGGACATCGGTCCATAAACATGGACAAAAGATGGAAAAGATCTTTCAAGATCTTGAAAGTTTAGGAACTTCCATCAATGGGAAAATGGCCCAAGATTTTTTCCTTGCATCTCTCTCGGATGAATTCACTAAGTTTATTGTAAACTATAAAGTGAATAGATTCGATCATACTTTAACCGAGGTGATTGACATGTGCTGTAAATTTCAAAAAGGTTTCAAAAGGGACAGTGGGAGTGAGAACGCAATAACAAGGAAAAGGTTGCATAAGAAGAAGGCAATAAAATCCAAAGGAACATGCTTTCATTGTGGAAAGGATGAACGTTGGAAGAAGAAATACAGGGTGTGCATTGCGAGCCTTATGACACGAACTTTTGAATAGACTATTTCTGTCATAGAGAGTGCTTTTACAGTGAGCTCCAATTCCTGGATATTTGATTCAGGCGCTAGTCAACATATCTGTAATACAATGCAGGGACTAGCAGGGAGCAGGACATTGCGCAATGGGGAGATGGTTGTGCGAGTTGGGAACGGCACTAAAATCTCTGCAAAAGCAATAGGCACCTACATGCTTAAACTACCCTCTGGGGAAGTCCTGGAACTTAAAAATTGTTTATATTTTCCTTCATGTATAAAGAATTTGATTTCTATCTCTAAGCTTTTATGAGATAGGCACTCAGTATTGTTTGACAAAATGAGTTGCACTTTATACTTGAACGGTCGTATTATCTCTCATGGTAATATGATAGAGGGACTTTTTCACCTAGGGACGAATAGTGGGATGCACTATATTGAAAGCGGGAATACCTCAAAACCCAAAAGGGCTAGAGAAGAAGTTAACCAAGAAAGGATGTGGCATCTTAAACTTGGACATGTGAACCTTGATAATATTCGCAAGATGTCGAAAGACGGATATTTCCGCCCATTAGGTAATGACCAGATGGGTACTTGTGAATGTTGCTTGAAAGGGAAGATGACCAAATCTCCATTTACTAGAAAAGGAGAGCGTGCCACTGAAATTCTAGGGTTAATCCACACTAACGTATGTGGACCTATGTCTACTACGTCGAGAGGAGGCTTCTCTTACTATATCACATTCACCGACGATCACTCTCGGTTTGGCTATGTGTATCTTATGAAGTACAAGTCAGAATCCTTTGAAAGGTTCAAAGAATTCAAGAATGAAGTTGAGAAGCAAACTGGGAAACAGATAAAGACCCTAAGATCGGATCGAGGGGGTGAATATCTGAGTAACGAGTTCCTAGATTATCTCAAAGAGTGTGGAATAATATCACAGTGGACTCCACCGGGAACTCCACAACTTAATGGAGTTTCTGAAAGGAGAAATCGAACCTTGATGAACATGGTTCATTCTATGATGAGTTCCGCCGATCTACCAGTAACATTCTGGGGATACGCTCTATATACAGCAGCTTACTTGCTTAATAGAGTACCTTCCAAGTCAGTTTCACAAACGCCCTATGAGATATGGCATGGAAGAAAGCCAAGTCTTAATCACATTAAGATTTGGGGTTGTGAAGCATATGTCAAGAAGCTTGAAGCTACTAAGCTTGAAGCGAGATCAGTAAGATGCTATTTTGTGGGATATCCTAGAGAAACTATGGGATATGAGTTCTACCATCCTGACGACCAAAAGGTTTTTGTCGCCAGAACTGCTAAGTTTCTAGAGGACGAATTTGTTCTCAAAGGAACTATAAGTAGAACGATGGAAATTAATGAGATTAATGAAGAACCACAAACAAGCACTCGACAAGTTGACAACCCTGTTTCTGAACCCCTAGCTCCACGTAGATCTGAAAGGGTTAGCAAGCCACCTAAGAGGTATGGTTTAGATAATAACTATGGGGAATTGCACCTTCTAGGTGACAATGACACAAAGGAAGACCCTAGAGACTACACTGAAGCAATGTCTGACATTGATTCAAAGAGATGGCAAGAGGCCATGAAATCTGAGATGGATTCCATGTATCAAAATCAGGTCTGGACTCTTGTAGACCCTCCAGAAGGTATAGTACATGTTGGAAACAAATGGGTCTTCAAGAGGAAGATAGGCGTTGATGGGAACGTAGAGACTTATAAGGCTAGACTAGTAGCCAAGGGTTACAGGCAAATAGAAGGGATTGACTATGAAGAAACCTTTTCTCATGTAGCCATGATTAAGTCCATTCGGATTTTGCTTGCTATAGATGCGTACCATGATTATGAAATCTGGCAAATGGACGTGAAGACGGCCTTTCTGAACGGCTACCTAGAGGAAGAGCTTTATATGGCTCAACCCGAAGGTTTCGTGTCCAAGTCTGAAAAGACTAAGGTATGCAAGCTTCTAAGGTCCATTTATGGACTTGAGCAAGCCTCCAGGAGCTAGAACATTCGTTTTGATACTGAAATCAAATCGTTTGGTTTTACTCAAAACGAAGACGACAATTGTGTTTATCAAAAGGTCGTTGGGGATGCAGTCGTATTCCTAGTGTTATATGTAGATGACATATTACTATTCGGGAATGACACTGCGGTACTTTCTTCTGTAAAAGTGTGGTTGTCTAAAACCTTCCACACGAAAGATTTAGGAGATGCTTCTTATGTACTTGGGATAAAGCTCTATCGTGATAGATCCAGAAAATTAATTGGATTATCCCAATCTATGTACATTGATAAGGTGTTAAGTAGGTTCCAGATGGAACAATCTAAGAAAGGTATTCTTCCTGTGAGACATGGAATTCACCTTTCTAAGTCCATGGAACCTAAGACTCCTGAAGAGATACGGCAAATGAGTACTGTTCCTTATGCTTCCGCCATAGTAAGTCTCATGTATGCCATGATATGCACAATGCCAGATATCGCATATGCTGTGAGCATTACTAATCGATATCAATCTAACCCAGGATCAGAACACTGAGCAGCTGTCAAGACGGTCCTTAAGTACTTAAGAAGAACTAAGGACATGTTCCTCGTTTATGGAGGAGCAACAGAGTTGCGAGTGGAAGCCTATACAGACGCAGATTTCCAATCTGACGTCGATGATAGAAGTTCCAACTCCAGATATGTATTCACTCTAAATGGTGGGGCTATCAGTTGGAAAAGTAAGAAACAAAGTGTAATTGCTGATTCCACGACAGAGGCTGAATATGTCGCTGCAGCTGAAGCCGGCAAAGAAGTGTTCTGGATAAAGAAGTTCATTACTGAACTTGGAGTGGTTCCAACCATTACATCACCAACAACTTTGTACTGTGATAATAGTGGGGCGATAGCTCAAGCCAAGGAACCCAGGGCACATCAAAAGAACAAGCATTTTGACAGGCGCTTTAATATCATTAGAAGATATGTTGCCGAGGGGAAAATCAACATCCTCAAAGTTGCCTCAGCCGATATCGTAGCAGATCCACTGACAAAGCCAATGTCTCAAATCCAGCTTGATCGTCATATGGAAAAGATGGGTATTAGATACATGGGAATGTGGCTTTGAGTGCAAGGGGGAGATTGTTGGAAGTATGCCCACAAAGCCACTCATTTGATGTAATAGCTTTTGGAATACTTATTGTATTAAACTTTTATATGTTTAATGAAGGGCAAAGCTTATTTTTAATCACTATTTATTGTATCATGTGTTTAAGTAATAAGGGAATCCAAGGAATGTATTTGATCTAAGAGATAAGTGATTTAAGTAAGTTAGATTATCGAGACCTTTCTCTTATGTTCATTCCTAAAACGTTCCTAGCCATAGGGTTGCCAATTGGGCATTGACAATCCGCTAAGGTTAGTATGTGTTATGTCGACTCAAGCGTGAGTATGACTAGTCTCAAGTCATTTAGTGTTGGACACTAAGGCAAACACATAGGTGCTCAAAAGAGTGATCGAGTACACTGAACAACGATCAAAAGAGAGTTCGAACATACATGTCATGTGAGAACTCGAGAGTTGGAATATGCAAAGTAGTCCTTTGACCTGAGGCATCATAGATGTCTAATGGTTAGGCTTGATCTTTGATCATGTCAAAGGCATTCCATTGGAATGTCCACGGCATTGTTGTGGTCAAGCTACCTAGTCATGTAGGCATATGAATGCACAACAAGGAATCTCTAACCTTCCAAGGTGGAAGGAGAATACTCTAAGATATGATTCGAGAGTCTTTGGCCAAATCATATGAATATGACTAAGGAAGTTTGTTCCAAATCATATTCAATTGAATTATATAGATAAGTATCACATTGGATAGTAGACATGAAACAAAATATCACTTAAACAATGTGATTAAGAGTATTGTATTAGAGAAGGACCGTATTGCATTGTAGTTGTAACTGGATAGGTTCTCCAACCACTTCTACTTAGCTTGGGTAACCATGATATGCTGCTAGGTATCACTCATGGTTTGTGGAAGCCCTAAAGATTAGCAAACACTAATTTTAAGGGAGAATTGAAATGTGGTTTCAATTCACAATCGATCGTTAAGAGTAACAATCGCCCACTACCTCGCTAAATGGAACCTAATGGATCGTACACCGAGTAAGGATGTTGGTGAAGAAATAAAATGAAATGGATAAGCAATTAAATGATTTAATTGAAGAATGGTCAAGGTTAATTAATTAGTTAATTAATTATACGAAATGTTCGTATTGGGCTTATATGTTGGTTTTGGGTTTCGGGGCCCAAAAGCGTTTTGGTCCACAAGGCCCATTATGTTTAAGTTGTATGACAACTAAAACAAAATGGGCAATTAGCCCAATCAATTTGATATGGCCGGCCATTAGGGTGAGAAGTGTCAAACTTGGATTAATTACAAGTTTGCCACTCACATGTGATGAAGTATAAATTCAACTTTATAGCTTTATTTTCATTAAGGGTTTTTCTTGGTGAAATGAGGTGAAACATTTTCTCTCATTTTCTCAAAAGAGGCCGGCCACCTAGGGAAGGAATAGCTAGCAATCTCTTCTTCCCTAAGTCATCCATTTCATCTTCACATCACATCCTTGGTGAAGAGACTTAGAGACATCAAGCTTTTGATGTTTTGGAGAACAAATCCTCAAATCCTCAAAGAAGCAAAGGAGCACTAAAAGGAGGAAAATCACAAGGAAGATCCAAGGAGCAAGGAGGTGACTTGAAGGCCCTCCACTTGGGTGAATCCCTTGTGTAATCAAGGATGAGCTTCAAGGGTAAAGAAACTCTAAATCTTTCCTTCTCTGTAATGTTGTTAAAGAGTTTATTGGTTCACCATATACTAGGCTTTGAAAGTCATGGGTTTTATGAATTGTTTTTTAATGCATGCCTACTTTAATGTGTTAATAGTTTGCATTTGTATTCAAATGTTCTTACTTGTTCTTAGCTAGGACAAAATTTTTCCTTCACAGACCACATAGTATAATATATAATAAAATACATATATATGTGAACTTTTTGGCAGACAAAAACTGAGGGAGAGACATGAAGAAAGAGAAAGAGAGAAAGAAAAAAGAAAAGGAAAGAGGGAGAGACTCTTTCGGGCAGCTCATAATAGCACAAAGCTCATACGGGCAAATTAAAAAGAGCAATCTGTAATTTCTTTTAGCACTCAAATCTTTTTCTTTTTTTAAAATTGAGTGTAGAGAGATCAGATTCACCTTTTAAATTGGCCATATTATGTAGCTTGGGAACCATAGGAGGTGGCCACTCATGTTTGATCCCAAGCTTTGTCCTTCTTAAGATCTCGGCATGGACGACATGCTTGTGTTGGCGGAGAAGAATGTATGAGCTTTTTTCTTCTTCTTCGGGCTCCACATGAGGTGTGAGTTCGAGCCCCCCGAGCGTTGGTGTTTGGCCTATAATAGCCATAAGCTCCATCTTAGCCATTATTGGTTTTGATATGTCGGCTTGGTCTCCTACAACCATATCCATTTTCATGGATTTTTCATTGGGTGGGGCCATTGTTTGGCCTTCATCAACATGTATGATTTGTTCTTCCTTGGTTGTAGTAGGGTGCGTGTGCTTTGTAGA
The DNA here is from genome assembly GCA_035220775.1 of Malus fusca. Classification (NCBI taxonomy): domain Eukaryota; kingdom Viridiplantae; phylum Streptophyta; class Magnoliopsida; order Rosales; family Rosaceae; genus Malus; species Malus fusca. The sequence continues at coordinate 8,574,582 of CM069072.1, read as the reverse complement.
GGGGATTTGACACATTTGATCTATCAACTTTCTCAAAGTTTCTCCAAAAGTTGTATAGCTTTCCTCCACCTTTTTAAAACACTTAGTCACCTATTCACCATATTCGATGCTTGCCACATGGAGTTTGGACACCTTCTCTAATTTGCCCACATCCTCTTTGTAGAGCTTTTCATCCGGATGATCATGAGTTGGCATCTCATATATTGGCTCTATGTACTCATTGGAAGCATTTTGATACTCAAAGCCATTTGTTGGCCTATCATAGTATTCATGAATGCGATTGTCTTCAAAAGAATAATAACCTTCATCATAGCCATAAGTTGGCCAATCTTCAAGATTATTATTTATTTGATGGCCATTAGTTGGCCGATAATCATGTTCCATGGGACTTGAGTACTCTTGAGCCATGTACCCATAAGTTGATAACTCATAGGTTGGCTCTATGTGATAGCCATAGTTTGGGCACTCTTCAACACCGTCTTCCTCCTCATACTCTGAAAAAGCATATTGAGAAAAATCATGAACATAAGGATTGTTCATAATCTAACTCTATATAAGGGTCCCACTGGTCGTGCCAAAATATGTTTGCTCCCTAAATCCGCCATGGGCCTCGCGGGCAAGCCGGAGATTTACTTCACATAGGAGATTGGTGGGTGCGGGCGTGCCACTACTAGATGCCGCTAGTAAACGGGATTTGAATGATTGAGGTTGCGCCTTTTGACTTCAAATCAAGAGATTGTGCCATTTGAGTGGGAGTTGCTCAAATCAGGGTTCTTTCTTTGCCTTAAAAATAAGGACTTTACTTATATGGAGAGATAGAACAATATGTAAATGACAAGGTTGCTCAGAAATGTAAATGACAGAGGAAAGTGACTAATATTGCAGATTGCTTGGAATTTATATAACTGGAAATGAGTACATAAAAGCTACAAATGAGATCGATACCGCAAGTGAGCAGCAGAGCTAATAAACTAGATAAAAGAAGGCTTTTGGCAAATCTGGTTTGAGCATAGTTTGTGTATTTGTTTGTTTGTTTGAGTGTCCATAATCCTTGTGTTTGTGCTCCTTTATATAGAGGTCTGGAGGAAATCCCCTGCTGAGGACATTGCATCTGCCCGAAAGAAACTTGGGCAGTTTGTATTCCATTTGCCAACTTGCATGGAGAAATAATATTTAAAAGAGGAACTTGCATTTCCACCACATGCTTTCCTCACATGTTTTCCCACTTGTAATAATCTAACATTTAAAAGAAGCAAGTTGGCTTCTTTCACATGTTCTCTGCATCCACATCCGTATGCTGCCTTCCAACCCATTTGCAAGGATGTATGTATCTTGATTAAACAAAGGCTTGACAAACCTCCACCACCCAAAAAAATGGGAAAAACAATATTATAGTGTCAAACCCCTCCACTTGTAACCAAATTTCTTTCCAAGTTAGTTTTCTTGCACATTAATCCTCTAAATGCCATATTTTACCCAAATTGCCCAAATAAGTAAAAATGGGTATATTTTAGGTGCAAACAGATACCCTAGTACCTTTTTTTTTTTTGGTTGACAACGGGGTATCAATCTGAAGAAAAAAATTGCAATAATTTAACAAGGCTGAGCGACTTTAGCTATATTTGCAACAAACCGACAATAATGAGGAGTTTGCTAAAAAAAAAAACTAAACCAAAATTACAAAATAAACTCAATCATCAGCAACAAACTTCTTTTTATGATAAACCCTAGCATTTTGTATTCAAGTCAAATATACTTTTAACTTTTCGATCAATTCTTTGCCAATAAAGTGGGCTAAATTAGTTTAATCAATATAGTGATTATGGCCTGCATTTCGATTTTTATTTTTTATTTTTTTGTCAAGGAAATTATTATTAACTACAAAGAAACATATTTACAAATGAAAGGCCCGGAAACAAAAAAAACATAAACAAGCAAAAAGACGGGCCAAACAACAAACTATCAAGAGCTCAACCAAATAGTTGAGGTCCAAAAACAGGAAAAAAAGAAACACAAAAATAGAGAAGTCCACTGCTACTGCCTCCGCCAAAATAGTGCATCTCAACTGGCACAAATCAATGCCCACCATCGAACATCATCTCGCCAATCTCATCATCCAACCCCGACTTGCTCTCCGAGAACAACCACGAAGTAAAGATAATCAACTGAAGAAAATCAGTTAGCTATCAAGAAAAAGAAGCCTATGGAACACCATGAGCAACATTGCCACACACGGTAGACGGTAGAGAGAAGGTAGGGGTATTGAAAACACCCGAGTCGATCGAAGCACCGGAACTCTACGTACCATCTCCAAGGCAAGAATGGCTAAAGATCAAAATTCAAAAGAAGGAGGAAACGGAATGTCAGTAAGGTAAGAAGGGTGAATCAAGATGAGGAGGAGGAAGAAGAAAAAGCGGCAGAAAAGAGAAAAAAAGGATTAGAAAAAAAGAATGGAGAAAATTGGCAGCTAACCTCAGCCGAAGCTAAGGTCGGCATGGCCTGCATTTCTCTGCCTACCAAATAAGGGGAAAGGAGGGGGAAAAAGTCCCATATTCCTGTTATTGGGTCTTAAGACCATCTCCAACCCTTGGGCTAAAAGCCAAATTTTTTAGCCCGGAAAATTTAGCTTTTAGCCCAGAAACATCTTTTCTGCTCCAACCCTTCTACCCTAAAATTTTAGCCCGGAATTATTAAAGAATGAAATTAGCCTAAATTTTTTTCTTAAATCAATTTTTTTTTTTTAAATAAATATGTAGATTATTGTAAATTAATTTTATGAACATTTTAATCTAAAAAAATTTAAATTCCGATAAACATTTCGCATTTAGCCCGGGGGGAAAGTGTTGGAAATGTGCCCTAAAGCCAATCATATGATGATACTTTACGGACATTTCACATGTTAAACTAATCTAGTTTACATATAAAAGGCAAACATTATTGTTTAAGACGTCTCATATAAATGTTATATGCTTAAACGATAAAGTCCAAGGAATATGTGATTGGGAGAATGCAATCTAATGAAGTTAGATTAATGAGACCATTCTTTCGTAGACACATCCTAAACGTTCCTGATCATAGGATTGCCAATTGGGCATTGACAGTCCGATAAGATCAGTACGTGCTATGTCTTCTCTCAGGGAGAGTGACTAGTCTCGAGTCATTGGTGTGTGTGACATCAAGACAAGTACGTAGGTGCTCAATAGAGAATGAGTCCACTGAACACGATCAACGAGGAGTTCTCATACTCATGTCACATGAGAACTCATGGTTGGGATAATGCAAATTAGTCCTTTGACCTGAGGCATCACAGTTGTCTTGTGGTTAAGTCCTTGATCTTTGATTATGTCAAAGTCACCCCATCGGGGTGTCCACGACATCATTGGGGTTAAACCACTTAGTTATGGAGACAAGTGAATGTGCAACAAGGGATCTCTAACCTTCAAATGGTTTGAAGGAGAATACTCTATGATATGATTAAAATCTCTGGCCAGAGTATGAATGAGATTTGGGAATGCGTTCCAATTCACATTCAAGGTAATCATATAAGCAAACGAATCACATTGGATAGTAGACATGAATAAATAAACTATCAAACCAAATAATGTGGTCAAGAGTATTAGATTAGAGAAATACCGTATTGCATTTGTAATCCTAAACTGAATAGGTTCTCTACCTCTTCTGATTAGCTTGGGTAGCCATGATATGCTGCTAGGTGTCACTCATGGTTTGTGGAAGCCCTAAACGTGTGTAATCACTAAAGGGAGAATTGAAAGTAAGTTTCAATTCACAATCGATGTAAAATGGTTTTAATCGCCCACTGCCTCGCTAAAAGGAACCTAATGTATCGTACACCGTGTAAGGTGGAGATTGAAGAAACAAAGGAGATGAGTAAGAATAATTAAATGGTTTAATTATTTATGGCAATGATTAATTAATATGTTAATTAATCAAACGAATAAGTTCGTTAAAGACCTCGGGATAGTTTTGGACCTTAAGGCCCAATGGGCTTCGAACGTCAAAGCCCATTGACTTAAGTTGTATGACAACTTAATGAATAATGATTCACAAAGACCCAATTAGCCCAATTAGCCCATAATTAAGGAGGGTAGTGAACTTGGCTTAATTGCAAGTTTGCCACTCCATTGTGAGGTGGTATAAAGGCAACTTTATAGTCATTTCATCCTAAGGGTTTTTGTGGAGAAAAGATGAGAACAAAAGCTCTCTTTGCTCTCAAAAATTCAGCCACCCTAGAGGAAATTATCTAGCAATTTTACTTCCTCTAGGTCACTCATTTCTTCTTCAATTTAACCTTGGTGTAGAATCTTTAGAGGTTCTCAATTTTGGGAACTTGGAGAACCTTTTCTTCTAACCAAATCCATGGAGCTAAGAAGCAAGGAATGAAGGCCCTATCTCTTGGGTGATTATCCTTTGCATATGCAAAGAGGAATCTACAAAGGTAAATATTTCTCAACTAATAAATGTTGATTTAAAAGTTGAGTCAAGGTTCACCAATCTACTAGGCTTTGAATTTCATGGTTGATGTTTTGTTTTTGAATGCATGAAAGCATGATTCCGCCTTTAATTGTTAATTGCATGCTATATGATGTTATTCAAATGAACATGTTTTTCACAAAATTTCCTTCAGAAAGCTGGGGGGTATTTGGCCCAGAAATAGCATTTGGCATTTAGCCTAAAATTTTAGCATGGGTTGGAGAGTGTTTTGGGGGGTAATTTGGCTTTTAGCCCAGGGTTGGAGATGGTCTAAATTGCCTCACAAAGTCTATCCAAAACTAAAATATTAGACAAACAATTCCACGCCCATGTTTATGCAATTAGGCCAGCCTTATATAATTTGTACTATGTATTAACAAAATCCTCCATATCAATTAAAAGAGTGTTAAAACGATTGGGTTTTCTATTCACAGTTCAATCGAAATAATCTAAAAAAAAAAAAAAAAACATGGGCATCAAAGTAATTTGGCACAAAAAAAAAATTCTTTTTCTCTTCCCACTCATCAAATCATCCAAACTCACCCCCCCCCCACCTTCTCTCTAAATCCTAGTTTCCCTCTCTCTTCTTCTCTCCCACAAAAATTTAAAATTATTAAAAAAACCAAATTAACCCACATTTCTCTCCTTATTCGCTCTCATAAAATGTTATAATTTTACACACACATAATGTGTGGCCATTTTCTAGTAATATTATATATAAACCCTAGACAACCATATCAAAGAGCATATCTGGTAACTTCTAATTGGATAAATAGTTGAAATAATAGTGAATGAGCATAAGACAAATATGACATTAGTCACATTGTCCCCAAACAATTCAGGCAAATTATAATATATTCTATTAAAACTATAATGCCAAAACATGGCAGAAATCATATATCATCCTTTCATATTGGGATCTAAAAAAATAGATAGAAAAATAAGTGTTTTTAATTAAGGAACAGTAATGGGAAACTGCCCCCAACATATCTGTTTTGGTCCTCGACATCATCATGCCGGAAGTGTACCGGCTGCCTTGGGTTGAAAGGGGTGCCTACGGTCCGAAATATATACTAGACACCTCATTATTCTTATCATGTTCCCTATCTCAATTACATTCCTCTTTTGTCATCTCTACTTGTCCCTCACAACGACGTAATTTTGTGGGGATTTTACTGAGTTTGTTAATAATTGGCATCATTCTAGTATGCTTTCGTTACTTGAAATGTTGAAGCAATATGAGGAAGTTATCAAACAAGTTCACCATTTAGAGAACTTAATTTAATATTGATAGAGTCTTTGATAATTAGAAATATATAAAGACTAAATTCGGATTTTGAGTGTAGTTTGTGGAATTTTTTTATTTTGTTCATTTTAGGTCCATGAAGCAAGCTCATGGTTTTTCATGCCCTTACAATTGAGGTGGAAAATTATAGTTGTGCCCTTATTAAGTGAACGACTAGAACTCAAATTCCTTGAAGCACATAAGGTAAATTGTATTGTAGTTTCCATTATGCAGTTTTGAAGATTTAGACTGTGCATTACAAATTCTGTTTTACTATAGTCAAGTTAGTCACATGTAATATTAGATTTTAATCAGTGATTAAGAGATATGGGTTTTATTACTGAATTGACTTGAAATTGGGTGTTCTAGTACATTGATAATGATTTTAGATTTTTTTTTATGCTTTTAGATTCTTGGGTTGGTTGTTTTAGGATTACAATGTTAGTTACAATGTGAGATAGAGATTAATGGTTTTAGAAGGAGTATTAAGGATTAGGGTTTTAGAATGTTTTTATTGTTTTCAAGTAAAAAACGAGAAGAAACAAACTAAAGTACAGAATAAATATGAAACCAATAATCATACTAGAAAAATATCAAACGTAAATATTTTGACTATAGTAAAACAAAAGCTACGTAGAGCAACGCATAATCTATATACATAGATTGCTGAGTCGAAACTGCAATGTTGCATCTGAATGTCAGTAATTTATTCTATAATTTTAAAGATTTAAGATAGTAGTGTAATGACACTAGTGTTGAGACATAAATTTACATCTAATACGAGAATGACATGTGGACATTAAGCTCATTAGGATGGTTTTATCCTTGATGTCGTTAGTAGACCACATAGTACCTCAAGCGATGTGGCATCTGCTCTATCCTCTGGGTACAAAGCCTTTGACCAGCCATGGTGCCCATGGTCTCCATTGGACCCATGGTCTCTTACCACCGAGCCATACCCAGTTCAAGGTGGTAGGAAGCCAACTCTTGGGAGTCTCTCCTTTGGGTTTCCAGTGCTCCTGCGCTCAAACCAACCGGGACATCTAGGATTTCTCGTAAGCTCCCTACGGAGACTGGTTTGCATCATCACTAGCAGAACATAGCGGTCTGCCTAATATGGTATGGAACCTCACCTCCAGCTGCATGTGAAGGTTAAGCTTCATAAAAAGCCGAGTCACACGGGGAAATAGGTAATGATCATTTACTACTCAGAATCTCTATGTCCAATCTCTCAAACTACTTTCTACGGCATCAGAGGCCCTTTGGTGGAGACCCTCCCCTTTTTTGGGTGTTCGTCAATTAGGCTAATGGTGTTTGTTATTTTGTAGGTGTGATTCCATCAATCTAATCTTGTACACGACTATTATGTGGTTTTTGTTTAATTTGGATGCATTAATGTACTTTTTGTTTTTGTTTTTGTCAAATGGTAGATTTGTTAGATTAGATGTTAGATTAGAGAGTCGACGGGATTCAAACCCACGCCGTGGTGCAAGGGCAACACTCCTCTCCACCACTGTGGTAAATGGCCATGTGGTGATGCACTAATGTACTTGGAATGTCCATTAATTGATTGTGTCAGGTAAAATATAGTTTCATGCACTCCATTCATATTCTTTTTTGTATGTGATGGATTCCATTCATTGATTGTGTTTATGTAAAATATTGTTAGAAAAAAAAAAGTATGTAGTTGATTAAGTAGGTAAGCTACATATCCCTGATCGAGGGGCTTTCCTTCGATTTCATGTCTTGAGAAAGGAAAGGATCTTTGTTTTAAAATACTGAGAACTTTAAACCAGCAACTTTTGGGGATGGAACCATGGGAAAATACCACCAACGACTGCATACCAAAAGATATAGGGCATGAGATTTTGTAAAATGAAAACCTAGGTTCAAAAGAAAACATCATGAAGCTGAACTCTTCATTCATGGTTAGACTACACTCTCACTTTCACTATGGGATTTTTCATTACTTTGGAAGTTCTCTAAGATCGAGTTAATCATGTCATCATTTCGATCGACTATTAAGTATTTTTCCTCTATCTTCGTTAAATAAAAATAGAAACAGTTTAACCTAAGTGATTCGGTCCATATTATTGCTTTCGTATTACATTATTATATTTTACTAAAATGATGCCAAACAAACACTAATGAGGCCGTTATCAAGTTTTTCTCGACATAATCATAAAACAAACTGCCATTTGCGAAACAACAATTACATCAACTTTGCTTCAAATCTTTGTTGTTTGCTTTTGCGCACCATGTATCTCATAACATTCTTTAATATTTTTGTTTGAAAATATTGTACATATGATTCCCGAAAAGAAACTTTAAGACAAACGAAAGGAAACTTTAAAATCGAAATCTTATAGTTTTATAATGATGATTAGGGAACCTTGATCATGCATTGTTGTTAGTGAAAAGTTTATAGGTTGATTGTGTTCATGGAATGCTATCATGCTCTGTCATTCTGTACCCAATACCAATATCAATTCATGTGGAAACACGATGTTTTGGAGAAAATTTTTAATGTACAGGGAGCGCGACTCGGTATACTAAGTGTCGTAGTATAAATGATTGAAATTAATTATTTCTTTTCTAAGTATCTAACTACTTGTATTATGACATTTACTGTATCAGACCATATTTCTGACACACTGAAAAAAAGTTCGATGTTTAAGGGCCAAACAACATCTTTTGTAACTTTCCAAATGCTTCATTTTGTCTGCTAAGTCTAACCTGCTAATTATGATATAATTAGTTTTAAAATGGTTGATGGTGATAAAAGTAGTAATAGTGGGAACAAAATATAGTTGGTGCTTCTACCATTATTGGATGGGAATAGAATTTACTTACAGGAGGAATTGTTTATGTTTCCTTTAATAGTCAATACTGGATTTCATTCACTACAAAAGGGGCCGAGTGCAATGAAATTAAAGTGAACAAAAATCAGGAATACAACGTGTTCCAGTATAATAAAAAAGGAAAGCATTCCAATTTACTGAGGGCAAGGAGTGATCTCAGATATGAGTATCTTGTATAGAGAGACCAATGCTAATAATTAACTGTAACTTGTATAAACTGGGATCCTTACCACAGATCATCGCAGGAGAGATTAATATTAGCCCCCAAAACAGGTTAACTTTCTATGGGATATTTAGGACCTGTTTGGTATCCTATTTGAAAAGTTTTATCATTTCTCAAAACATTTCTTAAAAATAATTTTCTTTGAGACTCAAAAACTTGATTTGTTTATGATTTAAAATTTTTAAATCTTACGACTTAAACTAGACAAAGATGTCTAAAAAGAGGGGATCGCATGAGAGGGAGAAAGAGGAGAGATGAGGAAATAAAGTAAGAGATGATTGAAGGAAAGAGAAAGAAGAGAGAGGATCGGACGAGATAGAGAGGAAGAGGAGTGAGAGAAAGAACCGAGAAAATGAAGAGAGAGGATTGGAGGAGAGATGAAAAAGGTAAAAAAAAAAAATGAGTGAGTTTAAGTTTAAAAACTCACTTTTTATGTTTTTAGAGAATAGACTATATTTTTTAGTTAGTCTTAAATTCAGTTTTTGAAAATAGTCCTACCAAACAAGTTTTTAAGGCCTAAAACTTGAAAAAAAAATTGAGTTTAAAAAGTTGGATTCAAGTAGTGTGCCAAACAGATCCTTAACTTCCACATCTTATTCAAAAGGGTTTGCCTCAAATGACTTCTCAATTTACTATTTTGAATTCAGGCAGCACATTTTACGGAGAACTCACCATTTGCAGCACAACAATCATCCTGTTCTTGAAGGGGCAAAGGAATAACACTAATTTTCTTTAACAACCTCATGATCAAGTAACTGATTAAATCTTGAGTAATCCCAGTTTCCACTTAAAACAACATCACAAACCTTTTAAGTTCCAATTTAAAGAGCCTATGCTAGCTTCAGGAAATAACATATCTACCACTCAAGATACCTTTCCAAGCTAGAAAATGATTTTGTTTGACTCTAGTTTCCAAAAAGTTATCATGTCGTAAATATTTCTGTTTGATCATTTTAACCCACCAATTATACTATCATTTAAGGGCCTGTTTAATATCCAATTTGAAATTTTGTATCATTTTTCAAAATATTTCTTAAGAACATTTCTTGAAAACAATTTTCTTTAAGACTCAAAAACTTGATTGGTTTGCGATTTAAAATTTTTAAATCTTATAACTTAAACTAGACAAAGAGATCTAAAAAGAGGGGGTCGTAGGAGATGGAGAAACATGAGAGCGGAGGAAAGAAAGTAAGAGATAATTGAAGGAAAGAGAAAGAAGAGAGAGGATCAAACGAGATAGAGAGGAAGAGGAGTGAGAGAAAGAACCGAAAGAATGAAGAGAACGGATTGGAAGAGAGACGAAAAAGGTAAAAAAAAAAGAGGGGAGAGAAAGAAGAAAAGATAGACAGATAGATTTGGAGTGAGAGGGGAGGAGGGGGAGAAAATAAAGGAATGAGTTTAAATTTAAAAACTCTAAAAACTCACTTTTTATGTTTTTAGATAATAGACTATATTTTTGAGTTAGTTTTGAGTTCAATTTTTGAAAATAGTCCTACCAAACAAGTTTTTAAGGCTTAAAACTTGAAAATTGTTTTTTAGTTTAAAAAGTTGGATTCAAGTAGAATATCAAACATGTCTTAAACTTTCCACACTAACTTAGCCAGACAAGCCTATTTAAAGTCTTCTATTCTTCTAATGTCAAGACCCCGGGCAGACGTAGGAGTACAAACATCATTCCAAACAAAGGGGTTAGCGTTTAGTATATTTGCCCCAAACAAAAGTTCCACATTCCCTGTTGATATCATTAATTAGTTTGTCCGACATTTAAAACAAGTCATAACATGATTTGGCATTCTCATTAAGTTCGAGTTTATCAAAGTTAGTTTTTCAGCCCTAGATAAGGATTTTGCTTTCCACCAAGCAAGTTTCTGTTTAACTCTGAGAATAAGTTCCTTAGCATTAGTTGGATCCCTCGAGAAAATAATGTTATGAATATCAAAATATTATCAATAGTAGTTTTGTGTTGTCTATGTAAAATATTAGTGGGAACAAAATATAGTTTCCCGTGTGACCCTGCGTGGTGTCACTCTTGAGAGGGCGTGTTGAAGAATAAAGTTGCACACATTTGAGATATAACAAAATGGATTTGGATTCTATCCGGATCCAAATTGTGGGGATCCTTACATCTTAGCCATTTATCGTGTATTGTGTGGTCATAAATCATTTGATTTTTTTTTATTTAAAATTAAATACAAATAGTACCTTACAAACACTGACCGTACAATGTACGATGAACAACTAGGATGTGGAGATCCCTAGGATCCCAACAAAGTGAATCCGGAGAGGATCCTCTTCCTAACAAAATAATATACAATTTATATGTTGAAGTTTCAGTATTGCTAATATAGATGTAGAAGTGACTCTTCAAAATAGTACTAGTGGTGTTGAAGAGCCAATAAGTTGCATCTCTTCAATCAAAAGGAAAATGTTGCACCTTTTCTCTTTAATTGAACAATAACAGCCTTATTCCTGAATAGTCACAACTCATCAAATATTTTCAATTTACATAAAATAATTTAATTCATTTTGAATTAAATTTTCCAACAATTCCTCCAATAATTAAGTGAGAGTTCTTCAGTTCTACTTTCATAGGTGACGAGTTCGATATCAATTTATCATTGCTGACTCGTCATAGCTTTACCTAATCTCTACACCTTAGTGTAAATATATCGTTGCATAAACTTCGGAATAGTAGTTGCTCCAATCTTTGTTCTGTATTCATTATCTACTCATATTTTCAAGTAATTAAAATGTTCGTTTGATAACCATTTCGTTTTTAGATTTTACTTTTTACTTTTTGTTCTTGAGATATAAGGAAATGATCTGCAGGTAAAAGAGAGAAGAAGAAGTGTGCATGACTGGAGGGGAATAAATCAAGAAGTATGAATGAAAAATAATCTTGAAAATAAAAATGATTTTAAATAACTTTTGATTTTTAGTTTTTGATTTTGTATATCTTTTCTTGTAAATTTCTTCTACGTCTCTTACACTGTTTTTTTTTCTCATTCTTTTATACTCCTTATTTCTCTCATGTGTCTCCACTATTTTAAAAAAAAAAACTAAATTTAAAAACAAAATGGTTATCAAAATGAACTTTAAATATACATATTCCTACGAAAAACAATAAAACTTGAACTTGGTAAAAGGAATTTAATATCAAAGAATCCCAACATTTATTTCTTGGGAAAATTTCTAAAATGTAACATGAACTTATACACATTTTTTAATATATCATTTAAATTTAAATTTTATGGGATTTGCCATCAACTTTTCAAAATCTCATCTCACTTAAGTTTTCCATCCAAAATAAGTCATGTGTTTTGCGTATTATGATTTGGTTTCAAGGTTATTTTGGACCTTTTAACTCCCCACACTCCTTCAAGATTATATTAGATATTTCAACTCCCTTTTTTAAGAACAGGATGTACCGCGTTGAATTCTCAAAGCTTGCAATTAGTTAAACTCCATGTTAGTAAGCCTAATGTACTTTTTTAGTAGTTCACCATAAGCTTTTGAAACGAACACGACATAATGTTTTTACAAGCCAAAATTTTTGGTTTCGTACCAAAGGGAAGTACAAAACTTGTGAAAAGGAGGTCAAATATCTGAAACCAATTTATTCCTGCACCTTGTATAGTAAATATATCCTTGTATAAAAAAATGAAAAAGCTCATGAAAATGAGGTCAAAAGTCTAAAATAACACTAAACACAAGTTATATGCAAGGCACGTAACTCATTTTAGATGAAAAACTTAACGAAGTTAGTATAAGATGACAAATTTATAATTTTTAAAAATTGATATCACAAATTACTTAAAATTTTAGTTCATATGACAAATTAAAAAAAAGATAAGTTTACACGACATTTTAGAAATTGTCCCCCTTTTCATCTCTCTCCTCAATAAGTGTACAAGGGACCGATGATAATTTATTCAACCTTTCTTGCAAAGTTTTCTTCCCCTCAACCACAAAAAAGCAAAGCATATACTGTATAGTCGATTTTATTTGATATCGGAGAATCATTTTAGGGATGTCATAGTGCTGGGATCAAAGACTCCAATGCCAATCAGTTAACTTTTGTAGTGTTTCCTCCATTCAAACTGTCATACTCATCGTCCCCCATGTTCCACTTTCCAATCCTTGCTAGCTACACAGCCCAAAGTAACCCAGGCCCCTACATGCCACCAACATAATGATACTTGAATACTTCTACGACCAATGGATGCACATAGCTTTCCTCGGACAGTGACATTAAACATCCAAAATAAATAATTATTTGAGGTTGAAAATGATTAGGCAAATGGCCACATTGAACATATTAATCTCAGCCCACTAAACATTCAAGTTCACACTAATAATTTCCTCTTTGATGATAAATTTTGAGTCACCGAGAGGTTAACCCCTAACATAGTTAGTAATTCAATACGATGCTAATTATGCTTTTGGATTCACTCCATGATATTTTATCATGATTTCATTTTTTATTTTTTAGGTCTTCATTTAAACATCATTGAGAAAATTCTTCCAAATCAATTAATCATTTAGTCATCGCTTATTGTTGTGGACATTCATTATATTTTCAACAACATTATGTCAGTAAATATTTTTATTTTTCATAATTAGATTTTAAAACGCTTCCGATTTAATTTATTTTTTTTATTAGGATGGTCTTTGAATGAAAAAATAAAAACTAAATGATTTGGATCATAGAAAAATATTGTAGAATGGACTCAAACGCATGGTAACGTTATATTAAGTTACTGAATAGTTAGCGCTTGACGCTCCTTCTTTCTTATGATCTATGCGTAGGGCTACATGTAATTGAATAGGTATATAAATATTGAGGTGAAAAATCATGCAACACTAAACGCTGTCCAAGTCCACAACAAGATTCAAGTTCACAAGAGCAATTTTAAACGTGTTCTGAGGATTTGAGCCAGCTACTTATGATTAAATAAGTCTTCTAAGAAATATGAATGTCTTCCCCGACCAGAAAAAAGAAAGAAAAAAGAATGTCTTTTTACTTACTATTCATATGTTCCCATTAGACTTCGTGGGACATACATATACTTACAGACGTGCGGTTGGTCCTGGTACCAAAGTCAAGGCTAAGACAATTTTTTCTCGATGCCTCGTGAAAGTCACATGTAACATGTCCTACATGACCTTGTCATCGTCATGACAACATATGTTTCATTTTTGTCACTTTAATATCCTAAAGTAAATTTAACAACAGACTTTTCTTGTTTCTGAAAATAATCTAATTATTGTATGATTTTCATTCAACATACGTGCACGCGTTTTGTCTAGTCATATTTCTCTTGTTAATTAAAGATTGTGATATCGCTGAATCATCTCCTTTCAATATGTATAATGCATTGAGGTTGTTGAGCATCCATCTTTTGTTGAAGGACCAATGTATCAATTATATATGTCTACATCGAGTTAGATCGATTATCTAAGACATGATAAGATAAAAACCTAACATCTTACATACTAAGCTACAAGCCTCGTGCTAATATAAAAATAAAAAGAACCCTAAACCCTAAAACCTTACAAAGAAAAAGTTGCACGCGTTTTCCTCACCGGTACCACACAAATCTAGGTGATTAAGATTTTTAGAGTTTACAACTAGCTTGCTAAACCACCCGTGGAGAGATGGTCCATATAATTCTCCATCGATGGAGTAATATTATGGTTTGCTTGTTCACGAGATTATCAAAAAGATGAGACAGTCACAATGGAGAAAAGAGTCAAAAACCACAAAATGCATGCTGCTGAAGATAAACGCTGCAGTGGGACCCCACTTTATCCTACTCCCCTGACACTAAACTCGAACAGAATGCAGCAGCTGTGTAGGGGGCATCCCCTGAATCGCTCTCCGAGCAGAAAATTATTGAATAAAGATACTCTCTAATACGTGAGGTAGCATGCATACATACATATATACATACACACACACACACAGATAAGGACATTGCAATCATGACCAACAGCAAGCAATTAAGTTCATGGACCATGCCCTTTATGTGTGGTGACTGGTCACACTGTACGATTTTTACTTGAAGTGGTAAATATCGACAACAGTAAAACACTTTCAGAAAATGAGGTACAAATATAAATCAGGCGAAAGTTGATAAAGGTAAGGGGTGTGCTACACACACACTCCATTTTACTTCTCACACACCCCTTAATAATTTTCATCTATTGATCTTCTTCAATTCATCCGATCCGACGGCTGAAAATTAAAAAGGTGTGTTAGAAGTAAAATGGGGTGTGTGGATATCACACCCCTAAAGGTAATTTGGAATTTTCCACTTTCTTGTCATTTGTGATGTTTATTATCTCCTCAAAATTGTAACCCAACAAGGAAACCTGAAAGCTCTGTTGTGAGGCCATCTTCAACCAACCCGGCTAAAGGGCCATAGGCTAAAATATAGCTCGTTTTGACATGAAAATCATCTTCAACCGAGGGCTAGACCAAAAGACTTGCGGGCCCCACTGGACTATATTCCAGCCACAAGGCCAGCGAGCTGGCCAAAAGGAGCCAGCGAAC